>JAVJGJ010000059.1:9500478-9538151 GCA_035590215.1 Microhierax caerulescens
ATCGATAAAGACATTGAACAGGACTGGCCCCAGTGCTGAGCCCTGGGGAACACCACTTGTGACCGGCACCAGCTGGACATAACTCCATTCACCACCACTCTTTGGGCTTAGCCACCCAGCCAGCTTTTAACCCTGAACTTACATAGGTTAAGTTGCAGCTTTCCTACTAGAAGTGTGATTCTGTTATAAAATACTGTTTTCTAGTGCAGTCACCACAGATAGTATATTATATTCTTTTTTTTTTTTTTCAACAGAAAGGGCAGTGATAGTATAATATGGCTAATTGAAATAAATAATAATATTTAAAATAATGTTTGCATATGTTTACCTGCATGTTTGTTCTGCCATTTGTGTTGAACAGCTGCCAGATAAAACCGTGCAACCACCCTTAGGCACATGATATCTTCCTCAAAGTCACAAGGGAAAATACACAGTTCTCCCACCAGGAAAAGTACAGAGTTCTCTCAGAAGAAAGAAGGTAAGAGCCAGGATGCTCATGAAATTACTAAGCAGTATATCTTATTCTGAGTGAAAATGAAGCATACTGAAGATACTGTAAATATGACCCCTGGCAGAAAAGCTGAATGAAACATTATTACTGTACTTTGTGTGAGGATGGAAAGAATGGAGAAACTGACCAGAAACAGAAGGACAAAAAATGCCAGGATATATTTAAAATAAATATTTTTTCAAATAAGTTCCCATAAGTCACAACTCAAAAAAAAAAAAAAAAGGTACATCTTAAAACTTGCAGGAATTGCTGTAAAAAGCAAACAATTTTATAACTACAGTGTGGGATGATGAAATGACTGTTCATGGACTGTGGTATCTTAGATAGAAGTAAACAGATGAATTTAATTGAAGATGATTCTTTTGCATCTATATGTGACCATTAAAAGTGCAGAGAATGACAGAAAATTTCACAAGAAAACTCCAGTGGAGCGTGGTGAATAGCCAAATTAAGCTGACACGTATAAAAGGACTGTTGATGTTGCAGTGTGCTGGAATCATGGATTTTACACCTGATGCCCGCAGACAGGTGCTTTTCAGACTATTTTCAGGATCTGAGCAGGTATTTTCACACTGTTTGGAACTCCCACAGCATTTCCAGACCTGATTCAAATGTGGGTCTGAGATTTACTTCTTAGTCAAGAAAAGACAAACCTGAAAGCTTGTGAGAAACAGCTGCAGAAGAAATGGCATCAAGACAGCCCAGGCAAAGATAAATATTCGGAATGTTTTCAAATTTTTGTTTCTTTGCACTCTTTTTTTCATTAAAAAAAAAAATAATAAAAGCATTAATTTTAAACAAAAGACAAAGCCAGGCTTATGCTCAAACTCACTGTTTCATTTACCTATTAAAGCTATCCTTTAGGAGGGGCTGGAGTGGAAGCAAACAGTTCTGGCATGTTTTCATCCAGTTTCTCCCGCTCTCTCCACCAGACATCTGCCTCACATTACAAGCTGAGGAAGAAAACGCAGTGTTTAGCCACACACTGTTTAATGAAGGTCTGAGGCACATTGTTTTCTCTGTCAGGGGCTACCTCACAGAAGATTCAAGGTATTTAATTTGGAAAGTAAACCTACAGGGCATAGCAAACTGGTAACTAGGTCTGAATTGGTCCCCTGCTGAGAACTCAGTGAGCTGCATTACAAAATAAAGTACGGTATTTTTCCTTGATTTCCAGGCAAGAAAATTTTGCCAGTACTGTGGCTTAGAAGTACTTAATTTATTCCAGATGAACATATTGGAGAGGCTGCATGGTAGATTAAGTTGTAGAGTTTGTGGCCTTTTCTGGCTAAAGGATGGCTTAGGAGATACTGGCTTTTCTAGGAAAGAATTATAATACATGCCACTTCTCTATAAACCCAGATGTAGTTAATTAGGACTCCCATAAGGCAAGTTGCCACGGAGATCAGGTGATTTAGTCATTGTCAGAGAAAGTCTTTGTCACATTTAATGAAATGCAGAGGTGGACATGCAGAGTGACAGTCTAGAGGTAAAAAGAGAAAAAAAAAATATTCCTGGAGCACAACCTACTTGTTTGGTATTCAAAGGGAAAATAAATGATGATTCTTAACATCTGGAGAAATGCTGGTATAGCATACACATGTCCATTTGTTTTATTTTGTGGTGGGAAAATACAGTTTAAGAAGTGGAAAGACATGCCTCTTCCCTGGCCCAGGAGCTGGAAAGTGTGATGGCTGTGGCTTCCTACCACCCCGGTGGTTTGCACCAGATTGCCACCCCAACCAAAGAGGGGAAAGCCCAGCTGCTTTGACCAGGAGCGGCCACGCAGGATCTGAGGTTGGCTTATTTTAATTTCTCTGTGTTAAGTAAGTGGGAAACCTCACCGAAGGCTCACACTATGAACACAATATAGAGGAAGGTGACAAGAGGACTGAAAATTTGGGAACATGGAAGGCAGAGCAAAGGCCTCAGCATTAAAAGATAAAAAGCAGAGACAAAGACTTCTGAATGTCAGCATGAACTGAAAACAAACAAAAGCCCCCAAAAACCAACCAAACAAAAGGCAGTCAATAGGAAAGTTTTGTTCAGGGATGAATTTGTAAAGGATTACATTGCTGTCCTCAATCTTTCACAAGTCACTCGACACAATTGTTCGATTTTTTGTCTGGAGTCTGAGAAATCTTTACTTCATGGTATCACCAGATCTTTTGAGAAGCAGCTGTCCCTGAATCTCTGGTGCTTTTTGTAACAGAAAGCAGTATTCTCCTCACCTCCTCGAGTACTGAATTTATTATTGTTTCCCTAGGACTTGAAACATCGCCCAGTGTATGTGTCCCCACATCCCTTCACAAAAGTGTTTGCAGTTGAATCTCATAGGCAAGAGAAAGGAGTGAGGAAGAAAAAGAAAGGAAGCAAAAGAGAATTCAGAACAGCTCTTTGCCTGACAGGCCTATTATTTTGAGTTATAGATGGGAACATACCTAAAATGTAATTTCTCTGTCTCCTTATGAACAGAAATAATATTTTGAAGTTTTGACAGCAGTCAACAGTGAAGATGACATGTCAGAGCAATGATTTCCTTAGCTCAAACTTCCTTGTCAAAGGCAGGATTTGATTTTTATTTATTTTCAATTTTTATTCCATTGCAGCCAAATTTCTCTTCCTTAAGGTTTTTTTTTTTCCTTTCTGACTCCTTTTATTCTTCATTTCTCCTGAGGTTCTTACATTTTTCCCTAGCACCAAGCTGAATTTCCTCAGCTATGACAGACCGGTATGATTCTCAGTTCTGGCAGCATAATCTGCCTTGATGTTTGTTTGCAGTAGTTAGTGAGCAGGTGATGAAGTTTCTAAGAGCAGAGCTTCTATGCCTCTTTGTTCTTTTGAGGCTATTGGAGGCAGGTTTGGGTAGGAGCAGCAGAATTTGGATGAATCTGGCAAGCACTGTCACCTTCTTAATAGAAGGATTGCAATTAACTCCTGTTCCAAGCCTGAAAGTGGCTTTGGGGCAGAGGAAAGGGCAGAAGCTGGGAAATGTGGGACCACTAAAATACATGGCAATGCAGGAAGCCATAACTTTGTTAAACTGCTACTCACCAGGCCCTGGGGAGCAGTGGCCAGGATTTCCACGTCAGGGCAAGAACTGTGCCCTGCTCTTTGCTGGGAGCGAGAGGCTCAACCCATCCACTCAAGCCACCCGGTAAGGAGGTGGGTATGAGACATGAGGGCAAACACTCCCTGCCCACAGATGACATGCTCTGACATGTAAAGACATAGAAGACACCAGAATGCAAGGAGCCCTTTTTGCATTTCCCTCCCCAAACCATTCACACCTTGAAGTCTCTTACTGGATCCGGCATCAGGCAGTAAAAGGGTGGTCTATTCGTGCCATGCAGCTGGACACAGCTGTTCCTGATGCTTAAAGAAATGCCAATGAAGTGTAAAACCTTAAAAGGGGCTAAAAAGCACTTTCACCTCCAGACCTCTCTAGCATACTCCATGCTTAAGTACAGATTTCCATATTGGTTTTTGTATCTTCACTATACAGTCCTGAGTGTTTCTTTCCAGGTTTGGTTGATAAGTACAGACTCTGCAAAAACATTCTGGGGACAACTCTAACTGGACCACCATAGTACTGGACAGCAGCACAGAAGTTTTGCTGATCCTAACAGTCCCATTACAACTTTTTTTGCACTGCCTGCATCATTCACACAGGCAAAACATGATTACCACGGAGAATAGGAACTATTACATAAAGGGGTAGGAAGGCAGATTTAAAAAAATGTCTTGTAGTAGCGGTTATATTTAAACTAACTTGCCTACTCAAACCAATTTCTTAAGCTTTGCAATAGTAAAGAAGAGAAGAGGAAAAAGGAAAATGACATCAGAGATTCTGATGCATCAGGTGTCCAGAGTCTGAAATCCTCTTCTCTAGAGGCAGTGGGAGAGCTTCAACTACATCAGGCATTAGTAGTTTTATAAAAAGAAATTGGAATATATTCTTAAATAGGAGAAGCTGTGATACAGGCCCACTTTAATGGCTTAAAAATCAAGAAGGGTTTGCTTTTCCTGTCTAGCACTGCATTTGTATTTGCAAGAGTAGATTTGCCTGGCTTACAGTTCAGTAATGTCAGATAAAAATTCCTCAATCTGTATTCAGTGAACCGTAGTGGATCCATGAAGTACTTGGGGGTGGCCTGTGTAATAACAGTAAAAAATTCAACACAGATTTCTACCTAAGTAACAAAAATACCAAATGGCATGAAAACAGCTTTCAAAGTTTAGCCTAGTTTGTATCACAAATGGATATCAACCAAAGGCACTGTTAAAATCTTCTGGGTTTTTTTTTCCCCCAAAGGTGTGGCAGTTCTTAAAAATGCTATGAAACATTGCTTAGAATACAGTTTGCACTGCACATAAAGGACATAAACATTCAGTGCTTGGTCTGAGAAACTAGGATGTTGCCATTCTGAAATTCAGTCTTACATAATGAACAGTGGCAGTAAAAACAAAGTGGGGGAAAAAAAAACCCTCAACAAAAAACTGTTGGAAGCCTCAGAGCAAAAGAAAAGCTTGTGTGACTCCAGCATCTGAGACTGGGCATAGCTGGATAAAAAGCTGGCTGTTTGTTAATCTGCAAGTGGAATTGTTTTAATTGTTCCTTTAAAAAGCTGAGAGCATCCTTTAATTAAAGTAACTACAGCAAGGATTAGTAGTATTCAATTAGCCACGACAGGTGTATGTTAGAGATCTTCAAACCACAGAACACAGCGTTGTCCTTCAGAGCAACTAGCATATTACCTGCTAATTAATGCTGTCAGGAAAGCCCAGGCAGGGATGCCTGTGAAGTGCTGGAATTGACAAGGCTCTATCAGCAGTAAAATAAGGGCAGATATAAATATTAAGATTGATGGAGGTTAATGGAGGAGCCAGTGGCAACAGATCAGATTGCCTTTTTCCCCAGGTAGCCTCAGGGAATTCAGTACAATTCCTGAACGATGTTCACTGGCAGCCTTGCAGGAGAACCTGAGCTGGACCTGAATGCTGTTGTTCCCTGGAAAAAGCCTTGGGGTTGGCAGTGATGAAGTCCTATTGCATCTCCCCCTAGGAGAGAATCACATGTATGGTTTATGGCTGTGAGTAAAGTAAGAGCCAGGTTCTGCATTTGGTCCTTCTTCAGGAGGGGGGAAAAAAACGTTAGAGTGGAATGTTATTATGGAAATGGTCTGCAGCTTCTGATATTTTCTCACCTAGAGGACTTTCAGGACTCCTTAATTGACCTAAATTATTTCAGTTTCTGGAGGCTGGCCTTTATGAGTACACCTACCTAGAGGTAAAAGGAAGGACGTGATTTTAAGAAACAAAATTCAATGTCATGTGTTAAATATGAAAAATATGTCCATTTTGAGCCATATCTGATGACAAAACAGTTATCAAAATGCTTTAATGCTTTGACTTTTTTTTCTGCAGAGAATTTGCTTTTTTTTTTTAGTAGAAAGCACTGAAACAGAAATTGTTGAAGTATCAAAACTGCAGCCTGCTCAAAATGTTGTTTAAATGGGTAACAGAACTGTTCATACTGTTATATATTATTAGATTCTGCAGTTTATGAAGAAATTTGGGAAATAATCTGTAAGCCTTTTTGAGAGGATGTCAACACTTCTGTATGGAAAAAAAATTATTATAAACTTCAGAGTTCTGGATATTGAAATGACCCAGGTTATTGTATGAAGATGTTCATTAACCCTCGCCATAAAGCAGAGACACAGGGATTTCTAAAATGGCTTTTTGAGCTCGTTGAAATCATCACCAGAAGCCAATAGGTTTCAATGATGACAAGGAGGGGGCTGCTGCTGAGTGTTTTGAAAAATACGGCCTCCACTTTTGTTTGAAGTAAATAAGTGTTGATTAATCTTAAACTTAACAGACTGATGAACTGCAGGCAGTTTTATTAAAGACCAGGTGACCCATTTAATTTCTGTGTAGAAAAGCCAATGTGAAGTGAAAATTTCTCAAGTGAAACTGATGCCAAGTATGTCATACTTGTTTGCTGTTTGATTAAGAGTACACAGAGCAATGGTTTTAACTCAAAGAATAAAAGGGTGACAAACGGGTTGTAATACAGACATTAAAGATTCATACAGCTTTTTCATCCTGTTGGAGTTGAGCCGCACTTGGAGCGTTTGAGAACTGAAGTGACTTTATGTTCTGGATAATGGACTGATTAAATAGCGTAAAGACTGTTGAAGAATGCAAAGAGGTTTTACTGCATGATGGACAGAAAAAGGCATTCCTTCTGAAACAGCAGTGAGCCTGGCCTTTGCAAATATTTACAAAGTCCACTAGGCAGTGGGGAAAACTTTGCAAGGAAGACCTGAAGTTGTATGGGTCAAACAAGAAATGTAGCATAAGCAAAAAGAAAAATGGGAGTGTGCTCAGGAGTGAAGACAACTAAAGCATCTCTGTCTGCAGAAGCACCAAATGAACTTAAGGATGTGAAATCAATGTTCTGAAGATGAGGGTAAAAAACCCAACACATCAAAGTTCTTTGGCCCTTCAAGTTAGGGATATCATCAATGTTAAGACTTTTGCGCTGTAAATAAAATGTTCTTTGCCAAACTTACTGATTAATTCTGCAGAAAGAAAACTAGGTTTTCTCTCTGATAGAAGATGCCAGTGCTTCTGCAGGGAAGAAAAAGGAGATGAGGAAATGGTGAAACTTTCTGTTTGATATTTTCTATCAAAACAACACACTCAAGACATTCATGAAACAGAATGTTTCATGCTGTCTTTTTGAGCTTAATACTGTTCTTGCCATTTTCCTAAGGTTTCTTTGAAAATTTTGGGGGTGTGTGTGTCTTAGTAATTTCATCATTAATTTGCATGTCTGTCACTGCGATGTCTCCAGAAAGGTGTGATTCAGATGCCCATTGGAGGCTGTATCTCTGCTGGTGCATATACAGCCATGTGACTCACAGGACATGAGGTACTGCTAGATCAGAGGTAAGGCTGTGCTGTGTTATCTAAACTGGGGGCCAGAGGGAATGTCAAAGTGCCTTGAGGAAATGCAGCATCAAAAGCAAATGCATATTCATAGTCAAGTAGTTTAAAATTTATTATTTAATTTGATTTATTCTACTGAAAATATCAGAAAGTTTCAGCAGCAGCAATGGTAAAACCAGTTTTGACAGAAAATTCCTGACCAACAATAGTATAAAGATGCTGTATATCTGACACATTTGAGGGTACCAGATTGTTTTCCACTAGCTGAGATTTAAACCTTCGTTGCAGGTTTAACAGCTAAGTCAGCTTCATTTTCAGGTCCTGAGTGGTGTACTGTGCTGCTTTCCAAACACAATGTACAAGTGTTCGTTGGTTTAAATGGAGGTTTAGATCCGCTGCATTGAAGCTTTTTGGTGAGAATGTAGAGGTATTTGAGTGGGTCTTATTTCCACTAAAATTTCTGGATTTCTTCCAAAGTAAAAATTTCCCCAATTTAAGCTAGTGGTGCCCCAGTAGATGCATCATAAAAGCTCAGCTGTGTTACTCCTCTATAGCTAGATTTACTCTAGTAATTACATTGGCCCAATTCCTTTTTTATTAAATTCAAATGGAAAGAAAATAATTAGATCTGATAGCTATCATATAAGAGAGTATGCTGAGACTGAAGTAATTAAACTGTAATTGTGGTAAATTATGTTTTTCATTAAAACTGTGAAAAGTCTGCTAAATGATTAGCTAAAATGTTTAGGGTCTTTGAAGTCCATTCAGCTTTTTTGATTCTGCAGACAGATCAGGGGCATTTACAATCTGTGAATACATGTTTGGGTACTGCACTATCTCATGCTATCAATACAAATTATTTCCCAGCTTGTTTGATTTTACCAAGTCTTATTCATTATTGATAGTGCTAAAAAATGTGTAAGAGACTTTTCCAGAGATGGAGCTGCTGTGAGGCACTCTGGAACCTAGAAACTCTCTGTATATTTATAGACAATCTGAGTAGCTCATTTACTGAGGGAGCTATTTTTCTTTTAATAAAGTCCAGCCCTTTATTTTACCTGTCCTGCCTTCAGAACTATCTCCTGCAGAAGCAATATTGCAAAGAGGCATTTTCTAGAGAAGTATGTCTGCCTGCTTCGAGTGGAGATGACGCTACACCTTCAGTGACTGCAGGTGGGCTGTGACTGTGCCCCAGCCATATCGGTTACTGTGAAAGATGCATGCCCCGTTTTGGTTTTGTCTGCTTTGGTTCCCAAAATCACGGAATTCACAGCATGTTCAGCTAACAGGCAGATAGCCCAGGTTCTGTGCTTTTAACATACCATGAATGTTCTAAAGGGTATTAAACCACAGACCTCCAGATCACTGGAAGTACTTGTCTATATGAGGTGAACATGTAGAAAGAAAAAACCCAATGCTTTCTATGGGGCTACATGAATCAGGTAATATTTGTGTAAATAATAAAAATCTTTCCTGATGGCAGGGGAAATGCTGAGTACATAAGAGCAAGTTCTCTACAGCTATAAAACAAGCTAGGGGTAGACTCTGACCATAAGCCCTTGTGGTCCAGTTTGTGGTGGAGCTGCAAAACCATGGCAGTACACAGACCACATGGAAAAATGCTTTAGACAGGCATCAGCCTTGGAAAAGAAGTAAATATTGTCTCAGTCTCAAGGAGGACCTTCCAAACAAAATGAGAACAGACATGTCTTAAGCATAAGCTGGAAGCAGCCAAAAATCATTGCTGCATGGCATGGATATCCATGTAGACATTCACCTTCACAACATCCTAAGAAGCTATAAGAAGAGCTATTGCATACATGGATGCTGCTTAGCAGGGGGTGTCAAGCCTAAGGTACTTAAAGGTTAGGTGCAGGTTAAAGGAATGAAGAGATTTTCTATTATTCAAAGTTTGTGGACTAGTTAAGGGGCTGCATTTCTGTTGGAGATCCTGTGGGGTGGACTGCTTTACTGGAAACAGCCTGCCATGTGCCTTCTCCGGTTAGCCAGGCAAAAAAATCAAATAACTAATGGGGTCCTGAGCAGTGGGTACTCTAGTGGCACATCTCTAGACGTTTTTATTTTTTGACCTTTGAGCTACAGGCCCCAAACCTTCTTCTGTATTCTTCCAGTGATAAAGTTGCTTTACTCATCACAAACCAAACCACTACCTGAGGAACGGTAAAACTTCCGAACTATGTTTTTTAGACACTATGTCTTTTCGAAACTGAATCTGTAAAAGCACAATTTCAACACTGATTTGGCTTTCTTAAGGAGGAAAGACACATGGCATTGCAATCCTGTAAAAGCACCAGGCTTTTGGTCATAAGGAGCCTAGTTTTTCCCCTAAGCTTTTTAGAAAATGAGTTTCTTGTGCAGCCTCCTAGAAGCTGAATAAAAATGTTTTGCAGAAAGCCAAGCAGCACAGTACCTTGTCAGATACAAGGTACCAAATTAGGTGGACTATTGTTCTGATCAGGAATGAATGGTCATTCTGTGGGCCAGAGAATCAGAACTGATCTAGGAACAAAGCTTAAAAAACATTGCAAATAGCAGAAGAAGTTAGGGACCAGAAAGCACAGCTGGTGAAAACCCGAAGTAGGGAATTTAGGTGAAGCCTCATCCTTTTGCTTAAAAACAAGTACTGTGAAAAGAATACTGTGATGGTTAATGAGGTCCTGGGTAATGGAGGAGACAACTGAAATGATTGGATGTGAAGGTAATAAAGGTCACATTTCATGCATATGCAGCATTGCTGACTGAACCCATGAACAAGAACTTATGAGAAGAGGTGTAGCCAGGGATGACCATGAGGGCAGTGAAGGATTTTGGAGATATAACAGAGAAAACGAGCAGTACGGTGTGGCAGCAAAGACAAGCATCTCCCCAGCAAGAGGACTGGAAAAGACAGAGCCTTGACTGGGTGAAGAGAAGGACCATGGAGAGATGAGACTGTGAGAGCAGGAGAATTAAGAGACTGGCTTACAGCAGGAAAATGGACTTAAGAATAGAGTTTTCAGTGGAGAAGGAAGAGGAGAAGTAGAAATTTAAAAAACCTCACAGGAATGGTTATCATTTCCATAAAAACATGATGAAAGGGGTAAGTGACAAAGCCCAAGGACAGAAAACGTAATGTATTGGAGAGTGCAAAAGATCACAGAGGTAGAATGATCTGCTGGTAGATGGACAAGCAGAAGATAGGGACTGAAGAGTCATATCAACAGTGGAAAGTATAGCAAAATCTGCCAGGGACAAATGATACTGTCATATTGCCGCTGGAAGTGCATAGGGATGACACGACCAGCCCAAATAAAGTTTTCAAAAAGCAGACCTAGATCTTCAGTTAAAATCTTCAAAATTGGAGAGAAAAAGGATCAGTGACAAGTCCAGGCAGTTGGACTAGATGATCACTGTAGGTCTCTTTCAGCTGTTCTGTTCTGTTCTATTCCAAATGAAAGACTAGTGCTATGAAGGAGTCACAGAGATTTCAAATAACCTAGGAGACGTTTATAGAATGAAGGAAGCTGATGCTGCATTCTGCCCAATTAATGGATTTTTAAAATGATAAATCCCTGGAATTACTTGAGTTAATGTTTATATTAGTGAGTGTAAAGCAAAAAGTCGGCTGTGACTAAACTAGCAGAGAGTGAAGTTAAAGCATCAGCTTAATTATATTTAGAAATGTTTCCAATGGAAGATATGTATGTCTGTGTGTGTATACATGTTGTGTGAATAATAGTGACTACAGCAATTGTGATGATAAGTGAATTAAAACGAGGACTGATCCAAAATGGGAAAAGCTGTTGATGAAATGTAAGATCCAGTATCATTTAGGAAAAACTGAACAAGAGAAGAAAATCTGACCTGTCAGGAGAGTATTTTTCAGGCAAAGGTGGCAGTTTATTTCAGGCTTCTAAAAGTTACATTTAATTTATTTGTACATATTTATTTATCCTAAAACTATGGAATGTCATTCACATCACTAAACAAAACCAAAAGCATTAGATGATGATATTAATGATTATTTTGACAATGTAGAAGTTTGAAGGGCAAATGGAAACATTTCCTAGCAGAACTGGGCCCAATTATGGCAGAGATGAAGGAGCAGAAGTAGAACACGGGATGTCTGATACTCAGAGTGGCAGCCTTCTCCCTTTGGACCTGGCATCATTCCGACGAAAGTTTACAGCTGTGTTTCTCCCAGGTTTTTTAACTCTATTATGCTGTGATCACAGACTTCCAAACTACTAGTCCCTTAATTTGAAAGCCATCATAAATGGGAGAGAGAGAGAAATGGCAGTCTCAGGTTCTTATAATTCCCTCTGTCAATGCTGTTCCTTGGTAAAAACCAAAAATCTTCGACAATAAATAATTTTAATCAGCTAAAATTAAATCAAGCTTATTAAATCAGCATCTCACTGTGTGGTAACTTAGTGACAAATTAATTCCTTTTGAAGAAGCAGAAATGTAAATATTAACAGGCATTATTTTATTAGGGTTTGCATATATTGTATTACTGCCTAAAAATTAATTCTAATTCTCCTTCCCCTCTCCCCCACTCCCCTCCAAAAACATCTGTAAAGCAGCACTAAGGCTTTAAAAAACCCAGAAAATTGGAAGCATTGGGCAGTGGAAAATTGGATTTTTTAGGTTTTCCCTGTACAGTAACTAGGATTTCATGCTTGGTCTGATGAATAATTCCATGACTTTTTAATACATTTTGGGAAGATTTGCCACTCTGGTGAGCCAGATACTGTGGAACAGGGGATCTTAAACTGATTTAAATAATTAGTTGAATCTTTTAAATGGATTTAAACACAAAGTTTTCACATTTTTTATATTGATTAAATGTGTAATAAGCTTATGTGCTATTTTTTCCCTCTATTTTAAAGTTTCATTTTTTTCTGGTTTTGTATGACATTTCAGTGTCTAAATAACCCAATGTCACTCGTTCAAGAATGCAACAGAAAGGACCTTTCTGAATACTAGAATAAAAATAGATTTCATGTCAGTGTCAAAATTCACCCAGACTGCAACAGTGGTAAGATTTTACTGATTTAATCTGGCTACCAATTTACTAGATAGTTTGGTGTAGCCACCGAAAATCAGCATGCTATTTTAGTTTTTCTAAAAAGTGCTATTTCATTAACATGGAATTCATGGAATGATCTCAATATCTTCCTTTTCTAAATGCAGTTAATGTTTATATTTCTACAGCTATTAGGCAAAACTTTACCACTGAGAAATACCACAGTAGATGTTCATTAGTTCTAGAGTAATTTTTTATGAAATTGCCTGTTACTAATAATATCATTGTATTTGCTAATTATTAGTCCATATATTTCCCTTTCTAATTGCCAAAGCATTTTTACATAGGAAGATTGCTTTCCATATTCTAATTTTCTGAATGGAAAGACTGAGTCAGAAATGTGTCATGAATTCAAAATTGCCATATGAAGTGATGTGTAGTAAGCATGACCAGTGACTCTGAGTCCAAAACGTTGGCAGTCCAAGACTACACACAAAATATAATTTTAACACATTTGGAAGTTCAAGGGATTTCATTATATAGCAGGGGAAGACAAGATTTTATGCAATGGTTATCACTGAACCGCACTTTACTCTTGAATGTAATCCTGTAGTCTTAAGCGGTGATGAAAGAGCCTTTCTCAAGAAGTGACCCTTTTTACTTCTTATCTGTGCTCTTTAAGTTGAGAAAGGATAATTGATTCAGGTGGTTGGGTTCACACATACAGAAACAGGAGCTTTGAGGAAACTTGCCAAGAATACTTACTGGATGTTTCGTAAATTATATTTCTCAAGAATAATACCAAATACTAAAATTCTGGATGCCTTTGAATATTTGAAGCCTAATACATAAGATTTTTTTTTTCTTCTTTTTCTCTTTTGAACTGTGTTTTGTTGACTGACTGGATACCAAGCAAAAATAAACTCCAAAACAAATATAAAAATAAATGTAATTTATTTTATTACAGTATAATAAAGGAAAATAAAATGCAATATGATAAAAGGAAACAGTATTATCATGCACAATATGATAAAAGAGCAATAGGAGCGATGCATCAAATCATTACTGCAAAGAATTACAGTGATTAAGAAAAGGGTGCATCACTAATTACCACCTTAATAACATCAGCCAGGCCCTCACTTTGGGTGGGAAGCCCTGTTGCAGCTGGTGCCAGGACTTTTTTGGTAACTGGGAGGTTCCTGTGTGGTGTGTCCACCTGTAGGTGAGGCTTCTGGCCCAGTCCCAGAGCTTGCCCACCTTTATACTCAGTGAAAACAAAACCAGCTTATGTACCTGGTGTATACAAGCTTTGAAGTTTGTGCCGAGTGTGGGCATGCACTGTTTCATGATTCTTAAGGTCCACACATGCCAGGGACATTGGCCAGACATCTGAGCGTGGTTGAGTTACTGTCATGACACAGCTGCACACAGTATTTATTGTCTGGATGGTCCTGCTCACGTCCTGCCTGTTCAGGGGGCTCAGGGCAAGCACCACCTGTCAGATTCATTAAATGAGATTTATAGTTGTCCTTGAGCTCCTTGAGCTCACTGTCCAAGTTCAACAATTCCTAATTAAATACATGATCAAAGACTTTTTTTATAAGCAGCAATCAATCATTATTTAATAAACTTTCACCGCAAATGGGGAAAAAGAAACCTAACAGCACATATGCAGCATGTTGAATTTATTTATTTTTTCCTGGAAGAGGTGTCTGTGTCCTCCTCATGTATTTACTTAAAGATCAAGAGGGTTTCTAAGGATGTGGGATAAGAGCATCATTGTTCCATTTTCAACCTCTTTTCAAAACAAAGATTTTGAGCATCTTTGAAATACTTCAACTTCTGGAGACCACATGAACTTATTTCCTGTCACACCAGTGTCCTTGCTGTCATAAGAATGTGTTTTGCTTTGTTCAGTTGCTTTTACACAAAATTATACTGTCTTTGTGGGTAGCCTGGGTCTGTGACTTTTAGTGATCCCTTTCACTTGGCTTGGGAGTGGCCTTAATCGTCTCAAAACCAGGGCCTCAAAGAGCATGTCATAATTGGAAACCATCTTCCTGAACAGCTTAGGAGGGTGAGGGGAGAGGAAATACCAAAACTTACTCTTCTCTCATGAGTGCATTTTGTTTCTCAAAACTGTAGAAGTCAGGAGCTCTGTCTATGTAAACTATCATGGGTAAACATCTGTCTCATGCATAAATATTGCCGTGCTGGTACATGTGACAAAACAAATAAAATGTCCCCAAAGCTCTCAAGTGATTATTTACAACACTCATTTAACAATAAGCTAATTCTTAAGACAAGGATGCAGTGAATGTAGCGAGCACTGGCACTTACAGTATTTGCCAAAGAACTTCACATGTTCTGTCAAGAGCGATGTGATATTCGTACATACGTAGAGAGCGGTTCATTTATGTGTCAGGCTACAAGACAGACAACCACCTGGGGAGCACTGCTCACCTATCAGTTGGCTTAAAGCTGTCAGTGAATAAACTTTTTGTGGCAGAAATTTAAAAGAATGGCTGTGGAAGAGCCCTGGATTGTTAAGGGCTTGGAACCTAAACAGATCTCATTAAACAAGGAGCTTTAATAAATTAGACAAGCAAAATGTTGTAGGAATCTGCAGACCTTGCTCAGCTCTGCAAGGTGCTATGAGCAGCAGCTTGACATGCTTTTCAGACCTAATGCTGTAAGTCAGACAGCTGACAAGACTCCCCTTCCAGACGTGCAAGGTGACCTGATACCTTGTCCTCAGCCACTGGTGGCTGTGAGCCACCTATGTACCTGGCAGCCTGGTTAACACAGGGTGCCACAATGGTATCGGCAGGCAAGGCTGAGCCCAGCCCCCGAACACAGCATTGTCTTCTCTTCCCTTGTGTTGGAGAAGTCTTCGTAAAGACCTGTTTCTATCCATGCAGTCATGTCAGCTGTAGATTTATTGCCTGGATTGATGTTCACAAAACTGGCTGACCAAATTACAGTTAATTGGCTCCCCAAATTGGCTGGCAGCCTTTCACTGTCTAGCAGCTCCTCAAGCCCAAGGACTGGTTCCCAGACAGGTGAAAGGCTGATAGGTAGAAGGCTTACCTGTTAGGCTGTTATCTTCCTTTTAGCATGACCTGGGCACCTAGGAAATCTCTGTTTTGTAAGACACAGCCAGACCATGGTTTAGTCTCCCCAACAACCTTGATGCTCTCTTCCAGTGTCTGCACAATGCCTTATTCTTTCTTCACAGTGGTTATAACTCCCTCTTTCAAGGAAATCGGAGGTGTGCAGTCATTCTCCTTGCTTCTGCCGAGCCCCTTATACCACGTGGCCCACGAAACAAGAGGGTCACTAAGAAGAGCCAGAATAAGAAAAGCCAAGATATAGCTTATAACTGCCATAATGCTGCATCAAAACTTCTGGAGCTGGCAGACCAAGTCCCCCTGTCTCCAGCTTGTCTCTGCAGATCTGGCACTGGAGCCAGCAAGTGTTTCAGTACTCTCTAGTCTGGTGCTGAGCAACAGAGCCATAACATGAGTTTAAAGTTGAGCATCATACTGTGATGCTGCCACAGAGAAACCTGCCTGAAGCAGTGTTCTGTTGAGCAATAGCCTGAGGTGGACAAGGGCTTAAAAGCAGGACCCCATGGGGCTCAGGACAGCAGAGATACCCAGCTCCAACTACGTTACTTTGGATGAACTACACTGCTATATGTAGGTCAGCAATGAATTAATTTAGTGCTTTTTGAATAGGAGAAGTGGAACTGCTTACTAGGCATTGCAAGGTCATCATGGAAACATTACTGCTGCTAACTGGTAAAGCTCTTGAGCCAATATTGACACATTTCTGCATGGAAATATAACTTTTTTGGTCAGGAGGAATCATTTCTTCTTAGCTTCTAGGTAAACTCTCTCCCATCATCTGCCTCCCACACACTGACTCACTTTGCGTGTCTCAACCTGTTTCACCATCTGTGGTAATTTGTTTACGAAATACCTTTCTTATTCCAACTAAGCCCATATTTCTAAGGTTACTTCTCCAGGCTGAGATGGAAAGCCAAGGGCACACAGAATAAACCAGGAAATACCTACATGAGATGTAATGCTATTTAAGGAGTCAGGATTCTCCCTGATCACTGAAAGCAGAAGGTCTGGATTACCTGCCCTGCTGGTCCCCTCTCCCCACAGCCAGGGGATGATGAATTGGGTAAATCCAGACAAGTCATGGTAACCACAGCAAGCTGGAGGAGAGTTCTATCAGAGTCAGGTAGTTGCTGAAGAACTTAGGTCACACTTCTTGTCCAGGTGTTAGAAACTAGACTGTGCTTTTGTATTCTTGATTGCTACTGGTTTTATAGCCTCTGGATTAGATGCTGCTGCTACTTAAAAGGGGCGGTATGTATGCTTTTACACGTTTGTGTTAGGGATATCCCCTTCCCACTTGTACTCAGATGTATCATGGGGCAGAAAACTTCAGATAAGCTAGGATAGACATTGCCTGATTATTACACAGCGGGCTTCTCACACCTTGTACGTGGGGCAGAAGAGCCAGAGCAAAACTGACATTACACTGGACTGGTTTTCTACTGGGACGTGAGAACAAGAGACCAATGTGAACAGAGGGAGTAATACTCCACTAACCTACCCTCCATTTATGTTTCCTGAAAAACACTACTTAAAAAAAAAAACCAAACCCACCCTGTACTGAACAGAATGGTTTGGAAACACAGAGTAGTTCAATTTCTGGCTAAATACCATCTAGACAGTTTCTTACTGGGTACCAGTGCTCGAGGTTCCTATAAATGAAGCTCTGGGGAATGAGAAGGATGTTCTCAGTGAACAAGCTTTGGATTAATTTCTCATCTAGAGCCAAGACTGAATGACTGAAAGGCTCATTTTCCAGTTCAGATGTCTTCAATCCCTTGTGAGCAATTCTGACTTTGAGTAAATCAAAAGGCATATTAGTAGGTTAAGTAAAAGCAGGACTCTACATAGCCTGTGGTATAATATCACAAATGATGCCATTTAAAAGAATTAAATGTTCTTTATTCTTTAACTGACAGTAAAATCTTCTTTATTTCTCTTAATAGAAGACAATTAAAGCAACTGTCTCCTGTTGCAGAAAATAACCCAGTTGGACAGAAGAAATGGCATTTTTTACAGGTTCTTTAATAGTATCTAATGCTTTAATGCTATATAATACTGCTGCAGCTGAAACAGCTTTGCTGGGAAGGACCTGGGGATCCTGGTGGACAACCAGTTGACCATGAGCTGGCAATGTGTATTTTGTACTCAGTGATTTTTGTAAGGATTTCTAAGATCATGTGTTCACATCAACATGTTTGCAGATGTTTTGGGCAGGGCTCTCAAAGTGGCCCCATAAGGTTATAAGTCTTTAGAAAATGATGATTAAATCATTTCCCTTCACTCAAAGGGCAGGACTACAACAGATCCTTCAACACCTGCAGCTTGTTAAGGATGCATCCAGGACACTGGGATGGATCTTCAGAGACAGTAGTGCTTGTCACGACATGTCACTGAATACTCAAGCTGCTTTACCTTCTGTCTTTTAGATCACAAGTTTCATTAGGTTAATTTACATGGAAACATGTTAAAAGGCATTGAGCTTTCTGTATGTTTTTCATAAAGTGAAGTAAACTGTGATCACCAAGCTGTAATTTTTTATAACAAAGGCCTTTTGGGAGCCATCTGCTGCAAATGTATCCCTACATAAGCATAATGCTTGAAAACACAACTCTGAGGAAGCTGTTTTGCACATACCATTATTAACTGAAAGTATAATTACATGACTGACTTGTTTTCTCTGGAAATCATAATAAGTATCGAGTAATGTGTGGTTCCTGGAAAACTGCTGACTGTGACTTCACCTCATTAAATCTGCCTGTTATTTCATTGTCTGGTAGATTTGCTATGAACCACCCTGGCCATATTAAAGACATTTTGCTGTAACTTAATGATACGCTTGGCGTTACAGAAGTTACTTACCTTCATTAATTTGCCCTTTAAAAGAAGACCTATTTGTGGAGAAGAACAGAAGGCTATGATAAACTCATTGGTTATGTCAATGGGAAAATCCTTATTCCTTTCAAGAGTGTCAGTGTGTTTCCAATAGAGCACATGGGATCATTCTGATCATAAGATTTTCATTCGTTCTTAAACTGTGTTCCTCCCCTCTTCCTTGCACCTGGTATTCCACAAGTAAATGAGGCATTTCTCTTCTCGTACAGGTTATACATATGCTGATTCCAACATCATTCCTCTGGGTCTCATACAGCCTTTGTGAAATCAGCAGTTTTACTTGGGATGTAAGACAGGGCAGGATTTGTCCCAGTGTGTGTAAAAGGTTATGAAGCATTTTACAGTCCTTTTGTCTAAGTACTGCTACACTAAAAATCAATGGCGTTGCCTTCTGTAACCATGTGAATTATTGACTGAATACACGACAGCCACTGAAATCTAGGAAAACCTATTAAAATGTTATCAGCCTTTTTAACCTATTTTTTTAGGCCTATTTTAACCTTTTTTTTTTTTTTTACAGTACATGGACTGCAGCTAGACCTTGTGCAAAAATATAATAGGAATTTTATTCCTTATCTGTCCCATTTGTTTCCATTGACCTTTAATATGGTCGTCACACTTGAACGAAAAACAGATGCTTATAGTAAACAGCCATTTGATGCAGGAAGGTTGGTTCATCATGCAAAATTAGAGCTATTACAACATCTTCACTGTCAGTGCTTAGAGGACCCTGAAGCCCTGCTTTAGTGTCATTGTTTAAGGAATGGAAGAGAAAAATTATTTCATGTTATGAAGGAAGGAAGGAAGAAAAAAGCAATACTGCTTAGTTTGTACAGAAGACCTTTCCTGAAATTTCTATCTAAATGCAGATTTTCAGTTTCAGCTCTGTACAATCTATATAAGAAATCACTCAAGACAAAGATGCTGAGAAGAAATGAATATTTAAATTAAAATATATTTTTTCTAGAAGGAAGATGATTTTCTCAAGCATGTTTTGTGTCATATCAGCAATGAGTAGAGCTTTCTTTATCTCCTTGAAACACTGAAAATGTGCAAAAGATGAAACTGAGGGGAAAAAAAAAGACAAGACTAGAACTGTGATTTGAACTGCGATCCTTTGTATTTCTTGTTTGGTCTACTACTGCAAGCACAGAAGCAGAGAACTCCTTCCAGCATTTAAATAAGACAGACTCATTTTCTAGCCCTGAGGTTAGTATTTCTTCCAGCTACTGGGCAGATAGTATTAATAATGCTGCTTAAATTCCTCTCCATATATGTAAATACTGGGGGTGTGTGTAATTTTACTTTCCTACAGGAGGAAAAATGACATTTTCACTGAAGGCGGCAATCTATACCCTAATTAGGAAATTAAAAAACCTAGCCTGGCAATTTAGACAGTAAGGGGAGATTTCTGATGACTGTCAGTGCTGTCAAACTCTTGACAGTGACATGTGAAAGCAGTCACGGAAGCCCACATCATTGCAGGAGGACTCAGAGGTGGACAAATTTGTTCCATTTCTTGTGGATCACTATGTACAGAAGAAAACTCAAATTGCTCAAATCCTGTCAAGTGGTCAATCAACATTATGTTTCTGATTGCTTTCCTTTGAAGATATTTGTTTCTAGTCATCTAGCTGACATGGAGTTATTATTTATTGTGACACCAAGAAGATGAGAGTAGTAGACGTCCCTCAAGAAAGATAGGATAGTTCAGGGATGAGGCAGCTGCAAGCTGCAGGGATTAGAATGGCATAAGCAGAGAGGTGCTTGAATACCTTGGGATAAGCACATGCCATAAGGATCTTGAAAGTGAGGCTGAAAACTCCATCATCAATGCCTACATCTCCAATAATGTTGCTTTCAGATGCTGTAGGCAGCTACTGAACTATACAGTAGCAGGCAAGGCATGATGCCCTGTCAAGCAGGTATGGTTATGGAAAGATGAAAGTAACACCTAAATTCTGCTTTGCTTGCAAAGTCAGACTGTTTTTTTTCTTGAAAAAACATCAAATTCCTCAGGGGTAAAGTAATTCAGTGAGATGTGCAGTACGGAGATTCACAGATGGTGCAAAATGACAGCTAAAGATATTACCACTCTTTTGTAATTTATTTTTGTGTTTACAACTCTAGTTTTTCCTCTCCGTATTTGAGAACCCAGAGAACACAAACTATGGATGTTAAAAGCTTAAGATGAGACACTAGGTTATTATTTCCTCCAAGCTTCTTAAATTTAGTTGCCAAGCTAAAATCAGACTTACTGTTTTGAAGTGAAGATGTTTAGAATTTTCGATGTGCAATCATCTTCATATATCCTAAATGGTTCTTAAGAACCTAAGTCTCATAATTTTTTTCCCCTGTTGTTTAAAGTACATCCAGCCTCAGTTTACCTAAAGGACTAACAGTTCCTCATAGTTTTACAGTGTTTTCTGGTTTGCTGCTGATGTCTTTGCTTTGAATACTGGGCTGAGAAAAATGACAAAAAATCTTCTTTCAGATAATACCATTGCATTTCTCAGTCCTACAAGTAACTGAGTTTTTTTAGGACTAAGGAAAGCCACAAAACAAGAAGTGACAAAAACAGAGTCCCCGAGACAGAACAAGAAGCAGTTCTCTCCTTTAACATGTGTTATCAGGAGTATTACTGATTACATGACCACTTTCTCTGAACAGTCCAGTTTTACAAGATCCTTCACATGGAAACACATACATCCTTCCCTTTATCTCAGAAAAGATTATTTTTCCATGTTGATTCTGTATCTGTTATAACTAGCATTCAGTTGTTAATGAAAGCTGTGGCAGTGGTAATTAAAATGTTACTTGTATTTCTATTCTGAAAATTAGATCCATATGTGTATATGATGTGTCATGTGTGGTAGCTGTTACCAAGTGCTTACTTTCTACATTGTGGTCATTGCACATATTCCCAAACCACTCATTTTGGCCTACAAGTAGGATATTTCTAAAGAAATACTTGATGACTTTGTAAGGTAAACAAACAGACACATGATCAACAGGTGATCTGCTAATATCAAATAAACAGTATGAGAACAGAATGCACATTTTCAAAAACTGTAATGCACTCAAGTAATAGCATATGAAATATCATAGACTATAAAAATTGGGAAAGAATTACTGAGCAGTGAAAGCATATTAGCATGTTTTCCGAGTAAAAAAAAAATAAATGTTCAAAATAGCAGATAGCTGCAGAATTAAATGAAGCCACACTGAACAGCCCACTGTGCTTCTCCCAAGACAGACTTCCTTTAAAAAGCTCTTTCACTTTCCAACAAAAAAAAAAAAAGCTGTCCTATGTATTGAGCAATAAAACATGAGCACCATGACTCAAGGCTCCAGCAGCCACCTGTCCTGCAGCCCTGATGGTAGTAGTATAGTATAGGTAGGTAGTCTAATGGTAGGTGACTGACCTCCAATAAGGCGCGCGTGGCTCCGGACCGAGGGCCAGCACACCGAAATTTTTGCTGCAGGGCTGATAATTGCAATACCTCCATTTCTGATAGCTGTAGCCCCCAGTGACTTGTGGGACCATGAAATTAAACAGATATTGCCCACATAAGTTCATTTCAACCACAAGTTTTAGGTGGCTGGTCCATTAAAGGTGATTACATTGTGCAGCAAGTAATGCAAGACTGTGCTAGGTTCCTGTAGCTACTGTTTGACAGCAGAGTGCTGCAAAAGGCAGATCATCAGCCTTATGATGCAAACTATATATTTAAAAATTTTGGTTTCGAGAAGGAATCAAGACAACCAGGTCTTTCACCAACTATACTTTACAATTACACTTAATTTTCTTTTGAAGTAAGTATTCTATTTGTCTTACAAATTTATCTTTTCTACATGAGAATCTTTCTCAAACTGACAAAAAATATAAAAGCAGAGCACAATTGTATCAAAGTCTGAAAATCAGTATTCATTTTTTGAGTCTATGAGCAACAAGAAAGAGTCTGGGGAACATCATTGCCTGTGGTATCCAGATTACTACATTGTGTCAAGGCACTCAGATTTCAAGATCAAAATTGACATACTGATCGCAAATGTAACAAGATTTATGGTGGAAGTGTTGTTCTGTTACTGGTTTTTGGTGGTGAGATTTCTGAATATCATGGTTGTATGGCTGGATATCTGACTGATTTAGTTTTTTCCTCGAGGCCTTGCTTTGCCAGAATGAAGAGGGAGAGTTAAAATACAGGGGGGAAAAAAACCAGTCTTTTGATGTTGCAAATGTTAAGAGTTCAACAGAGTATTTGATCTTTTCCTCCTAACAGCATGTTGTGGCTTGGAAGGTATACAGGTGCATTGCTCTTAAAAACTTGGCTACAGATAGGGGCACTTCTACCCTGTTATTCTTCAATGGATTAGTAGAAGTAGCATGCACTTAAAACAAGCTGCTTCTGAATGTATCCGTTTAATGATTAAAATAGAGAGTGAAAATCATGCATTCTCTAACCTGAGGAATCATTAGATACTGCTTAAAAAGAATTAAGCTGGAAGTTCCCAGTTTGTAGCTATCATATTAATACCTCAGGCTGAATACTTTATTACATATATATAAATATATATATATATATGAATAAGAATACAATGCAGGCTGCACCCCTGAACACAAGTCACAATGACTCAGTGCTTGCAGAGAGGCAGGAGCATGATGGCTGTATACTTAATGGTATTACATAATTAAAAAGTTCAGTATAAGATGAGCACTATTTGGCACGTCTGTGGTATGAAGCTGGCTTTGGTTACTCTAAACCACATAGACTTCCTCATCTTAATTGTCTCTCCCTGAAGACTTCACTCTGTTAAAAAAAAAAAAATAATGAAAGAAATGATCTCTGAGCATCAGAAAATTCTCTCTTAAAGGATCTAGGCTCTGCCACTCTTAGATGTCAGATGTTTCGAGGTCCACTTGTAACTGTTCCAGCAGGATTTCTGTGGAGAGATTGAAGCCAAAGATGTAGAAGCATAATAAAAATGCGATTGTCAAACCCCCTCTTCTGCTATTCCTAATTATGGAGTTTCCCAGGCTCTGTAACTTTATCAATACTTGACATCTCAATGACTGAGCACCTTCACACGCACAAATTATCATAAATTTTGAACAACTTGAAACCAGTCTTACGCTTTAGCTGCCTGTGGATCCAAGAGAGTGGGTGCTCTTTCCCTGAAGGTGGTGGACTGGCAGCCTTGCTCATGTCCATCTCCCAGAGCGAGCCTTGCACAGTCACCATGGCAGTCGTGCAGTCCTGTGAAGCACTGTTCCTGCTGTGTTTGTCACTCTTCCATGTGACAGCTCAATGGGAGAGCTTACGTCTGTACTGCAAGGATTTGCAGTCATGCCTGCCTCCCTTTAGGAGAATGCCCCCACCTACACCTGGGTTCTGTACTCCAGACCCCTCCCTGTCCCTCATGCTCTCTTCCTCCTTTTGCATCAGCAAGTTTTGCCCAGAAGAAATCTGATTTCATATTAGAAACATGAAGCAAGAATGGGACAATGTTATAGTTAGTGCTTCCACCGAAAAGGAGAGCAGACCTGTGAAGTCTTAACAGAAGAAGCTGTCTCTGCAGGCACCAAAAAACACATTAAGGTCCTGAGGCAGAGCAGGATTTAAGACACAATGTTGTGCTCAGCATTTCCCCTTTGGTTATCTGGGATTCTGCAGTGCTTCTAACAAAGCTGTGCTTTCTGTTATGTGTGCCTAGCCAGGCGCAGGGAGAGCATAGGCAGCCTGCTTGGATGTCGTGATGCCAGCGTTTGAATGTGATGTTGTAGCCAAAGACAGCAACAGCAAAAAAGTTGTTGTTTATCTGAGTCTGGCTTTGAACGTGAACAGTACTAGTACTGATAAAAAAAAGACCAAGGTAGTGTTTGTTTTGTTGTTAATCTTTTTTTTAAAGAAGTGTTTTACTCATAATTCATCTAAGATCCAGCAATGATTGACAGAAGCATTCTCTAACAGATGGCAACACGCAGTGTCAGAGAGAAATATATGAAACAGGGATATTGTCCCAAGTATTTTACAGAGGTGTTTACATTGCAGTGTTAAAGTTCACACGTCACAGTAGGACATTCTCAGGATGGTATTGTCTTCTGCTGCTAGAAAGAATAACATGACCTTCATTGCAAAGAGGCATTTTGACATAGTCTAAGACATCCAGGAGATAAACTACAGGAATTCTTACCTACTACTTGGCTGTCCAAAAGTACAATATAAGGATCATAGAAATAAGCTGTAGAAGGGTACTGATCACTATCATCACAGAACTTCAGTGCTTTCTTTGTTTTTCCTGTATTTGCTGTAGGTTACTTGTATCAGTAACTTCCAGTGCTGTAACTGCAGCATGCATCTGTCCTAAAATTAATGAGTGTAGTGATTCCAGTGAGCCTAAGGTACAGAAACTGTACTTTGCTTTATAACAAAGCTTTTAAACTTTACACCCAGTCTCTGTAGCAAAACAAATCATTTCTGCATGAGATTCCTCTTCAAAATTGAGTGTCGTGCTGAAATATCAATAGAGCAGTAAGTATGACCTTTGTAGCATATCAACATTTATTTCATGAAAAAACCCACCCAGCAGCAGATGGAATCTGGATATAAACAGATTTTGAAGTAAAAAGCTTTTGCTTACCCTGATATACTTAATATATGTAAAGCAATTTTCTTGAAGCAGCACAGTATGATTCAGAACAACCTGATATTTCTGAAATTTCCAAGTGATAAGCTTCAAATAGCTCCCTCATGAATAAGAGGCAGGGTCTTCACAGAAACCTTGCAGACATCCTTAACCGTATGATGCAAGGAAAGAGGGACAGATGGAGGCTTGAACAAATGGTGGCTGGATACTCCCAAGATAGAGAAAGCTGGAGATTTGTGACTTCTGACAGCAGGAGCAAAACTACTCTGCCCTCAAATTTGAATTTGTGGTAATTAGTAAAGTGCCCTGATAGACAGTGGAGAAGATCAAGCTCCATTAAGAGAAACTCCAGGAAACAGCTGGGCCTGAACTGAAAGTCAGCACCAGGAGAAAGTGGTTGGTGAGGACAGATGCAGGGAGACTCCATCGGCTGAGCAGGTATGTTGTCACTGGAGATTCGATGCTTTCTGGAGGACAGGATCTGCGGTGGTGCAGAGGCTGCCAAGGCTTGTCCAGCCCTTGATCTGATGTTGCTTATCAATGTGAGCACAAATGACGCTACCAAGGAGCATATGGAACTAATCAAGCGTGTCTATAGAGAACTCTGGGAGAAAAAGTGAAACACAGGGACTCAGCTGGTGTCCTCCTAGACCTTCAGGTCAAGGGGAAAGGCTCAAGTGGGAGTGGATATACCTTGCAAATTAACAGCTGGCAGCACGGGTAGTGTTGCAGGCAGTGCCTTGGCTTTTATGACCACTGTGTCTTTTTTTTTTGCTCAAGTAACTGGTACATGGGATCCCATGGAGTGTAGCTCTGAAACCTCTGAAAAAAAGGACGTCAGGAAACTTGGCAGTTTCAAATGCATCTCTTGTCAAAGCACAAGAATGGTCCATCCTGATACTCAGGAAACTGGGTGGACATATCAGGAGACCAGCCTGGCTAAAGAAACAATTTGTGACAGTGCTCCAAGGTAAAAAGGGAAAGCAAAAGGAAAAAAAGAAAAGATAAATAGAAAAAGTATAAAGGAAGTGAAAGTGAGGACAGGCTACAAAGGAAGAATATTGATGATGCAAGCAGGAATGGTATCTGGAAAACTGGCAGGGGCAACAAGAGCTTCTACCACTACCTCAGTAGGAAGAGAATAAAACAAAAACTGTGGACCTGCTGTTGAATGAACAGATGATTTAGTGTCAGAGAATGCAGATGAGGGCTTTGTCAATGTCTTTGCCTCAGTCTTCAACAAGCTCTCCTACACTTTTATACTTAGGAACAGGGTTCAAAGAGGAAAGGATTTTGATTTTACCAAAGATAAGTCATGCTGACCAATGTCACTGCCTTCTATGATAAAATGACTGGATCTGTGGATGAGAGGAGAGCAGTGAATGTCATTGTGGTCATGCACTTCTCCCCCTTCTCCAGGCTGTTCTGCAACCGCAGGAGCTGCCAACTAGGCCTTGGTATCTTGAGTAATGAGTTGGGCAGTTAAGCACCCCTTAACGATACCAGTGACTCTTTCTCGGCTAAGGTAGAGAATGGCACTGCCCGTACTGGAGCTCCTATTGACAGGTTAAAGCAGGGAAGAAGTACGACAGCCCTGGAATGCTCCTGCTGGATCACCGACCAAGTGGCAACCTGAGTGGAATGACACATTGTTCCTGGAATTTTTGAGAAAATTACCAACTCATGTTGTGGTTGGGATGGAAATTTGCTGATGACTAGAGCAAACTGTGTCACAGCCTTATAAACAGTGGTCCTAAAGTGAGACCCTTTTGAGGTCTCCTGGACTGCAGCAGGCTGCAGCCAGCATCCCCCTCTAAGCGGGACACTGCTTAGAGCTCATGAACCACTAAGTCTGTGAGACTAGGGGGACCGCTGCGGAAAGTTGATGCTGGAGCCTGGGCTGATACCCCTGCTTCCTGAGGCTCAGCCCTTCACCCGCTGAGGAATGCAAAGACATTAGATATATTTCAATGAGCTCGAGGGGAACTTTTAGAAGGTATACCTTTGCTGTAACACACATTGCAAGCTTGATGTTGTGAGGGTAATTATGTAATTTTTGTGATTGAAAACAAACTTCATTGATTTGCTGCTAAAATCTTATGGATAATCTTGAATTGTGAACAAACTTTCTCCATCTCTCTTTCTACCCTTTCGAGCTAATTCATTGTCTGAGTCTGATACTACAAATAGATCCAGCCACACCTAAACTCTGTGAAAGTTTAGAAAGCAAGAGAAAAAAGCTTAGAAAACAAGAGGAAAAAGCTTAGAAAGCTAAGCCTTGTGCCTGAACAGGAGGATCTCCTTTACCCTTTTATGCCTTTGGTCTTTATAAACTATTTCCAATTTTATTCTGACTCGAGTTCAACTTGGTTTATCTCTGTGCATTTACTCCATGTAATAAGTGATAGAGTGAACCTTGCCATCAAATATTGTGCAGTTGTATTTCCACAAATTCTTACTAAGCTTATTTCACTTAAACTCTTTGGTGGCAGTTCTTTAAGTGACATGACCTAAACTACTCCTTTCGAAACAGTCATTTACCTTTTTAATTAGGTTTTTAAGGCTATCTCCCATGATATTCTTGTATCTAAATCAGGGTGTTACAGTCTGGATGGGTGGACAACTAGATGGGTAAGAAAGTTGATTGGATGGTTGAGCTTACAGAATAGTGATTAATGGGTGATACTTTGCCTGGATGGCTGTGGCAAGTAGAATGACACAGGGAGTTACGCTGGGATGTGTCCTCCTTAACATCTTTGGGTATTTTCAAGATCTGATCAGATAAAGCCCTGAGGAACCTGGTCTGAATTAATGGTTGATCCTGAGTTTTGAGCAGGAGGCGAGAGGAAAGATTTCCTGAGGCTCCTTCCAGCTTGTATGGATCTGTGGTGCTGTGAACCTATGAAAATACCTTATTGCAAAGAAACATGTATGTTACACAATCTGCCTTGTCTTAAAAACTTTTAGCTTGAGATTACTGTATATACCAGCAGACACATGTTTACAGGGCAGCATGCTGAAATCTGAGGACAAACAGTTCTTTGTGTTGAATCAGGACCTATAAAAAGTAGATTTCTCTACCTATACTCATCAGCCTCAGATCAGACAAGAGAGAAATGGCAAACTAGCTGTTAGAGATAGAAGGAAGAAGTGAAAGTGATGGGCAAGGTACTTGGCCATGGATGGTTAGAGAATAACCAGGGAAATACAGTACGATCTAATGGTGGATAGCAGGTTAATAATGCACACTGGACCAAATTACCCCTTTGCTGACTTTGCATTTGTCTAGATTATTGCCATAGAAATCAAACAAGTAATGGGATTACTCTGAAGTTACCCAACAGAAAACTGCCTAGCTGAAAAACAACACTGAGAAACAGCACATTCAAAGCAGCAAAATCCTCCCCCAAACTGTCAAGAAATTCCTACACTTTGTTTTGGGTGCAAAGTCATGCAACTGCCCTCAGTGGCCCAAGCCTTCATTAGAGAGAAATACACCATGGTGTCAGGAAATTGTTTATTTTTTTCTATGGAATTGGCTCATGGTAGCTGAAACTGAAAGCTGCCATCAAATAATCTTTGAGGAGAAATTACTTTTATGTACTATCTTTTTTACACTTCACACACTTTGGAAAATATTCCCTAGAGCAAAAATGATCTTTCATGACTACTTAGTGGTTTTGCCTGTTAATCTGTTCTAGGCCGTGTGGGCCATAAGTAGCAAAATAACTAATGTTACTGAAAGAAAGAAAAAGGAAAATAATTTACTGATTTTGATCCGAGAGTGAATATGGCACCACTGCCTACCACAGTATCTCCTTAAGAGGGGAGATTTCCCTTAGAGACAGTATGTGGTGTATTTGAGACTGCTGTCACATGGGGAAAGAGTAACAAGGCAAAGCTATTAGTGACATTCTTCCATGAGCTGATGTTTGTAAGCGTCAGCTTTGTCCTAGTTTAGAAATTACATTGTTTGTTAGAAACCATGTAAGGAAAACAACGTCAATGTCATACTTAGGTTAATCAATTCTCCTTCACTGATCTCCCAAAGATGGCAGGAAAAGAAAAGGCTTTTCCCTAGTGTGAATTGTCATGCTCTTAAGATTAATATGCACAGCTCCACCTTTTAGCTCTTACATTCAAAGACCATTATGTTTATGAGTGGAGGGGAAAGGAAGGAAGACTTGTAAATCATAGATGTTCATGGACTCAGGATCTTCCTCCTCTCAGGAACGGCAAGTTTTACAAGCTATTTTAAAGGCATGTCAAGTAAATCAAATATCTATCCATTTTAATTAGCACTCCTGCAAGCTGTAATGGTCTCTACCTGCAGCTGAGTGACATCAAAGAGATATGAAATTATTTGTAGTCTTTGATGTTTTTTCCATACAGAACACTTCTTCTCTTATCCATACAATTTTTATGCCCGTTTCATAAAGCAATTGAAGGATACCAATGGGAACTAATACCTGGCAATGAAGTGCCTAAACAGTAATGAACTGAATAACTCTTAAGAATATTTGAATGTAATAATATTGTTCAGAGGACTTTGAGATTGTTAATTCTCAGATGATCTGTCATGAGAAGAACCCATTTTCACTGCACTTGCATTCAAAAATGTATACGGTTAAATACAAGCAGTGACACAAATAAACACAATTATTTGCTGCTCTTTTTGAGGACACCCAAAGATGTCTTTCATGTGTCTGAAGGGAGAACAAAACGCAGATTCATCCAGACATCAGTATAAAGCTATCATGAGAATCTCTGTATTGGATATTTTCAATGTTATGTGCTTTTACAGTTGTTTGGTATCACAATACACATATATTTAAAAAAACCCCAAGATTTATGACTATACTGTAGCATTGCTGATGTGCTGTATAACCAGCAAAGAATTAAATGAAATTACTTGCATGTTTTCAAAGGAAACTTTTTAATACAGCCAGCTCACCGTAAACAGTGTCAGGGGAAATAAAATAATAATAATAATAATAAAAAAAATAAAAATTAAAGAAAATTAAAAAAAAAAAGGAAAAAACCACCCAAGGAGCTTACTTTTATGTGACACTTCCATAACATGTATTGGGATTGTGAAGGGAAAAAAATCAGAGTTCAGAATGCAACTTATAGGACAGGTTTGTTTTTTGCCTTATGACCAATGAGCATCTATCCTAAAAGATGATAAATACAATCAAATGAAGGCATCTTCCAGTCCCATCCTGTGCTGAAGGAGAAGGGTCTGTTTTGGAGAGCAGGATGTTAGAAACTATGTCAATTAAGCCCACGTTTTGCCATATTTTCCTTGGTTTCTTCTGCTGCTACTCAGTCTCATCCAGATTAAATCCCAGTGAGTGAATTCTCACCCCAGACCCATCTCATTTATGTTTCACAGCTCTGGTTTGAGGGTCGTGGCTTTCTCCCTGCTGGGGCTATCGTGGTGACTGTAACAGTGCTGCCCCATCTGCCTCCTGTGTCTCACTCATGCTGGTGTCGACCAGCCTATAGAAAGGATGCTCACCTGGCAATTCAACAGCAAAATTTGAACACCTGGAAGTTTATTTACTGGCTGTTCAAGGTAATGAGCTAGATGAATGAAAGTTGGGGCAGCTGTAACCAAGCAAGGATCCTGTTTTGTTTTCTCTGTTACAAGGGAACAGCTTGTAGCAGGTAAGCGTAACTCTTTTCTACCACATTCCCTGATACTTGACCTGAGGGGGCATTCAAGGAATCCTGCTTCACTGGTTTAAAATCACCTTAGATCAGTCAGGAAAATACAAAGGAAAGAGTCCCCTCTGCTTCCCACCTCTTCCTAGAGCAAGCTAACCTGCCCCCTGCACCCCAGTGGGTGGTTCACCATGTTCAACACAGGAGGCTGTGCTGGATCCTGGGGGCTTGAGGGCCAGCAGAGACACTGGGAAGTTGGGGGCTGAAAGTACCACCCTTGTCACGGGGAGCCTGTAGGAGGTAATCTTTGCAATCTTCAAAGAGTCTTTTAAGCATCTGTTTTGTTTGTGCCTTTCCCTTAACTAAGGGTAGTTAATCCTACTTAAGGGTCTTCTTTTATAGTTTTTTATTATTCTGTTATATTACTTACTTTATGGTCTTATGAAGTTTAAGTTCTTCCTCATTCATTCCATGCAAAGTGTTAGTGAATTTATGATTCTTGGATAAATGCTGCATTTTCTCATAGAAGCCTAAAAAGGTGTTACGGAGTTAGTATTTATCCAAAATTCTTTGTTACTTTGCTCTCTTCACAAATATGTATTGTATAACTATATAACGTGTTTTATTTATGCAAAATTTCTGAGAATTCTGAAAAACACCTATTGCTTTAAATTGTTCTAGAATTACTAGTATAAACTACCATTCCTTCAGGTTCAGCTGGGTTAATTATTTAACAACATATCTTTTTTGCAGACAAGCTGCAATGTTTTGTTTCTTGAGTGTTGCTTGGATTCAAGAAAAAATAAATTACTAATCTAATGATAAATGAAAGCATCTTAGTGTCCAGTTATTCATAATCTCCTTTATTATTTAATGGATACTTTCAAGAGAACAGCAGTTCTCTTGAAACTCAATAGGGTTGACCTTGCTTTCATTGAAATCGATGGCAAATCTCTCAGAGTTCAATGGATTTTGCCCAGCCTCACTATGTAATGAGTTATTATTAATGCCTGGGTTTGCTACCTTAGTTATGCCTTGACACTAAACACATGGTTGTTCACTTATTAAAAAAAAAAAAAAGGAAAAAAGCGCAGCAAAATACTACAGTAAAATATAAAAGCAAAATCAGAAATTTAACTTTTCTCATAAGTGTTTTTCCTGGACTATTAATATTTATATGGCATATTTAATAAGATAGAACACACAGGCTACCAAACAGGTAACAGGATTAATTACTTTCCATGGATGATGTATATTTATGTAAATCCTTTAATGAACTCCTAGAGTTATGGAAACTACACCACAAGGGACAGGAAGACTTAATAACCTGCCACAAGTTATTTAGGTATTTTCCACATGAACAGAATTAATTCACAGTCTCACTGGAACTTACAGAACTTATTGATACCATTTACATTTGGATTTAATTTGTTAATTCTTATCTTTATTGTCATCTGCAGCTGATTGGGGAGGACAATAATAAACAGTGGGTTTAAATGAAACTTCTAATACAATTTAAATGTGGGTCTACTTAGAGATTTGTTTATATCTTCAGTAGGAAACTACAGAACAATATATAAAAGTAAAATGTTAACAGACAACATTCACATATAAAACACTAACTAGGAGCACAGCGAGCTGATAGAGGTTGAACACAACCTTTGCATGGAGGGATCTATTGTTCTTGAAAATCCTCAAGCCCTAATTTCCTTGTTATATTTATTTTTAAAAAGTGGTATGTGGCAATCTCAATAAGTTATGATCATCTTTGCTTTGCAAATGGTTCTTGGGGAATGTAGGCAACTCAGCCAGAACTTTGAGTACTCTTAGAAAGGTTCCTAAAATGCCAAGGATGCATATGGTTGTGTATCAGGATGAATACAGTATAGTATCTCCTCTCTGGTTTAATGAAGTTAGGCAATATTTTAATTGCACTCTTATTTCAAAACATAAGTGTAAAGGGATGATATGTTTGTGTAAAAATTAATAAATAACTTCCTTAAATACTAGTTTGTACAAGTTCGGTGTGACTTTGTATGAAGCAGATACATTCTCACTGCAAAGTTTAGGATATTTATAGCTATGAATTCCACATTGACTCATAGGATAAAGGGCTTGTAAGTCACCTGTGTGCTCTGCTTACAAGTACCATGCACACTCCTCTCCCTGCCGCCCCCAGCATGGATCACCCTCCCCTGATTACTCTCTTGCTTTGGCTGAAATCTTGTCTACCAGTTGCTTTTTAGTAACCTGATACCTGGATCATAAAAATTCAATGCAGGTTAGAAGCAGACTGTTCTGTTATTTGTGAAGAACAAAGACACTGAAGGAGAGCAATGACAAGTTACTTTATTTTTCAGGGGAGCTAAAGTCAGATTTTACATCCTTGGGCCAAGGTGAAAAAGCCCTGAATTGCCAATGCCTCCTCAGAATACCCAATACTGGAGATACAGCTGGATGCAAAGACAGAAACCTACCTCTAGGAAAGCAAACATTTAACTGGTGACCGGTAGCAAGTCAGTTAGATATTTCAAGGTAAGTCATATTTGAAATATTCATTTGTTCAAGTCAACAGAGTGTGGATGTGCTTTGTGTCTGGAATTTATTAAATAAGGTTGAAATAAAGAATTAATGGTACTCACATAATTCTAAAACAAACAAAAAACCCAACAAACAATCCAATCCAGACATCCCACATTGAAAAGCATGCTCATCTGAAAAATGGTTGAAGACCCTTGTCTTCAAAGGACCCTGGCTGGGAACTTGCAATGTGTTTATTTTGATAGTTGACTACTCTTTCCTCTGGTCTGTGCAATACAAATGCAAAAAGGTATTGAAATATATACAGAAACATGCAAAAGGCATAACCAATTAAAGCAAACTCTTTTTAATTTTTAAAGGTTTGATATATTTGTTCACATATCAGCTTTTACAAACATTGGGACTGGTATGCTAGCTTTGTAAAATGTTGAACGCCTTTTTGAATTCCTTTCTTGACATTGTTTCTCAGGTCTTGAAATACCACTTTTTGAGAAGTTTTGAGAATTTAGCTTTTATTGTCTTCAGGTTGCTTTGAAAATATTCAGATGAAAACGTACATGCAGACGTTTCTGCCTAGGACTATGACAACAGCTGGGTCTGCTCTCTGGCTCTGAGGCCAGCTGGCATGTTCTGCTCATATCCATATTATTTTGACTCTCTTAACCTCCAAAATAGGGTGTGTACATCCAAACTTCTTATTGAGAATGATTCGCTGACCGTGACAAACCCTGTTAGTGGTCTGGGAATGGCTAGTGAGAGTGCCAGTTGGTCCAGACTAAAATCATGTCAGGAACCTGTTCTTAACACTATAGCTTTGTTCTATTTAATGGGCTGGTTTTAACGTGACTGTGCTGGGTTCTACACAAGTGTATTAGTGAGACAGGGTTCCTGAAAATCTCTACATTTCAGTGACTGGGCACCAATGAAAAGAATGAATTTGTGAAAGCAAAGCCAAAATGTTTTCCTTACATTTTCAAGCCCGTCTTTGTGATCCTATTTTCTAAGACGTATTATATAAATTGTTTCCAGTTCCCTTTATTTACATGAAATTTTCACTGGGGTTAATCGTAGAATAGTTTGGGTTGAAAAGGACATTTAAAGGTCATCTAGTCCAATCCTCCTGCAATGAGCAGGGACATCTTTGAGGTCAGGTTGCTCAGAGCCCCATCCAACCTGACCTTGAATGTTTCCAGGACTGGGGCATCTACCACCTCTCTGGGCAACCTGTTCCAGTGTTTCACATTCCTCGTCATAAAAAAATTCTTCATTATATCTAGTCTAAACCTAACCTCTTTTAGTTTAAAATCATTACCCCTTGTCCTATCACTACAGACCCTACTAAAAAGTCTGTCCCCATCTTTCTTACAAGCTCCCTTTAAGTATTGAAAGGCTGCTGTAAGGTCTCCCTGGAGCCTCCTCTTGTCCAGGCTGAACAACCCCAACTCTCTCAGCCTGTCCTCATAGGAGAGGTGCTCCTGCCCTCTGCTCAATTTCATGACCCTTCTCTGGAACTACTCAAACAGGTCCATGTTTTTCCTGTACTGAGAATGGCTTCTTCCACCAGGGATCTGTTGCTTTCACTAAGACTCTTTATTGATTAAATAATTAAAAAAATAACCTTAAATACTTGAACACTGAAGCCAAACATTAGCTACAAAGCCAGAGCATTCCCTAGATGCTGTTGTCAGGTAGTTACATTAGTGGGTAATAGATTAGCAACTACTTTATGATGTATTGCACTAATTCAACTCTCTGATGGTGGATTGGAGCAATATATAATCCAGGAAGAGGCATTTTGAAGATCAATTACTCAAAAGATGGAAGAGGCTGGAAGTAAAGAAACCAGGGTAGCCAATAAATAGTAATTATAAAACTTAATGGAATTTTTGAGGAGTATTTTTGCTGACCATTAGATGGAAGGAAGAGACTATAAACAAATGAACTGGTAAATTGTTTGTCAACCATTCAAGTTCTTCAGTGAGATGGTCTGTGAAGGTCTAAGCTTCAATTATTTTGATCCTTGTTTATCTGGAAATTGTACCAAAGGTCCTTAAAAGAACTGGTCTCAAAAGTAATTGAATGAATGAGCACTGAAATTTCTTGCTTTATACACTCCAACACACTCCTTTATGTCACCAGAGAAGTTAAACAACAATATTCCATAAGTTTGCTGTGTTTCTTTTCAGTTTTGTCAACCTTTTTGTAGGCATTGCAGCCTGGGTTTTAGGGTCATGGACACTGCTCTCTGCTTTGTGAACGACTAGCCCCATGACTGAACTGACAACCTCTTTTGTAAAATGGGGGATGAAAATACCTTTCTGTCCTTTGTCAAGTCAGAGCTTGGAGAGCTGTAGTATATATTAAGGGACCTACAGAAGTCGTAAATGTTTAGAATAATTTTTACAATACAGTAGCTCTGTTCAACAAGGTCAATGAATGAATGAAAATGAGGGGCTGTAAATAATATTCTGCTTAGCATTATATTCAATAAGAATTGCAGAGTGAACAGGTTTTGTGCTGTTAAGACAACAAGAGGAAATGACAAATGATGCTGGAAGAATACTAGCACCATCTTAGCATGCTGGTTTGTTAACTAAAGTTTGCTCAATAAGTGGAATCATGAGCACAGCTGTCGTTGCCAAAGCAATCCATCTCTTACTGAACGTGCTGTGCTACTCAGTCATGTTCGGTCACCTGCAGGCCTGCCAAGGCATGAGCAGGGATGAAGATTTTTGTGGGATCAAACCCAGGTAAAGATCAGATGGGAAGAGATGCTAAGAACAGGGCATTATTATTTCTTAGAGTTGATGCACAAAACTATAAAATTTAATACCATATTGGCCTATCCTCTCTACTGCACCCTATGCTTTCTCCCTATCTTGTGCTGCAGACAGGACATCTGCACTTGAAAGAGTGGATTCTGGAGCATCGTAAGGCTTATCCCCTTGTAAGCCAGTGTCTGTAGGTGCATGGTAATAAGAGCTACTTTGGACAGGCTTCTGGTGCCAACAAAGCAAACATTAAAACCACCTTGTGAAAACTGCTGAAAACCTCTGAGGTGTGAAACAGCTCAGATGAGTACTACCCATGCTTCTTGTGGCTCATACAACAGTTTTATTTTTTAGGTAATTGATCTATGTTCTGATCAACAGGACTATTGAAAAGAAGTTGCACTAGTCTATCAGTTACAGAAAAGTCAGTCCATCTCAGAGTCTTGGCAGAGTTTTTCACAGGAAAGAATAAATAGCATCTTAACTTCTCTGATTCTTTGAGTGGAACGAAAAAGAGGATCTTCTTCCATAGCCTTGCTTCTCATCCCTTTCCTCCTCTTGCAGTGGCACACACAACCTCTGCCCTGGACACCAGCAAATGCACAACTGGAAGCACCCCTTGGGAAACAGCTTGGCCAAACACAGGATTAAAAGCAGCACATATATTTGGAGAAAGTTTTCCAAAGTGGAGCCTAGGCAGAATGTAGAAGTCTGAATTGATTCTCAGTAAAGCTTAGACATGGGCCAGGCTCTGGAGACAACTAAGTCCCTAGCAATAAATCTGGGAATAAGGACCAGTGTCCCAAGCTTTCTGCTTTCACCCAAGCGCCCTAAATTCCAAGTGGCAGCCACCACATCCTTCAGACAGCCTCTCCTTGCCAGGAGGACCGCCACCAGGCCAATATTGCTTTCACCATGTGGCATGGATTCAACAGGAAAAAAGAGGACGTCCCCCATGACCCAGCCACAGTAGTGAGTGTGCACCTCTGGGAGATGTGGGTTTGAACTTCTGCAGGTGGAGGAGATCCACAGCCGGTACCTACCTGAACCTTCACTACAAATGTACTATATTAAAGGTAACTACTGCAGTTTTAGAGAAAGGAAGCACAGTTTTCAGTCATTTGAAAAATAATGGTAAATGGTTTAGCAGTCCTGTCTCTGAATGGGGCAGAATTGCTTGTTCTAACTCTGCTTACATCTCCAAGGCTTTGGAAAGAGTGGGATACCAGGCAAACTCTTCCATCGTTGTCTCCAATCCTGGGTGAAAAATTCATGTAGCCCACACTTTTCCTCCCGCCTGGAAAAGTTACAGTCCTTGCTCAACTGCCTTAACAGCTCCTTTTACTCCTCACTGGTGTCTTAAAATGATTGACAGCCCTCCCTGGTCACCACAGGGTGCTAGGAGGGTGTTGTCCTCCTTCCCATGATCTCTGCATGCTTCATTTCTCAGAGCAGACCCACTACAGGGGTGTGTGTGTGTGTGTGTGGGGGGGGGGGGGGGGGGGTGGGGGGGACAGGGG
>JAVJGJ010000059.1:9538251-9561435 GCA_035590215.1 Microhierax caerulescens
GCGTGAGGTGTAGCTGTAGAACCAGGGTGGTTGCAGCACCTTGCCCCTAACCCAGCTCAGCTTGTAGTTGCTTTTGAGCTCAAAGTCATCGCAGCTCTCAGGATCACAAAGCCCCTTTCCACCTGTCCTCACTCACTTTAATATCTCACCTCTGCAAGAAAGGAGAGAAAATTTGTTGCCTGGGGACTGGGCACAAAGGGAGACAGAAAGGGATTTGCCCCTAGGATGCTAACTTGTAGAGGCCAGGAGTGCAGACTGCCAGTTTGGGACTCTCCTTGGAAGGGAAGGGGAAATAAGCCAGGCTGACATGTCTAACTTGTAGGTCTGGACTGCCTCCATCATTTCCTAAGATTTCTCAGCATGTTCCTTTTCCTGGCTCTTGCAGATACACCAGGCGTATTGTTCACAGTTACTACACGGAATGAATTGTGCCTTACTGAGCATGTGTTCTTTGTTGTGGTTTACCCAATTAACCATGTATTCACAGAGTGCAAGAGGGCGTGATCTGCTTCAGAGAAGGAAGGTAGAGGTAGTTATACTATTGGAGGTAGAAAATTAATCCAGAGTTACAATTCTAACTCTGGCAATTTTTGAAAAAGGTAGGTGATGTGTGTGCATGCTTATGAAACTTCCTATTTACATTACAAAAGTCTCTGAGAAGTACGGAAATTACATTAATGAGCCTTGCCAACCCTTTGAACATCTTAATGAAGGGATAAGATTGTAATGCTTCCATTTCTTTGGCAAAGTTTAGGCAAGATGCAAACTGTTTGTATAAATACTGCTGCTATGAAAGAAGCCAGCGTACTTCACAGATTTCTAGGTCAATGCTGGACAAACACACATTTATCTCCTAAAGAGCAAAATAAACAACCTCTTTAAAGTAGCAGTGAACTAATAAGATGCTACCACTGACCAAATAAGTACATGACTTCGCTAGCTTGGGAATTCCTAAATAATACACAATAATGCTGCCTCGAGGTACACACACCTCACCAATAACATTATCTATAAAAAGTGACATGGTGTAAATTGCGTGGCTCTCACAATGCTGACTGCTTAATTGCCCGCATCTGTTGTGACAATGCTGCCTTGTCAGCATGCTAAGTAGTTGAAGAATTGTTGTGTGATGGAAGATCAATACAATTCTAAGAAGATATAAATATGGTAGAGTACTGAGAGCAAGCAAATAACCAAATTTAGCAATTGTAATTATCTCCTGAAGACACACAGGCATTGATTAGTGTTTCATGGGTTAATTTCTTTGGTAGTAATGGCAATCAATGGGTTTTCAATTGTTCATATTTTGAAAGTACTATTTCTTCTGGCAGGACCAGTCTGGAGAGATAAATGAAGTTGTTGAATTTTTTACTTAAAAGCCATCTATTGTCTATTTTTAATTAAAACAGCTAATAGTCTTTATTGATTCCTTAAATGTGCTATACTAGATAAATCTTTTGTACTTATCCGTAGTTACTTATGTTTAAGCATTTTAGGACTTCACTAAATGCTTTCACAGAGAATATTAAGGTGTGTGTGTGGGAGATCTGCAGAAGCATAGTAAATTATTTAGCTTCTCTGAATATTTTGATGTACATTTAAATACACACAGAGGTAGGCTTAAGACCAGCCTTTCAGTATTTTTACTTGTAAAACAGTGGAAGGCATGTTCTTCTCCTCAGGAGTCAGAGCTGCATAAGAAAATGGAAATTCAAAAAGCTTTTAAAGTAATTTTGTGTTATGTACCCTACCTTTTGAATTTTATGTCAGATTCACTGTTATGAGTTTGAAAGAACAATAAATGGAGATTATTTTTTATTTGCCAGGGATTTATATTATATTATAACTTAGAAACATCATAACCTTGTGTGATGCATTCAGATGGTGGCCAACAACTACATTCCTTGGTCAGTTGAGGCTGAGAGGTTAAAAGGCATTCTGCCTCTCTGGAAGTAGAACGTAGGTGCTGATGCCTGTACAGGGAAAGTACGATCACAAACCACAGTTAATTTCTGAGAATGTCACTTTTAATGCAAACTTCTGTCATCTTTAATTCTAAGATACTTAACAATCGTGTAAATTGCAGATGTATTTAGAGAAAATGTAAAACTAAATCCTGCCTGAAATTGCTATAAATATTAATACTTTTCAGTCTACTGTGTTTCCAAAAAGGTTTATTATAATGGTTTAATAGCCCTAGGGAGTTTTTTCTGTTTCTTTTAAGAACAATCTTCCTAGTGTATATATTATATGATGGTGTTCACAGAGATAAATAAAATAATACAGTTTGACAAAGAAAATAGAATATATGAGAACAAATCCAATATGTGATTATTAAAATCTATCCAGGGAAAAAGTCAGATATATAACTAAAATATTTTTTTTCCGTAACAGTATATCGACTCCTTTAGTCATTAAATTGTATCAATTTCTTCTTAATCCAATAAGAAAGACTAGCCTTTTCATTTAAACTTCATAGTTATTGCTACATACAAAATCCATTTTTCTTTTATGTCAAAACAAACCATCTATCTTTCCAATAGCAAAAACAAATGAGGGGCAATGTAGTTATACAGAGCACCGGAAGGATTTATTCTGGCACAGCTTTTTTTTAGACTTCTATTCTTGAGGACATACTGGAAAACAAAATTAGAAAAGTCAGCATAAATAGACTTGCTAAATAACTGGTCTGTGACGCTCATGTTTAGCTCAGATTAAATCAATAGAGTCATAGAAGACATAAATTGTCTGTGTCTACCTGGCTCTGGGGACAGATATGAGAGAACCTGATGCTGCTGTTATCTGAGCCTAAACCACCTCTTAGACTAGCTCGTTTCCCATTGAAAAAGAGAACTGCAGAAACCCAAATGACTGTAAGGAACTGCTTCTTGTGGGTGACCACTGAAGTATGACAATGACTATTTAGAGCAATTGTAGAACTGTAGTATTTTCATCTGTCAGGTAGCCAGGCTTCCACATTTCACAGAGAGTGAGCAACAGGACAGACCCATGAGGTACAAAGAAAGAAAAAGCCTCTTCTTATACATCTTAATTGTAATTGTACTGACATTCAATTTAGTTGTTGTAGAGCCAGCAGCAGATAGTCTTCCACCTGCATCTGGAGGTGAACTCAGAGCGTCTCTGCCTCATGTGCCATGTAGCACGCACTCCTTGCGGTGTGTGACTTTCCATTTGTCCCTTTCACTTTGTGAAAGTCCCGGATGCATTCTGCATTAGCCAGCAAGTCACCATCCATGCTGATCTGTCTTGGCCTTGGTCCAGGAGGCCCTCTGCCCACGGCAGGCATCGGTTGTGGGTTCACTGCCTGTGACATCACTGCAGTTTCTGCTGCTCCCAGTTGCGCAGTCTAGCACAGGACCTTGTGAGGTCTTCACCTGAGACTATGGATGCAGTGAAGAAAGGAGGAAATGGAATCTAAAGGGAGGGAAGAAGAAAGAAAACAGGCCTGAACCAGATGTGCCTCCATCCATGAAGATGTAGTGGTACAGCCAACAAAAACCAGCAGCAGATGGCTTCTTGGAAGCCTTGTATTCCTGCTCTTACCACAATGCTTTGATCACAAAACAAAGGTCATGCACCCAAAGTTCCGTTTTTCTCTTCTTTTCTCTGTCTCATGATAGATATTTTTCTTTCAAATACACATGCAACCTAAATATAGATGCAACAGTGGTTATCATTAACTAGTTGTCCTCAACTCCTGGTGTGTGGGCTGCAAGAAGGAGCCACAAAAACAGACACTAAAAAGTGCCACAGAGGGAAGTTAAGGCATGGAGAAAAACAGGATTTAAAGGTTGATAGTGCCCTCCTTGGTCAAAAGGCTGGGATAGTCTCAACATCCTACTTAGTGCAAACTTTCTTGTAAGACCTCTCTGTCTGTCAGAAATTATAAGTTCTTCTCACTGTTCATAACTCCTCAGCAGTGGCAGAAACCTGAGGAAAAATACCAAGAAACCTGAGCAACGTTCCAAGAAGGTGTAAGATGAAAAAAGCTTCCTACACAAATGTGTCCTTCCTCTTGCAGGAGGCTGTGCTGAAGGTTAAGGAAGCACCAAAAGTTAAACTCTAGCTGCGGTATTCCTTCATCCAGTCTAGGTAGCCACCCAGCGATTTAGCTCCCATTTTTATACCTTCATATTTTGGAATATATTCTAGAGATTTATCCTGTATCTGCTGAGTATGCGGATGTAAATCTGTGAATTACTTCTAAGGTGTAAAATAACCAAGAAAACCAAGTCTGTTATCAGTAGTTTTGTGTCCATTACATGCTCATATTTCCCTGAGGAAGGTGTAAGGACCTGTAAGAAAAAAGTGGGTAGAAGCTGCAAGGCTGTAGCACTTCTGTAAAAGCTGTAATGTTTCACTTTGGGGCTTCCTGTGCTGCACATCTATGCCCTAAGCCATCCAAGAAGCAGTGTCCATTCACTCTTCCACGTTTAACAAAAGGTTTCTGTGTCAAATCTGTCTCGTGGTTAATTTCAGGTAAGGAGGAAAAACATACAAATAACAATCTACAAAATCATATGAGTTAAGATACATCTCACTTTAACTTACTTTTGTTGAATAAAATACTTATTTAATACTTCAAGGTCCTCCAAGGTACTGATAGAAGTGTCTGAAATGCATATTAAAATAGAAATCTTGTAATGCGTTTTTCAAAAAAAGGTGAAATATCATTTTGATTAGGTTGATGACCTGTTGTACTTTGAACTGAAACATTGATCAAAAACAAGCCATTTTGTCATTTGATGACCTCTTTAACTTAGCATGTATCTACTGCTTTCCCCCCCTTATTTCTAAATCACTAGAAGAATACAATATTTTGGTCTTAGTCTTACTCTATCACACTTTAAAATGTTCAGTTAAGCAGTCTGTTTTAGGAGATAAAAATGGTATGTATTCCTCCTATTTAAATGTTACAGAAATTATTAGTATTGCTATTTCTTATCCACTAACAATTACTTCAAGTCATTGACATTTCACTTTTCTGAGTACATATTTCCTGGGTAAACATCAGTTGGTCTTCTTTCTCTATGCTTCCTTTGCATTTTAAAAGTGTTCAGGTAAAACCTGGTAATCTTAGTTTCAGCTGTTTGAAGTGGGGTTCTTTTTCAATGCAGAAGGCAAATCTATGTTGTATGGAGTTCTTAAAAAGTTTAGTGATAGTAGATGGAAGTTTTCAGTAAAGGTCTAAAAGGATTTTTAATACTGAATGAGAAAGAATACATTGAGCTTTCTCTTCCCAAATAATTAATTATTCTGTAAGTATTTAATGAAATATTTTTTACCCATTTTCACTGTATCATGAATTATAAAACTTTGAAATATGAACTCTGTTTTCTAGACTGTATCTATGTGAAAAGACTAGTGTATTTAAGAAGTTACAGTGATAATAACTATGAATGTAATACACAAGGTATAAATCACAAGGACAGTCACCCTGAGTAACTAGCTCTATTATGCATGGGAATATGCAGAAAGCAACCTGCTGCTGAACTTCTCCAGCGTAGCACTGACTTTAAGCACTGCCACCAGAGACTGGTTGCTGGCACTTGATTTTAGTCATAACATTAAAATACAATTTTACTTGCAGCTTTGAAAAAGCTTTCCTAGCTAAACCAACTCAATCATTTATTCTTACAACTCAACCATTGTCTCTCTTATCCTTAATGCAATCTTTTCTCCATATTATCTCCCTTACAGAGATATATCTAAGTGTTTCTATGGATTGCACTTTTTGCTGGTTGCTTATCTGGCACACATACATATGAAATGCCACACTAAGTAATATCCAGCAAGGCACAATGTTGAAGTCAGAACGCAAGCAAGTATCCCATGATTGGATTTAAAAGCTACAGGTGTTACAGAACAGACCTGGGGCTGCCAGGAAAGGAAGAACTTCTGCAAAGAGCTCCAAGATATTTTCAGCACATTGTTCAGCAGAGAAAAAATGCAGTTTTAGGAAGCTAAGAAAGCTGGGGAGAAGCATTGCAAGAGGTGCCCCAGGACCTGACAGGGCCATTCTCCCACTGCTTTTGTCTGAGACCAGTTCCAGGGAAGCGCACGATGACTGGCTGTGAAGGGAATTACACTTTTTTGGCTTATCGAGACCTTCAGCCAAAAATCTTCTGTAAAGCACTCCGCTAATTAGGGATGTAGGAACTTTCAGCAAGATCTATTGAATTTTCCCAAGTAAAGTATCCTGTATGTGCATTAAATCCATAAACATCACGGAGGTAATAATATTTGGCAACACTTCAAAAGTACATCAATAATCCCCATCATTTGAGATTTTCACATTCTATGCAACATATTCTGTCTGATCATTTTAATCTTTATCTACTCTACTAACAGCTGGTATGAAAAACTAGTTTCAAGGCATCCAACATTAATAACAGTATCTTGACTACACAAATAGAAAAAGGAGTTAGGTGAACTAGTCTAGACAGTAAATGAAAACAAAATATCCTAATAATGTCACATTTTATATTTATTAATGCATAAAAAGATTCAAAGGTCTAGTTCAGATGAGAACTTATTCCACTGTGTTCTTCTGTGACCTTTTCATTTGCACATAGATACTATTTCCCCCTCATCTTTCAGTATTTACCATGGTCACTAAGTTGATATTCAATTAAGGTCTTACAGACCTTCACATTAAAAGCCCCTTCTTGCAGATACTACCCTAAAGATGGTAAGAAGCCTCTTTTGTTCTTGTTCCCTATAAACACAGATAACTATGTCACTGTCATAGTAAAGGAACAGGCAAAACTGTTGCTCCCACAAATTACTTCTCTATTAGTTACCAGCCTTTTTCAGCGGTGATGGAAAGGTATTGAAATGTGTAACTCAAACTGTTTCTCTCAACAAATCTGAGCTGTTCACAACTTCTTCAGTTTCAGGAAAGCAGATGGTGGATACCCGATAGACATTATAGCTGACGTAGGCATTGTTACTTCACTTCAGAAAATAACTTTTCAGCATAATATAATTTCCAACATTACCAGTCTAAAAATAAATACGTACAAGAAACTTATGAGTGGTAAAGACTAATAAATACTGGCAAGCATTTATTTTTAGACAGCTAAGACTGTTCCTTCTGCAAAAAAAGTATGATTTAGAAGCCCATGGGCAGAGAAAAAAGACACATTAAGAGTACAAAACAGATGTAATGAAAGTAAATGAACTATAATAAATTAAATAAAAATATTAAATTTAAATTATTTTTTTCTTCCTTGAAGGGGGTATTTGAGCAGACACACCTGCTGCCAAACGTGTTCATGTTTGTGGACCTGTGCCAGACAAACCTGGCAAACTCATTTTAAGAAACCTTGGTAGGACCATCTAATGGCATCAGATTTTTATATTAGAGCCTGATCCAGCTCCCACAGCACAGCCTAGACTGTACTGGGACAGAACATAATCCTAAAACTGACTATGTTTTAAGGTGACTGTAACATGCCCCAGAGGCAATGCAGTCTGATATAACAGTTATTCAAAATCACTTATTCTGTTAGCTTTGACTATGATTTACATCTTTGTATCTAGTCAAGCAAAAGCAAGCTTTTTTTCTATTTTTTTCTTAGAATCAAAAGAATCGTGTTTCTCTGTACAACCGATCATCTTTACAAATTTCAGGAAGATAACCTAGCCTAACACATTGGGTTTATTTAGAGGAAAACTAGTGCGGTGGAGAAAGTGCATTTTTCAGCCTCTCTCTTAAAAGCAGATCATCTACTTTTACTTCCATTTTCCTCAAAATTCACTAGATAAAGTCAGTCTGTGAATGTAAAAGGCAATGAAAAATTTTACACTCTTCACTTAACAGGCTTCTCTTTGAAAAAGAAATTTAGAGGTGTGCTAGATTTTGAGTGCTGGGAGTCAAGAAGCTGATATGAAAACATAAAACAGCATACCTCTTCAAAAGATCAAGCACACATCATTGGGCTTGATGTGGGAAATACTGTATGGAGTTCTATAGCTTGTGTTCTGCCATAGTCACACCAGATGATCATGAGTGTCCCTTTAGTTCCCAAACAACTGTGGATTTATTGCCACTATAACAAGGCCTTTTCACACTGCTCAGGCAGTGTAAAGTGCCTTTGAAGTGTGCATAAATTACATTTACTCTCACTTAAAGGACACTTTATTCTGTCACAACTGTGTTAAAGACCTGTGATTTATGTTAAAACCATCTCCTTAAATATTCCAGTTCTAGGTTCTTAGATTTTAGGTCCAGGAAGGACAGACAATATTCCCAGTTCAACATTCTACACAATGCAGACCATAAAATTTAATTAAAGTAATTCCTTCCTCAGCTTTGATTAGGTAAATAATTTATACTTCAAAGACACATCCCAAGTTGAGACTTACTGAGATCAAGTAAGTTCATTATATTTTTCATGGAGTTGTTGCAGCAGCTACCTGCCTACAGACCTGAACCTTAATTTCAAACTGAATTTATCCAGTGTCCACTCATAACCAGAAAATGTTATTATACATTGTCTGCTAGATGAAAGAGCTCTTTAGCATCAAAAGCCTCTCTGTGCATATAACTACTAACTCCCTTCTTAACTGTCACTTTGATAAGTTCAATAGATTGTGCTGCTTTTGGTAGGGTCTTGATACTGTGCAAGTTCCCGAGGCCTTGAATATTATTTTTAAACTCTTTCTGATTTTCATCATCTGTTTAGAAGGTGAGCATAACAAAAATAACTGCACATAATAGTATGAAAACAATCTCTTTACATAATGTTGCCTCCCATTTCTTGCACCTAATTCTCCCAACTTTCATGTTCCAACACCATTTTAACCAGTATCTAATGAAAAAACACACTTTAACGGACAGGAATGTGAAAAAAGAAACTGCATTATCCTCTGTTCCAAGTACCCTGCTCTTTATTGTAATACCCATACCAAGAACAGAAAAGATCATCCTGCTGAACATATTCCAAGTGCTTAATTCCAATTCCAGGAGACCTATCTGGTGCTATTCAAAGAGCAGAATAAGTAAATACTCTTTATTGTTCTTTATTTTTTCTTTATATTTTGGGTGATACAGTTATTACCCAATATAGTTGAATTACTGTCATAAAAAACATTAAAAGAAAGCCTGTTTTTAACCTATTGATCACAGACAAAATACTTAGCAAGGAGGTATGATTTCACGTTCTGGGCAGGTGATTGGTTTTGACACCTCAGATCACATTTCAGAAATGTTGGAAAAATTAATTTGCCTTGTACTGCTGGGAGTATTAGAAACATCCTTGAAGGATTTGTTTTTTTCACTGAGACTAGGTGAAAGAGATGGTGTGGCACCAGATAGGGCAACTGAGACAACCAAGTTGAAAGAAGCAATTAAACAAGTGAAATTCCATAAATCCCCAGGCAAGGCAGCAAAATTCTGCTAGCACAGCAGTTTTTTAAAAAATAAATTTGTTTTCTGTTTCCATATCCTGCACATATCTGTAAGAACTGTATCAGTATCACTTATCTCCAGTCTGTGCTGGAGACGTTATGCACTCTAACATCACCAAGAGAAAGAATCCAATGAATTGCATCTCACAAAGACCAACTATACTATTACAGCATAAATCTACATGATTTTTACTGGAGTACTGGTGGTAAATCAGGCAGTAAAGATCCTCAATTATAAAATGTTTTTGGGAAACACTGATTTCACATTGTTCATCACCAGCTGTCAGAGTTGCAATGTATATCATCAAAAGCAGCTGCTGTCTTTTCCATTTCAGGCTCAGAGTATATTAAGAAGTCTAGAGATGTGCATTGTCTTGGCAATGAAAACGGACAATTTAACTTGCGTGTTTGATACTCAAGATTTTGAACCATTCCATACACAAAGTTAATGCACAAGTGCTGTCTACTCCAAGTTAAACCACCAATGAAAATTTATGATTGCATACAGATGAGCTCAGAAAAAAAGGGAACATTTTCAAATGAAAGCATATGCCTTTATTTACTGACACATTCTGATGATCTGAAATATTCTGACTGGTGTTAGTAACTTGCTTTATTGTTCCTTATTGCCATTGAAAGCTATAAAGCACCATCTAGATATGACTATACTCCTTCTTCCTCTCTGTGCTCATTTTCATTACACAGCCAATGTTTGAAAGAATGCTTTGTATTCCTTTAGGAATGTCTTTGCATCCAGGAGGAATTGTATTTTATTGTTCTGATGGGAGAATCACAAGATGATTTTCCACTTTTACTAGAGGAAAGCAAAGAGTCAGTATTCATTAAGAACTGCTAAGGGATGCAGCAGCTGCAACTTTCCACCTAACATTAACTCCATTTCCACACAGTGTTACTGAATAAAATAAGTTGGGACACTGGCCCAAACTGATCCAATTGAAGTTTTGAAGTAACTTCACACTACAAATTAACAAATGTTCTTCACTTCTTTCAGGCACATTTTAGTTTATGGTCTGGGTCTTCCTGTGCCTTCCACTGAAGCACCTCTGTGTGGGAAGATGTTCCTTAGATACCACTGTGATGGCCACAGCATAAAATTTTTTATACATAAAATTTAGACACTGAGAAAAGTTGGCAAAAATAAGGACAAGGCTCAGGGAGACTGCCTGTATTTAAGCCAGACAACAAATGCAAAGAAAAAAAATAGAAAGAAAAAGATAGTAAATATAAGTAAAAATTTTACGCAGATTGTTATGAAGCCTGAATTGCCCAAGCTTTCTCTGTGTTATATACATTTTATATATTATTATACCTGGCTATTTTTTTGCAGGAATATTTTAACTAAACTGTTTTTAACAGTATGCTAGACCTCTCCAGAACAAAAACCCTGCTGAGACATACTGCTCCTGGGTGGCTACAGATGTTACTGCACACCAGGCACAGCAACACCCATGCATGGTGAACATCCTGCGTGTTTTCATTACAGGAAGATTGTGCTTTGACCAGGTGATGTTAATTAAATTATGCTGTTCTAACAACCATAAAGTAAAGTCATAGACAAAGTGGGGATCGTAAAAAAGATTCTGTTATTTTTTTCTCCATGGATATTGAATTTGTAGCAGAAAGTCCATGAGGGATTCCTGTCACAGACCATTATTTTTAAATACCGCAGTTTCTCCAGTTTGTACAATGCAGGGAACATACACAGTGCAGTCTGATTCAAATTTACACTTAAGGAACAAGTAGGATAATTTTGTTTTCTTTGATGGTTTGTACTAGTCACAGAGAACCTTACAATAACTCAGGTAAAACTGAAAGAAGGCATGTAGAAGTTAGGAAAACAACCTGATCCACAGCCATAGGTGATTGATTGATTATTTTTTAATCTCAGCTTTACACTGAAGAAAAAAGTGTTGTTAAGCACCAAAAAGGCAAATAATTCTCACTGGCTCCTGATGAATATCACTTGATATTCATATTGATGGATAAACTGAGGTGATCACTGACCTGGGGCCCAAGGTAGAACAAAGATGAGAAAAAATGGTGCGAACAATGCACCATGCTGCACCTATTACTTGTTACTCTTCAGGGTTATGTTCTCACATCCTCTCATAGCTGTAAGGCTAATGATTTACAAACCTGATTAGCTATGGATGTTAACTTACCTGTCTTTAAATCACTGTATAGACAAACTAGTTTAACATTATTTGGGTCTTGTAAGCAAATCGGTAATGTTAATACAGGAATGGATTCTTGCAGACAAGAGTCTGTGACTTCGCAGTGCTTACAATGACCATTTAATCTGTGGGCCAGAGCTGCATCTAGCTTTCTGTCACTGACTTCTGTTACACAAAAGAAGCACTTACCAGTCCACCTGTCATGTGTGAGCTGGTTTTAATGAGACAAGAGCATAGAAAAGCAACATATCATTCAAGGAAAGCAAGTTTCAAATATTAACTGTTAAAAAAAAAAAAATCACAGAGATTTCTACCATCACACCTTTGAAAGATTCTGTTGAACTGTTTTCTCTTCCTATTCATCTAGTTAAAATGGATTTTGACAGAGTTCCTGTGACAGAAATAGCCTCAAAAACCTTTGTGTTACAGTCAGATAAATGGAGAAAAAAGTATAGGCAACAGGTAGAGTCAGGGGAGACTGCAATTAGAACAGAATATGGGGAAGCCTCTTTGCTTTCTGCAGTATGTCCTTTTTCCAGCTTCATGATGGTATCAGCAATACACAGGGTAAAGAGATTCAAATTATGCAGAGAAGACATGGGACCCATTTGCAGAATATATGCAAAGGCAGCATGAAACACAAAACAAATAGCTTTATCCTTTTGCTCCCAAATTGCTGAGCAGGCACATTATCAGGTCTATTTTATACTGATTTCAGATTATACAATAAAAGGTATGATTATTATGGATGGGGATGCTGCTGCTTCTGGTGATGATGATAATAATAACAATACCACCAACACCACTAGTGGCATAACTGTAGAGGAAAATACAAGATAGACTTTTAGCTCAGCTCATGATTTGCCTGAAGGCCCTCATCATTGTACTGGCAAGTACAATGCTCTTTCAAGGATTATGATATTACCATTGCAACTATACACCTATACATGACAGTTTCATATTCATAGCACAGAAAGCCCATAAAAATGTAAACACACTTTAAGATTCCTAAGTATTTGGATAAGAGATGTCTGAAGTGAAACAACAATGACAGTTCTGTTTGAATCTGGATGTTTCTTCTCTGAGTATAAACACACATTAAAATACAGAGTCAACAGAACAGTATTTTTCATTACCATCTCCAAAGCATAAGGACTGGCTTCTCATTTGCCAGTTTTTCCCAAAATCTCAATAATTATGCATTTTTTCCCAAACCTGCCTTGAACATGCCTACCCCTATCAACACATGTCTGATTGACTCTCTAAAGTGATTAGTTGCAGCGAAAATACTTTGTATGTTGTATAAACCCAATTAGGCCCAACAGGAAATAAAATGCCACCAAAGGTCTGAATAAAGCTAAAATTAGGTTGAAAATTTTCACTCCAACCTGTTTATTTTATTAATAGCTTTCTCTGGAAATGTTTTTTCATATCCCTTTAAAACACTATCATATATAACACATTACTGATGTCTCTGTCAGCTGTGAGGTGCTGATGTAATCTAGGAAGCTGCAAGACCTCAAGGTTAAGAAGACACATCTGCAAAACAGAAAACCTTATCACAATAGGGATTTTCACAAATTCAGATCAACCCTACTGTTTTTAGCACAGCCGAGGATGCAGATTATCACTCTGGGTGATAACAAAAGTCCTGGTAGCTCGGGTGCCTGGTCCCTGCAGATGACCATGCTGAATTCCTTGACTAGGAAAGGGTAGAGAAGGTGTTGACTCATCTTTTACTGGTCCTTCCTCCTGACATTCACCAGTCACCCTCTTAGGGCTGCCTGGTCTGTAGAATACTCAGACACATCAGCTGTGTTTGACAGATACAGAAAGATTGTTCCTTCACCAGCATGCTTAATACCTTTTTGAGTCTATTTGAAGTTTTCTGCCACATTGTATTGGATCTGTGTGGCAAGGTTTTGGTAGCAGCGGGGCTACAGGGGTGGCTTCTGTGGGATGTCAGAAGCTTCCTCCATGTCTGACAAAGCCACTGCCAGCTGGCTGCAAGATGGACCCACATCTGATCAGCGATGGCAGTAGCACCTCTATGATAACATATTTAAGAAAGGGAAAAAAACCTGCTGTGCAACAACAGCTGGAAGATAGGAGTAAGTCTATGTGAGAGCAGCAGCTCTGCAGACCCCCAGGTCAGTGCAGAAGGAGGGGGAGCAGCTGCTCCAGGCACCCGAGCAGAGATTCCCCTGCAGCCCGTGGTGAAGCCCATGGTGAGGCAGGCTGTGCCCTGCAGCCCATGGAGTTCCACAGTGGAGCAGATATCCATCCTGGAGCCCATGGAGGACCCCACACTATGCATGAGGTTTCCTGGAAGCTGCTGGAACAGTTGTCCCAGGTCCATGCCACCACGTAGGGAAAGTACAAAATGGCATAAAGGACCAGGGAGAACACAGCTGTAGTAACTATGCCTACTCTAAGACGATGGTGGACTGAATGTCACCCGAGTGAACACCTGAAATAGGCAGGGATCAGCGGTCTATCATGTTTTATAAGTCACTGGCACACACTGTGAAAGATGCTGATATGATTCAGTTCCCCTGTGCCATTTCTGGATTTGCAATGAGGGCAACTTCTGCGTACAGGCACCCCCACGGGTGCCCTAACCAGCTGCAGAAAGTCCCGAGGGCTGAGCATGCGCTTGGAGGGTGCTGGGAACATTCACACTCAGGGAGCATCACTCAGCTCTCCCCCATCTGAGCGTGCAGCATGAATAGTGAGAGTGGAATCACAACACAAGCTCTTCATAGTGGGCTCACACATTCACAAATTTTGCACCCATTGCTGGCCATCCCACAGACAATGCAATCTCCACCTTCTCCTCTTTCTGAGCTCGTCTGCTGCAGCCAGAACTTCATGTGAATAAGGATAAAAGCAGTTGTAGCAGAGAAGACTACCAGAACCTCATGGCCCATGGCTTCTTCCCTAAGAAAAGGGCAGCCAGGAGCAGCAGTGTCTGTTCCTCCAGGATGCCTCTATGGAGCAGTGACCTGAGCACAGAAGTAAGGCTGTTGTTCCTTCACGCTCTGCGCAATGTGGGCATGCTTGAGCAAGCAAACCTGACTGACCCTAGTACATATTAAGCCATCACAGAGGATGTAGAGTAAATGAAAGCTTCTCCCCACAAAATGCCTCGTATTCTGATCCACTCCTACTGTGCTGTACCACTTGCTAAGGTAGATGTAGCTTGACTTAAGGAATTAATCACATCCCCTCAGAGGGGAGAGATTAGATGCTGGAAAACTCAGCCCATCTAAACTTTAAATTGTCCTCTCTGGAGGCCACGGCACCAGGTGAGCTCCCGAAATGGGCATCGCAGTTTGGTCTTTGTGAGGTGCTACAAAACTAGGGCTTCCTAGGAAAATTCACAGAGAGGACTGAAAGAAGATTAAAACGCTTAGCTTGCAGGACCTTTTTTCTTAAGACCAGAGTCTGTACTTTTTGAGTTGCAATGAACAGGTGTTTGCCAAGACTGAAGTCAAAAGGTGGTAAAACCAGCTTTACTCTCCCTATAACTCAGAAATGGACATTTCTGATTAACAAAATGGCCAGCACACTGGATACGAATCAGGTCTCACTGATTTTGAAGCGACAAAAGGCTGCAGCTCAGTCTACGCTATAAGCACTGCCAACTGAAAACACTGCTTACTTCTTTTTTTTTTGAAAAAAAAAATATTTTTACTAAATATCAGGGTCAGGACTGAGGCAGTTTGGTTCTGTAGTTGAAACCCATCCCCAGCAAGAGTTTTGCAACGCACTGCTGTGATCCAGGAGTTGTGTTCCCCTGCTCAGGGGACAACCTTGCCTCCTGAAGCCAAGGAGCTCTCTACCACTGTTCCTGTGCTCCTTCACTCTGCTCCCAAACCTGGCAGCATGTTCCCCAAATAAGAGCTATTTTCCCCTACCCTGCTTTTTCTTTTTTTGCTGTAAGGTATTTTTTCTCTGTATTTGTAGTACTACCTGAGCTTCTTTCTGCTGGACTTGGGATACTGCTCATAATGAGAGGAAGCTTTATTTAACTCAGATCACAAATCTTAGCAATCACCAATTTATTTCTGCACGTGCTTGGAGACCACTAGATCTCTGAACCACAGGTCAGTGCAGAATTGATGTGCAGCTGTCAAGAAACACTGAGGAGTTCCCGAATTATTGCAGGGAGGATTATGTGGTTTCATTTCTTTGCTCAGTGCAGCTGAGCTGGCAGAATCTTCTCTAAAACCCAGACTTCAAAGCAAGACATTAAGAATTGGTTTTGTGCCAGCTAATGCAAGCTTACCTTGCAAGTGAGAATCTGGCACATGGAACAGTTCCTCAGGAAATTCAAACTCCATAATCCAGCAATTAGGTAGGCTCAGAGATTAATAAAATATAATATCATGTGATATATAGAGCAGTTTTTATACCTCTATATACATGTAATATACAGAGCCCATATGCCCTATGATAGGGACACCTCACAGACCCATAGTAAGACAGAAACGGCAGGGAATTAGAGATGCTGACACATTCTACTTCCTTCACCCCAAATCAGGACTAACTACACCTCAACTAGTGCTGGTGGGAGATGCTTATCCATCTTACTTTTTAAGAACTTCATCAGTGGATTCAAGTAAGAAACTTCCAACAATCCCAGTTATGGAGAAAAGCAGATATTTACACTGACACCTATCTCACAGTTAGGCAAAGGTTAATCTACAGATATCCTTTATTTGAACTCTGTAAAGAACTGATTGAATTAATTGAAAATATCAGGAAGGGAACTAGAGTATTTTAAAGATTAGAGTGAGTATGTGTTTTAGCGAGGGGACTATCCAGCACAAATCACTGCTGTCTCCCAGCAGTCAGTCTGTCAGGGGGAGAAGTGCAACAGGGACATTTCTATCCCCTATTTCAATATGTCTATGAACACTCCAAACTTAAAACTGCTTCACGCTGGAAAGATTCTGCAAATATAAAAGTCTCCTTTATATTTTTTTAGTAACTCATATTGCCATGCATTGGCACCAAAGTTTTGAGAATTTCTGTTCTGAGAATTTTCCTAATCCTCTGCAGAGACTTTTTAGCTACTCCTAACTTTTATGGATATTGTTATTGTTTTAATTGTTTCTTCATAAATCCTTAGAAGAGGAGAGAGTCTTCTCTTGAGAACACTCTGACTAATAGTTTGAGATTCAATACAGTTTTTAATTAGAACTGTATGTACTAGGGCAGCTTAAACAAACCCTAGAGTCAGAATAAAACCCAGAGGGCTTTGCTGAAATAGCTTTAAAAATCTTAACATTAAAAATCATAACCAGTGTTTAAAAGTGGTCACACATGAAAATATCTTTGACAATAATTGATAGGAAAGACTTAATCTCAAGTATAAATCAAAAGTTCTGCAATCAGAAAGTAACTACTGAAAGAGCAAAGAATTAATTTATGCGTTATGCTAGTTAAAACCTTTCTCACTTTATTTAATGAGTTTTATGAAGACAGCTGAACAAGTAGAGATTAATATCAGTGATTCTTAAAAAATATAAAATAAAACCTGAAAAGTTTTGAATTCAGTACCTTGTAATGCCTGAGATAGGTACCCGAGGCATATAACTGGCAGGTGAAGATCTAGCTAGAAAGTTTATGATTCTAGAAGTACATAAAGGTGTTTCATTTCTATAGATTACGTTTAGTCATCAAAATTCCACCATAAATTGCACCTATTTCTATACAGGTCAACTACTGGCATAACAGATTTATAGAGGTGGAATTAAATTTTATTATTGGTTTAATTGAAAGCAGAACATGACCTGTCAACATTAATAAATGAGAAAACTCCAAGTCCTTTAATGTAACAGCTGCTTGGCACAAATAAAGAGAATAGCCTGTGTGGAAATCAACCTATTACCTAAATAGAAGTCACTAACTGTCCTCAGTGAGTAATATCAAACCCAATGTGATATACTGTGGCACGCTGATTTCACATTGTCAGCCCTCTGGTTTCTAGATGCTACCAGACTCAGCTTTTCTATTGCCCTCCCCTAGGTTTGAATTTGCAACCAGACTTCCCTAAGCTATCTCTCAGAAATTCCCAATGGATTTCTGCATTGGCAATGATGAAGGTAAGAAGGGACAAGCTTTGATTTGCTTACCAAGAATCATGGCTATACTCGTTTTGACATTTCTCATTTTAAAACGTCAATAATTTAAGTTTAATAAGTTTAATAATTTGAGTTTTAATGACACCAGGATTTTTTGCTCCCTTTGCTGATGTATACAGAAGAATTCACTTAGCAGCTTTTTGCCTTTTGCAAAGAGCAAAACTTTGGAAGTACAAATGCCTTCCCCTGTAGATATTGGTTTTCTTACTCCTACCTGTGAGTGGTTCCAGGAGGAGAAGGAACCCAGGTTGTAGCCTTGACCTTTAGTCTCTTACTACTTTTAATCTATCTGTAGGGAAAGGGTCTTGTTTTACCAGACTGAAGGATGGACAGTTTGACTCTTAACTTCTTGCGACTACCCTGTGAAAAATCCCAAGTAAAGGACTTTAAAAACAGAAAGCCCCAGTTACGCTTGTATTGTAGTTCATGTACACTGAGATGTGTTCCTCTGTCGCGGTGGAGAAAGCTGGGACAGTGCTAGTACCAAAGAGAAAAATGGCAACTGGTGTTTGCAAGTGTTTCTCAGTGTTCAAAGAAGAACTTTAAACTTTCTTGAAAATAATTTGTTAATAAAGTGTGGTGATTCTTGTGGCATCTTGACAAAATTTCAGGCTGTGAAATTATGCTGAAAAATATTGTTTCTCATTACTTATTTAAATCCTGGATTTTGTTGGGTTACCATTCCTTTAAAATACGTAGTGTGATTTTCTAAGGTAACACAATACATTCACCTTTTGATGTGCTTGAATCTTTCTTTACCTTCACTTGAAAAATATTCAGAACAGCAGGTTGAAAAACTAAATTTGTTCATCTCAGAAACTTTCCTGTGGCCTTTTGTGAAGTATAACAAAGTGTTCTGGTTTTAAACCAGCATTATCTTGCTGTCAATTCATGAACAAATCTGTGAATGTTCTCAGTCAATTCAAGCATTTAAATCAATTACAATTATTGCTAACACATTGCAGTAAAAGTGCCTTTGTGAAATGTGATTTCTAGTATCTGTAATGAATAAGCAGGATGATGACACACACCCCCCTTTACTGCCCAAAGGAGAGGAAAAAAACAAGCAAACCAGTCACATGTATGACAAATTGATTAGTTCCATTACATTTCTCTTATTATGAAGTGTTTTGATACAACCAACTTAGAATTCGATTGGATTGTTTGCACTGAGGTCCACTGCCTGAGAGCAGAAAACACTTTTGAAGTTTAATTAAAATGGGATACGACACAGTATTTTCACAGTTTCCTCTTAGGATGTGTGGGAAGCAAGACAGAGAGAAAATGATGGTCAATTATTTTGGTAGCCGTAATAAAATATCTAACATTCAAGACTTACCTAAAAATAAATTGTGCCTGTATTTCTTCTCAAATGATACCATCAACTTTGCATATAGATTAAAATATGTATGCTATGAGAGTATTGATCTAAGAAGGAAATCAATATATTTCAAATTAATATTCTGTGACTGAATCATACAACCATATTCCTCCTTCAGATTGCAGTGAATATATATACCAGCTGAAATATAACAGTAAGTTATCTTTATAACCTTCCATTCACCCAGGGAAACATTTCAGGCCATAACTGGATCTAATGTTATTTTGGAAAAGGGGAATTTGATACAATATTTTTAGTGTGTCCTGGAGTTAGATCATATTGGAGGAAGTAAGAACTCATCACAGCAGTGTATCAAGGAAAGATGGCACAATCAGCTTAGAGGTTTTTACTAGAGAACTTAGGAGAAAAAAAGTTTCTTTAATCTACCCAGTGAAGAACTCCCTCAAAAAAAAAAACAAAACAAAAAAAAAACCCCAAAACAAACCACCAAACCCAAACAACAAACTGACACACTTTCAGAGCTGAAAAGAACAAACTCATGAAATATTTCAATATTATAGTACAGTGTAGACTAGAAGATTTGGGGGTGGGGGCGGAATATCACGTATTTCTTGAAGGGCAACGGGATATGCTTAAACTTTTACACTTTGTATATCAGGAGGGTTATGTGTAATTCTCTTTAGAAATAATGTATTGTTTTTCTTCTATTTCAATGTGTTATATTCTGGAACTTCTTGGTACTCCTGTGATTTCTGATACCCATTTTGGCCATTTACAGAGGACAAATAGATAAGACAAAAGCCCTTTGGAACACAAACTGTGTGTATATTTGGCTCTATAAAATAATTTCCAGAATGTAAGCCTATTTTCTACTGCCTCCAGAGCTTAAAAAAGAATAAAAAAGTCCTGTAGGAATTGGATAGGAACTGATCTAACATTTTCTTCTTAGGAAGTAAAATATATGAACAAAAGAATCAGAGAAAATCTAAGTTAAAAAGTTTTTCTCTTAAAATTGTTTACCTTGTTTAAATTATCCTTTGTTAGCAAGCATCTTACTTGAAGACTCTATTCCCAAGGCACTGTTACCGTGCCACGGCACTGAAATGAACAAGGTGGAAGGACAGTGATTTTCTCAGACAAGTCTTCGCTATGTGATGTTGGATTCCGATGTTGTTGCAAGACAGTTTTATATATGAGCATCCCACTTTTTTTGACCTAATATCTTTGATCAGCAGGCCTCTGCTGTCATACTGCTATAAAAGTTATACCAACATATGGAGTCTTTTTTTAAATGAGGAAGAATCTGAAAATCTATATGCATAACTTGATATAGCCAGCCATGATTACACATTCATTGCCCTATGTGGAGCCCAGGGCCTTTGAAGCCAATAGCAGAGTTTAGTCAAGCTAGATAGGATGTGTGAGTGGAAGTCACCTACAAAGGTGCCTTTTATTTCTATCTTTGAGCTGCCGGAGTCTTAAGGGGGTCTAACACTCTGCTCTGTAGGGGAAGGAACTCACATATGTAAGCCCTGGACTCTCAGATGTGCAGTAAAGGGAGCCCAACTTTCAGTTAAGTACTCTTCTTAGGGGTGATTTACAATCTTGAAATACAGGATTTGTTATGCCAGAGGTGTAACAGAAACAGTACAAAGCATTCCCAACAAAGAACGATGAAAGGAGGAGGAAGAGAAGGGGCAGTCACTCTTTATGTTAGTGACCAGCTGGAGTGCACGGAGTTCTGCCTGTGGGTGCATGAGGAGCTGACCAAGAGCTTATGGGTCAGGACTAAAGGGAGGTCAGGGACAGGTGACATTTCAGTAGAGTCTTCTACAGGCCTCCAGATGAGGAAGACCAAGCAGATGAGGCCCTCTATAGACATATAGGAGCAGTTCACAAGCCCTGGTACTCACAGGGGACTTCAACTACCCTATCTGTTGAAGGGACAACACAGCAGGGCATAAGCAATACAGGAGGTCCCTGGAATGCATTGATGCACTGATGCTCCATGTGATACAGGAGCCAACGAGGAGAGGTGCTATGCTGAACCTTGTTCTCACCAACAAGGAGGGGAATGAAGCTCAAGGGCAGGCTTGGCTGCAGTGACTATGAACTGGTGAATTTCAAGATCCTTAGGGCAAGGAGGAGGGTGCACAGCAAGCTTAGTACCCTTGACTTCAGGAGAGCACACCGGCCTTTTCAGGGATCTATTTGGTAGAGTACCATGGGATAAAGCCCTGGAGGGAAGAGGGGCCAAAGAAAGCTGGTTAACACTCAAGGATCCCCTCCTCCAGGCTCAGGAGCGATGCCTCCCAACAAAGAGGAATTCAGGCGAAAGCCCCAGGAGGCCTGCATGGGTGAACAAGTTGCTCCTGGAAAAAATCTAACACAAAAAGGAAGCTTGCAGAGTCTGGAAGCAAGGACAGGTATTCCTCCCAGGCTACCAGGGGCCTTTTCTAACCAGGGACCAGGTTAGAAAAGTTAAAACCCTGATAGAATTAAATCCAGCCAGGGACATCAAGGGCAACAACAAGTTCTATAGGCCCATCAGTGATAAAAAGAAGACTAGGGAAAATGTGCGTTCTCTCTGGAAGGAAACAGGAGACCTGGTTACCTGGGACATGGAGAAGGCTGAGATATTTAGTGACTTTTTTTGTCTTGATCTTCACCAGAAAGTGCTCCAGCCACATTGCTCAAGTCACAGAAGGCAAAGGCAGGGGCTGGGAGAATGAAGAACAGCCCACTGTAGGAGAAGATCAGATGTGAGACCTTCCGAGGAACCTGAAGATACACGAGTCCATGGGACCTGATGAGATGCATCCACAGGTCCCGAGGGCACTGGCAGATGAAGTTGCTAAGCCACTGTCCGTTATATTTGGGAAGTCATGGCAGCCTGGTGAAGCTACCACTGACTGGAAAAGGGGAAACATAACTCCCATTCTTCAAGAGGAAAAAAAAAGGAAGACCCAGGGAATGACAGGTCAGTCAGTCACACCTCTGCGCCCAGCAAGATCATGGAGCAGATCCTCCTGGCACATGGAGAATAAGGAGGTGATGGGTGACAGACAACATGGCTTCACTAAGGGAAAATTGTGCTTCACAAATTTGGTGGCCTTCTGTGATAGGGTTGCAGCATCAGTGGATAAGGAAAGAGCAACTGATGTCATCTAATGGGACTTGTGCAAAGCTTTTGACACTGTCCCAACAAGAACATCCTTGTCTCTAAATTGGAGAGACATGGATTTGATGGGTGAATCACTCTGTGAATAGGGGATTGGCTGGATGGTTGCACTCAGAGTGTGGTTAACAGCTTGACATCCAAGTGGAGACCAGTGATAAGTGATGTTTCTCGGGGGTTGGTATTGGGACCAGTGCTGTTTAACAGCTTTGTTGGTGACATGGATACTGGGATTGTCAATGACACCAAGCTGAGTGGTGCGGTCAATATGCTGGAAGGAAAAGATGTCATCCAGAGGGACCCTGACAGGCTTAAGATGTGGGCCCATGTGAGCTTCATGATGTTCAACAAGGCCAAGTGCAAGGTCCTGTACCTGGGTTGGGGCAATCACAAGCACAAATACAGGCTGGGCAGAGAATGGATTGAAAGCAACCCTGAGGGGAAGGACTTGGAGGATGACAAGAAGTTCAACATGACCCAGCGATGTGCACTTGCAGCCCAGAAAGCTAACTGTATCCTGAGCTGCATCAAAAGAAGTGTGGCCAGCAGGTCAAAGGAAGTAATTTTCACCCTCTACTCTGCTCTTGTGAGACCCCACCTGGAGTGCTGCATCCATTTCTGGGGCCTCCAACATAAGAAGGACATGGACCTGTTTGATCAAGTCCAGAGGAGGGCCACAAAAGATGATCAGAGGGCTGGAGCACTGCTCCTGTGAAGGCAGGCTGAGAGAGTTGGGGTTCTGCCTGGAGAAGAGAAGGCCCCGGGGAGACCTTACAGCAGCCTGCCAGTGCCTAAAGGGGGCCTACAGGAAAGCTGGAGGGGGGCTTTTTACAAGGGCTTTAGTGACAGGACAAGGGGGAATGGCTTTAAACTGAAAGAGGG
>JAVJGJ010000059.1:9565317-9628325 GCA_035590215.1 Microhierax caerulescens
AGCCCGGGGAGGTTCACGGTGGGGCAGGCGCCCACCCGCAGCCCGGGGAGGTTCACGGTGGGGCAGGAACCCACCCGCAGCCTACAGGCACCCCATGCCAGAGCAGGTGGATGTGCCCAAAGGAGGCTGTGACCCTGTGGGAAGCCCACGCTGGAGCAGGGTCCTGGCAGGACCTGTGGTCCCTGGAGAGAGGAGCCCAGGCTGGAGCAGGTTTGCTGGCAGGACCTGTGACCCTGTGGGTGACCCACACTGGAGCAGTCTGATCTTGAAGGACTGCACCCCATGGAAGGGACCCACACTGGAGCAGTATTTGAAGAGCTGCAGGCCATGGGAAGGACTCATGTTGGAGAAATTGACGAACTGTCTCCCATGGGAGAGACCCCAGGCTGGAGCAGGGGAAGAGTGTGAGGAGGAAGGAGTAGCGAAAACAATGTGTGATGAATTGACCATATCCCCCATTCCCCTGTGCTGCTTGGGGGAGGATGTAGAGAAACTGGGAATTAAGTTAAGCCTGGGAAGAAGGGAGGGGTAGGGGGGGAGGTGATTTTTTTTTTCCTGATTTGATTGGTAATAAATTAAACTAATTTTCCCAAAGTTGAATCTGTTTTGCTCATGACAGTAATTGCTGAGTGATCTCCCTGTCTTTCCCTCAACCCACAAGCCTTTCATTACATTTTCTCTCCCCTGTCTGGTTGAGGAAGGGACTGATAGGCTTTGGTGGGCACCTGGCACCCAGCCAGCATCAAATCACCACAATTAATTATATTTTTTCCACATCTTTTGTGGAAAAGCTTTTTAGTCTTTGCTCTATTTGATTTCCTGCACCATTCTTCTAAAAATCCCTTTTTATTTCCTTCAGTAATCACAGCTTCTCACACGTACCCTCTCACGTTCCCAAATTACTTTTTGTTGCTCATGCCTTTCCCACCGGCCTTCCTTTCCTCCGTGTACTTCCCTTATGTACGTGGTCTACACCGAAACAATGCTCAAACATCCAGCCCACCTCATCTTCTAGTAGTGTGATCGGTCGGGACTCTCTTCTCCAAAGCAAAAAAAAACAGGTAAGAAGCTCTCCTCCGAAGAGACTGTTTAAGTGGTGAACAATACCAGCAGAAACGAATTGACAGTACATTTTCTACTTTGACTAACACCCACCTGTGTCAGATACTTATCTTTGGAGAGGATGAATCATCCCCTGGAGAGTCTCTTTTGCTCTTTGCTATCTGTAGGTGGGAAACCAGATGATTAGCTTAGAATAGCTGTCTTGCAGAAGAAAAGGAAAAAAAAAAAAACCCCAACCAAAACCCAACACACCAGGCAAACCCCAACCAATGCCAGAGGTTAGAATTTCTTGCCCAAGCTGAAGCTCATCACTCCCAACTTTGTTCTTAGGGAAAACAGGCAGTTCCAGGGGCACAGTTTGCCTCACCTGTCATAACCACCATTGGAGGATGAGAGGAGTCACCTTGTGAAGGAGTCTTGTCCTGGGCTACAGACGGGGGACAAGGTGCTTAGCTTAGGTCCGTAAGACTAACTTTTAAACACCTGGGTTGGTCAGGGTATAAATGTTGAAAAAGATATGTCACCGCACTGTATGTGCAAGGGTGAAATGTAAGTAGAATAGCAATTCTGCATTATATTGCACACCCAAAGTGCTGGTAAATTGGAGTACTGCAAGTTCCCCTGAGGGTGTGAGTGACAGCACGGTGGCTTCATTTTGAGACCAGTATCTGGCCTGTCTTCATCACAGGCAGCTGTAGAGTCAGGATGATCTCCTCAGAGCTCTCAATCAGTTTACTACTACTTCCATTACTCATGCTTAAGATTCAGGAGCCATCAAAATTCAGACAATGCTGACACACAACTGAGCCATTAATGAAGTGTATTCCTTTTTTTCAAATATGCAATGCTAAGGATAAAAGTTATTTATGACCAGCATGCATGCAAATCAGTAAGGATGAGTGACTGAAGTGACAAAGATGCACTCTGAAATAAGTTTGAAATGTTTTTTGCTGTTACTGCATATTTTCACCATGCTCCAAATAAGAGGTTAATTGCAGACAGGCCTGAAAATAATGAGATAGCATCACCATTTACAAACATAGTGCACAACATGAACTCCTGACTACCTTTCACTGACAGCTGTAATGTGGTAAATGAGTATGACAACTGAATCAGTAATCTGCTCTTCCACTCTGAATCCTGTACAAAGTCTTTCTCTTACAGGTTATGAACATGTTCTACTCTCTGCAAGAGAATATGGATCTTCATCCAAAGGAAGCCTTATAGTGTATACCAATAAGCAGAAATCAGTAGAATATCAGCAAGCAGACTTGTGTTAGAACACGAAGGTATGTTTGGGACTCAGTAAAAAACTGCCCACATAAATGCCATCACTATTTCAAAAGCAATGACTTTGCTATGCAGGGTACAGAAGAGGCTGAAAAGAAGATACAGCTTCAAGCACCAAAACTTCTCATCATGTTAGTGATTGACTTTTCTACATCTTACTCTTATTTCTAAATGATGCACTACTTTTATATTATATAGCAGTTTATAGACAGAGTTCATCCATGATTTTGATTAGAGTATCTCCTCAAACATGGTAGTCTGTGCTTATAATTTACTGTGACAGACAGCTAAACCCCAAGAATTATTTTTTTTTCAATAAGAAATAAAGGCACAAAACAGTTGGTTACAGTTAATTTATCATTTGTGTAATGTGAATGTTTACATCATTGTAGCAATAGCATGAACAACCAAACTGTGCCTGATTTAAAAGGCAGTTCTAGATGTTTTTCAAATCAGAGATATTCTGAGGAATACTACAAGTGAAAAAAACCAATTATTATTATGCCTAACATGCATTTGAATTATAAAGACCTCTCAGACAGAAAAATCTGTTGAGACAGATCTGCATAAGCACGACCTTGATTAAATGCACATAGAATGGTATGTATCATATGACGTCAAAACAAAAGGTGGCTATCTAGTAGGTGTTTAATGTTGCTAAAATTTTGGCAAAGACAACATCTTTGAATCTGCTCAAAGAATGAGACATTGAGACAAATCCTGACAGTAAAAAGGGCAAAATATTTCTTCTTTATCCAAGCATATAAAAATCTTGGCTTTTGCACATGACCCATAATAAAAACACCACAGCTTTTTGGTGAATACCTATTGATGTTGCAATGGCACTGAGCTTCCTTAATGATCTTTGTGGCCTTTCAAAAAGAGGAATGCTTAGTAATAATACAGTCATTGACACACAAAGCCCTCAGAAGGGATTCAAGGTATATTTTCTCTTATTCTGCATAGGATAAGTGAGGCAAAGAGGAATTAAGCTACTCAAGCAAGTCATTAAATGCTGTAAATACAACCCATGAATGGAAGCTGCTTCTCTTTCTAGCTCTGACCCAGAACCCAGCTCCAAGAGAACAAAAGTCCCCCTGGAGGCCTTCAAAACAGTTAACCACATTTCACTGACTTTAAGGAAGCAGCTTTCAGCTGAAGGAAGAGTGCTTCACCACCAAAGATACAGCTGTAAGGTAGGTGTCTCAGCAGACTAAATCTACCCCGTTGTATCTTAATGAAAAGACTGATGAGTGCTAGATGTGGGCAGGAGGGATGTGACTGGCTCTATTGATAGCAAGATGATCTAGGCCATCCTGTCAAGGCAATCTGCATCCTTTGTCATGTTAGGGCATGCTGCAGTACACAGGTCCTCCCTTTACCTCCTGCTGGGCACGTATGCTTGGACTGCTCAGCAGAGAAGTGTGCCTGTGCCACATGCCACTGGGGACACCATGTCCCTGGGACAGGGCTTATGGTACCTGGCCAATAGCTACCCTGGGAACCTTCCCTCATATTCTGCAGAATAATTTATTTCACATTATGATTTAAAATACTTCCTGAAATACAGATATGTTATGACTTTCACCGATGCGGACCTCTTCTGTTGTATATACAAGAATATTCAATTGAACTTCTGAAGCTTGGGCTTCCAGTGATGGAGCTACGCTGATTAGCTTTTATTAAATCATACAATTTTTGTGCTCTCCTGTCTATTAGATGACAATAATCAGACATTCAGCATTATATTCAGTGGCGGTTTGGGTTTTTATTGTTTTTCTCTTCTGCCTTACAGCTTGGAACTTCATTTACAGTTTTCTTTCCTGTTCTACTGTCCGTCATGTTTAATGAGTTATCAAAATCCTCCTCAATGGTATTTCAGTTCCCCCCAGTGCTTCTTTCTATGTAGCCACTGAGATTTACAACCTTGCAAAAATGTATTATTCTCTACTAATTGATTGTAATCTCTTTGGACTTCAGTGTTTAGTCAATATTAAATTGCAGCACTACGCCTTGCTGCAAATTAAGAAAACTGAATTTATGTTGCAATAGAGTAGCTCATTTGTGTTTTTTTATACTCAGTTACTAAGTAAAGGAACAGTACTCCCAACCTAAGAAACGGAGTCATGAATTGCAAAACATAAAATGCAAAAAACCATATTTCAGTGTATGAAGAGGCTGAGCCTATGGGATTTGCTGCTGTTTGACAACTGTGTCTGCCCTACCTGTGGCCACTAGACATGCTTTCCATGTCACGGGGCCTTGTGCTCATTCCTCTCTTTCTACTGTCAAAAAATAAGTGTAACAAGATTAATTTGAAACAACCACTTTAGAGGAGATATGTTAATCTGAAATGTGACCTTTATGTACCACCATCTCTATAAGGCCAGAGAGAGTGGAAGTAGAAAGACGGGAATGCCAGACACTGAGCGCCAGACAGCGGTGCTCATTGCATACCGTGATTCACGGAGTCTCAACTTGCTTTCTGTGCCTGGTGGGATTTTTGCCCCAAGACCGACTCCTGCCCAGCCTGTTAGCAGCCTGCGCCCGCCTCGCTGTGCCGCACAGCCCACCGCATGGCAATGAGAAGATTCGAGGCATTATAGCTCATACCAGGAGGTCTCAGTAAGATGTAAAAAAAGTTGTTTAATTTTAATTTGTAAGGATTCAGTATTAATTCTAAGATCAATTTCCTTTTAAAGCAGCTAAGCAGACTATTCTTATCTCAAGAATGCTGTTCTAGTAAAATGATTTAAAAGTTATACACAGTAATTTTTTTTTTCTTCTCTTTGCTATAGTATTCTCCTATTTTCTGTCATCTACCTTTTGATTCAACTAAATGACACGAAATTACTTTACACTTACTACCTGGACAAAGAATGAGTTCTCTGTACAAAGAAAAAGCCTATAATGTTTCCTTTGAACAGCACTGGCTCTTTATCATGCCGAAGTGGATACAGAAAGTTTCTCTGGTCAATTACTCACTCACCATCAGCAACAACCACAATTGTGCTCTTTCAGAAACACATGAAGCTAACATCTTCTGGGTAATAGAAAATGGATTTCCTTGTTCTGAAAAATGACCATAATGAATTTAAAATCTTAGTAGAATGGATAGCCTGTGGACAGCACTTTCAGCTAACCACTAGAAGAGGTATTATAAAAACAATAATAATCAGAGATCATTTCTACAGGAACCAACCAAACCTGTTGCTTAAGGGCATATGTGCCAGGCTCATGCACAGAGTAATGAATTACTTTTCCAGCCTGTGCCTTTATACACCACTAGAAGTCCTTTTACAACATCTTTCTAGTGAACCACCTTCTCAGTATTTATTTCAGTATCTTTTTCTGCCATTGCATTACATTACAATACTCTGGAGAGCACATAGTGTATCAGGGTGGTTCAAGAGGTCCATCATCTCAGGAAAAGCCACTGCTCAGAGCTCCCAGAGTCCATGTGCTGCTTGAAGAGTTGCTCACAATTATCAGTGAGCCCCAAAGGCTATGCTTCCATGATGGTGCATCAGCGGTACCCTTTGCCTCTGCTCCCGGTTTCCTGAATTTTCCTTAAAGACTGCAATACAAAAAATATCATTTATCTGTGCATATATATGAGTAACAAGACATGGATTTGTCTGTCGAACTAAGATCAGCAAAGGGGGTGCAAGGACATCTAATTTAGTGTATTGACAATGACCTTCTTGAACATTTTGATTGCTTATGCCTCTGTGATGCGAGTTTAGCTTCTGTAAATTAATATATGCTACTACCTCAAAATAGAGACACAAAGCTTAATATTTCTGGAAAATCCTTACAATACTTTCTATGAGTAAAGGGAATCTGAGATTTTATAACTACAGTAATAAATTAGGAATATATGTGTGACTTTACTTAGAAATTCCTGTACTAGGTTAATTTTTCAAAAGGAGTGTTCCTTTTTTAAGGTATTAATGGTTTTTTAGACACTGTGTACACTGAAACAATTGTCAGTCATATTTGTATAGCATATTGTCATTCTTCAAGCATGGCAGGGTGTAGGAATGCTGAAAAGAATGTGATAAAGATAATGATTCGGGAAGCTTAATGTAATTTTAAAAAAATAAATTAGACATTTGAACTGATGTGAAGCACTTGAGTGAACTTCTGGTAAGACATTAGACAAGTTAGCTTGGATTTACAAGCTAATAAGCTTCACAAGAAATACGATATACAGAATCATAAACAATGCTTATATCAAAACTTGCATTACCAGATTCTACAGACACAAGTGAAAAGTTACATAAATCGTAAAGATAAGTCCTTTCATGTTAATGTGTAATGTTAGAAAATTCTCATATATGTACACACTCTGAAATTATTAACAATATAAAAATAAATCTGAAGGCTCAGATTTATTTTTATAACCTTCTAGAGAAAAGGTGTTTTGTCCCTTAATGTCAACATTCCACCCAAAAATAGAATACCTAACTTCTCATTTTGCTAGAGGTACAGGGGGAAAAAATATGGCTTTGCTCTTGGTAAATAAAGAAAGATATTAAGGGAGAAAATTTGAAGGAAGAATGAAAATACATTGACTTATAAAGAGCTCAAAAAGAAGTTTTGAAAGGCATCTCTGCTTAGTGGATGTTGACAAACAAAAGGCTTTGGCAGGCTGGTCAGCTTGCCGGGCTGATCAGCCTGCCAAAAGTTGGCAGGACATATTAGTCATTGCTGTTCTCGTTCTCTCATTCAGTAGAAATTACTCTCCATGCTAAATAATCAGATACAGTATTTTGTAGCTTCCTCTATGTGACTGTTATCATAAAGAACACATACAATACACTGAGGGCCATGAAAAATGGTCTATAAAGCAATGACCATGCTGGCCAAGCTTGTTATATCTACAGCAAGGTACACGGCAGCTATCACAAAGAGAAAAGCTATCTAGTAGGTAGACCAGCTGCAGGCTTTGCACACACAAAGGTAAGGGCTCAAGTGTGATATGTGGGGAACTGAACAAAACCATAACGTTTTAGGGTTTCCTAGAAGCTGACTGCAGCAAGAATGTGGAGACCAGCTCAGAGAAGTGCCAGGGGGAGCAGACACTGTAACCCCAGTTACGCCTCAAGACTAACAAGTAGGTGTGAAATCAAGCAGTTCGTGGGCCCCTTTGTGCTGTGCCAAAGTGCACCAAAGATGGAGGATGTAATCAACTGGTTTTACTTACAGCAAGAGTGATTAATACCTTCAGGGAATAGCATGGGCTGACCTGTCAGTGTACTTCCTGAGGGAGATAGCTGCTTCAAGATAGCTGACCTTATACAGATAAAGGAGAGTTCTTTGGCAAATCCATTTAATTAAGTGATACTAATAATTGTTTTTCCTAGGCCTATGATATAGCACACTTTAAACACAAAAAAAAGCCCCCTTTTTCTTGCCGTACAATTTATGCATGACGGCACTGTGCTGGAAATTAATTGAAAGGTATGGGGTGGATACGAAAAACAGCCAATGTAATGTATAAAAGTAAGTCTTAGAGACATGAAACACCATCTTATAACCATGGTGATGCAATTTACAAATATTTGTCATTCGTGCAACCTGCCCATTTTATTCCCAGAACAGTTAGGAACCCAGCTGATGAGTAATAACAACTGACACAAAGGGACTGGGCACTGCTGCTGGTGTTGCATAGAAAGGAGTATAAATGGAAGAAAACGATGAGATTTCAGTTGTTACTAAACCATCATTTTGTCATGCTTATATCTAGCTTGATCACATTCACTCACCTCAGTTTAACCTTGAACATCAGAGGAAAAAAGAGAAGTAATAAAACCAATACTGAGTACTAGAACTGCGTATGGTGCAAGAGAGCTCTGGTGGCAATCTAGTGCCAGCCCCTCTCAAAGCAGGGCCTATTTCCACGCTGACGCAGGTTGTTCAGGGCCTTGTCCAGATGGACACTGCACAACCTCACCCAGGAACCTGTTCCAGTGCTTAGCGGGAACTCTGTCAATTTTTTTCCTTATGTCCACCTGCAACAAGTACATATTGCCCCTTGTCTTTTTGTTGCACGCCTCTGAGTCTAACTTTTTTATTCCCTGTCCCTCCCCTCTAAGCTGCTGAAGGCAGAAATAACCTCTGCCTACACCTTAGACATCTCTCCTTCAAGCTAAAGAAATCCATCTGTCTCAGCCTCTCAGCACACATCATTTGCTCCAGCCCCTGACCACCTACTAAGACACGAGTCCTCACTCCTGTGTCAGTCTCTCATCCTCACAGGCAACATCCAGGCAGGTTTTCACCCACCTCCCTGTTTTGGCTAAGAGGAAGCTGTGAGACTGTCAAAAGTCAAGAGACATCTGCCATGCTTCTCCTGTTCATGTCATCACAGGGAGCACTCAGCTTGGTCAGGTAAATATGAGCTGGTTGTTCCCAGTCACCTTCATGTGCTGGACATGTCTTTCTGCAATACTTGCTCCACAGTTTTCCCAGAGACTTAGTTAGGCTGACCATCTAAAGTTCTGTGGACCCTTCTTCTTGGCCTTCTTGAAGACAGACATAGATTTGTCTTTTATGTGTTATTGGAAACCACACCACCCATTTACTATCAGTATCTTTGAAACTGATACTGATACCTCTGATACTGACATTGGCCAGCTCCCTGAGCTTCCTCATATGCATCCTGCCTGGTCATTTTGGCTTCCGCATGTCCACTTTGCTCTAACTAAACTCAACCCTCCCCTGCTCTGGTTAGTACCGCTCTCCCCCTTACACCGCCACAAGGCATGGAGACCTGGAAGGCCTGAGAACAGACCTTGCCAGTAAAGACTGCAGCAAAGAAGACACTGAATACCTCAGTCTTTCCAAAATCCTTCACCAGTGGATTGCTTACCCATTCAGCAACAAGCTAACATTTTTCTTTTCCTGCTAACATACCTAGATAAGCTGGTTTTGTTGCTCAACAACAGACATGACTGGTTTCAACTCCAGCAAACTTTAATTTTTGCAGTTTCATCCCTGCGTGCTGTGTGGGCAGCATTTTCCTGCTTCCATCTACCACTTTGCTGTGTTTCATTTCAGTCAGGGATTCCTTGTTCATCCACGCTGGCCTCTTCTCACCCCTAAATGTTCTCCTGCACATCAAAATGGATCAGTCATGTTCTTTGAGTCCATCTCCCCTCAGTGAAGCATCGCACAACAAGTGCAAATGTGATTACATTACATCTGAATAAAACACTTTAGGTACAGAAAATGTATTTAAGGCTTTTCTGACATCTGTGGGCTAGAAGAAAAAAACAACAAACACAAAAGAAGCTTTGGAATGTAATTCTTTTTTTTAATTTTTCCCTCTTGTTTGGTTCTTGACTGTTGCAGAGATCACCCTCCATTTTTAAGCCCTGGTTACGTGCTCTCCACTCAATTTTTATGTTCTTGTGTTTAAGTTGGCTCCTCACAGCTGGATTATAGCTTGACTTCTCTGACTGTTTTGCATGATTTTTGTGTCAAAACAAGTACGATCCTCATTTCAGTTCTTAGCGTGTCAGCCTTGGTTACTGCAACACTGAATAAATGTGATTACCTTTGGTCTTGACAAATCAGCCTTGTCACCTTCATGTATTTTCAGTATGTTCATATTACTACTGAGATAATTTCTCAGCATTATTCTGATCATGTTATGCTTTTCTTTACATTCCACATTAATTACTGTTTTCCAAAACAACTACTATTACTTGTTTTACTGTTTCAAGCTCTTTCTCTTTTCTAACACCAACTGCTCCTATTTTGCAATGAGAGCTACTACTATCAGCCAGCTTATGTTGCAGTGCTTCAGCCTCTACTTTTAATTTTTCAACGACATCTTTGCCTATCATATGCCTCCCCTCACCCTTGGGAGTCAGACTCCATGTTACTTCATTGTTCTACCACCTTCATATCCCTGCGTCAGAACTCCTCCATGGCATGAGTAAACTTCACAACAGTTTAGCCTGCTGATGCACAGACATTACTTCCTGTCACTTGCAAGGGTACTTTTCCTTGTTGTCCTCGTCAGTCTGTAGATACCTATTTTCTTATACTTAGACCGCAATTTAATTGCATCAAGAGGTCTCTTCCAACACGGTGCTCTGATAGTAGTGTTCTGATATGTCATTGGCACACCTGGACTTCACAGAAACATAAAGAGTTTCACTGTCAGCATAGCCAGTAGTAAGTGTAAAAGACTGGTGAGTCCCTCACCTGTTATCCTTCCCTGGGTACTGCAGCTTCAGGTACACCTACACTTGATCAAGTATTTAAATACAGATGCACCTGTGTCAGATTCAGATTAGCTAGATGAAAAATTGCCAGAGAACAGATAAACAAAAGTAGATCTGCTATGCCACCTCAGTAGGTGCACAGATTGGCATCAGCCTAACCTGCTGGGGATTCCTTGCTGCATCTAGCCAAGGAGCACTTCTTGAAATACGTGTCATTTACAGTAAGCTTCATGTGTCAGTAGAAACTGCAGACCTGTTAATAAAGACAGACTGCTAAGAATAGAATTAAGCTGATTAGGGAAAGTGTCCCACTTTTTATAAAAGTTTTCACAACTTTTTACACCTACACCTATAAGGAACATTAAAAAACCAAACAACAACAAAACAAAATGATTCATGTCTTTGCTGAATACTGTCCCAGGAACACACCCATAGTTGCAACTCATCTTATCTTGCTTTATCTGAGAGAAGGGCTGAATTTTTTAAGCCTACATGTACTAAAAGATACCAATAGAAAAGTTAGATTTTAGTTTCTTTTAGTTTTAAAAAAGTCATGTTCTCCATTACAGTGGAACAATTCCTTGGAAACTGTATAATGGACTTAAGAAGATAGATCCATTAAAAAACTGGTAGGCAAAACCTCGTGGGAAGTAAATTAAGGGGGAAAAAAGTGGAGCTAAGGTTAAGGGCTGGCAATCCCTCTAAGTAATGACATTAAGAGTGCAAGCACAAATTACCCTAATGCAGGATACCAGGTATAGTAAGAGCTAATTTTACTAAGCCATGAGTACTACTACATTAGCAGCAAGAGGCTAAAGGGAGTAAGGCATGAAGGAGGAAAAAGCAAAAGCGTGCTGAGAAGACTGAAGTGGTTAATGCCTTTTTTGCTTTTGCCTATAACCAAAAAGGTAATTTTCAACAGACAGTTACCATCATAAATACCAAAGAGTAAAATCTCCATCTACTTTAGAGGTATACATAAACTACATGTTTTGAAACTGTCTAAGACTGTTGAGCTTCATTGTTGCAGTCGGTTCTCTAAATGCTTTACAATCTCAAACAAAAACCACGATGAATTTTCAGAGTTCATGGAGAACAGATGTGGTCCAAAAGACTGAAAATGGGCAAACATATTGCAAGTTCTAAGGAAAGAATAACGAAGTGCTGGGGAGTTAGACAGCAGTAAGGATGAAGTTTCTAGAAAAATATAGTAATAAATGATCAAATAATAGACACTTGGGCAATGACAAGAAGGTACAAACCAGCCAGTTTAGAGTTTGTAAATTTGATTTAAGGGCTCCATAAGAGAACAATAGGCTTTGTGGATAAAGGAGAGGCAGATGATGTCATATTCTCACTTTAGCAAAGTTTGACACTTTTTCTGACAGAATTTCTGAAAACAAGTTAGGGAAAAAAACCCTGTCAGACTCAGATTTTGATGAGAGAGGATAAACCTAGAATATTTGGAGACAACTGAAAGTATTAATGGTTCTTTGTCAAAATGGAAGATGTGCCAGTGAAGTTTTGTAGAGGTCTCTTAAGATGACTACTACTCAAAGCTTCTGTTAAGAACTGGTACAGTAGAATATACCTATGAAGTCTGCAGATGATGCTGAACTGGGAGGGGACGAAAGAAAACAGAATAATGGGTAGAATTTAAGACGATAATGTGAACTTAAGAAATAGTGCATTCTGTGCTCTTCAATAAAGACATATGAAAGGTATTACGGTATAGATAGGCAGGCTGCACATGCAGGATGCTGGGTAGTAGTTCTGAAGGAAAGGATTTGAGTTTGAGAAGAACGTTTGATCTTAAGTTGAATATTAATGATTCTAGTTGTGCTGTTGGGAAAAATAGACAAGCACTCTACTAGAATATACATACACACATATATATGCATATGTATACACACAAGAATATAACCTACCAAATACAGCAGGCTATTGTTGGGGGATTTTCTGCCTCACCCTTCACTGAGTGGTGCACCCAGCACTGATAAATATGCTCCAAAAAAATGTGAGTGAACAGTAAAGAGTTCAAAGTAACAAAATGCAACCTGTAGAGAAAGGCTGAAAAATTTAAGATAGTTTAGTCTAGCGCAAAAGAGCTTAAAGAACATATATCAAACCATAACAACAAAAATAATAATAATTTCCTTATATCTTTGGGTGGATATGATATGAAGTAAGGAGCTTAAACTGAAGCATGATGAGGAAAATCTCATGGGATGGATAATGAAGCCTATAGGAATAGTCTTTGAAAGGCTATGAGACAGACAGCTCTGAAAGTCTTTAAGAATAATAGATTAGACAAATACTGATCAAGAATAATATAGGCATCACAAATACCCTGGGGAAAGAGATGGATAAGGTAACATCCAAAGGTATCATGCTGCCTGATTTTGCCTTAATAACTGAGGAAACCAATAAATAGTGAGATATCTGTCACATTTAAAATGTTTCAGACTATTACATATTATTTTTCTGAAGTTTATTATGACATTACTGCTCTGTCTTTACTACACTGTAGTCACAGAATAAGGTAGTAGTAAACAAGGACTTAAATCTGGTTTCACCCTGCTCAGACAGAGAGCACAGGTAGGCAGGACTCTGTAATGAGGTGGTTTGAACTTTCCCTTACAGGCAAATGGTATGGGATCTAATACTGACTAATTTATTATAAAAGGTCTACCCATTTATTGAGTGTAGCAGCTAGTACATAAAATTCAGGCTCATTTTCTCCTGTCTGATGTGGATTTCTTTCACGCATAGAGCACAGCTGTGGATCCAAGATCAGCTCCACACCCTAGCATATGCTATCACCTGGTAGCAGCAATCTAATCTGGGAACATGCAGTTCTAGCCCCTGTTCCAGCTGCACTTTTTTTAGGAGTAGGAGGAGTGAATGTTCAGTCCACAGAGCAGCTGGATAGGGGGAGGAGGCTCTTGAATTTCTCTCTCCAAATTTCTCTCTGTTCTTGGTAAAATAATGGGCAGAAGAGGACTGATCTCTTCCCATTGTGTCACCCTTTGCGGTGTTTTAGAGTAGCTAGGGAACAGCAGCCAGAGTAAAACACATGGTTGGAAGACTCTCTGGTCTCCGTACCCTTTTGAAGATAGATGTCAGGCCATAGGAAACACCAGCTGGGCAGAGGTTCTTGCGTGTGTGTCGAGACAGACCTGGGGCAATTAAGTTTTCACATGAGATTTCAGGCACATTCAGAGCCCAAAAGAACAGTTTAGTGGCAGTACTGAGGACTCAGATTTCACTTAGAATATCTGCTGAAATACTTCGGTGGCTCTAGCCTTTGGTTGATTTTCCAGCTCCAGTTGTACATGATATATTTTATTCTCCTTTCAGAAACTCTCCTGGAAGGATATTTCAATATCACTAATTCAGGGCAGGTTCTGAGGAATACTATAAATAACTGATGATATATATATATAAAAAGGAATCTTTTATATTCTGCACAGTTTTATTAGTTGGTATTAGTTGACCTTCAGGTATAACCTCATTCAAGCTTCTTTAAGTAACTGCACTTTCAACATTATTAAATGAGAAGAAAAAAAAAAAAAGCACCTCTTAAGGTTAAAAGGATGTTATAAAGGCTGAGATGTGTTCAACTTGTTCAATCAAGATTAAGGCTGCCTTTAGGCATGTATTATGGTATAGACAACCAATCCAAGATTACATTTTCTTCACGGGGACCCCTTCCTACTTCAGTGTGTCATGATCTGTGCTTGCTTCGTATACAGCATTTCAGTATTTTATAGTGTCTTCTTACCACGTATTCCAGTCAGTATTCAAACATTTCTCTGAAGGCAGAGTTGTTATTTTCCTCATAAGCTTTTCTCTGGTGCTTGTTTCAGAGTCTGAGGGCTTCACAAATTGTAATCAGGCTTCTCAGCAACCTCTGGCATGAGCATAAGCCAGCAGAAAGGCCAGAAACAAGACACAAAGACTTTTAAAAATAAAATATCCTCTAGCTGTGGATATTATTGCAATAAGTTGGTCTCATTACAATGTCATTTTTCAGAGACCTCATTAAATAAAATATCCTTTGCTCAAAGTAAGTGACATGAGTCTGGTGGGTTTACAGACGTTTCAAGGAGTTCACAGAAATTCTGCAAATGATACCACAAATTTTAACCAAAGACTTAAGGAATAAGACTGAGATAAAAGTTGTTGCAAGAGTTATGCTATTTACTCCTGATACCCTTAGGAGCCATGTTTACAGGTATGGATAGTAAATACTCCAGAACAGAACTGCTTAAACTGTGACACCATCCTCCCATTCTCTCTCTGTTCCCTGTATCTTCCATGCCCTGCGAGACATAGGACGGTGGTCCTACATCTCAGCTATTTGCCTCGTTTCATATCCCAAAGAGCTGACTCATGCAGTGAAAGACTGTGAGCTGACCACAGGTTGTTTCTGTCCCTCTTTTAGTACCTTTAGTGACTTCACACTCGTATACAAGAACATGCAAAGACCACAGAGAATAGAGAGGGAGAGGAAAATGCTTATAAAAAGACACTGAGTTTGGTTTCTTGGCATAATTTGGGACAAGAATTTCTCCTTACTTGACACTGATTAGAATCATGTTTTCAGCTACTTCTGACTAATGACATAGTTGGATTGAAATTTTCTTTTCTGGGTTTCTGTCTAGCACAGAGGGGAAGGAGGACCTCCCTCAACACTTGCTGGTGACAATCTTCCTCATGCAAGGCAGACTTTTCCTGAATGAAGAAGCAATTAGAAGGCCTCAGCCTTCTCTTCTCCAGACTAAACAACCCCAGCTAACTCAGCCTCTCCTGACATATCATGTGCTCCCATCCCTAATCACATTTGGAGCTCTTCACTGGCCTTGTTCTGTTGGCCCATCTCCCTCTTGTTCTGGAGGGCCCAAGCCAGGACACTATTCTAGATGTGGCTTCACAACCACTGAAAAGATGGGAGTAACCTTTTCCCTCAACCGGTTGGCTATGCTCTTGCTAATGCAGCCCAGTATGTGGTTGACCTTCACTGATGCAAGGGCACACTGCTGGCTCACATACATCTCCAGGACCTTCTCTGCAGAGTGGCACTGCTTGCCCAGCCTGTGTCATAATTGGCCACACAGAGTGGTAGAGGAACATCCTCAAAGGTAGAGGAAGCAAAATCCAGACGCCAGGAAAGTTGGAACAAGGAGTCTTAGGGAGCAGGAATCATACTGGGATCTGTGAAAGGCTGATCGTGAGTGTATGTCTGCAAGCCTCTGATGGGTGTCAGAAGAACAGCTGTTAAACAGCAATTAAATGAGTAGGATGTCAGCTCACAGTCTTTCACTGCATGAGTCAGCTCTTTGGGATATGAAACGAGGCAAATAGCTGAGATGTAGGACCACCGTCCTATGTCTCGCAGGGCATGGAAGATACAGGGAACAGAGAGAGAATGAGAGGATGGTGTCAGTTAAAGCAGTTCTGTTCTGGAGTATTTACTATCCATACCTGTAAACATGGCTCCCAAGGGTATCAGGAGTAAATAACATAACTCTTGCAACAACTTTTATCTCAGTCTTATTCCTTGTCTTAAGTCTTTGGTTAAAATTTGTGGTATCATTTGCAGAATTTCTGTGAACTCCTTGAAACATTCATTTCTCAGACAACTGCTTCTGGGCACTCCCAAAAGGAAGACTAGTGAATGGGATAGATCATTGCCCTGACACTATGCCTGTTAGGTTTATATAAATTGTCATCAAGCTTTGTATCAGCTTTCTGCCATGTCTAAAACAATAAAAGAGAAAGAAAAAAACCCTGATCTTCTCCAAACAAGGAAACGGCATATGCAGTCACCTTTCTGAAGCTAGCAATTCCTTAGTCCAAGCACTGGCAGTGGAAAGCTGCAGAATGCATAAAGCCCTCCGAACTTCAAACTTTCAACGTCAATGAGCCCTTAAACATCCTTTTATCACAAATTCAGTGAGGAAATTTTTTCAACAAATAATAATGGAAAAACTACTGTGCAGTCCTTGGGAACCTGGAAACCCCTGAGTGTTCTACATGCACTGGTATAGAAATCCCTAAATTGCACATGCAGAAAGTTTGGATGCTACCTGCACTTTCTGCTCATAAACAAACCAAAATATTGCAGCCTGGTTTTTATGCCAAGGTCTATTTCCCTTCCATTGATGGACAAGGGAACTTAAGGCAGAGCTATCAATCAGAGAAGAACATCAGTTTTGTGCCCTATTCTCCAAAATTTCTGCTCCATCCACCATCTTAAATGATCCCTTCGTATTCAGAAGTATTTTTCCTCTTAGAGCCTTGTACTGTATAATTATGCAGTAAATCTTGTGCAAATATTTGTAGCTGTGCCTCAGGCAAAATTCCTGGAGTACTGAGATGACTTAACCTGGACTCCTGAATAGAGCAGTGTCTCATTGACAATACTGCAGTATTAGCACTTTATATGAATTAATGAGCTCCAGATTTATTTACGCTCCTCAGAGTGTTGTTTTGGGTTGTTTATAGACAGCATCAGTAATGTTCAATCTGCTCTTGCAAGACAGTTCTTACAGTCCCATGGACAAGAAAACAGTGGAGATTTCCCAAACCTGAATGTGACATAAATCAGATAAATATTGCAGTGAGCAGGGCCCATGGCTGTACACATGATTTCTTTGTACAAGCCAAAAACTGATGCTTCAACAGTTCTGAAATTTCTATCCAAGGAAGAGTATTTATGGTGAGGAAGGGGTGAAGCCTTTGTAAAACTGATGCCTCCTAAAAGCACAAGATACAGTTCCACTAGGGACTGAATAAAGGAATCCACAGGCTTTAAGCCACTAGGAAGTATAATGTTATATATTCTCGGTGGTCTATTTTGTTTAGAGCTAGGATCCTAAATCTAGCATAGCCCAGAGTTTCCAAGCACCATTATATGCAAGCCACAAGGAGATGATAAAAAATAATAGATATAACACTTGCGTGGAAATGGTAAGCCTTTGCTTGACTCCTCAGATGAACGTCGGTATTCCTTACACTCTTTCTACCTCTGTGCGTTGTTCCTCCCAGGGTGGCTAGTAGCACAGTGACAATGCACGGCTATTGCTACTTTGGTTGTTAGGAAACTGCGAGGCGGGTGATGGGTCTCATGGTAAAACCTACAGAGAGAGCTAGAGTCAATGAATAAACTGAAAATATCTAGAGATAGCCTATGTAAGTGGATATCTCTATTATTTTGTCCTTAAGCTACTATCCTGAATTGAAAATGTTGCAAAAAGGCATTGAGAACACATAGCTTTAAAATCAATGAAGAAATCAACAAATTATTATAATTATAGTCCATAGTAATATGTCTCAACTAAAGGCTAACAAATGATTTTCCATTACATTTCAGCATACTAAAAGAGGAATTCCTTAGGGTGCTATCAGAGAAGTTCTTTTATCACTCCAGTGGATAAGGATTTCTCATTTAAAAAAATTCTTTCTTATACACTGACAGTAAATACACATATGAAACTGTTATCTTCATTACTGTCTTTAAAGCACATTTACAAGAAACTGTCTAACAAGAGATGCCAAGTCTTTCGTAAGAATTACCTCAATATAGAAAAATAATATTAGCAGAATAAAAACTTTAGTATATATGGAGATTGTGCAGTATTTAAACAACACAATCTGGTTATTAAATTTTTGTTCATGCATGTTCCAAGCATGGAAAGGATATGGAAAGGATCACGCAAAAGAAAGGCTGATGGTTAGTGCCCCCTGAGACCCTGGTTTGGTTGTGGGGGGATGACACGTGAAGGGAAACTCTGGACCTTTATATCCTTGACCTTTTTCATAAGTGAAAGTAATTAGAGTTTTCATAAGGGAACGCTTTATAAAGAAAACCAAAAGGCTTAAATAATTTTCACTTGTGATTCCAGCTTGAAGTGTTGCTAAATTCAGGATAGATTTGAAAAAAAGTTGCAAAATTAGGGAGGAAACCAAAAATTTCCCTGCTCTGTATCACAGCATGTGGCTCCACCTTCTCTTCAGCACTGTGAGACCAGTGTGGGTGCATTGCTGATGCCCATGGTACAGAATGACAAACTTTAGTGGTCTCTAAATCCCTGCTTGCAGGGAAGTGAGGCTGGGAGCGGACAGACAGAGGCAGTGACCTCAGATCCAGCCTGTAGGGACTGCTCCCAGGATGGGACAGCCAGGGACAACAGATCACATCCCAGCCACTGGTCCTGCAATAGGCATGTCGTTTCTCTGTCATCAGCCCTGGCATGTGCCTCTGGGGTATGTATCAAAGGGCCTACACACAGGCCTTTTCTACTTTACGTACCTATCTCCCCTGTATTACTCAGTGCAAATGTGAAGAGCTTGCCCCTCACCTTCGAGCTCACAGGCGGCCAGGCAGAGCTGCTGGGGAGCATGGCTGGGTTACAGTCTAGAAAACTGTTCCAAAAGCGTAAGAAATTCTCGCATGGGTCTTACGATGCTGACTCTGCCTCCTGGAAAAAGAGTATTGGAGGATAAGAAGATGTCAGAGGCATATTTTTCTGCAAGTAGAGTCTCGCTCAAAGTCTTCAGAAGCAGGAAAATGAAAGCCAACCGTCCGACAAGGGGTTTCATCTTAAACAACTGAGTTATCTATACATCTAAACAGACACTATCCACTTACTTTCACCTAGAAAACAAGAATTTCTTAGTTGCTGCTCCTTGTTTGAAAGGATAATGTGCATTTACTCTCATTATAAAATGAGAATATATTTTAAACTCAGGCAGGTTTCTGAGGTGGTCTAGATTTTTTAAGGAACTTGAAGACAGCTCTTCTGTTCTGCAAGAGTACTTGGAAATGCATTAAAGCATTGCAAAATTTTTTTTTTAACAAAAACTAACGTGGATATTTAAATTACATGAAACAGAATAACTTTATTCCTTACAAATTCACAGAAAACAATTATCTGAGACTGGCATGCAATAAAAATGCTTTTCAACACACTTTCACTTATATTGGCACTACTGTGATGTTTACATACACAGTAGTTTGTCTTTACGGGAGGACTCAATTATCCAGTGCCTATTGGTTCCTATATATTATTTTGCTTCCTGAAACACTGACAAAGATAACCACCTGCGAAGTTGAAAATAAATTTCAAATGCAAGATGATTTGTTTAAAAAGGTTGACATTTTAAAAATTTTGCCTCTAGCTGAGTAACTGCAATTTTGAATGTAATTATTTTTCCCTGAGATCACACTTGCCAATATGAGCTGCAAGGACTCTCTTTTAAGGTCTTTTTTTGAACAGGGACGAGTGAGAACTGTTCATACAAATCTATCTGAAGGTCATTTAATTTTTTTCAGAATTAACCCATAACTCCTGGGAAATGACACTGCATTCTAAATTAACATCAAACATCCTAGATTACTAGCAAGGGAAGGTTCAGCTCTGACCATAGAGGCAGTATGGTATTACATTTCAGACACCGTTTTCTGTTATAGCACAGGAACGTGGCAGGAAGAAATACTAGCAGCGTAGCTATAAGCATGTAAATGTGTATGGGATTGACACCAGTTAAAACTAAAACAGTCTACCTGAATACTTTTTTACTAACCAGATTTTAATGTTGCTAAACTAGTGAGTCTAGTCGACTTAACTCATGGACCCTTCAAAGTCTGAGTCGATTTTCCTTTATGTATCAACATTATATTTACTCAAAAATCCCCAATAAGCCAGACCGCAGATTCTGCTCTTTAAGTTCTGTTTGGATAGCTAAACATGTGTAGCAGTTATGCACGGCAGCGCATTTTTTTCTTGCTGAGAAAACTTAGAGAAAACTACATAAATCTTTGTTTCAGAATTAAGAACAAGAAAAGCAAACAGCTCTAAAAACCCTGTGGAGACACATCCGTATCATGGAAAATACCAAACCAAAGCTGTTTTGCAGAATCATTGTAACATGTAACAGAATAAAGATGCAAATGAAATAGTTCATTGCACCCAGAAGTTTTCTGCTTCCTATCACTATATATATATTTATTGCAGCTTAATGTTTTTCCCGAAATATTATTCATTTCAAATTGTTAACAACTTGAATTGTTTTGAAAAGGCAGATGCCAAACGATATATTCAGAATTATTAGGAATCTCAAGGACAGGTAAGATTGGATCTGAGATTTCATTTCACTTCATAATAATGGTGGGTAGCAGCACTGAGGACACAGGTCACTGAAGAGCTTTGCGAGTATTTTAGATACTGTAACAGAAACATTAAGATGAGCATGAACAGAGACTGTATGGGGCAGTCTGGATGTGGGAGCAGAAGAAGAGCCATAGAAGTGGCATGTGTTGGCGGCACCCAGATTAACAGGTCACGGGCATCCTAACGCAGCTATTTTCAGTTTTTCAGGACAATTAGAAATCTGGGGACAGTCTACACCCAACCCAAAATACGCAAACCAGCAAGGGTTCCCATCAGAATGGGAAGACAAAGCCCAGTCTGGAAGCCTTGGCTGCCTGGAGAAAGTGAGAAAGTATGATGAGGATATCCTGTGGAATCACAGAGATGGGGTGGGGTGGGATGGAGATGGAAAAAGCATCAGCGGCTCCTTAAGGGCGCAAAGTTCAGGCAACCTCTCCAGCCTGGGCAGCATGGAAAGGACTTGGAGCCGATGTCCACCTCGTGACACCTGTCCTGGAGCTTTTGAGAACCAAGGCAGGAAAATGTGAGTAAAGTATGATTTCTTTTAAAATAAAATGACATTTTTCTCCTATAAGGGTTCACACGGAGCTTGCAGCAACAGTGTAGCAGCACTATTGCCTGCAGAATAGACAAAGTGATCCTCCAGGTCCCCAGAGCTATGAGTTCCCTTGTGTAAACAACAGCACTGACAACTGTCGCTGAAGCTGCTCAAGTTTACAGGGGGAAGAAACGAGTAAAGATACCAAGTGGTTACCTAAGGAGTTCTCTCACTGAGAACAATACACAGCTTTTATAATGCCGTGCTCTCCTAGGAAAAAAGGCGCACGATCCATGTCCAGCTGTGCATAGCCCAGTTAATGTTGTTACAGGCTTAGCTGGGAGAACAGCTGATGGACAGTGCTCTTCTCCATAACTTCCAGGAGTTAAAGTCCCTAGACCACTGCTGCATTGCACGAGAGCTGAAGAACTGCCTGCAACATTGTCATGCTTTGCCTTGCTCTTGCTCCACATTCAACAACCTGTGTAAACTTAGTAACATAATTTTGGAGGCTAAAGAAGTGCCTGTGTCCTTTTAGTGCATTTGTCAGATGTCTCTATGGTATTCAGGCTACTTCATCAGGAATGACTTTCTTCTACTATTTGTCTATGGAGTACTATGGAAAAAACTTGTATCAGTGAGTAGAAATACACCTTACTTGGGGCTGGTTTGAGACTTAAGCCAAGTAGGGAACTGTCTAGTGCAGTAGCAGCAAAAAAGCCCCAATAAAGATTTTTTGCCTGGCAGCCTTGGACCTACCACACTTCTAAGGCTGCTGTGCCTAAAAATGGTTTATCTTCCCATGCTGCCTGTGTTGCCTGTCACAGCAGCAGCAAGCAGTGGTGCCATCGGTGACTTTGGAGTGTGAGGTGACACCTACTCATTGCAGCCTTTCTCCTGTGCCCACCCTTCCATGACACCTCCCCTCCTGTTACCTACCCCCAGCCACCACCCTCCTCTGCCTGAGTGGCTGCTGCCCACTGGGGCAGCACGGACACCTACACAGCACCCCTGTGGGGCAATTTAAAAGCAAACCAGTTGTTAGTGGGCTTAACTGTCCTGTGCGAAGGCCCCGTGCCTTTTCCATCAAAATATTTTATTTCTTCAGGGGGGTTGCATTTAACATGATAGGCAGTTCAGTTACTTTGCAGCTAATAAATGCATACTACTACTTACTGTTGTACTTAAGAAATACACTTTAGTTGTTTTAAATTTCAAGGTACCCAGTTTGCTTAAATTCACCAGCACTTATTTTCCCAAGCCTGTTCTGTATTCATTACGTACTTACACTCCCCCTACTTCTCTGCATTATAGGGATGCTTGGTATAAAATATATTTCCTTGGATTCCAGTATCTTCAAAACACCTCAGGTATTTTGACAGAATCCATTTTATTTTCTTCCTAGTGAAGTTTATTAAAATACCCACTGCTACAGGCTGTAGTACGTGGAATGGAGCTGTAACTCATACTTAACTACCTTTTCCCAGTCAAGCTAGTGGTAGCCGAAAAATTTTAAATCTTTTTGCCTCTTCTGATTTTTTGGACATGGTGTTTCTTTTACTAATTTAGACCATTTCTTTAATGGCTATCAGTGTTCTTTCAGGACATGTGATTAAGGATCACTTTTAGCCTCTCACAATCATATAATTATCAGCATCTGTTAGGTAGCAACAACTGTTTTGCTGAAATACTCGATACTTTTCTATTAAATTCTCCAACACTTAATTACTCCCATTTTGTTTATTCTGTTTTCCCATTACTTACCAATGCAGCAAAGTGAGACCTAAGGTATTTGGCAACTATCATAAGGACTTCCATCTAGGGTTAATTATTCCGTAACTCTCGGCATCACCTCCGAGATACACTTCTCACCTCTCCTGCAGTGAAAGAGCTGTGAACCAGACACTGCACAGCTGCCTTGCATGGATACAGTCAGTTGATTTTCTGTTTCCCAAAGCCTGTGATTAACCAGTCTGGGGTTTGTGATGTCTCCCTTCCACCTCCTGCATGGCACCCGTGCACTGCATGGCTGCCACTCTATTTCCACTCGCCTTCTTGGTGCTGAATGCCTCTGTGTCACCTTCACACTTGGCATTTCACCCCCTTGGCCATGCTTCAGAGGGCAGTCTGTTCAGTCCGTAACAGACAAGGATGAGAGACAACTTGATTACTGTCACAGAAAAAAAGTAATATTATATTAAAGATGCTAATCTCCTAAGAGAATAGCATTGAAAAAACCCAATACCCAAAGTAGACAAAGTTTGAATGAAATTTTCTATATATTTTGGAACGGGAAGTGTAACTCACAGACCAAGTGGTTTCTCCATCTCTACATGCCTCCATGTCAGGACTGGGTGCCCTCTGAAAGACTAATTTAAATTGGACTAAAAGTATGGGGATCACTATGAGGCAAAATGAAATGCTCTGACTTCTGTAGTGAGGAAGCTAAACCAGGCTGGTGCCTGCTTCTTTCTTTAAAATCTTGAACCTACATAAATCGTCTACACTCCTAGCCTTTTTTGTTTTGTTTGCTTGTTTCTTTTTCCGGAATCCTTGATTATATTTCTGGTTATTATGAGTCCTCCATCCTGCACATCTCTTGGTCAAGCAAATTAATTGTGTTTAAAAGAAATAGGTAACGACAATAGCAAAGAAACAAAATTGCTAGTTTCTTACTTGATCGCTACTGTGAGGTTCTGGCAAGAGGAAACTAAAGAACCTGTGTAACTGGAAAGGCTGAGCAATGCTTTTCCCTTGCTGCATTTGAAAATGCTTATCAGCATTATTTTGAGGACAGTGTTAAAAGAAGTAAGAAGCAGAAGGGAAACGAAGGACATGGTTTAAGCACCACAAATTGTGCTTTTGCTTTGTTTCTCTTTTCTGTTATTTGTATTGATCACCATTTTTGTTCATGTGAGATAACAGTAGCTGGGACACTTCTTGAAGACTGTTCAGAGGATCTTTTAACTTCTGTTTCCATGGTCAGAAAATTGAAGCAAGGAAAATGTGATTTGGATGAAGGAGGGTCTGAATGGAGACAAACCTATATTGCATTCCCAGCATCTAAGTGACTAGGTTACATTACAAGATATAGAGAAAAGTGGTCCACAAATGCAAGGAAATAAGCAACAGGAACCAAAGGAAAAAAAAAAAAAGAAATAACCTCAAAATCTGATATTGTTCCATGCCTACCATCAGTCTATTTAGCTTTTGGAATTACAAAGTTGACCTGATTGTTAACTTTCCCAAACAATTTGAAATGTGTGTCATCTTTTTTCTGTACTTATGAAACTACCAATGCATCAAGAAACTGTGTCAAGGCAAATCACTGCATTTGTATTAGGTAGTTTATTTCACTTGCTTTAGTCCAAATAATTTCAGAGTATATACTGACATCTAATATCCAAACATGCAATATAAATCTAATTTACAGTCTCTTGCATTTCTAATGCATGGGAAACTTTAAACAGAGTGCAACAGTTTGAAATATTTATAAAAAAGGATAGGATTGTAAAGTTACTGAATATTATAATTTGCTTCATACATAAACATGACTTAGTAAAAAGACAGGAGAAAAAAAGTAAATGAGTTCTACCCCATGGCTTTATTATTGAAGTTTGGCTGAAAGCAGTTTAATATCAAACAAAAAAAGAGTTGACGAGAAAGGCACCTGGAAGTTCCCAGAAGGAGGGGCGTACAGGCAATAGAGGATCTGCAAATGCAGGCTGTCTGCAGGGACTCCTGCACCTCGGCCTCACAGCTAACAGCTGGGTAACAGGAGGAGTGAGCTCTGGGCATCCTCTTGTCAGAGAGCAGTGATCTGGGGCACAAAGTTGCACCTTGAGTGCTCATTGCTGAAAGCAGGGCAACTAAAGTGAGTTGTGCTTTGTTCACGCCCTACAAACCAAACCCCTCCTGACTGCCCGCCTGGAACTGTGGTAGAGATTTCCCCAGACAGAGTCAGGATGATGGCTGGGTGACCATGTCTACCCTCCTTGGCTCCGAGTAACTTCTCTTTTGAGCTTTGTCAAGTACCAGTAAAGAGGTCAGTCTTCAGCCTAATCTAATATCTAATGAAGAGTTTTATATCAGCTGTGTTATACGCAGTTTCTAGTTGTAGTTGCAGCCCTGGAGTGGCTATGATGTTTAGTTTTCTTCTTCTGATTTGAGTTATTTAGATATAAAGTATGTTTGTGTGTGTATTTTGATACAAAAATTTGCATGTGTACGTAGTTAATAACTTCTGGATACCTTAGCCATGAATCCACCTTTAAGCATCTTGCTCCCAACCACCTGGTGAAGACTTGCTTCTGCTGAGGTAGTTTCTTTGGAAAATAGTGGTGGCTTTTGATCTCAGCAGACTGCTGGGATGCTCTGCATCAGTATTCGAAGTAGGCAAAAAAGTAAATTTAAAGAATAGGAAACTGCAGTGAACCACACAGGTGGAGAGATTCTGCTTTCTCTCCCCCCTCAGGAGCCAGTACTGCTGTGATCTCAGGAGCAAACTTCTTCCCTGAGGTTCTGGGGAAATATTAAAGCTGTAGGATACAATGTGGTATTTTTTTTCTTTGTGCTAGAATCTGCAAACAGCAAGGTTTTGTACCCTAAACAGCACTCTCAGGGAAAATAAGCTGGAGCCTCCAGAATCTGAACTTAGTCAAATCACATAGGCTGAATATAATTATTTTTTTTCTTTTTGCCACTTGGTATTATAGACACTGAGATAATCCCAAGCTTTTAAGTACATTCTATCATTAATTTGAATAGTAATACCATTTTCTTCAGTTGTAGGGTGACCCTATCAGGGAAAAGCTGGAGAAGCAGGCTACCTGACATCCCCCTGATTTTTTTAGTGGAAAGCAGTTCTCACTTCCTTTAAATCTTTTAGAAGATCTAAATGGCAGTTCCCCTGGTTCCGTTCTTTGAGAGATGAAAGGCATACTGGGGCATTAAGGGATGGAATGACATCTTCCTGAGCCTAACAGGAATGGGAAGAGCCACAGGGTGTGTTTGGGTCCTTTTTCAGCATCTAAAGCACAGGCTGACCAGTAAGAGACTCACGGTCCCAACTGACTTCTGATAATTTGCCTGGTTACTATGCTCAGTCTAATGTTTTGTGATTTCAGGAGCTAGTAAAAAACAAAAAAAAAATTAAAAAATGAGAGTTCACTTTTACACTTACTTAGCAATATTAGCACAAAAGTGACCAGACCAAGTCAGATCAACGGTGCATCTAGTCCAGTACCCAACAGTAAATGTCACTTCAACTAAATAAGCAGGAATGCAATTATAGTCTCTTTACATACCAGGGTACCACAATGAAATTTAGAAAAAAAAGAGTGGCTATTCAAGTTCCAATCTTCTATTCTGCATCTCACCTCAAAATACAGTGCTGCTAATGTGCAAGTGCAGTGAGCCCACGGAAAAAAACAAGTAATGGAAATTGACTGAAACAGGCACGAGAAACAGGCCAGTAACCAGTGATAAAAAGCAAATCAGTGGTCCATCCCTGCCCCCCCCAAAAAAAACCAAACCAAAACACAACAAAGCCAACCAACCAACCAAACCAAACCAAAAAAAAAAACAACCAGAGAAGGTAATTTATATAAAAAATCCAAAGGATAACTGGGATTTCTGAAGAGCAGCATTCCATCATTATTGTATTGCTATTGTAATACAAAAAAACATGAGTTTCCTAGTCTTCTTGCCAAAATGAACAGCAAGGGAAGAAGAAAAGTGTTAAGAGCCTGCTTTCTCTTCAATGAGACAATTATCAATTGTTTTGTTCAGCTCTTAAACTACCTAATACAGTTACACAAGATACTGCATTACGCAGGAATGTGTCTCAGGATGAGGAGGAGGAAAGGGGGGAAGCGCTTGCAACTATGTTTTTCTCTAGCAAACCTTCTTGTAGTTCAATTACAACTGGGAATCCCATGTTTTGTGGGCTAAGAAGAAAATTAGTAAAAGGCAAGGTCATATTTACCACTACCCCATTAGCAAGCAGCATCAGTTACACACTGCCTGACTGGGCCTAGGGCAACAGAAAAATAATTAACCATTTTGTTCAAAACAGGGGATGGCAGATGGAGGCTGGGGCCAGGGGTCTCCACAGGGTACGGATGAAACATTCAAAATCGCTCCAAGGAAGCTCTAGATCCCACAGTCTCCATCTTATCCAGGAAGGATTTGGGGAATTTGTTAAGCCCTTGCTAACTTTAAATACACTGCCTAGAAAAATAAAGGCAATCCTATATTTTATTTTGTGCTGGCAGTTGTATGGTAACTGACCCAGCAGTTCAGTACGAAGTCCACTAAATAAACTGAAATGCTGCTGCCAGTTTAACATGTTTAGAGTTTTTATTTGCAAATGAAAAAACTACCAGACAGACCATTACATGATCAGTGGAGTCCTGCTGACAGAAATAAAACAGAAACTTATCAGCTGGCATAACGTTTAATGGAGGACACAGATAAACTGTCTTCCTTCATATCCTTTACCACATCATTGATCACTCCCAAAAACACAGAGCAATATGAATCTTTCACAATAACATCACTGTAGCTTCTTGTTCAGTGGTAATTCAAGATGAATTTTGTGAAGAGAAGCCAATATACGACCTGAAGCAGTCCTGTGCTTTGCCATTTCTAATCAGTCTTCACAAATAGAGCTTTTAAACTTCATCAATGGGAAGTGTCACTCAGATAATCAATTTATGAACAGATGAACACATTGCAGTACTCAGAAAGTCTACATATTAAAGCAGAATCAATATAGCCCTCCACAATATAAAATTCTTCTGGAATGATCCAAAATAAAGAGGAAAAAATAGCCATATCTAGAAAGCAAGGGTGGAAACTGTCCAGCTTTCCTGCCGCATTCCATCTTGGCAGGAAAGTGATAAATTATAATCCTCATGACAACTTTTAAAATATATGCAAGTTCAGAGATACTTCCATAGACTCATCTTTTTCTTTTTTTTTATGCAATCCTCTAGCATTTAATTAAAAAATAAATAATGTTTAGTTGAAAAATACACAATACAGAAGTAGTAAGGAATGCAATAAGATACCACTGCTTTATATTAAGAGCTATCACATGAGAGAAAGACACTTCACAGACTAGAAAATCAAGAACTTAAAGCCATGACTGAGCCTCAAGTTAAATAATTTTGTTTGCATTTATAGTAATTTATCCTTCATTTGCTCCATGGGACAGGATTTTTGGCTTGTCCACACAGAGTATAACACTGAGAAATCAAGTTTAGGTTAATAAAAACAAAACATAGAATGTATAAAGTTCACTTCTCTGAACTTTAATGAAATATTTTTAAATGAAAAGTATCTACCACGTTGTTAGGTCTCTGAAGTTGCTGCAAGGCCTATTTCTGCACAGCTCTATGACAGTCCAGCCCAATTTAAACAAATGCAGCGAGAGCAGCAGTCCTTGGGTTAACTCAGCGAGCACTCCTGTCTTTTTCTGCCAAGAAGTACCTCACTTTTGAGGGCCGTATGGTTTGGCACTGTACAAATTTGAGTAGCTACTGATGGGCAGCTGGATGAAGTCAGCAACGCATTTGTCTTGGAAAAGCGATATGTTTCCTGGGACACGTGAACTCAGAAAACAGAATTGTTATGAGCCCTGAATTTTTATTGCTTGCAGATGAGCAGCATCTCACTGCTGCAGACCTGGCAGCCAAGTGGAACTTGACTTTTAAGCAGCCTGATGCCTTACACAGGTTGCACGGTGTTTGGGTGCCTTGCATGCTGCAAGACCTGGTCAGAGATTTCTTGCAGTTTGAATAGATCAGTTTGGCTACAAAGTCACTAAAGCCACTTCCTCTTCAGACTGATCCATTCCCTTTTTATAAACATGATGCCTCGGGAGACATGCAAGCTCATATTTGGAGCCTTTTCCATACCTTCTCCAGCAAAATAATCTATTTTCAGTTCCTTTTGCATTTTTAATTCTCATCTGTCTTTGGGTTGTCCCTCTGAAGGTTTTGTAGGCATATGTAACTCCAGAAGGAGAAGTAGCTGATTTTTTATTTTTTTTTTTTTAGGAAGGCTGAAGTCATCCACAAGTCAAATACTGATGAAATATATGATTTTTCATTTATTCCCCTTACAGGTCATTCAAAGTTTCCTTTGGAAACAGGTGTTTGGTTGTGGCCTGATAAAGTCTGCTGGGCTCCTGGAGCACTGTTATGCCTCTGACATTGACAGAAGTGTCCTTCAGTGCTTCTTTTCCAGGTTTATCTCCCATCTTTTGGTGCAAATCAGCACAGTTAAACTTTAAACAGAACAACTGGTTAATGTCAGATGAGACTCTGACGTCCTCCATTTTAACTTCCTGGAGAACAGCTAGTAATTCAAGTCTTTCCTGCCTAGCAATCAGCAGAGACAGTCATGTAAGCAATTCTTCAATTAGATGCAAGCACACGAGCAAAAGTCCACCAAAAAAAAAAAAAAAAAAAAGACTATGAAAGCAGACTTCAGAATGATAATCTTTACGCTAAAGTACATAATGCTGCTTAAATATGTATTCAAAGACCATTACTGCATAAGAACAATAGCTACTCAAACTCCCAGGGTAGAAAATGAATTGATAAAGATTTCATTATGGGGTGGTACCAATCCTTTGGTTTTGCTTTTCTCTCTGAAACAGCATATACTGACTATCACTGTCATTAAAAACATGCATTTTTTAAAATCCATTAAGCCACTGTTTCTAGTTACTCTCCTTGAAGATGTACTAGCCAGTAACATGGGAACTTTCATCATGTATAAATTAGTTAGTGAAAGAGACCTACTGCACACGCTAATTTACTGTTTTCATTAAATGGAGCTGAAGAGCATTAACACTGATGGGCCTAATGAAATGAGTATTACATCTCAGTGGATATTCTGACTCAAAGACAGAAAAGTACCTGCAGCTACAGGAATTTTCCACACTGAATTTTGAAAGAAAAAGCAGTTAATACAGCAAAGGTACCCTCACACACAAATCTACATAAAATTTCTATTTTAAAAATATTTAATTTCTTAAAAGAATCGATGTTTGGAAGGGATACAATTTGCTTTACCAAACCTAATAAAAATGCTGTATTTCTGTTATTTTTTTCACAAACTGCTTTGTGTCTTTTGTCCCAGAGCTTTGCAGTCACTGGGTTTGAGTGTCTCTGTTCCCGCTGCCCCAGCTGTCAGGCTGTTGGTTAAACAGCCATTCATGGGAACAGAAAATAATGTCACAAGGCATGAAAACTGTATGAACTTTCTAGCAAAGGGAAACAGAAGGGACAAATACACTTCTCTTTGGTTATTGTCATTTTTGCTTCCAGTTTGCATGAATTTAACAGCGATGCCTGAAAAAGGTCTTGAGAGCTTCAGCAGGTATTGAAGTGGGACTTGCATACTTGTGAACCAAATAGTGAAGCCCCAGTGCTGTACACTCACCTCGTGGGTTCCTGAAGGCAAATGGCTGCCTGTGTTTTCAGAATACAATAAGTAATCCCTTCAGCCTTTATTATTTACTGAAATTTTAAAATTATTGACATTTCTTTTCTTTTGATTCTTTAAAAGGCAGAGTGATATCAGCTGGAAATATATGTAGATAAGATATATGGTACATGGCTCCTTCTCAGCAGGTGGCCTTATAAGAACGTTTGAGTCAAACAGGTAAAACAGGGAGGAAAGAAGTGTTAAGAGAGGCAGAAAAGCTAAGAACCCCCACACACACACACTGCTAAACAATCAAGAGGACATAGGGAAGAGTTGAATACCAGAGAGGATGGAGTGGTCCCCAGCCAGATTTGGAGCAAACATGGCTCTTAATTGCACATAAGAAATTCAAAGCAGTCATGAAAATATGAAAACCTCTTGTCCTAAGGGCAAAGGGAAGATGGAGCAGCTTCCCCTAACAGTACCAAAAGACAGTCTAAGGAAAAGAATAAGAATTCAACCTTTTACTTACAACTAATTCTTGCCTATCGGCAATCCTCAGTGGGGGCATGATTCAGACTGTTTCTGACCTATCTGAGGCATGTGCTGGAAGATGTCAGGGCTGCACATCTGTGGTGAGTTGACTTTGGCTGGACACCAGATGCCCACCAAGCTGCTCTATCGCTCCCCTCCTCAGCTGGGTGGGGCAGGGGGAAATAAGATGGTTAAAACTCTCATGGGTCAAGGTAAAGGCAGTTTAATAAAGCAAAAGTAAAGGCCACACACAGAAGCAAAGGAAAACAGAAAGATTTATTCTCTATTTCCCATCAGCCGGCAATGTCCATCTACTTCCCAGGAAGTAGGTCCTCAGTACTGTTAGCGGTTGCTCCAGAAGACAAATGTAATAATGAATTCTCCCTCCTCTGCCTCCTTTCTCTTAGCTTTTACTGCAGAGCAGATGTCATATGGTATGGAATATCCCTTTGATCAGCTTGGATCAGCTGTCCCAGCTATGTCCCCTCTCAAGATCTTGCCCCTCAGCCTACTGGGTGAGGTGGGGGAATGAACGTTGGAGTGACAGCCCTGATGCTGGGCTAGCGCTGCTCATCACTAGCCAAAACACTGGTGAGTTACCGACAGCTTTCTAGCTACCAGTACAAACCACAGCATATCAGGTCTGGTGTGGGGAAAGTTAACGCCATCTCAGCCAGACCCAATAGACCGTTGTCACCAGTGTCTCTCCTTATCTGCATGAAGAAAACCTACAAAAGAGTCTGTATGAGAGATAGCAGCTCTGCTTCTTAACTAATGTAAATTAGTACAGCTTCATTATCTTTATAGAGCTGTGACAAATGTATATCAGCTGAAGATCTGGCTTGTTCTGCTTCAAGCAAACACACTGTTTATCTCCATTTTAATGCAAAGCACCCTGCTAAAGTCTTCATTTTGACATGTGGGCTGCATGAGTGAGAGAGAAAGCTGGTAAGATTCCCAACAGTTTGGCAATAAGATCCTCAACTAATGAGTAAAAAAATCTGACTCATGGTCCTGCTCTCCTGATAACAAATATTTCTAGCCATTGATGTCAGTAACACAGTTCTCAGAGAGGGGCTGGTTTGGGTAGGAGGTGTTATTCTGCAGGAAGGAGTTACAGACTGTGAGCCCATCTCTAAACATACATACATACAGACCCAAATGTTTCTGTAAATGCTTTGACCTGGAATGATGTGAGCTGCATAGCTATGCCAGTTTAATATGGTGCTATTCAGTGTTGCATAACCACAATAGCAGTCCATCCTCTTCCTGACCTGCACACCTCTCCCCGAGAAGCAGGATGCCTTGTCGCAAGCTGAGCTAAGAGGGTGGGCTTGGGGAATGTGGTGCCAATGGGGCCTGGCATGGCCTCATGGTGACCATTAGAAAGCTTCATACTGACAATATAACATGTCAGGCCAAGTCCCCTGGAAATAGAGTGAGAACAGATGTGTACTAAGGGGTCCCCCCCAAGCCGTTACCCCACAAGACAGTTAATTTCCCTGTGAGCCACACACAACATGTAGACGTCCCATCCGCATTCAGTATTTCGTTCTAGGGGTCACGCTGTGTTGTTAGGCACCTAACTAACGCCCAGTTGGCCTGGGTAAACCACTGAATGTTTTCTTACACCCATAGATTCCTAAATGCCTTTCAAACCCGAACCCCAAATCCTCTTCACTGTAGAAGGAAAAACTCCCTAAATTCTCCTCTCAGAACAGCTCTTACATGTTTCCTCTTGGGAGAGGCAATCTGCCACAGTGACAGTTCATTTTGCAGCCCATTCTGGGCATGAGTAAATATTTGTTGAGCCTAGAGCACCATCACGCTAATTGCTACCATGGGCATGGAGAAAACAAAACTGATGTAAGAGGAGCGCTTCCCCATTTCCAATTTCAACAAACATTTGTTGTCCAGTGTGTTGTTCGATGTAAAAAAGAACTGGATGTACTTTATAGCACTTCAGCTTGGCATTTTCTTCTGAAGTAGTGTCAGGGAGAGTATTCCCAGTGTGGCACAAGCAAATATTCAACTGGCTCAGGTGGTCCTACTGGCCTGGTGCTGCCCTAACTTCTAGCACAAGACCTGGCAGAGCACGGGATGCAGCCAGCTCTTCCCCCATCGCAGAGAGCTGTGCAGCAACTGCTAATGCAGCGCTGACGCAGACTGAAGAGTGAGTAAGGTTTCAGATAAGTAAAGCCTATGTTAGGATTTCAAGCATCCCACACCATAGAAGGATCCAGGAATCCTGTAAAAATGACACCACCCAGTTGATTATTTTTTTCTCCAGCTATTTTTGAATTCTCTTCCTTTCCTTACCACTGTTTTAAAGGCCAATTTCTTTGCTAACATGTAAAAGAGTATTTGTGAAGGTCTCATATCTATGTCCTGTGTGATAAAACAGCTAGTGGTTTGCATGACTGATTTAGAGGTTGCTGCCATCTGCAATAATCTAAATACCATGTCTCATTTCAGAAGAGTTATGAGAGTCGTAAATAAGTGACTAAGCGACATGAGACATTTGACACCTAAGAAGTAGCATTTTCTGCATGATCTCAAACTCACTGGAAATAAAAAATACATTTTTAGTGCTAAAAGTGATTAATTTCAGCATTCTGCAGAAATGGGGCCCATTAAAATTTACCTGAGAGAAAATTACAAACAAATTTTGCGTGTGGAAAAAATAAATACATATTCACTTCAGACATTACCAATGATCCAAAATTAGGCTGGAACTTAATTTAATTAGTATTGGAACCAGAAAATACTTCCAGTAAAACCAAAATATTTTTGAGGTAGCCAATGTGTGCAATACAAGTTTTCCTTCCAAGAAAGTGATTAGTAGAAAGCATACAGGAGAAATTTTCACAACAAACCTTTATAAACAGAAGAAAACAGTAATTTGCTGTCCCATAGCAAAAGAAAGTCCTACCAGATAGAGAATTATCCTCAAATTTGTTAGAATTCAGAATTCTCTGTTTTGACCCCTCAAATGGGTGACAGTATGTTATTAAGAGTATATCTGCATTTGTTGAAGAAATGACCACAACAAAACCAAAGCAGAAGTAACAGTGAACACAGCCAACATGCATATTTCCTTGTCACAAACACCATCTGGAAGAGCCTCACCCAAAAATGAAAGAGTAAGAAAAAAGATAGTCCCTGCATTGCATTAATATCTGAGCTTCATAAGGACATGGGTCAAACAGTGACAAATTAAGTTTTACAGCAGTCACACAAAGCATAAACACAAACAAAACTACTGTGTGAGCATATTGTATCATCTTATATGCTTTGGTCTTGTTCAGAAAAGCCTGGAGAAGTATGGCTAGATAGAAGCTGAAATGGTCATCTGCCTGCCTTATGGTTACTCTGGACAGATGCTTTTCCAGCCTCTTCAGAAACATTTCCAGTCTTTCCTGGAAATGCTGCTGAAAACCTGACCATGGATTGCAGCAGGGGGCTTGGCATTACTAAGCAGAACCAAAGGACTGCTTTGTGTGCTGGTTGCACTTGTAGACTTACACATTACAGAATGGTACTTCCCTTTTTTCAGTCCCACAGGCAGCCCAAAAATCCATTGTAATGCCTAGCCATCCCCTGGACAACTGCTCTGTAGGACAGAATAGAATATTTCATTTGGAAGGGACCTACAAAGATCATCTTGTCTAACTGCCTGACCACTGCAGGGCTGATCAAAAGTTAAAGCATGTTGTTAAGGGCATGTCCAAATGTCTTTTAAACACCGACAGGCACAGGGCACCAACCACCTCTCTAGGAAGCCTGTTGCAGTGTTTGGCCACTCTCTCAGTAAAGAAATGCTTCCTGATGTCCAGTCTAACCCCCTCCTGGCACCGCTTTGAACCATTTCCATGCATTCTATTACTGGATCCCAGGGAGAAGAGATCAGCACCCCCCTCTCTGCTTCCCCTCCTCAGGTAGCTGTGGAGAGCCATCAGGTCAACCCTCAGCCTCCTTTTCTGCTAACTAGACAAACCCAGAGTACTTCTTTTTTAGTGTAAGCACCCTATCTGTTCCTTCACCCAGACTGCTAGCAAAACCAGACTAGAGTAGAGAAGACAAAACTCTGCAGAGCTGCATAAATGTATCTTCCCCTTTTGTCAAGAAACTGCTGAAAAGTATTTATTGAGCATGATTTTGCTTGCAGGTTAGGGTTCTTTCATCTAAACTATGGTTCTGTAGCTGGCTTGCAAATATCATGTTAAACATTGTGAAAAGACTTACTAAGAACCAAGGTATAAAATATTCACAGCTCCCATTCTACCCACAAATGCCATTATCCTGCTGTAAAGAGAGTTACTTGGATCTGCCAAGAACAAGCTACATGAGAAGAGAGTTGGTGGCAACTCATATCATTATAATTTTCCAGTTATGAATAGGTTGCTGACTTACTTGTCCCAGAGTTTTTCTGGGCATTAAAGTTATGCTGAACGTAGCTCCCTTGCTTCTTGTCTCACCCTTGCTCCCTCTAAAGAAAGGGGGGGCAGGAGGGAGGGAAGCAATAACGATGTTGTCAGTTTATAGCACTGCATCCATCCTTTGTGAATTCCCAGAGATGGCTGCTGCTGGCTCTGAGACCTTTTAACCAGTGCTTTTTCTGGCAAAGAACGAAGTTCAGCAGGTCTGGAAGAGGTAAAAATATCTTACTTATCTAAGTATCTTATTTACCTCTCACTGAGGCAGCGGGTTTATTGCTGGTATTAACTTTGCTAATCTCTCTTTTTTGCTGACTTTTCTACCGGAGATTGAAAGATAACACTCTATACCTTGCTTAATTAGAAAAACTGAACCTTCTACAACACTTTTGATCTTTAATAAAATGTAGCAATGGCAAATATTTCCTGAAGTTCAATTAGAAGTTCAGTTTACAAAAATTCAATACCACTCATAACTGCAAATGTTTCAGGCATGCAAAGGAATGGATAAATTGTCTATTTTATTTCCTTTAAATCCTGGTTAACCTCTCACTGCTGCTAAATTACAATGAAAGCAGAGACATGTAGAATGAGAGTATACTCATTCTATATACATATATATATGTATATAGAGTATACATATATACCACTCAGAATATCAATATAAATTGACTGAAATATGTTGCTGAGGATGCAACTTGCATGTTAAAATCAACGCTTCAGTTCTGATACAGAACTTGAAAATGGGAGATTAATTCAATAATGGTCATGAACTTTCATCTTTTTTAACTGTTATTAAATATACTGTTATAAAATTTTATGTAAATCACTATTAATTATATCCAGCACTGAAAATATTGCTATGTTGATACTATTTCAATAGCAATTAACATAGGAAAAACAAAATTATGGCTTTTCTTGTCATAGTTGCACTGGAAAAGGGGAACTGATGCCTTTTGATGAGTGGAAAGTTATTAAACCTGAGGGGAAAAGTCAGCCCTACATAAAACAAGCTTTTTGATCCAGCAACTTCTAAAAGGCAATTTGCACTTGATCTGACTCACATATTAAATAGATACAAAGACTAATCACTTTTTAAAGTCTTAGTTTTGAAAGAACTAACATTCCCAGAACTAAATCAAAATGCACTTTTAGAAATATTAAAGTTGAAAATGACATTATTTCTAATATTTTAGGCCATGGTACCCTCCTTCCCTCTTTTTCACCAAGATACTTGCTTGTAGGTCCAAGTGAAAGGTTTAACTCAGTTGCTGGGACATTATTTTAGCATTAATTCATAAAGGAATTTAAGGACATGCTCAATTCCCATTTAAATCAATGAAGGTTGAGCGCTTTGGTTCAGGGTAGGTCTGTGTTTACCTCCTTTCCCTAGTCACTCTCAGACTTCAATAATAAAAGAACCCTAGAAGTAACTATTACATATTTAAAAGAAATGGAGAAAACAGGCTATATAAAAGCTGTATGAACACTTCATCTTTTCCTCTGAAGATCTGGGGAGATTAGAGATAGCAGTAGCCAAAACCGGTAAAACAGTTGAGGGGAGGAGAGAGAGCGGCTCCCGTTCCTCACTGTTTGAGGTGTGATACAAACCAGTGATGGATGGATTGCTGCAGTTACATGCTCTATAAGGTAGCAGGTGAGAGGACTACAAGGCTCTGCTGGGGCACCTGCAGGGCCTCTGCATCCATCTGGATGGGAATCAGCTACCAAACAAATACTGTCCCCAGAAAACAAACAAAGTGCTATCCTGCAACGCTACATGAGCCCTCCACTTATTATGTCAAAAGGCAAAACCAGTAAGGCATGGCAAACTGCAGCGCTTTAAGGAGAGTTGCAGTAGGAGGAGATACTGACAGTCAAGGTTGGGAAAGCAGAGTAAAAACTTTTAAGGACACTTCACATATTCATTGAAGCTGGAAGGCTGTGGCTGCTCTACTTGCAGCTCTTGTCAAAACTACAGCGACTGCAGGGAGCTCAGAATTGGAGTTGAAGGCCCCAGTTGAGGAGAGCACTCAGCCAAATTCTTAAGTGTTTTGTTGATGAGGACTAGACTGAAGGATGTGCTTAATGTGCAGGTGCCAGCGCTCATAGAAGCCAAATTGAAAATGCATAACCCACAAGGACCACAGTGCAAAGTTTCACATTTGCTTCCTGACAGCAGTTCTGCTGGTAGAGCCTTCCTGCACGTGGTTTGCAGAACGGCAACGCAAGCAGTGGTGTGATGGTGCCAGGAACAACGGTGTATTATTTAAATAAATTCATAAAGCTACTTACTATTTGCTGTGCCTGCAACCCCAATCAAGAGATATTCAATGGAATACTGGCATCGTGTGGCAAGATGAAAATGTTGTAAGTTGACTCATCCCTTTTTATCCTTGGACTAATACAGAGCGTGCTGTAGGGCAAAAAAAGTAATCCATGTCCTCAGTTTATAAATAGACTTTGATCATGAGGAACAGATAGTTAGAAAAGGTCCTGTTGGATGTAAGAGACATAGAAGGAAAATTGACGTTAACAGTGCCTTAGAAACACAAAAGCATGTGGGACACCTTAGCATATGTAAGACTTTCAGATTCCTTATCTTCTGTACGACAGGAATTGCCCAAAAGGAAAAACCAAGGAGGTGTGCCTTTTAGGATGCTTAACAGGCACAGACAATAAGAGTAAGCAGGGCCCACCTTCTCAATAATGTAACACTTCAGCTAGGGCTTCTAAATAGTCACTTCTCTGTAGCCCATTGGCTGAAATACAGAAAGGGTCCTGGGAGCTGCAGCTACAGGAACGCCCTCACTGCCGTTTGAATACCGACATCACTGCATTGCAGTCAGCCACCCTGCTGTCTCCTCGCTTCTCTTCTCTCTCTCTTACACACACACACACAGAACGAATCTTACTGTCAGCATTGGCCCAGCTTCAAGAAGAGAGGTGCTCTGACCCCAGACCTTGTGTTGCTTGGGGTGTTAAGCCACACTCTGGGAAAGAAGGGAATTGTCTAGAACTGAAAAAGTAAAATCAAATGGAGTCCAACCTTACCCATGGTGAGGACGCCAGCCATTAGTTTGTTATTGGCATCATACTACAGTTATTCCAGCACCATGCATCAGAAGACTGAAAAGGACTTTTGTAATGGAAATGCAAGATTAAGAGGCAATTTTTAGCTTCCCCATTTGCAATATGAAGCTTTTCCAACTAAGTACCAGGATTATCAAGTTCCTTGAAGGAATTACTTTCAAGAAAGCAGCTGCCAGTAGAAGAAATCTAATAAGATAGTGCCTTAACTTGGAAGATAAATGATGCCTCTCTACACCTTAAGGGCAGTACAAGTGTTTTGAATTCGTATTTTTGTACCCATTAATTTATCTTAGATCAATGAAGTCAGCTAGTGATATGCCCTTTGGTGCTATGTAATCATATCTGTATCTTTCCACTATTAGATATGATGCTATACTTAGAAAAAATACATTACATACCCCACTGATGCTATGAACCTGGTGAGCCCTGATAAGGAGTATTATTGTTTCCTGGTTTTGTCTTGGAAAGAATGAAAAGCCATTTCACATTCCTTTCTTGAGGCAACACATTTACTTCAAACTTTGAAAATATCTACCAGTTCAGATTCAGAAATAAATACATTCACTTCTGGCTACCTTCTTTAGATCTGTGATGAGGTGATAAGGCACAGACATACAAGTTAATACATTATTTGATTGCAGTTAGGTCAGCATTAATTTTTCAGAACTCTTGTTCAGCATGAGTACAGCTTCAGCCTTCACAGCATGATGACAGTAAGGCAGCGATATAAACTCCCAGCAGCTTATCTTTCAAGGATTACCTGTGAGAAACTATGCTGAGGCAAGAGATCAGTATGTAGTTCCAAATAGCATCTCTCAGTTTTCAAATTTGGGTTGAGCATGGCTCTGTTATTTCTACAACTCAGATCTTCACAGTAATCTCCCATGAGTAAGGCTGCCAAATTATACACTATTACAGGGCAGCGCTGCTGGGCTAAAGATACATGAATAATAAAGATGCAAAATAAAGTTGCCAAAGAGGCACTTTAGTGGTCACTATGTTGTCAGTCTCCTATATAACAAATATAAATAGACTTCAAAAAAGTATGCCTTAGGGCCCTTTATGAGGTGGGAGCATTTTCCATTCTCCTCCTGTATTTTGTAACCTGATGAGCTAAATCTGAGTCGTTTGAGTTAAAGCAGACATAGTTCTGTTAGAGGCTGCCAGCCTCTTTCTTACATTCCCAGGAAACGTATCATCATAACATCCAATCTTTCCTCTTGCAAACAAAAGGGGTTTCACTTTGCCTTTTAATGCAGAGACAACTCCCGTTTCCCCGAAAGGTTTTAAAGGCCTTCAAAGGACCAAAATTCCTGTGTGAAACTTCATCACTGGTACAAAACTGAACTACTCTGAGATGGACTATTGGCTGCAGTTACTGTATTGAATCAAACTAGTCTCGTATGAGAAAATGAAGGTAAGTACTGTCAAAAAAAAGGAAATGTGAACTGTGCTTTAGCTGTTTGGTCTGTGTTCAGAAGCGATTCACCAGGGTTAGGGGGCTAGGTACAACAGAAAAGTGGCTATAAAACACGGTTCGAAAAGGTACATCTTCAACAACCTCAACCACCTTCAAAAGAAGATATGAAAGACAGAAAATCAAATCAGATGCTTATTTTTATCTTTATCTAGGTGCTAATGAGCCTGTCTGGGGTACTTCTGCATTTGGTTCAGGTTTGCCTCAGCTGCCGCTGTCACCAGCACTAATTACAGGGATGTTTGTTTTGCTCGTGCTCAGCAAAACCACGATGAAGTGTGTGTCTCTGCAACTGCAGTTGCTCATGTTTTGCTACAGTGAAATTAACAGCGTGCTTCAGCTGCTGTGAACGGCACGATGCTTTTACCACAATAAGTTTCCGATTAGACGCTCACGCATGATTAGCAAGGGTAAAGTCTAAAACATGGGGCAGGGAAGGCAGAGCAGACACTTCCCTGGGAGGTGTATTTGTGTCACTTTGTGTGGCTAATTGTATCTTTGGTGTTTACACAACCACCTAGTTTGTCTCTACAGCTTTTATCAAACCTTCTATGTCAACACTACTCACTTTCCAGCCTAACCCATACTTCTTCCCCTCTGTAAGGTCAAATAAGGACAAGGACACTGCAGGGCAGCTACTTGATTTGCCTGTGGCAATCTCCCCAAAGCTATCATTTGAGAAAGAGCCTGGTTCTTAAATGCCAAAAGTAGGTTTTTCGTCCCCTTTTTCTGGAGGATCTGGAGATGGGCCAAAGATTTGTAGAGATTCTGCTATAAGGTGGCACAGCTCTGTGGGCTGTTATCAGAAAAGCAGCTTCCTGCAGCTGCTAACACATCCATTTGTAAAAAAAAAAAAAAAAAAAAAGGTTCTTGCTTTCAGCTAAACCATACTGCATTGTACAGTGGAAGTAAAGACAAGCCTGGATGGACTTGAGTAGAAGAAGCATTAAAAATGGAAGGAGTATTTATAGAGGGTGATTAAACTTGTTTTTTCTTCCAAACACAAGAAAATAAGGCAAATTTACTTTTTTGTTAGAGCTAGGTCAGGGTACCATTCAGACACTTCTCCTTGCACCAGCACACTGAGCTCTGGGCTGAACTGACCAGGGCTTGAGCCAGAGGCTGCGGAAGGCAAGGATGGAGCCTGACTGCTGCTCGTGCAGCGGGATGCAGCTGCTCGTGCGAACGCCACCACATGAGTCTTCACTGAGCACCGAGATACTCTCACGTGGGCAAAGCTCAACCATTTGATACCGAGGTTAGCTCCAGCTACAGAGCTAACTGAAGTGGTAATAGGGTGAAGCATTGCTATAGTTCAGAAACTAATGTATAGATCAGAAACTAATGGAAACCAGAAAACACAGCAAGAACAAGTGGACAGAAATTAACATGGCAATGATTGGGAGTGAGCTAGAGATCTGTACTGCTGTTGAATAGACACATCCTTTCAAATTACCAAATTATCAGGGTACACAAGACTTGAAGAATTACAGAGGAGTGGAAAAGGTGGCATGTCCTTGCTAGAAAGCCAACAAAGACCAGCTGGCAGATGTGATTTTCAGACATTAAAACCTCTAGTGAAACTGTGGTGGTAAATTTTCCTTTTTCCCCTCAGGGCTGAGATTCTAGAGAATGTAACCAGAATGCAAGCTTATACATAGTTCAGCTACAGAGAATTTTATTTTTTTTTATCAGTTCCAGCTCTAGCAGAAACATTTCAAAACACACCCACAAGGAAATGCTCTGAGCAGTAAGAATCGAGGCTGTCATTCAAAAAATCTCTCAACGCCAGCTCTGCTGAGTATCTTCACTAGACAGGGAAAAAATGCCATGGGAACTGCTAAGGACAGAGTGTTGGGAAAGAAAGACCTTCATAAGAAGGTAGAGCGGATGGATGGATTTTAAACCATTCTTCCTTTCCCACTGCTAAGAAATATTATAACTTAAAAAAAAAAAATCACTTGTCTCTCTCTGCCCAAGGTTTTACTATTTTTCTACAGAATAAATAAATCTTACTGACTTCTACAGTTACTTTTTTCTGCAGTAGGCAAAAGGGATCTCCCAGCTTAACTTCTCCCTGTCACATCTGCCTGACATCATTTGAAAAGAGGAGTCTGTAAAGGCTAACACCTCTGGTTTTAACCACAGCTAACCCATATCGCTTTGGGAATGCTGTGATCCAGGTCTCCAAGGGCAGTCTGGACATTTGCCTTGCTGTCCAGAAAAGGAAATTATTTTCACAAATAGTTTTGGTGAAGACAAAAAGAGTGGTAGACATGCATTGATGAAAAATGGTTAGAAGGGACATTTTGAATCACGACAGCTCTCAGCTAGATAGAAACTTGCCAGCTCCTTCTGAGCAAATTATAAAAATCATCATAAAATACATCTGGTTGGAAGGGACCCTTAGACGCGCCTAGTGTAACCTCTAGCTGAAATCAAGGCTAACTTCAGTGTTTGATGAGGCTGTTCAAGGCCTCTTTGAGTTCAGAAAGTTTCTAGGGGTGGAAGCATCACAGTGTCCCTGACCAACGTGCTCCTGTGTTTAGCCGACCTCTCTGTGATTTTTTTTCTCTTTATATTTAGTTGGAATTTGGCTGTCTCTTGTCCTTTTGTTATGAACCTCTAAGGAAGGCTTGGATCCCCCAGGCCCTTTTCTGCGGAGCTGGTCCCCAACAAGCCAGTTCCCAGCCTGCACTGTTGCATGGGGTTGGTCAGTCCCAAGAGGAGAACTTTAAATGTGTCTCTGCTGAGCACTGTGATGTTCCCACTGACCAGTTCCTTCTTTTTGTTCACAGCTCTGACTCACAGCTCTGTCCTTCAACACCTTGAACTCTGATGTTTCACACTCTGGTGTCATGCATCAAACGGATGAGGATGTGCTCCTTGCTGTTGCTCAAGTCACTAACAAAGATGTTAACAGTGCAACCTCCAGGATTGACCTTTAAGGAATACTCCTCCTATCAACTATCCACTAGGGTTTAATCCCTTGACCAGTACTCTGATCAAATGGTCCAAGAAGTTTTTCCACACAATTTGTAGTCCCCTTGTCCAGCCCACATCTCCTCAGTTTGGCTGCAGAGAAGCTGTGGGAGACTATCAAAGCCCTGCTAAAGCACATTCACTGCTCTCTCCTCATCCACTGTCATCAGTAATGAAATGACTAGTAAAACGAGGTTGGTTACACATAAACTCGGTAGACCTACTTGGTAGATCTGATCCAGCTGTTTCCAGTTGTCCTGTTGTCCATTTGCTGCAAATGGATTTCAGAAGGATTCGCTCCATAATCTTCCCATGGACTAGTGTGACTGCGGTTCCCTGGACTCCCACTTTCCCTTTTTGAAGGTGGATGTAACATTTGCCTTTTTTGAGGCGCTGGGGTCATCTTCTGATTGCCATAATAGAAACTGGTGTTTTTGATGGCTGCTCTATCAGCACCAACAGAGGCATCCTAACTGGTCTTCTCTGGACTAACAGAAGTGATCTGGCTACAAGTGTTGGTGTCACGCTTGTTACAGTTTTTTCTGACTCCACTAAAATTTCATAATAGTTTTTGGGATCTGGAACAGAAGCTTGCAAAGTCTGTCACTAGAGGAACAAAAAAAAAATGTCTGACTGGTATGTCAGATGCTGAACTGAAAATTATTTTATGCATTCAGAGCCAGCCCCAGTACTGATTAACATCAAATGGTCCTGAAGAAATCTGATTCTCAGTCTTCAATCTGTTGTTTTCCTTTCACACATCATAAATAACAAATTTAGGAAACTGAGTGCATTAAAGTGGGACACAAATGACAATAAGACTTGCTCTAGAGACATACAGCAGCAGATATACAAACTGGAAACCTAGGTAAAAAAGCAAAGGTTGCAGGAAAGCAATTTAAATCATCCACCAACACTTTACACTGAGCAAGGAGCATGCAGTGGTAAAAAAAAAATATAAAAAAAAATCAAAAAGCAGGAATGTACAAGGCCAGGTATTGGTAAAGAGTTACCAGTTTGTAAACAAGTGATCTCCTTCTACCTACCCAGAACTGGGTGCAAAGGTGAAGTGGGAAATCTGTCCTGATCATTACTTTACTCCTTTCTTTTTTAAGAACATATTTAATATCTTCAACACTATATTGACAATTTTTTCCACTGAGAACACATTAATTCTGAAGAAAATAGCAAGTAAATTGGAGAAAAAAAAAAGTTCTTATTTTGTGAAGTGACACTAAGTCTTTGTCCAATTTGCCATCTTAACTGTTTGTTGGGCAGTGACTTGTGTGAGATACGGTAGGAAATTTTTCTGAGCTATGTAGTCTGTGCATCTAAGTACCCCTCTTGATACTGGCTTTTTTTTGTGGTCTTTTTTCCTGTTTAAAAAATGAAGGAGTAACCTGGAGACAAATTTAACATTGCCATAGGTGGTAACTTAAGACCTAATAAGCAAACCATCTGTTTTCATTACAGCACACAGAAAGTCCGATTTCTCGAGGGGACCGTGGAAGAGTTATGGAGGACTGTCCCTCTTGCTAGCTGAGGGGAAACTCTCCCTTTCTGATGGGATTTTCCAAATATGCTACAGTCTTTCAGGTCAAGAAAAGGCTTCCCCATCCCTGTGCTCAAGCCAGCAAGGCTGCTGCCAGCACAAACAAGCTTTCTGAGGACAAGCTTGAGAAGAGCCTGTCTGAGCAGACCAAGCAGACACACAAAGAGACACAACCTCTGTTCAGGCACCGGGTATGAAGGGGCAGCTATCAGGCACTGAAGAGCAACCTCAGCCTTTCTGCTCTGTGTTAGCCAGAGGTCGTTAACCAGTAACACAAGCTAATTAATTTTCCTGACTTTTATAGTCACCCAGATTCCCTTTTGTTTTGAAGCAGGATGATGTCAGCAGAGTCTAAACAAGCCACTTATTAAAATTTTCTTAAAACAGCAGAGGAATTCAGCTATTGTGGAAACAATAACTCAGAAGTTAGAGAAGACAATGAGCTTGATAGGAGGGAAGCCCAAATGAAATCAACGCTCAGTTCAGTCTTGTGAAAAGACAAATACATCATTGAGCTAAGCAGATCCAGCCTTAACAGATGTCACCCTTCTGCCTCTGATGGGAATTGCATACTTAAAAGTCTGACTTGGGTCCAGGGTGTCTGTCAAACATGGGTGCAACAAACTTAGCAGGGACAGAATGACTGAGCCACAGAGCAGACAGCTCAAAACACCTTGGCCACCCCACCACTTCGATGTCACGTACGGAAGGGCATTCAGGACTTTTCCCTCTCTTTTTATGGCTTGCTACAGAATAACAAAAATTGCTTTATAGCATAGCACCCAAAATAGCTTTGGAGGCTGATTAAATGCTTTATTACTGTGTCAGCTATTAATTTAACTTGGGGTAAGCCATAGCTTTATATGTTTCAAATCAATAGAGATTATCTCTTAAATAACCTTTAAGGAGATGAGCAAGGAATGCAGCACTTGACTGAATGGTGTACATAAACCTCCCAGAAAACAGTTTTATCCCTTATTAACCTAGAAAAGTCAGGACAGGCTTTCAAGGTATGCAGGGATGAGCCTTTTTAACCAGAAGGGAGCACTGTTTATCTAAGGGCATTTTATTATGAGCCGTACAGTGGTAACTGACACCACCCCAGTGACTTCAAGAAAGGACACAGAAACCGAACATCACAAAAGCAAAGGCAACCAGAAAGGCACCCTTCTCCCTTCACCCCCACCACTCAACATTTGCACTTTGTGCACAGCCTTTCATGCAAAAGCAGATGTAGAGACCAGTGATGGAGGTCTGGGGAAAGAAAAGGGACAGAGAATAAAGCCACTGCTGGACTGGGTCCCCTCAAGGTAAAGAATATTTGGAAGGAAATGGAAAGGAAGGAGGGTCTGTCCCAGTCCTGTAGCCTTTGTGATGCCCACACAGGCTATCTGAAGCTGTTGCTCAGGGTAATCAAAGAGTCTTGCAAGATCAATAAACTAACATACAACCATCACACCTCCTTCCACACAAAATAGCCCAGCTGTAGCTGTTTAAGAAAAATGTAATTCCAAGGAGGAAATAAGCCAGAGTAATTATTATACTTTCATGATAGTGCACAATATGTACTGTTCCAATATTTTCTCTAATTCCATGACGTTAGTGCTGCAGTTTTGCAAGTTTCAAACAAGCAGTTATTTCAATACAATGGTATGTAAGAGAACCTGTCTTCTCATCTTCTCACCGTCTTCGTCTTTTTCTACTTGGATCCATTCTTGGCTTCTCATTCCCTACTCCAAATTCCCCATAAGGTCTTTATAAAGCCACAGGATTACAGCTACAAGTTCTGATTTTTGGAGGGAAGTAACAAAAAAAACCCAAAACCAACACAACAACCCAAACCAAGTGATCTTGACCAAATGGCAAAAGGGGCTGGAAAAGATGTATAAAATGTCACAGGAATAATTTGTTTAGGGGAAAAAATCAACTGCATGAACATGACTGGTAAGGAAAACATACAGCAAGACCTGAAGGTTCTTTTACTACAGGAAAGATGGCCCAGGCAGGACAGTTTTTGAAGGTTGTGCTAAGTACGAAGGAACAATGTAATCCTTCTGTTCATGTCGGCCAGACAAGAAGTAATGGCTTAATGTGCAGCAATAACAATTTGAGTTAAACATTACGATGAACTTTATATTGCTAAGAAGAGCGAAACATGGTAGCAGGTAACCTGAGGGGCTGGTGCAGTCTCCATAAGAAGTAAGAAAGGACCTGCTTTGGGCTGTGGCATAGGCTGGGTAACCGCCTCCTCCCACCCTGGCCCGTTCCAGGCTGCTTTGTTGCTCCGGAGGTGCTCTAACTACCTGAAAGGACAAATTTCTCCTTAGCAATACAGCACAGAAACGGCAACTATTCCAAGTGGAATATGAAAAAAGCCCACCAAAAGCAGAATATTCTGAGAGCATCAGCAAAGTGGCCTAATCAGGGATAGAAGAGTAAAATAATAATAAAAAAGGGTACTTTTATGTATTTACCTAAATGATTGCCAGGTTTGAGGGGGTGCTGCTTAAAAGGCCGGTATTTCTAGAAGTGGTGAAGAAGCACTTTGTCATAACTGTAATTTCATCCACTGCTTCTGTGGGCAGTAGTAAAGGCCTTAATGAAGAATCACAAATAATTTTAGTTTTCATTGTTAAAGATGCCTCAGACATGTTCAGTTTTCAAAATTTCAGAATCTGCTCATACCCAATGTGCAGACAAAGCCATGCTATTAGAAAGTGTGAAAGGAGGAGCAGCCTGAATAAATGAGAGAATGGACAAAAGTGGTGGGAGTCACAATTTAGGAGTGTTCAGTGAGAAGTATGTCACACTGCAAGGCTAAATGTACCCTGTCTCTGTGCATGCATGCATGCACACAAACGCGACGCTCGGGGCATGCAGGGAAAGGCCTTTAACAATTTCTTTTTTGTGTTAATATAATAGCTATGACTTGTAGATAGCAGCCTGTGAATGATTCATCTTGTTTCTAATTATTGTTCAACTTCAATCAAATATCTTGCTATTATTTAACATAATCTTTGCTAATAGTTAGTGGCCAGTTCTTTTGTTTTCTGATCACAGGACACATCTGTACTTCAGCTCCTCAGCACAGTAGAACAGTCAGTCTGACACTTTTTAACCTCTGGCCTCTTGTGAATAACCTGTCATGCACACGACGATGACAGAGGACTGTTGATGCAACTCACGTCTATGGAAAGGACTCCACAGGGGAGCCTGGACGTCACAGACCCTTTGAGACTGACTCAGCTCTGGTGAGACAGTGGAGCCTGTAATGAAGAACAAGAACAAGAAGCACGGGCTAGAGACAGTCTGCTAGGAAGGTGTCGGTATGGTGTCTGTACCTGCTGCACTAACAAGCTGGTGCTTGTGTAGGGTATCAGCGATTCTACGTTTCATAGAATGGTTTGGGTTGGAAGGGACCTGTCATTTAGTCCCAACCCTCTTGCCATGGGCAGGGACACCTTCCACCAGATTTGGTTGCTCAAAGCCCCATCCAACCTGGCTTTGAACTCTTCCAGGGATAAAGGTGATCCAGCAGATGCAGATGTTGGCAGCTAGGGCAGGGGCTGGGCTAAGGAAGCCGCACAAGAACACACAGAGAGCAGGGGCAGAGCTGGGATGTGAGAGGACCCAGAGAAACGTGAGGGTCTGTCAGCAGTGACACAGCAGCTGCAGAGATGGATTCACCATGGAACCAGAGGAGTGATTTCCTATGGCAGGTGATAGTTAACTAGTATGCATAGATTTGGGATGGTGGAAGAGCATGAACACTAAACTAGGTGAAGTATTGGAACGAAATTTTTCAGTAGCATAGACCCAAAAAGCTATGTGCAGAAGCATTTATTCCGATTTTCCCTATTTATCTGAGAAACAAATGTGAGGAGTCCACTTCTGTTCCAGCATGAAAGCTTTGGCAACCTTCAATACTTTAAGAAGATTGTTTGGTAGCATGACTAATATTGACTTTCTTCTGCATTTCACAATCAAATACAAGCTATTTTCCACTTATTACTCTCTCTTCATTGCTCTTCTAAAATCTGTTTTCAAATAAAAATGTGTCATTTCTTCTTAGTGAACTAAGAACTCAAACATGCAAGTTATTTCAGCAAAAAGAAGCCTACCACAACAATCATGTTTGTGAGAGAGTTATATTTTTAGAGATACTAACAGTTAATCTTGCCACATCAATTTTTTTATGAGAAGTGAATATTCAGTTATCAAAAGGCCGTTGGGATGTATCAGTAATCTGCCGATAAGTAAACCCAACCCAGGTTCCCATCCACACAGGCAAAAATCCCTTACAGATTAACAAAGGCAAGCATCTCAGGTGGAATCCATTTTACCTAATTTAGACATTCAGATTAGTGGTTATGTAAAACTATGCCAGCAGTTCCATCCTTTGCAGTGGAAAGAAATAACAAGTGAAAACACATGTAAACCACACTAGACAAATTGCCCTTTAGAGGTGCTCGTTACCTAGTCATCTAGAAAACCCAGGCTGACCAGAAAACTAAAGATGTTGTTGTCTCAAGCTATGAAATGCCAGCCATAAAGGAGAAGACAACCACTGAGCAATGCTCTCCAATTACCGAGATCTTTCGTCTCTTGGTTGCATACTTGAGACTTCATCTTTAGATCTGTGAGACCCGAGCTGCAAAGGAAAAGAGGTTTCAACAGCCTCCATGGTTAGGATCTTGGAGGATATGTGGGACTGCAGTAGAAATGGAGATTATTTCAGACAATCAGAGATCTATTCTGGAGTTAGCAGCGCTCTGTGAATGGCAAAATTGAGCCCTTGCTGTTGCACAAGGGCAGACACTTTCCCTTGCCCAGAGCCTGCTGCTTGTATGTGTTTGTTAAGTGACAGATATAAAAGAACCAGTGTCCCCTGAAGATGATGAATTTGTGCCAGAAGAAAAGAACTCACACTTACAGAGCTACTAACAGAGCAAGGACAGAGTAACGGCGAGTCCCAAGAGGTCTGCCCTGGGCATTGCTCATACCGAGAGATGGCAGTCACCTCCCCAGCGCAGCGCCTGGCCAGGCTGACCCCCATCAGAAATGCAGAGGGGACTTTTCTCATGGATACAGCTCCTGATGCAGGAGACAAGACGTTCTCCGGGGAGAAGACACTTTCTAAACTAACTCATTCCTCCTCCTTCTCTTCAAAAAGGTCTGGGCAAGATGATAAGCAAGACCATCCTCTGAAGCCAGCCAGCCTCTGAAGTCCATGGGCTTCCAGCTCCCCCCCCCCGGGCTGGTGAGGGCTGACATTTGGGACTGGTTGCTTCCACACACCAGACAGCCCGAGAGGATCAACATATTTTTCAGACTGAGCCGTGTATGAGAGCTATTTACTGTCCCACAGGCAGACACAAGCTGGTCTTTCCCAGTGTAACTCTAACACTGGTGAACACTGACAATTTTGTGCATTTAACCTTGTGCCCAGAACCCGCTGCCAGCGAAGCTGCGTCGCATCCTCAGAATTAACACACACAAGATAAATTACGCTGGATCCCGGGGATGCTTCTGGAAATACTACCCAAAATAATCCTCCAGACACAGAGCAGCTTCAGCGGCTGCTATTGCAGCACTCGCTTCCCCAGCTCTGCAGATTGCCGCTGCCTCTCCTCACTCGGGGCTTGCCCTGACTGTAATTCCCCTCTGCAGAAGGCTGAACAAGCGGTAACAAGATTAGCGCTGTCTGATCCGAGTGTAACTACAGAGGCAAAGGATCATTTCACTTGTCACGCGGCTGTAATTTAGAAACACAGCCATCAACGTGGTCCGCACCAAAACCCAAACAACAATGCTCAACGGACAGAACGCACATTCTTTTCATACACTCTTTTGCTATGAAGCATATTCATTTATTATAAATTTACCATTTAAAAGCTGGGCTTTTAAATACTGACTAAATGACATTCAAATTAAAGAAGTTATCCCAGGAAGAAGATAGCACAGACACACACACACACACTTATTTCCAAATTATTGGCATGGGGTTTATGGCTTCTAAGAAACAAAATTTGTAAAGAAAGGATAAGAAAATAATTAATTTTCAAAGCCTCAAAGTAAATCCTTAAGCTTTACATAGGCATGATTTTATGAGAGCAGATCCTGTTACGAAGTTTTGAATCTGAACATGTGCCACTTCTGTGTCTCAATGACACCAGCAAGATGTTTACAATGCTTGCATTAAAGCAGATGTTTTAACTGGTATTTGGAACAGACAAAAAACATCCTAAAGTATGAGATTAAGATTCCATCAGAAATTATAAGGCTTGATTATTTTGCTCTGTTTTGCAGCAATCACATTCTCTCCTGATCTCTTGCTTCCTACTAAAGATATTGAGTGTTTCCAGATTGTTACTTATTTTTTAAACAAAACATGAAGAAATCCACTGATGCCACCATAAAGCCAGCAGGAAAGGAATTTCTCTGGCTGCTACACGCAGTGCAAACTTAGATCAGAAGCTGAAGTCTCAAACAAAACTAAACCATTCTGAATAATAATAATCCAAACTGCTGCAGTTCTACTGCAACGTACATATTATACTGGCCATTTAACACAACTTTGCCTCTGATGCAGAAGCTCAGCTACAAGACCAGCTGGTTATAAGCCCCAACAATTGGAACGTAATACAATTTCAGGAAAAAAATCAGGCAATTTGTCTCCAGCCAAGAAGCCCATCTCGTCCCACCTCAAGCTGTGCTTATGAGATCCCTGCAAACAGTGTGGCCTGGGGCGTATCTGCATCCAAAGGGCCATGCAGGCCCCTGGAGCTTAGCAGTACAGGCCTGCTGTCCCCTCGGGGTTCGGCTCGTGTAAATGGGGCTGTTAAGGCTGTCTGTCAACTACAGTGGAATGACTTTGGTACAACATAGGTACATTTTGAGGACCACAATTATGAGCAAGCGCTGACTTGTAATACTTCTCCAGGATAGGCAATAGTTGTAAGTTCTTCAGCTCAGAGTAGTCGCTATCATCTAGGAAGTAATTTGTCACCAATGAGATCAAATAATCTCCTGTCTCCTAAAAGATCTTTTTTTTTTTTTTACATTCAGAGATTTCATCCATTTGATTTATTAATTCATTGTACTGAAGTAAGCACTTGTTTATGCTGAACAAAGATGACAGAATACAATTTTTAATAATGTTGAAGTGAAAGGACTTAAACATGTTTTTGAAACCGAAATGATTGCTAAACATTTATAGTGAAAAAATTCTCTTCAAATCAATGTTGCTTTTTTAGTACACTGCATTTTTTAATTTATTTAATTTTTTACAGGAAGAATAGTCCACATAGTAAAGCTCAAATTTTTTTAGGAACAGGTTAGAGAAATACTCATCATAGGGTATCTGCTGAGCTTGCACCAGTGGGATCAGATGACTTTTGGAGAATCCTTTAAATACTTTTTATGAATGTGCTTCAGCATTTGACACATTAGAAAAAACTGTTGTTCCTTCATAAAGGAAGTAGTAAGATGACTATAATCAATAAGACTATATTAAAGCAACATAGGCCAGAATATTACAAGACAATGAAACTAAGAAACATGGTCTATTTAAAAGAAAAAAAAAAAAAAAAAAAAAGTTGGACTAACAGCATGGGGAGATGAATTAATAAAATTATTTTGCTTTTTCTTTCAGGAAGAGTGGACTGATTGAGATGGTGTAAATTCCTTAAATATGTCAGAAAGCAAGAGGGGGAAAAAAAGAAGAGTAAACAAATCCCACAGATTTTCTAGGAAGCTACTACAAGCTTCATAATATAAATGTACGTAGCTTGTCATACTCTGTTTCTTTTCAGTTGTGCTTAAATTCACACACAATTTAACCTGTCGATGCATCCTTTCAAGAAAGATTCAGGCTACTTTAGTGCATTTCCCTGAATCCCTGCCAGATCTTTTCAATCTCATCTCAGGTCTTCAGGTCAAAAACACCATACACCAGTACTACTTCTGGTCCACATGCTGATCACGTCTATAATGCAAATTTCAATTAGATGAATTATGAACTAACTTTTAGTCAGCTTCTCTTTGTTTGGGAATCAGAGCTTTGATCTTGGACAGTAGATAATGGAAACCAAAAAATCCACTACTGATTTCTTTACAGGTTTTTTTTAGATGTTTACAATCTTACTGGAGAGAAAAAAAAAAAAAAATTCTTCAAAATGACCCACTGGCTATGTCTTTAAGCTTTGAGCAGGGACACAAGATGTCCTGAGAATCTTCTACAAGCCAAGATGGTTTAGAATCACAAGTCTTGGGCCGTGATTTTTAAAATTTTGTTTGGAGTTTTTTGATGAACAATGTTAAAGCTGATGCACTGATCACCAATCTTATGATAAATGTAAACAATCTTCACGTTTAGATACAGCTAGAAATGATGCATCCCCATATGATACTTTCAATGACATCTTGCAATAGTTGAGCAATATTGAACATATTTTAAAATAGTCTCCTAATAACTAGTTGACGGGAGCTTAAGAGAAAGAGTCCAACTATCCCTTTTATTCAGGATCAGAATGAAACACCTTACCTGTAAGTTCTTAGATAAGAAAAATTGTGATCAGAACAAGTAACTGACAATTATTAATAAAGCAAAAAATAGGCTAACCAAGCTGACAGAAAAATATTATGAGGGAGGGAAAGTGGAAACATGTCCCAGTGACAACCCACATAGACATTAACTGGTTTGATCAAGACCCTGGGGTGCTCTCTGCCATGTGTAAGGCCAATTATCCTTAAATCTCCCTAATCATTACTTCACTCCTCTTGATGTCAGAACACTAAATATCTGTGCAAGCCTCATGTTTTTCAAGACTTTTGGATGCTTTTTGGTCCAGGGAATCCTTTGCAGCCTGTATAAACTCTGTGCGCGAGAAAGCTTTAGCAGTACTGATAGCACCCACACTAGTGGGAACTGGAGTCTACCCACTGCTATACAATATACGTTCATCTTCTTCCTCACAAACAGACAGTCAGAACTATTTTCACTTTGTAGCATAGCTCCCTTGATGATTTTGGATGACAAACATTACCAAATGAGGCATATCAATATTACATTGATTCCTTCATTTAAAAGGATGCTGAGTTGGTGCGAGTCACAGTACCACCTGGCCCATGGATAACAAGCCTTAGAATATAACGTACAAATCTCCACAACAGTACAGTGTATGTGCGCATATAAAGTGAACACAAATAACTTTTTAATGTCCTGATTTTAATAAGCTGCCTTCTTTTTTACTGGGTTGTAAAACTGTTGTTTCCAGCTGAAAACCCTAACAAGAGAAAGCACTTCTAATACTTTTGTATGTATCTATGACAAAGACTGACATTCAGTATTAAACACATCCCTTGATGCTATTTTTATTTTATTCTCTCTTTCCTCTTGATAATATGCATACTGAGTTACAGGGAAAATGAGACTTAAGTTAAAAAAAAAAAATCTAATCTATAGCTCTGCTGCCCAGAAGCTCCCACTTGTAACCATGTGTCTCCTTTATATTAAATATTCTTTCATTCCTCTTTAAAAAACAAAACAAAACACAAACCTGCTGATATTATTCTAGCTTGATTATAATGTGTTGTCTGAAAATGCTGACTTGTATGTTAGAGATTGAACTGTCAGAGACAGGGCATAGCTGGTGTTTTCTCACTTTAATCAAGGAGATGCCTACTCCATTTCCAAAGCAAAAATTTATGTCCCAAAAAAACCTGGAGTGCTTGCATTTTAATTCGCACTGTGTAACACTTATACCAGTATTCACAACAGGATAATTCTGAATTCATCAAGTAAATTAGTCTTTTTGCTAGTGTCCATTCTTGCCATATAAATATTGACTCGCCTGTTAGTTGATCTTATTTTTTTAGAGAAGTAGTATTGTACAAAGAATATAATTATTTTCTTCTAGCAACCTGTCTCTAATAATGTGAATAACCAGTGAAAACTGATCATACTCAGTACAGGAAACACAGATTGCATTTCGTTTGCCCGGACTCCTTGTAGCAGCACAGTGCAGGTGCTCCTTCAGTTACCCAGCTGTGGCTGTCGCATGGTCAGATGCTGCTTCTTTGGTATCATCAGTATTAACACACACAGCTGGTATTCCTATTCTGTATTGCATTTTTTTTTTTTTATGTATGCCATATGCCAATTAGCAGCTGATAAACTACGTTGTTATCATCAATCTGTATTCGTCATTCTGACTTAATCTTTTAATATTACACGTTCCCAAAGAGACTTTGCATCAACAGAGCTGGTCTGCTGTGATTACACCTGATGGACCCCACCAACAAGGGTGACTGCCTTAGCTACCATGATAACCACTGTGGTGTCAGACAATGAATTTCTTACTCCTTTCAGTTTGAAAAAGTTTAAAAGGTGCCCCTCTGCCTTGTCTACTGTAACCTCTAAATTGGTGGTTAAGATAAGGCTTAAGGATAACAGCCAGGAATACGGGGGCTAAAAAGAATATTAAACCCACGACTTTTTTATTCGAATATTCAACTTTCTGAATGTAAATAAGTAGTAGGCAATACCACCAAATACCTACCTTTTAAAAGAAAAGGCTAAGCCTTGCCTTGCTGTTAATGCATAACACAGACGTGCCCTGAAGAGACGGCTACACACAGGCTAACCAGACCAGACAGAAGGGCCTCTGCACAGGTGTTTGTAAGGAGCCTGCTCTGGGACATCAAGACAGGACTTCAACACACAGCCCTCTTCCCAACCCTTCTGGATAGCCAGTTTTAAACAACCCCTTGCTCAGCACTTCAGCTGTTTGGATCTCATCTGACATGCCAGACGGTCCTCACACAATGATTATTACGACTGTGTACCTAACTGTGCTTCAGGTTCCTTTGTGAGGAGCAAAATCCAAATTACAGCATTACAGTATCTCAATATAGCCCATCAATATTTAAGTTCTTTATTGGGTCTGTTCCTAATTTAGAGACATCTGGCTTAAAGGGAGATGATTCTACTTCTGGTATAATGCTATCGACTTCCACAGAGAGCAGCTGTTCCATTTTATTCCAGTCATCTCCAATTTTTTTTCCTAAATAGCTATCTAATTCCTAGATCCTTTTGTCATCTCATCTCAGATGCTGGTGAATGAAGAAACAGCTGTGATAGCTGTGTGCCTTTTCATTTAGCACCTACTCCAGACACGTGGAGAAAACACTCTCCTTAGCATGCAAGGGAAAAGATAGTACAAATTACTAGTGCTGCTGAGGCTGCAAAACCTCTTAGTGACTAGTACCCTGGAAAGTGGTAGTAAAAAGGGGGTTGGACAAATTAAACATCCTGGGGGGAAATCTGGATTCCTGTTCTGTTCCATTTTTTCTGCATGAAACCTCAAAAAGAGGAAAAAGGGAACCCCAAACCCCACAATCAGTTGAGACCGGTACCTAGTATGGCAAAAGGCTGCCTGGTGTCTTGCAAGCACTGGTGTAGACCAGATATCATATAACTGAGGGGTCCCTTCTCAGTTCTTTAAAAATGGGAATATAGGTTCAAGACAGTGTTCAGGCTGTGGATCCCAAAGCAATGAATGAGGCAGGAGGACTGGGCTTTCAGATTTTTTATCTGCACCATTTCCCTTTTTTTTTTTTATGCAGCTGCTTTCTCCTCCAAACTTGGTGACTCCACACCCCACCTGCCTCAGTTTTAAAACTATATTCCCCTTGCACTGCATACAGGATCTAGCTGTCTAAATCTAGGTCTATTTTGAGCAGTGAGAGCTTACAGAAACAATGGTCTTTTAATTTTATCTGTTATAGGCTGATGTACCCCGTCGTACATCCTTCCCCGTTAAGCTCTGCTCTTGTTTATGCATCTCAGCCGGATAAACTAGAGGGCCAGTCAGTCACAGGATACTATTATTATTTTCTGCTAAGCACCTTGATTAGGCTCTGCATCTCAGACTCTGACTTTGTTCTTAGAGCCCAATTATTCGGGAAACCTTGAGAAGCTTTCATAGCTATCAAAGGCTTTTGCCTTCAGATCGTTTCTATGACGAGGAAGCCCATCCCAACCCTTGAAACCTTACTACAACTCATTCCTGCATTCTCATTGTCTGCTTTAACTGTTTCCTTGAACACTTTCAGACTTGAAGTTCTTTTTATCTCAGCTGTTACTCATCCTCTCTTAAAGCCTTCCCAGTAAGTACACTGCATGTCAAGTGCCACATAATCTGTAATCCTGAAGCTGCACGTTATCAAATGCTTTCCTTAGCCTTTGTGACATTTTTTAATTCAATTAAAACTTTTCCTCCTTCTCTTAAGGATCCCCAGTAGACTCTCTGACCTCTCTTCTACGTTCTACCCCGTGCTTATTCTATACCTCTGATTTTGCTCTCTCCTCTGTCTCCTTTACTTGCACCACACTGTATATCCTGAAGACATTCTCCTTATCTGAACCTCTGGTTTATATAAGAAACCTGCTTTACAATTTAGCCTCTTCACACTGAAACATACTTTACTTTCCCTTTTGTCTCTCATCATGCAAGTACCCTCTCACTAGCTCATTAGTGAAACTTTCCACCACTAACTCGGCAGCTGTTAAATTCCACCTTACTATTCTGCTCCTTGCTGTATCCATCTACTGCCAGAACTTTTCTGCCGGCATAGGACTCCTCAGCAGCACGCTCATGTATGTTGCCATATGCATACAACACAAAGGCACGATGCAAAATATGTCAGTAACAAAACATGTATTTTTTCTTATTGCTCAAATAGTTTCATGTGATTTACTGTTCCTCATTAGCCAGGGTGAAAATCATAGCATGGGACAGTAATTCCTCCTACTATGGCTACTGGAATGATGTGAATAAATCATCGTGCTGGAACAGGTGAAATTCACATAGCAAACCTGCGTGGATTCTACATATGTCTGCAGAAAAAAAAAAAAAAAAAAAAAGCTACAGTTTTCAGACCAGAAAAACTTATTTCTCTGCAGCAACCTTCCAATTTTACAGAAACGCAAGCTCTGTTTACTTTATTAGACTTCCACGATACACTGCATGGCATACCCAGTATTATTTTAAAACTCACCAGAGAGCCAATGCAAAAGTCCTTTGGGTCCAGCGTTTATATCTTAACCCATTTTCCCCTTTATTGAGAGTTTTAGTGAGAGTTTGGCAGACAAAATAAATGTGAAGTGGGTCTTTTACAGTGCAGTGATTTTGTACCTTAAAAATCTGACAGTGAACCCTTAAAAATAATCAGGTGAGCTCTGTGCATGTACATTTTCACTGTGACTTGCATGTCCTTCATTATTGATCCTTAATGATGTTTTCATTACCACGTAGGACAATATTTCTGTTATTAAACTATGTCTTTTTATGATTTGGAATAAAAAATAAGCATTGTATATATTTATTGACATTTGTGCAGACCCAATTAGAATAAAAAGCAGAGAAATTATCATCAAGGAAACCGTTTTAAAACAGTCCTATTTGGGAAAGATCTGTGTTTTAAAAGGATAAATAGATTTTAGTAGCAGTTTTAAAAATACAGGGTTTTGTGGGAAAGGAAAGGGGTTTTTTTGTTGTTTTTTGTTTCTTTTTTCTTCAGTTTTGTTTTACGGATAAAAATAAGAATTGTGAGAGATAATTACTGACCAGTAGCTCTGCTTTTGTGCAATTACTATCTGATTGCATTTCTCTCTCTGGTGTCGAGTCACTGATGCATCACATAGGGACAAAGTGCCCAAGCTCAGAGAAACACTGGGCTCATTTAAGCCACATACAATCGAACTACCTCCTGTGACTAACTAGTGGGCTTTGGAGATGCTTCCCAGAACAGGCTATTCAGATCCGTTGCAAAGCTTGTATAATCATAGATCATAAAGATCAACACCACCTTTCTCGCCAGTACCAGCAGATGCCATGTAGGGCACGGCAGGGAATTCAAGGGGCACTGGCAGACCAGCTCTTGCTGACTCAGCAGCAGGGGTTCAAGACAAAGCCGGCAGGCTGAGCTGCCCACCACCCTTCTCTGCCAGAGGCATCCAGCCCACAGCAGGCTCAGCAGAAGGGTGCGCACACAGCCCATCAAATCAGCGCACAACAGCCTGTGACCTCTTTTTCTCTACCGGCCATGAACACCTGGTTCTTTACATCTTTTTCTTGACTCAGAAGGTGGTAACTAACTGATATTTGCTGTGGTTTCTGGTGCTTGATAAGTTGTGGAAAAGGTGTTTGCAGTCAGATGCAAGGGCTGCTGCCTCCATAAGTTTGCTATAGGCTCCATTTTTCTTTTCCTACAGCTTGGCTGCAGCACTACCATATCCACTACTTCCAGAACCATCCCTTCTCCCTAATTTTTAAGCCTCAGCTTCCACAGAGGCATTAACGGTAACAAAGAAACAAAAAATGGAAATACATACCAACACATGGCACTACATCACAGACAAAACACAGACTTAGCACCAATACGGTGGTGGTATTGAAAATTTCAGAATACAGTCACAATAAGACTATTGAAGCAGAATTTCAATAATTATGAGTTCTCTAAAGAATCCTACAAAAAGTTTTGAAACAAAGACATAATCCTTATTTGCTTTCCTTTGTGAGGCTGATCATATTTTATCTTTGCTATTTTATATTAGACATCTTACATCAAAAAGGCAAAATGATACAGTTTTCTGTGATGAGCCGTAAAGGGTAAATGAAATCAAATGAGTAAATGAGTTTCCCTATTGAAAATCACATAATTTACTTAATGGAAAGAATTAAGTACATGGATTTTATTCAATTATAGCACACTGTTGGAATGTAACAAAGGCAGGGATATATAGTGGTAATGCTGAGATCCTGCGTTGTATGGAAAAGTTTGGGGTTTTCTGTTGTCTTTTGTTTGTTTTTAAAACTTCCCCCCTATTCCCATGGTATTCAACCTACTTACTCAACAGCAAGACAGTTTTCCAGGTGACAAGCATACTAGGTACACACTTGCTACAAGAGTGCAGATGATATTGTCATTAGTTATGAATTAATTTCTGATGTAATAAAACAAGCTAGTTATCAGACGTGAGTCTGTCCAGTTCCGAACTCTTGGGTTACTGCAGTTTATGACATCAGTCACAGAATCCATATGGCTCTTGCAGGGGACATGACTAAAAGCTTTATCAGTGGTTTGGTTTTTTTTGCCGTGTTTCCTAATGTTCACATTTACATGAAGTTTAATTTCAGGGGGTTTGTGCTTTTTGTCTCTTATTTCAATGCATTCACCAACAGAATAGTTCCCTGTAAAATGCTAACACCAGTTTGGCAACTGTTCTAAAGCACTTCATGCGTAACATCGTATAGAACAATTAGAAAAGCCTATTTGTTCTACTACAAAACCTTTTTACTGCAGAAAGGCAGCAAATTGGTTAAGCTTTTGTGATTTCTGCCATTAAACTTGCTCCTGTCAAAATCTGCTAAATAAAATATGTTGGTCTTTCAATGCAAATGAGTTTTGCTCCAATAATCACAACAACTCAAGTGGGACGTGCTGGAAATGTTCAGAACCAAAAATTATCCAAACCTTTTGAAGATTACTGTTTTCCCTAGGTTTACTGCATAAATGATTAAGAAGTGAGATGATGTTGACAGGTGAATTTTTCTAAGACAAGGAAGAAAAAAGTTTGAAAGAAAGAAATTTTTCTTACTTCAGACTGGATTTTTTGAATCTATTTCAATATTAGCAAGAAGAGAAAAAAAAAAAAAAAAAGCCCACTGCTTAACTAGCGCAGGATCTGTTCTCCAGCAAGGACAAGAGGAGAGACTTAGAATTTTAAATGAACAGATGGGTTGATTCCCACTGCTACATCCATAGTCTTTAAAGCTTACATTTAGATCTCATTTTCAAATTCAGATGTTAGTTTTGGGACCTGAAAGGAAAAAATTAAATTATCTTTGTTTTGTGGGTTTAAGCACATAAAGTTATTTTGAACCCAGTCTAGTAGGAACAAATTCATGCAATTTAAATACAGTTTAAATCATATAATCTATTGCAAGCTTTTGAACCAATATTGTGTGTTTATGTAAAAATTATTCCAAATCCCTCAACTAGCACACTATTAGAGAAACTTAATGCCATACAGTGTCTCCAGGGAACACCTAATTATTCCCTCCAAGTAAATAACCACCCTTACTCTGTACCAGAACACTCCTTCCTTTCCCAGAGCATGACTTTTGGTCCCACCCTGCTGGAGAGCTTTGTCTTCAATCAGATGGCATTTGTGGTCTTTACTATTAATTATTTTCTTTTCCTGAGGCCCTTGAGGAGTTGCAGTATCGCGTTTCTTGTGTACGCACATCCCACCGACTGGTAGTGAGAAAGGCAGGGCTGCTCCTTCTTAACATTAATGATCAGGGCTCTGCTTAAAATAAGTCATCACAAGATGATGTTAAGAGGAGACAAGATGTACTTCTCAGTTCTTATTTCACACAGAACATGAAATATGTCATTAATACATTTTTAATTGCATGCCCTCCTATGAAAGGTTTACAACCCACTAAATGTAACACCTACAAAAAGTCCCAGTACTTTATAACGCCCAATTTTTTTCATAAATACATTGGAGCACGGTGAAATACTAACAAGAAAATACCAGTGCTGAAAAAGGCTATACAAAAGAGTAAAGGATCAAAGCACACATTAAAATAAAATTAAAGCTGTGATATCTCACTCATACCAAAATGCTATTGCATGCATAATTTCATGAAAATCCTATTTAATTTCACTGCATTTTGATGCATTCAGTGAATCTACCATGGGAAGGCAATAAATCAGAACATTTCACCTAAATGTTTCCAATAAACTTGTCATATAAAGTCAGGAATAATATGCCTGGAGTACACCACAGAACTGTTTCAACGTTCAATTTTGTGTCAGGCCAGGTTCCTCAAAAAGCATAAACAAGCAAATGTGCTTGCACAATAATAAGAAAAATGTAGCTAGCATATTAATCAGTTTGGCCTCCCATGACATTTCTTTAAAGTAAAGCCACATCTATTGATAGTTGTACTTCCCAAATTAACACTGTTGCAAAATGGTAATTAAGGATGGAGTTATTTTTTTTGAGTCACAGATAGTAAAAGAAGCAAAGTTACGTGTAATCCAAATAAGCCATGAACAACTGCGTAGAAGAAAATTATAACACATTGGACTAAAAGGACAGAGGATGCTCTACACTGAAGCTTGCTTCCTGGACCAATCTTATTTGGGGATTGGACTGGAGGACCTTTAATGGTCCCTTCCAACCCAAACTATTCTATGATTGCAAGTATTTTCCATAGCTAATGGAATATGACATTCATAGATGATGGCCTTCACGCTAAATTTGGAGAAGAGTCCAAATGCTGGATATCTTACTTCCACAACTTCCTCAAGACATGCCACACATTATCTCACGACACTCAGAGGGCACTGGAAGACCCTGACTGACAGAGACATGCTCTCTGCTTTGTATTTAACCACAGTACATCTTCCCCTCAAAACACATGTCGTATTTGCTTTTCATTACTGACTTTATAGTTCATTTGAGGGGGACAAAAGTAGTAATTTAGAAAAATGGCTTAAATAACTGAAATTATCTGCTAAGTTATTAACAATCTTGGAGTTAACGATGTAACTTGAAAGATCAATTCTCTTCTCTGTCTTGGGATTAAGATTAAAGGAAGACATGAATAATAACAACAGTGACTGAGTTTAAATTACTGTAAACTGTTCAGCTAATCAAAAATAAACAATGAATATATCAAATCAAAGACTGAGTGAATCAACCAATGAACCAACAATAATTTGCTCCTGAATTTTGAAATTATCAAGTCACTGAATTAATACAGAGACTAAATCATGAGACTGACATAAGAAAAAAAAAAAAGCTTTTTTTTGTTGTGGTTTAACTGCAGCCTCAACCAAGTAACCCACAGCTGCTTACTCACTGCCCTCCTCCCCCTTGGTGGGACAGGGAAGAGAATCAAAAAGAAGGTAAAACCCATGGACTGAGATAACAGTTTCATAATTGAAATGAAATGACAACAATCATAATGAAAAAGGGAGACAACAAAAAGAGAGAGAAATAAACCCCCAAAATCCAAATTATGAACCATACAATTGCTCACCACCTGCTGACAGATGCCAGCCAATTCCTGAGCAGCAATCAGCGCCTCCTGGCCAACCCC
>JAVJGJ010000059.1:9628338-9655646 GCA_035590215.1 Microhierax caerulescens
CCCGTTCATATACGGAGCATGATGTTCTATGGTATGGAATATCCCTTTGGCCAGTTCAGGTGAGCTGTCCTGGCACCTCCTTGCTGGCAGAGCACAGGAAACTTGAAAAGCCTTTGATTTAGAGTAAGCACTACCTGGCAACAACTAAAACATCAGTGTGTTATCAACATTATTCTCATACTAAATCCAAAACACAGCACTGCACCAGCTACTAGGAAGAAAATGAACTCTATCCCAGCTGAAACCAGGGCACTAAAAAAAAAAAAACAACAAACCACCAAACCATAACAAAATTCAAGCACAGAGACACTGCAGGAAGATGTATTACATCCACTACTTCAGAAAAAACAAGAGCCAAAAGCCTGTCCATCCACCTCCTTCCTACCCAATAACTAATGCCCTGTCAGACAAATCAGGAGGTCTGTTCCTAATGTAGCTCTTTGACTCAGGGGGTTCACCCAAATGGGCAGTGAGATAACTTTTGTTAATTGCAGAGAAATAATGAGATTAGTTTCCCTTCATTCAAACCCTAAAATCTCACTATGGCCAAAATGAGCTTTTCCTCCTGCTTCACTCACAGAAACTAACAGATGACTTAAAATTACAGATAACTATTGAAAAATTAACAAGTCCGGCAGCATTTGTTTAATCTTAATGAAAATTATTTAGATAATAGTTTAAGTAAAATAATAATAAAAAAATATTGGAGGTGTAGTTCAGGACAAGCAGATGTTTAAGGTCTGAGATCCTGCTTGAGCAGTGTTGTTCTTGATGGGGATTGTTAGGCACAAATGGGAGGAAGACTTCGAGGCCAAGACAGGAGCGGAGCCAGAAAACACACGGTCAATCACAAGCCGAGACCAAGAAGGTGAGAAAAAGAAGTCACTAGCCTAAAGACTAATACAGGAGAGTGTTCAGAGGCTGAGGTGAAGATTGGCCAACATGCTCCCAGTCCATATGCTACTGGGAAAGAGTTTGGGCCAAAAAATAGATGAGTGCTAGAGGAGGACCCAGGGATACACCGTCCAAACCAGAATCAGACAGCTTCACGGATGTGAGTAGTAGATTTCTCAGGCCATTTACTATGATTATTGCTGAGAGATTGGCACTGCAAAATGTAATTTCACTCAGACTGTCTTTTCTTAGTCCATCAAAACTGTCGCTCCCTTAAATCAGACCCAAACAAAAGGTGCAAGTGCCTGCGGCCCCGCGACTGCGCTAACACTCACTCAAGTGCAATTCAGTTTTTAAAATGTCTGTAAGGAAAAGCACAGAAGCGCATATGAGCATGAATAACCTTTTTGTCGTACCTTGGAGTCGTTGCCCGTAGGTAAACACACGCTGTGGATGACTCGGAACTTGTCCCCGACATAGAGTGCTCAGAGTCCAACCAGAAGAACCCCAGAAAGCACAGGCAGAAACTCGCCAGTGCCTGTTGGTTACCCAGGGCACTGGAAGGTGGTAATGCCCGATAAATTGCACATGGGTGGAGGCAGCAACTTGGTACGTGTCAGTAATGGAAACATGACTGGCACCTCCTGCACTGTGTATGTAGCGTAGCTATGGCTATCTCTTGAAGGAGACAGAGTTTTTATTGAATCCCAGGGAGTGCTGAGGACAGTCTCCATCCTCGTAGACTCATATTGGACCTTGATACAATTCATTTATCCAGTTTAAGTGTCTCTACCAGAAGACAATCGTACATTTATCTTTCCCAATTAATTACCAGTGGAAACAACCTTGGGGATTGTTTCCTGTGGTTAAAAAGCAAACCTCTTTTGACAAAGGGAGCACTGAATGAGTCCGCTTTTGGGGTATGAATATCTTGGTAGAACACAGGTAGAACAGTCCTCTGAATTAGGTAAGTCTCAGGGACTTCAGGGAATCCACACATACCCTGTCTTTCCAGACAAAGCACGAATGATAGAACTCAATCTTTTCTCCTTTCCTGGTGACACTATCAAAAGTAGAAAGACACTTAAAAAACAGTTGCAATGTTGATATTGCCAAGGGCTTGAAAAAATGGACTTTCACACTCCCTTATGTCTTAAAAAATATCTCCAGATAGGGGAAGGCTGTGAAACAGTAAAACACACATAATGCAGCCTCAGTCTATAGGATTCATGAATTGATGGAAGCATGTAGAAAAAGCCCTTGCTACTGGGACACCCAGAGAAACTGAAGGTGCTGGGATCTACTGGTGCAAGGTCATTAAGGGAATGATCTCTCAGTGGCTTTCACAGCTTGGAACTTTGTTGGTGCCCAAAGGTACAACACATTCCAGACAAGGAGATGAAGGCTCCCAGTCTCTAGCACTTTTCAGTCAGAGGGCAACTCCAGGATCTGCTTGTGCAGCAATTTTTTGAGTTTAACCTCATTTTCCTGAGATGTTCTTTGGAAAAACAGACATGTAACATGGTGACTATGTTCAACCACTATGGATAGAGATTGGTGGTTGATCACAACATGACATGCAGAAAAGGAAGATAACTGATGGTTGTGGTTTAACCCTGGCCGGCAACTAAGCACCACACAGCTGCTCGCTCACTCCCCCTCACCCAGAGGGATGGGGAGGAGAATCGGAAAGGAATGTAAAACTCGAGGGTTGAGATAAGAACAATTTAGTAGGTAAAGCAAAAGCTGCACATGCAAGCAAAGCAGAACAAGGAATTCGTTCACCACTTCCCACGGGCAGGCAGGTGTTCGGCCATCCCCAGGACAGCAGGGCTCCATCACACATAGCAGTTACTCAGGAAGACAAATGCTGTCATGTTGAATGTCCTCCCCCTTCTTCTTCCCCCAGTTTTTATACTGAGCATGATGCCATATGGTATGGAATATCCCTTTGGCCAGCTCGGGTCACCTGTCCTGGCTGTGTCCCCTCCCAGCTCCCCGTGCCCCTCCAGCCCTCTTGCTGGCAGGGCCTGAGAAGCTGAAAGGTCCTTGACTTAGTATAAACATGACCCAGCAACAACCAAACCCATCAGTGTGCTGTCAGCATTGGTCTCACACCAAATCCAAACCCAGCACTGCACCAGCTGCTAACTCTATCCCAGTGAAACTTTCATGCCCAAAGCAAACCAGTAAGTGATGAAAGGGAAGCTATACTGACAAGAACAGAAGTCCTAGATATAAAATGTTCCATCTATCTTGAGCCACTACTGACAAAAGGAAATGAGAATCACCATACAGTTTTGCATGATTGTCTTCCACAGAGCAAGACAAGAGTATTTGAGAAATAACCTACAACACCACAAATGCAAATAAGCCTTCAGTCTGGAACAGTCTGACATAACATATCCAGAAATTCAATGAAAAAATGGAAGCTCCACCCCACAGAACCTAAAATGACACTTTATTTAATTTTATCAAAAAACTTAGGGATTTTTTGATTCTGAACATAGATGAATCCATCATATTTGCCCTCTGTGCATTAACTCTTCAAATCAAAGCATTTTAAAATTAAAAACCTGCAACAATAAACTATTATTCTGACAGCTGCTGTTATAACTGCTCTTCTAGCTCTGGCTTACTGCTGTGTTAAATGTAATTTAAATTCAGAATTATTTAGGGCAGAAACTTATCTTTTCATTATTCTATAAATTCCATGTTCACCTGTAATGCAGGCTAGTAAGAGATGATGGTACAATTGCGGGGAATTAACCAGCATTCTGAGTAAAGTTGTGTAGAAATCCATTACTCAAGGTATTAAGTATCTACTGACTTACTCTTTCCTATTCTGCTTCTCCTCATCTGCAGAGGTGAAAGCGGGAATGGTCTGTTTCACCCCCAAAAGAAAACAGCATCAGCCAAAACCGTAGACTATGCAGCTGAAGCCTGAAATGAGAAACTAGGTACACCTTCGGTGTGAGCACCTGGGAAACAAGTACACTGCTGCAGAAATGAAATACGTCTGTTTCTCTCCAGGAGTGCTAGGAAGAAAAAAAGTGACACAAATGCTATACCACTTTTTAGCAGCCTGTCAAGTAAACAGAGAGGCCTCCTCTTCCTTTCTTCAGTTTCTGCCTAAAACATGAGGATGCCTTATACAAATAAGTGGTTTGGACATTTTCTCTTTGCTAAACAGACCTTATTCTCATTCAACTTTTCATCTGTTCTTACACTAACAGCTTAAACAGAATGAATACTTTAAACTAATTTGTACTTTCTTTTTTATTTCAGCTGAAAGCTCAAGTTTCTGACAGAGAGCAAAGCACGACTTAGTTCTGTCTGTATTTTACATTAAACCTTTTTGATCAGTGCTTCAGCTAGAGGATGCTCCATCTGATAACTCTGTTCTGCCATGCTGATTCATGCAAGTAAACTTGTAAACTTCAAGGTGTTACATATGAACCAGAAATTCAGAATCAGGTACAATATTTAAATACACCTTTAATGTACGTGAAAGCTGCCATCAGTGGCTCCCCTAAGCCTTCTTTTCATTAGCCTAAACATTTCTTTCAACTGTTCCCCCCAAATCATGGTTACATGTCTAATCACGTAGTTTAAAAAACAAACACCAACAGCACCATTTTGCTCCTATTGGTCATTACTCTTCCTGTGGCCTTGTCAGCATCGGGATGCAGAGAACAATTTCATGTTTTGAAAACTCACTCCTCATATGCATTCCAGCCTGACATTTATCAGTGTTGCAACAGTGTAGTATTATGTTCAGCCTATTTTTTTCTGAAAAAAAAAGTGCTGAAGCTGCCAATAAATTCAGTTTCTGCTTAGCAGATATGTTACTTGGAGTATATTTAAACTTTCTAAACAATTTTTAAACAAGGATTAGTGCTGAATTGGGGCAGAATTACTCAGGCATCTACGCTTAATGTCACGCATGCATTTGTGTGCTTGATTCAGGCAGTTCCCCGAGGCACCCGCCAAAACTTAATTTCACTTAAGAAATAAAACGTACAAACGACATTTTCTTATGACAGTTGATCACGTGAATGAAACCCAGACAGACTAGAACAATAAGCTAACAGAGACTTCATGAAATTCAGCAAGGGGAAAGGCGAGGTGCCCGCCTGGAAGGAAGCACCCCTTGCAGCCGTACAGGCTGGGGGTGCCTGGAGGATGAGCTGAGCGTGGGGCCCTGGCAGCAAGGAGCACCACCAGCATCCTGGGCGCTGTCAGCAGGAGCACGGAGAGCTGATCGAGGGAAGGGGTTATTCTCCTCTGCTCTGTACTCACTAGACATCAAAGTGGCATCAAAGCCACTGCAGCCCACGAGTCCCACAGTGCAAGAAAAACGTTGATAAACTGGAATGAGTCGTGGAGGCCATTAGGACAGTATGAAGTATGTGGCACCTGCCACATGAGGGGGGAAGTCGTTCAGCCCGGAGAAGAGATGGCTTAGGAGACAGCTAGGAGCATTCCCCAGTGCCTACAGGCAGACAATCAAGGGTCCAGAGCCAGGCTCTCCACAGTGGAAAGAAGAAAGATAACAAGGGTAAGCGGAAACAAAAGAGATGAAGACTGGGTAAGGAGAAAAGCCTTCCCCTTGAAGCCGACCAAACAGCAGAGTACACTACCCAGAGTGGTCATGCAGTCTCAGTCTTCAGAAGTTGTCAAAACTCAACTAGATAAATCACTGAGCAACCTGGCCTGTCTTTCTAGTTGACACTGCTTTGAACAAGAGAGTGGACTAGACCTTTTGAGGTCCTTTCCAACCTGAATTTTCTACAGTTCTAAAACCATGCTGACACCTTCTGGAAGCTGACTAAAACTCTGAAAAGACAGGGGGGTGTCACAACTTTGTACTGAATACACAAGTTCAGCATGTACTACTTTTTTACTTTACTATAACCTAGTATATTTACTACTTCTGCATGAAGTTGCATTTGAAGTTGTCAGCCACTATAGGGGCTTCAGCAGGTTTTTTGAGCTCCTATTCCAAGGCAGGCTAGAAAAACAAAAGCTGAGCACACAAAAAAGCCCTGCTCAGGAAGAACTCCTTGAAAATCTGACTTGTCCCTTAATCTGTCCTTTATTACTTGCCAGTCGCATTTTTCTTTACATTTAACAAGCTCTACTTGCAAGGGCAAACAAGTTTTCTCCTAACAATGTTCTGACAGAAGAAACATAATTGCACACCATAAAATCTTAGTAGCTACTTTAATTGCTCCACAATTTATCTTAAAAGTGCTGTGCATGATTTATAGCAGCAAAATGCTCCCCCCTCCAGCAGCTAAATAGAGCTGGCTGGGAACTTTCAAGAAATCTACTTTTTTTTTTTTTTTTGGTAGAAAAATGCCCACCTGAAAGTATTTCAGGGATGTTTTAATTAAAAAAAATATTTTTTGCTGGGAAAAGTTTCTTAACTTTTGGTAGAAGTTTTAATCAGATTTATAATACCATGTTAATTAGTTTCTTAATTACAGCAAGAATACCCAAGTTGAAAGACAGTCAATTTGTAAGCTAAAGCAGGCAAGGTGACAGAAACAGATTCAAGATCTTGCCCCATCTAGATAGCAGAAGACCAAAAAGCTTGAACTTGGGTCTAGGTGAAAGAACTATCTTGGTTGAAGCTTTGTCTTTTCTACTGTACTGGAAGGACTTTAATGTAAAAGATCAATAAAAAATCCCCAAACCATCAAATGAAATTCTTGTTTGCTGATGAGCCTTGTCTTTAAATAATATTTAGGCAGCTGTGAGACCATAAACAAAAACATACACTTCCATAATTGCAGCAATTTCCACATCCCTCTTCACCTCAGCATTTTATAACAGTAAATGAAGTAGTAACTTTGATGCAGAGCAGCATCATTTTTAGACAGACTACTGCTGGAAGTAGAAATATGAAAAGACTAACATTTCAGAAAGTGAAAGCTGTTTCTCTAAAACAAAGCTCTACACTAATTAGGCCATAATTTATCAAGTAGGAAATAGAAATCAGTGAGCCATTAGGAAAAGCTCTTAGAAAGAGACTAACTTTGTAGCTGTACCATCAGAAGAATATATTCTGATATAATTGCAGTTTATGTATTCAAAGAGTTACATATCTATGGGTTCCAACTCATTAATGAGTAACATTTGTTTCCATAGAATTCATTGTTGACATGTCTAAACAACTTTGAGCTGTACTTAATGGAATCTGATCTGCTGAATTAAATCCTCAATCACTAGTACCTTATTAAGCCACTTGTAGCTCTTCCGAATATGAAGTGCTGCAACAGTCTTGCTCTATATAAATTGGATATAATTATTTTCAGAATGAGATGAGTTGACTGGGATGTAAAAGACACCTAGAGTTCAAGTTGGAAGTATACACAAATGCTAAAACAAAACAGATCTGAGAGGTAATAGGTAACGAGAAGTAATATGCAAGCCTTGTGAGTATAAACTATATGTAAAAAAAAAAGATTTATGGCCATCAGATCAGTAATAAGGACTACTCAAAAAATCAAATGTAGAGACAGATACTTTTTTGCTGTTTTGTGCCCCAGACCTCATTTAACAGACAGTGACTTTAGAAACCCTAAACAGTTTCAAACTGGATGCACCAGTTGAAATGACAACACATTTCAAGCAGAAATGAACAACGGCTGTTTATAAGATTGAAAACAAAGATAAAGTAAACAATTCAAATAACAGAAGTTTAAGTTCTATGGCACATCAATAGCAAAGTATGTTTGTATAATTTATGTACCGACTTATGACATGTAAAAGAAATAAGGCTAAAATAAAAGCAAATATACAAGATAGAAATTAAAAAGTATATGTATAAGTATATATATATTTCAATATAGAAATAAAGTGAATGTATAATATAGAAGTGAAATTCTGAGGTAAGAGAAACTGCAAAATTGCAGAGATTATGTTTCATGCAAAATAAGTACTACCAGAATTTCATTACAACTCTGAATTAAAGCAAATTTTGATATGTCAGCACTTTGAAATCACTCCATATTCATCTTACTCTTTACATATTTCCTTTGAAATTATTCACAAGTTCGTGTGTTCCTACTTTTTGTCTTTATAAGTTATGCAGTGTCTGTGCTAAAGGAGGATTGTCTCTAAAATTCTAGGCAATCTGAAGCCTTCAATGTATAAAAGTTGGTACTAGGTACAGTTGGCCTTGATCTTTAGGAATTAAAATGTACGTTTCAAAATCTGCTTGCTTCTAAGTATTAAAAATCTTACAAAGTTACTAGGTTTTGACAAACAGAAAATCTTATAGAAGATAAACATAGAAATTGAATGACTAATAATTAAGTTCTAATGAAAGTAAACAATAGCTTCATTACAAGAAATATATACTACTAACTCTAACGTACCAACCTCTCAACATCTGTAAATGAGAATTTTCCTCTCCTGATTTCATACTAAGATATCAGCACTGTAAAGGTTCATTATTAAAGTGCTATGAACAGAAATGTCCAATAATATAAAATCCACAATAATCACAGTTTTAAAATAATTGTTAATGAGCTTATTAAAGCTGAATAAATCAAGATTACTTCTACTATTTATTTCTTTTTTATTGTGTTTATTTACCTTCTGGATTTCTTGCATGCTACTGAGCAAATCCATCTTCATTTTCAGCTTTTTCCTTCTTCAGTATTTCAGCTGCAGCCATTTCAGGAGAGTCTTTATGGAAAAACAGCTATCTCCTATTGTAACTTTTTGAATAATCACATATTTTTACAGAAGTTTCTTTTTTCCATAGTATTCCCATTAAAGCTGTCCTTTTGAAGGTGAAAACAAAATTCTCTTCTTTTTCTGAGCAATTTCCCATCCCTTGAGCCTTAATTCATTTACTGTCAGCTGCTCCCACTTACAGTTACTAATTCCTTCAGGATAATAAACAGCAGAGCTGATATAAGGATAAGATCAGTGGTGCTAACAAAGATTTAAACAGGTGTTGGAGATACAATCTGAATATGTAACAGGACCCTCTGCTTTGATGATCCCCTCTCCAAGCCTGGCTTGTTCTCTCTGCCTTGGGGACCTTATGATGGTTATCATTTAAATTTCTCTTTGGAAGTTTCCCCTGGGCTCATACCTGCTACAAGTTGAGTAAATTTAAAAAAACAGATGAAAGCATTATTAGCAAAAAGTAATGGTAAGCATTAGTGAATTGACTGCAGACAGCTGTCCTGGTGTGTATTGCAGGAGATGGTGTTAAGATCGACAATGTCTGATGCTGCCACAAGTGACCTGCAAGAAGGAGTAAAGACTGTACTAAGTGACACTCTCAAACATACGCAGGGCATAAGGAAAGGACTCGCAAATCACAAACAAGGTAAAGAAATCAACAAGAAATATTAATCAGAGGAATAAATAAAACAGAGTGTTTCAGTTAACAGAAAAAATAAAATAATTGTTATTATAAATAATATATAATATATATTTTATAATATAATATATTATATTATATTAAATATAATAATATATAGTGTATATTATAAATATTTATTATTAATTTCCATGAAGGAAATAATTTTGAATATGCTTGAGGTTTCATCCCAGGATGATCTCCTGCCTCCAGCTGCTGATTTGTGATCTAGCTCTCACACGCCACACGCTTTGGAAGCACAAGCAGTGGCTCTGCTTCTCAGGAATCCTTTTACTCTGAGTTCCCTTCATTCTCCTTCCTGGGAGTTCAGGCCTTGTGGTGTGTCACACATCTAAAGCTCTGCTCCCTTGCTTCTTCTAGGACTTGCCCTGACACCCTCTCCAGTCCTTCTGAGAACCTCTGGTGACAATTCCTTCTGGTTAGGATGGCATTTAAAGCAAAGTGCACAAACCTTGCAATGGAATTTTGTAAACACACACGCGACTAGATGTTAGGCAAGACCTGAAACATACACACATATTTCTGGCAACAGGTGCGTCTGGGCAAAAACCTATTTCAATCTCTGCATGACTTTAGAAACCTTTGTCTGCCCCAGTGAACTGGAGAGTGTCAGGGCAGAGAAGTTAAGTCAAAATGCCAGAACGATCCCTGGTACCCTTTTGGCACTGGTCATCCAGCGCTTCTCCATGCGATTCCCTCCCGCTCAGCCCAGGTGCTGGCACAGGCAAGGACCAACATTCAAAAGCTGCTGTGGACATGACAACCCTGATCAGAAGACTACGAGAACTGAAGCTGGCTTGATGGCCGCAGGAAGGCCCTGGCACTGATGGCGTGGCTAGTACAGATACGGCCTCTGAAGCCTGGGCGTCACCAGGGTAGCGCACGTTGCACACCTCAGAACGGGAACTGCGGCAGGCAGCACAGCAGGCAGGGAGCTATCTAAAGCCAAGACGACTAGCAAGGTCCTGCTCAGGGTTAGTCACCGCAAGAGTAAGGAGAAGGCTGTGTCTTAACCGTAACCCTTTATGCAATACAATGGGAAAGCTCTTGGGAGCCACAAATTGTCTCTTTTCTGAAACTCCTTGTCTAGAAGCCTTTCTTTGAAAGACTGAGCAGGTACCACTGATTTTCCACACTTGGTGAGTGACCCACCTGAATACTGTGTAAGAAGAGTGTCCTTACTACTGCCTTCCGGGGCCACCTTTTGAAATAAGGTACTTGAAAATGTGAGGTACCCTTCTTGTGAGAAGGCCTACAGGTCACACTGGCTTATGATAACTCTTTGAACCTATGTGTTAAGTACAGCAAATAAAACTGGCATCCACCACAAGGAGAAAATTAGGACGGGGAAGGGCAGGGGGAGAGAGAAAGGAGTTTAGTACACAAAGAGGAAAGGAGAACCCAGGAATCAGTGAGGTGGCTGACACACTTTTTTCCTGACTGTAGCTGAACTGACTGAAAAGGTCACTTCTCAAAATTACTTCCAGCTGCTCACAATTGCAGTTGCCTGGGATCATGATGGCCTACTGAACTGCTCCTCTTCACAGCCAAACCCATCTCAGTCGAGCTGCCATAAGAACACATCTGTGCTAAACCAACCCATTTTAGCTGAAACACCTATTTCAGTGTGATCAGAGGCTGGCTAGAAGGGTTTAGCCACTTCCTTCAGTGAAAAGGATGAACGCCTGAATCTTAATGCACAAAAAACCTCAACGGTGTCAGTGGACTTATGCCTAATGTATCCAGCACAGTGTATGATGCTTTTGTACGTGCACAAGGAAGGCTGCAATCATATAAGGCAGAACAGGTAGTCACAGCTAGAATTACTACTCTCCAGGCATGATAATGATATCAGAAAGTCATTATCAAATCATCTCACAGTGTATCAACACCAATGATGCTGCCTGGAAAGACTGAATTACAGAGGACAGTCAAGAGAGTTAAATGAAAACAAATGAAGAATAGAAGGTCTGACCAGGGACATGGAATATCCAATGGATGTATTCCTCTTCAACACTTGGTAGCACATTACCAAGACAACATGTAAAATGATCTGGTGTTCATCAGTCTGGAAATTAGTAAGATACTTGTTCACTTGTAATTTCTAATCTTCCTTTAAAGTGCTGCTGACATGAATTCTGTTACCGAGCCTAGAAGTGGATTTGACAGTTTGGTTATGATAAGCAATTTTCTTCAAAATGCTTTTGAAAATAATCCGTCCAGAAGAAATATAGAACAGAAAATGAAAACTACACAGGCTTCTTCATCAGTGTAATCTATAAGGTTTTTGTCTTTTACACGTTTTGGTGCAGGAGTGCTATGGGAGCTTAGGTCTCATGCCTCTGCTTTTCTCTTAATTCCTGCATCACGTGTGCATCCTGAAGTTAAATTAATAAACCAGAAACAGGAACACCCCCCACCAAGTTACCCTGAGTAAGGAATGCAAATCTAACCCTTAGTTATGTCTGTGTGCTTGGCAGCAACCAAAATAAAAGTGACATATCTTGCAAAAATAAAATAGGTAAGGACACCTTGGGAATGTTTCATTTTAAAGGTGATCACACAATTTCAGCACCTCACCCTTCTTGTTAATTGCAAGGTACAGATAAACTCTCACTGTATGGTCTGCCTAGATAAAGCTGAAGACAAGGGAAAGTGTTAACAGTAAGGGTGGATGTGATACCTCTGTGCAATCTAGTCACAGGAAGCAACAAAACTTTTCAGCTGTCAATATTTTCCCCTGTTAAAAAGGAAACCCCTTTGTTTATTTAAAAATAACCATAAGGGCACTTTGTGTGGAACAGAATCATTAACTCAGCAGTGAAATGACTCGAATGTAACCTGCCTCTAGTACCCTTTTCAACTTCATTAGAAACTAATGAGTGAAAAAACAGAAAGTGTCAAAATAATTCCAGTGATATACATGACTGGCATGGATTTCTTTAACTTACTTGTTTCAATTATTGCCTTGACTTTCTTTCTCATTAGGAGCAAAAAACTACAAATGACAAGCAGAATCCTAAAATTCACAGTCAGTTTACTTCTTAAAGTTTTGGATGTCGATTCTGGTTTACATAATCAGGAGAAAAAAAGTGAAGTAGAGTATGCTGCTCAAAAGCATACATTAATATCACACAGAAATGCTTGCAACAATACCTTAGTGCAACAAGAAATCTGGAGTCAAGTGGTATCCACGTGGAACAGGCTGCCTTTGTGCATCTATTAGCTTCTAAAATAAGAACAGAATTTCAAAGGATGAAATAGTACAATCTGTTTTCTGAAGGGTAAAACAAATTGCTGCACCAAAAACCTACAAAAGACTATTCTGTTATATTCTAATGGTGGAAGACTAACTTTTAAAGTCTTGCATAATTTCTTAGAAATTCTTTGCACTCAAAGAGCCTTTTATACTAAACCAAAAAGATAAAATGATAAAAATATTTTCTTTGAAATGAAGAGTTTGTTTGCCTTAAAAAGTGATAATTAACAGGAAAAATCAACACCGAATGGGATTTTAGCAATCTTCGTCGCCCAGTTATGAGAGGTTCATTTAACTTGTTTTTATAGAAACATGAAAAACTGCAGCTGGCTTAGTGTTTAGGAAGCAGAGTATACTTAAGATTTTTTAAGACCTGTAGTGAACTGTCCTACTCTGTCTCTGGGTGCCTGCACTGGTGATCCAAACCTGTTAGTGCTGCAGATCCCAGAGGTGCTGGGGACACTGAACTAGGTTGTGTGAACACTTTTCCTACTGCTCCTGCTAGCTCCAGCCTAAGGGCAAGGATCCTACAAGGCATGATTTGGTCACACTGCTTAGACCCTTAAAAGGATGACACATTGCTGAAGGCTTTTAGATAATTTCACTGCAAGTTCTCACTTTCTGGGAGGTCTTTTACAGTTTGCCTTTTTGATTCTTTGGTTTTTTCACTTGTCTTTTTTCCCCTGTATTGTGAGCACAAGATAGCCTCAGAGTAGGGTCAATGTGGAATTATCTCAGCCCTTAGGACTGTTTTTTACGGGATGGCTATTAAAATAAATTGAAAGATTAGCTGAAAGACGCTCTGTTATCTCCAAGGCTTGAAGGTTCTTGATCTTGATAGATTCATTATCACATGAGTAATGAGTATCAGTGAGGTACCAGTGAGGCATCCTGATATCCTATAAAATTCAGAGTCCTGCACACAGGTAGTGGGTTCCCCTGTGCAGAGTTAGCCCTCTTCCCTCCACCCTAATTCCCCAACTCCCCTATCCACTCCCCCTCCCCCCCACCAAAAAAAAAAAAAAAAAAAGAAAAGAAAGAAAATAATAGTTCAAAGGAGTCAGTTGCTAAGAAAAATAGTAAGCTACAAGATCAATCTTTTGTTCTTTCTTTTTCTGGCTCAAGGCATACTTCCTCATCTCTGGTATAAAAGACAGAGCCCAGAATACCCAACGGCTAAAAGTAACAACTTTCCAGACAAAGACACAGCGAAGGGCTGTGAAGGTCAGAGATGCCCCAGCATCTTCTTCAGGTAACAAAAGGAGTAGTATATACATGTGTTCAAAGCCTTCTGTGGAGCTAAACCCTTCCTGTTAATTCTGTATGTCAAAAAGATAACAGAAAATTAGGCTGACATAGTTTTTACTTGCATTCAGCAGAAACATAAATACTTCACTAAATCAATGGAGCTTATTTATGTTAGACAAAAACAATCTAATTTTGCCCTTGTCTTTTCCCTCATCTCTATAAAAAGAAGGTTAAATAAGGATTTTTACAGTACTGATCTTTCTGCACATTGTGTCTCATTTTGTCACCCAGCCACATGATATTCCTGTACTCATCTCACCTAGCACGTCCAGCAGAGTGAAAGGCTCCTGCTCATCTGTACCTCCTTCTTCATCTTCTATTCAGTCTATTTTTCGGGTTGAGCTGCTTCTCCCCTTGTTGCAGGATGCTGAGGATAGCTAAAGGAATTACTACGGTGCAAGAACTACAAGAGTTTCTGCCTGTAAATATGGTGGGTTTAATACCCTTACTCAGAAGTCACTGCTATTTTACCTCACAGACAAGGAGCACTGCAGTGTGCCATTGCAGTCAGTTTTTGAGAGTGCCCTGCACCTCTGCAGTGTGAAAGAAGTTATGAGTAGCACTTTCCACCTTTGAGAAGTCAACGCTGTTCTGGTCCACTTCACTGTCCCTGCAGGCCAGACACGCTCATGGGTTGCGGAATTAATAAAAAAGCAGAAGCTGTAAGATTTTTTTGATTTGATGAAACAGTCATTCTGAGTCTTCTGTTTCCATACCAGCAAGAGATCTAAAGACTAAATTCCCTTGTCTAGATCAATAAAATATGAACATATATTAATCACTCCCAAACCAATAGCTTTTTAAAGCAGGCTAAGCTAAACTGAATTTCAGATTGAATAATTTTACACAAATCTTGTATTAATTCTGAAATTTCAAAGCCAGATCTCTTGGAAATGCAAAGATAAACTTAAATACTGATGAGTTTCAAAATGATTTACATCATAGTATTTCATAGAAGGTTTTCAATCAGATTAAGGATTTACAAAGGATGAAACTTGTAGTGACAGCAGACACAGATAAGGCTGAGGAACTTGTCTGCTGCCTTTGCCTCAGTCTCCAAAACAAGGTCTCCTACACCCTTCTGCTTAGTGAAAGTGCTCAAGGAGAGGAACTATTAGGACAGGGATCCTCAAACTACAGCCTGCAGGCTGGATATGGCTCCCCAGGGTCCTCAATCCAGCCCCCCAGTATTTACAGACCCCCCCCATCCCCCCCACCCTGCCGGGGGTTGGGGGGGAACCAAGCAGCCGCAGATGACTGCCTGCCACTTAATCCGCACGCCGCCCCCCTGGTTAAAAAGTTTGAGGACCCCTGTATTAGGAGGACCTGAAGATGAAGTTAGGGTTTTTCTTTGTGAGATTTCAGCCCATATATGCTCATAGGAGCAGGTGGTCTACATTCATGGCTGCTGACAGAATTTGTCAGTGTCCCGACAAAGCAAGGATAGGATATGTTTGGATACGTTAAAAAACAGGTGGGTAAAAAAATTACTTGATTATCAAGTTAATGGGTTGTATGTACTTTACCTGGATGCCTGTCACAGGGAGCTATCCTGCAATATATCCTGTTTCACATCTTTATCGATGACCTGGAAGTGGGTGCACCCTTATCAGATTTGCAGATGTCATTGAATTGGGAGTCCCAGTCGATATGCTTGAGGGCAGGGCTCAGGGGGACCGATGCTGGCTGGAAGGTCAGCTGACAGAGGCGATGAAATTCAGGAAGGACAAGTGTGAAGTGTCCAACCCAGGAAGGAAGAGCCCTTTGCTGTGGTACAGGCTGGGAGTGCCTGGCTGGGGAGCAACGCAGCGGGCAAACCCCCTCAGGGCCCCAGTGGGTAGTGAGCCCACCACGAGTCTGCAGGGGCCCTGGCAGCAACGAGGGCCAACGGCACCCTGGGCTGTGCCAGCAGCACAGATCAAGGGAAGGGGTCACACCCCTCTACTCAGCACTTGTTATTCTGCATCTAGACTACTACTGCCCATTTTGGCCCCCGGTAAAAATGTTTAGTGAAGAATGTTCAGTGGAGGGCCACCGAGATGGCTGGGGTTGGAGCATCTGTGCTGTGAGGTGGGTTAAGGGAGCTGGGCTTGTTCAGCCTGGGAAAGAGATGGTTTCGGGGGACCTAACAGCAGCCTGCAGTGCCTATGGGGAAGGAAGCAAGGGGGCAGATCCAGGCTCTGGCTGGTGGGAAGACTAAAACACCGAGAATAAAATGAAACAACAGAGGTTCAGACTGTATAGAAGGAAAAAAAAATGCACAGAAGTGCATTTTCACAGTGTCTTCACAGTGTGAAGACAGTCTAGCAGAAGAGCATGTTATCTACAGAAGTTGTGCAGTTTCTATCCTTGAAGGGGTTTAATACCTGACTGAATACTGAACCAGCAACAGACAAAGGTCAAACCTAACAGCTAACCTTGCTTCAAGCAGGAGGTTAGACTGGAGACCTTGAGGTGCCATCCAACACAAATTCTGCGTACAGGTGAATGCCAGCTGAATGTTGCACCACAGTAACACAAACTATAGTGTTACTCTGTATGAGCTAGTAATGCACAGATAACTGGAAAAAATATTATTACAGGATTAAAACAAGGCACAGTTTCATTTCCACTATTACCAACACATACGAGTGATAATTACCTTAAAAAGTCAGTATGTCACAAACAAAAAGAGTCAAAATTAAGTTTACAAAAGTATCCTGAGACAGTTCACTTCAAAATCCCACCCACTGCTGTCATTAGCAGGCACGTAAAATTCTTTAGCAAATAGAACAGTCAATGGAGCACACTAGAATAAAAATTTATTTTCCTTATCTCGTAATTTTTCTACTTTCACGAAGAGACACTCTACCATAAAATTCTTTTTAAAACAGATGGAGACAGGTAAAAACAGTCACCTAGGAAAGTAAGAATGTGGCAGAGTAACAAATTACAAAATCATAAACCACTATTATGCTACTAATTAATAAGCACTGCTAATTCAACCATATAAATATATAATTCATCCATATGTATGTCTCTGTTTGTATATATATATATATACACATATAAAATCAAAGCTTGGACAATTTGCATTTGCAGAACACTAGCATTTTGCCAAATTCTAAAGTACATATATTTACAAGAACAAAATCACCAAGACAGAATAAATATCCTTGAACTGTTAACTCTAAAATTGTAAGGGTAACTCAGATGAAACACTCCAGGGAGCAATGACAGGTCAAACCAAGTTCTTTTTTTAGTGTTTCCTAGTCTATGACATGTTATGTTCAGCACATGGGAGTTTGAGATTGTTCTTTGAGTCTCCACTCAGCAAAGACCACAGGTACTTTCTCTGGATTTGGGATTCCTCTCTGGAGGCCAGATAGGTAAAAGTTGGATGTCGACAGACCTATTTAGTACTTTAAGACTTACAAGTCCAAGCTGCAGGAAGGTTTCTTCCAACCAGGGCACAAACCCTCACCTGTAACAGTTAACTCCAGGGACTGGCTTAGTCATCCTGTTTTATTTTAAAACTAAAGAAGTGATGTTTACTCAAATCACACCTATCAGTCATTGAACAAGTGCAGAAATTGTCTGAAGAGCACGGACTTAAATCTAGGATTTCCTACTCCTAAAAACAGGTAAGACACCACACAAGTGGAATTTAGTTCTCACATTAAGACACCGAAATGGATGTTCGTGTCGGTGAGCTACATATCTAAGCTAATGCTATCATGACTGCTGAATTCAGTTGCCTGTGCAGACACATTTAGTGACAGCGCCACTAAAGATGCTCCAGGATATCAGAGACACGTAGATGAAGAGAGGAAATGTGATACAGGACTCTCAAAAAATCTGCAGCATAGTCCTTTTGGGGTGCAGCTGGAGACCCAGCCCAAAACAGTAGGGTACTTTGTCAGTGCTTCATAGCTTAGACATCCCAAACATGCAGACATATGAATGCACGTGTCTACCTTTGTGCATCTTCATCTTGAGATGAGCCCCACCTTGGTGAAATACCTCTTGAAGAAACAATTTGTGTAATAACTATTCTGTTTGCAGAGGTTATTGCTCCTACCAAAGCTGAGGTATGCTCGTTAGTGTAGTTCAGCTGCACTATTTAATTTTGCACTGAAACAGATTCGGAGAGCCCAGGTGATCAGTTAATAGCACTTTTGCAGACAGGCCACTGTGTATCTAATTGCTGCAATATCATAACATGGGGAACTCTCACTCTGCACTAACACTTTCAAAGCTGCATAACAAACAGTTTCAAATCCTCATCAAAGCGTAAGTGACGTTAATTCCGTCTCTGGAAACAAAATCCCTTCTCTCTGTATGTTGTGAAAAGGATTTCAAAAACCATGTCGCAAGTCAGCAGTTACTTCAAAACTTATCAGGGATGCACGCATTTCCAAAACATCCATTGCTCTTCCAGTGGCCTAGAGAGCTTGCTGGTGAGGAAATGCTACAATCTGCAAAGATGAAAATATGTGTCCGCTTGTGCTGGAGTTGCCTTACTAATAACAAAAATATTTTTTGCCAAAAGATCAGCAAATATGCAGTGGTATGCAATCTAGTGTTGAAACTGTTCTTTATAACAGGAGTCTTGAAACAATAGATATTTTGCTATGTACAGACTCCAGTATCCTCCTGTGTTTTGTGTGTTTTCTTTACAAAATACTCTTGAACAAAGCTTTTTTAAGAAATGAAAATGAAAACTGTTATATCAATTAGATACCAGTTCCTTTTGTTTATTCCTTTCCTTGCTCTTTTGTAATCATGCTTTCGGTGCTGTGGAGGGATGTGGAACTGTAGCTCCTGAGCGGCTACCAAACTTACCGATTTTATTTTCTTTAATTTGGCTAAACTTATCTAATGTGACTATTCAGGAATACTTATTTTGCAAATCAAACGTTTCTGTTGAAGGAAACTTTGCTAAAAGAGAGTATTAAAATGTTACCATATGACATACCAAATATGAAGTTTAAGAAACAAAGCAGTGGCCAGTGTATAAACAAGTATAAGAATCACTCTTTAGGGAGTCAATTCAACATCAAAGTACCTTGTTTTGTAAATTTTTGTAAATATTAGTACACTTTACATATATAGAAACCAAAGGTTTCTTATCTGAAATAAATGCATTCAAATTAACAAGATAAATTACTTACATTATTAAAAAAAGTAGTGTTTCAGATAATTTTTCTGACATAAAAATCAATCTGATGAAAGAAGTGCAAGGGGAAGGATAAGGAGCAATGCTAAAAATATTTTTATATTTACGGTGAATATGCACTATTAGGAGACACAAAACTAAAATGTTGTTTATCTGTTAGAAAAAAATGCCATTCATCATAATAATTACCCTCCAAGTTTATCAAAGACTCTGGATCAGTTAAGGTATTGTTGAAGTCATATTTTAAAGGCCTTTTTTGTTTAAAATTATTTCTGTTACAATATGTTGTTTTAATTATTACTATGAGTGTAATTCCATTACACAGAAATAAAAATTTTAAAATCAGATAACACAAATATTCAAAGGGGATTTTATCAACATTCATTAATTTTGAACAGAAAGTTTTAAAGTAATCATTAAATGAATTAAATTTATTCAGATTAGATCCTTGAAATCATTATTCAATTTGGACCAAATTAGGCCTACTGTGCCTACACAAGTAAAGCCAAGCAGTATACAATAAATGTAGGAGTTGTAAATCTGAGCACCAGGTTTAGTTTGCTCAGGTAATGACTCTTTTGAATAAATCAGAAACTAAGTCTGTCCTGTAAGAATTTGTAGCAGTAAGTTACCAAGTTTAAAAATATTCTTATTTCTGCCAACCAGCCATTGTCTTTAAAGCACACAGAAGCTATACAACTCTTAAAAAGACAGGCAACACTTTTCTAATTTGGAAGCTTTAAACACAGGTTGTGTCTTGACTTTAAAATGCATAGCTATTATTTCAATCATCACCTGAAACACTTTCTTTGTTGCCATTTTCACTGTGTACACAAACATCAACTTACTGTTTTCCATTATGAGAAACGGCATTTATTGAAAACAGCACCTGGATTATTACATTTTTTTCTGTATTTAAAATTGGAAATAAACTGCATTATCTCTGAAACTGCTGGATAGCGTAGTAGTTTAATGTAAATATTTTCCAATTACAACAATTCTCTTGTCTGGCTTGAAAATTTTCCAATGGAATCCCACAATAAATGCACTATTAAAAAGCAGTCTGCTTGTTTTAATCAACTTGTATTTCAGCTGAGTTCAAAAGAACACTCACTCTCCATAAATACAAAGAAAACAAAGGGAATTCATCTGAGAGATGAAGAATAATTTGATCAAGGTTCTTCAGAAATTTGATTTTTTCTTCTCTATCATAATCTGAGCTTGAAACATTACTTTCTTCTGTCTCATTTTGAAGAAGTTGTTCCAGAATCATGCACAAAAGAAAAATATTCTCATACCGAGTAATGTCATACATGGCCTGGATCTGGGAATAAAGAAAAATCAACACATAAGCACAGTATGAAAATGTTTGTGCAGGCTACCATCTCAGAAAACAGTTTAAGGAATAACGTTAACAATTACAGTAGTATTTATATAATCAGAACAGCTACACTCTCAGTATGATTACTTCTAGAAATATTTTCCTTTTTGTGATAACAGCCAAAAACCTAACTCTCCATCACACCAACACATGGAAAGTCAACATAACCTCTTGTTCTGGAGTCAGAGGGTTTTGCTACCTAATTATCCACAGAGTATGACATACAATAATGATCTACAGGCAAACAACAATAACAACAGTAGCTTTGTTTGGTTTAGGCATATCATTAAAACTAGTGGATTTCTGTTTTCTGAGAAACTAAATAACAAGTAAAAAAAGAGATTTTTACTCTCAAATATAGATAATCATCTATTCAAATAACACCTCTAGAAAGCAAATAAAAAGTTCAAATTATCAATCCCAACAGAAGATACACAAGCCAGTACCACATATCTGACTCAGTTACAAAGTGGAAGGGTCAGTTGTCAAATAAGCTCACTGACCAAACTACAAATTTAGCAAAAGCCTTACAGCTTTATCTAATATAAATTTACCTGTTCTGTATTTGGAAACTGCAGTTTTCAAACTGAAGCTTTCAGAATCTCTGCTGTACATAGGGAATAACTGGCAAGATAAAAACTTAAACCTTGGGCAGTTGTCCCTGTAAAATAAAATTCTGTGTCCTTTACAGCAAAATCTACCAATAACATAAGATGACCTTGTTCTGAAAAGCGCTGCAATTACAGTAGATAGATGATCAGAACTGAAAGGTAAAATAATAACTGCTAGAAAATTAATTATGTATTTTAGAAAATGGACCAATAGGTCTAACAAGCCTAAACAACTGTTTGGGCCTGTGGTACAAAGCCAGATGCGCTTAGCTTTTGACGTGGGTCTATGAATCAGCATCAAATCATTTCACCCACCCTGAACCTGCCAGCACACTGCTAGACTTTCCAAAGTGTGAAATTTATTATATAATGGTGTTTTTTACAAACAATGTAAGTTATTTTGGATTCCAGTAGAATCTATCAAAAACACAGCACTCTACCTTCCTCAGGTAAGGTTGCTGCTAGTTCTTGAACCTAAAATCTGTGTTGAAGCTCCCTAGACTAATATCTTTCAGGTAGCTTGCCGCCTCAGGGATGACACTAAGATACCACAACCACCCTACTGCAAAGCCTCAATGTAGCAAAGTATTTTTGCTTTTTCTAAACATCTTGAAAATTAGCTTAATTACTGAAAAATATTATCCCTAGCCTTGCATGCTCCAGTTCTGCCTCTCTGGAACCTGGCAAGAAAAATCTGCAGTTCAAAAGCTGCTGCCAAGAATTTGGTATTGTCATTCTCATCACAACAGACAGCAAAAAAAATATAAAAGGACAATAGTAAGCATTTGCATACTTTTAAAGTCCAATTAAATTCAATTGTATAATTAGGGAAAACAGAGGTAACAAGACAGTCTGTTTCTTCAAATACCAAGCAGCTGACTCTAGGACAATTATGCCTATACACTGATTGTTTTGACTATTAACTAATACTGGTGAGATAATTGTATTTATTTTGCTTATTAGACTAAATTACTACTTTCTGAGTTGAGAAAATAACTGATATTAATAATTTCCTGAATCTCTATGGAACAGATGATTCTGAAGGCCTACAAAGTCTGCTTTTTAGACTTTAGTGTAGGAGTCATCTGACCAAAGACAGGCATCAACAAGCTGAGACAGTTATCCTTGGTTCCTGTTTTAGCCAACAGAGGCAAGCAGGGGGTTGGACTCAAGTTGCCTGAATGTAGGTATCTGTTGCCATTTTGGATGTCCAAGGGTATCCAAGGCACATGCAGGAGTAGAGCTTTATGTAAGTCAGCAGCCATAAGCCCAGAGTACCACCTTAGGGCATCCAATGTGGTATTAGATGGCTGACTTTTGGCAACTGAGCAGTTCCCAGGGTCTTTCAGAACGTAATTCATCCCACTCTAAACCAGATCCACAGACGTACCACGTCCTGAAATCTTTACAGTGATAAAAGTACATAAAGTATGATTGTAAACATAAATTAAAGTTCTATGCTTTTAGTTCCTGTACTTTGGATATTAGAAGTACAATGTTACAAGCAAAAAGCTGTTTGATTCAGGTATCGGTCTTGTAAATTCACTCAGATCTTCCTTTCACATGAGGAATCAACGGAAAATATTTTAGAAAGGCAAATTGTGCCATTTCACTTATCCCCATAACCTCAGGCTCTTCCAAGCTGTTAAGCAATTGTGTTACTTTCAGTGGGTCTTGAGAAGTGCAACTGATTTCGACTTAGTAAACTATCTAATTGATTATGGATAAAAGAAACCACAAGCTAAGTAATTCTTTTTCCTCTGCAAATACTACTGCACTAAAGGAAAATTACTTTAGCTTCACCGAACTGACTTTGAACAGAAAGGGTAAGTCTGATGGCAAGGAGGAAGTATTTTTTTGAGGTAATTGCTTTTCAGGGGACAAATGCACTTTAAAATATTGTTTTATAAAACCAGGGGTGGGGAGGGGGAATTGGTCTAGAACATTTTCTTGCTCAAGGCTTATTAACCTTTCCGACCCATTTAATAATCTGAACAAAATGCGTCTCCATTTCTTTTGTTAGATGTCTTCTGTAGCACTAATTGATGCAGGAACTACCAATGCAAATTTATGCCACAGAATTTGTAGAGGAATACCTTTACTGTTACCTAATGGTGCACAGTCACATACCAGACCTCTTAATCTTGCTGACAAGATTGTGTGTGGTGGGTGACAGTAAGTGGGTACAGCATATGTACGTGTACACACACGCGCATGCGCACACAGCTAGTCCATCCAGAAAGTTCAGAAGGTATGTCTGTAACGCAAACCTTATAAATACAGGCTACAATTCCAGAATATATTAATACCAACTTTAAATAACACAAATTCTGTTTTTCAGAAAGAACTTTAATATAATGAATCTTTTTACAGATCAGATAGATGGGTAGGCAATATGGGATTTGGACACATGGGTTTTTTTCTGACACTAATCCTTGCTGATTTTTCCTCACCTAGTATTTGGAAATGTGTTTCTTCACAATAAGATGCATTTTGCATGCACCTGAGTTTGGAAATTAGCTTTTGAAATTATTTGCTTATTATGATATATCAAACCAAACAAACTTCTCAAAGTTAATTATTTTTTTTTAGAACCATTAAATAAATAGGATTGAGCTTTGCATAAGATGGGAACAAGGGGTACAAGGATCTCCTGGCTGGATTTGACAATTTGCTAATCAGAATTCATATATTTATATCACTGAGTTCAGAATGCAGCAAGTGCCAAAGCTTTTGGCTGAAATTAATTCTTCAAGCTTCTCCTACATCACAGGGTGGCCACCTGGAATAGCACACATATTTACTACATAATCTGAAAGCAGAGGAAAAGATCTCTAACCTGTCTTCTTTACAATGAAATCATAAACCCCAGTACTAATATGTTAAAGGAAACTGCTCAAAAATGTAGGCAGCAATGACAGTCAGAAAGCTAAAAGCCATCTGTGTTGCAGGTCCCTGGACCTTTATTACACTTCCTCTTCACAAAGCAACAGGTCAGATGGCCCTGTACCAAATTCCACGCCACAGCTCTCTTACTGGACAGATTTGGAGTTGGGGTCTTCAGCAAGATTTTGGACAATAGGGATCTGAAAGCAAAGAATTAACTGAAGTAACCTTCACAGAATGGTGGATGTAATCTCTGAAGGTTATTCAACCAGATTCAGAAAAAATCCCAAGTGATATTCTAAGTGCAAGTTTTGCACTTAGAATATTTTTGTTTTCTTGTCTTACAGTATCATGCACATTTATATAATTTATTGAAATGACCTCAATAACAGCAATTTTAAGAACAAGAGAATAAATATTAGCTTTGAAGAAATTCTCTACTATTAAACCATTCACCAGCCCCAACTCATTATTTCTAGTGAAGTAATCTGCTGAGGCTGGAAATCTTCACATACAAAAGATGGACGTTACCTTCTGGGTATAGACATACAACTTTTATTCCTTTTGTATCTCAAAAGACCTACAGAATGGGGACAATACCTAACCAGTACAAATAAAAATTAGACAGAAAGAAAGACAGCATGTCCATGGCAACTAGAATTTCCATGTAATTCAGATACTTTATGTGGACTATGGACAAAGCATCAGCAACATCTGTAGGCTTTCTGGAATAAGCCAGAAACAGCTCTAACTCGGGAAAAAATCTTTTTGGTTTAGAATGGAACACTGAAATGCTGAAATTTCTGACAAAATTAAAACAATTAAATTTAAACAATTTAGAGGCACCATTATGTTTATTCATTACAAAAAGCTTTCCTCCTTCTCTATCCCTATAATTTATTTAACATCTGTTCAGGCTTTTTCAGTCCCACAAAGATACCAAGTTTAAAAGTATATTGCATCAAATAACAATACACAACATGATGCTATATAAAATACTGACATACTGATACAAATTTTAATCAAACTAGATAGTTAAGTGTTTATACACCTCTGCTGTTTAGAAAGTGATAAAAGTGACAGTTCTAGAAGATGGCTATTTTAGCAGAGAATATTCTGCCCAAATCTCCTCAATCCATCATACTCTAACAGTTTTGCTGCTTATAAATTTTTTCTTGCAACTTTTGCCACTTCCATTTCTTTGCAAACTTTTACTATTCAGCAAGGATGTAACTTTTATGCTAGCAAAGTGTCTATGTCCCAAGAAATTCTGTTTCAAATTTCACTGAAATACCATGTTAAAAGTTGGCATTTCTCTTCTTCTACATGCAAATTATTCAGAAAAGCATAAAGGGAAGACCAAAATAAAAGACCAAAAATGGGAACTGCTAAATCCTGGCTAAAATTGACCTCAAGAGAAGCAGAGGCAGTGGGCATCACCACCAGCTGCTGGGCTGTGATCACTTAAGTTAAGGAGGACAGAGGGCAGAACAGAACCAAATCTGCCATCTAGCCATTTCTAGCAAAAATCCCCCATGGCCCAGCCCCTCCTCAGCGAAGCAAATGGAGCCATTTTTTTCTTTAGAAAACTCTTTAGAGCACACGGAAACAGGCAAAGAGCATGCATCTTCCTTGAAATAGTCTAGCACCAGCCAAGACATCATCGCAGCAAATAGTCCCAGCACCCCTTGCTTCCTTACTGAAGGCTGCTGGTACAGGCAGGTACATGTGCAGACTGAATTCTTGGCAAGAAAATTCAAATTCATGGCCTAGGAGACCACAAAGCGAGTGCAAGCTGATGTCCTGTGTAACACAGAACAGTCAATTTAGTCAAACTAATTCAAAGTGTTTGAAGTGGAGCATGCCTGTTAGAAAATGACTAAGCTTGATTTACACGCTTTTAGATATACACAATCCAGTATACGCTGTTTCGTGGTCAACTACGCCAACTCTTTTTCTAAATTTATTTTATTTGCTGTCTTGGTTTTCTGGAAGTAGGAGGGATTGCTCCCTCCAGAACTAAAAGAAAGTTGGATATGAGACTAAATAAAGCAGTGACAAACTAAATACAGCCACTGATACCCACAGAAATGAAAACATTCATTCTGTGCTCACTATGCCTGCATAAAGGAGGGATGCTTCTCTGAAAACATTTTCTGTATTTTAACATGACAGTTGTCCTAACAAGTATATCATTATAAAACTAAGTCTCTAAATGGAAAGATATTTGGAAGCATCACTTTTTAGGTAAAAACGTTTCTAAATCATCCTAATGAAAAATAAGGAAGAAGCGACTAGCTGGAAACCTACCAACAAGTGATCAGCATTTAGCAAATTTTGTGTTTTCTAAGGTAATGCTCACAAACCTAAGTTTTCAGTAAAATCAACACTGTTTTACTCTATCTACCCAGTCTGACTCAGAGGTTAACAGAAATGTATTTCAAGAATGACTGACTTGTTTCCTCAAGTGCCAATATATTCTCATTTTATGAACAAAGAAGATGAAATATCACAAGGAATTCTGTTCTTAGACGTTCTCCCTATCCAGGCTACTCATTGCTGTGTTCAAGTTCTAAACACAAGGCAAACATTTTTCATTGTGGCATGTTATGCTTGCATAATAGGCATTTTACTTCAGAACAACATGGAAAGTCTTTTAACTGGATATTCCACAAGTGTGAAAATAATCTCTACCTGCATCATTGAGATTTACAAAACCAACAATATACATGGGACAAGAAAGAACACGGTAGGATAAAAGAGGTTACCTCTAACTGCTGTTCAGTGTTTAAATAACATGCTGATAAGCATCGCTAAAATATTTAAGGCAGGCATGCATGAAAGACTTTACTAGAAATCTTTTTGTTCTGATTTTAACACTATTGTATTTGGTTAAAAGGTAATTACCTTACAAATTGCCATGACTCAGGATTCAGTTTTTAGCTGATTAGCATTTCTCTTTAATTGCTTCTTGTTTTTGTTATTTGAAATGCATGTTTCTCTAACATCCCTCCTAGTAATCATAATACTCATTAAGCACACCAATATTCACCTGCCAAGAAAGTTCAAACTAATTTACACCCTCTTTCAGTTTCTAAAGCAAAATTCACATCACCTACAATTCCTTATTTAAATTTATACCAACCTGCTCCCCCCCTTCCCCAAACTTTCAAAGTATTTTTGTCTTTTATTCAATGTGATTAATACCCAAAGCACAGGCAACAAACTGGAAGGAGCTGCAAACCATTGTGGAGCTGGAAAAATACGATATAGCTGCCATCATGGAAACACGGTGGGATGACTCTCACAGCTGGAGTGCTGCATTGGAGGGCTGTAAACTCTTCAGAAGGGATAGGCAAGGGAGGAGAGGTGGTGGGGTAGCCCTGTGGGGTACGGAGAGT
>JAVJGJ010000059.1:9664571-9684476 GCA_035590215.1 Microhierax caerulescens
TCCCTGGCAGTGCTCAAGGCCAGGCTGGATGGGGCTTGGAGCAACCTGGTCCAGTGGAAGGTGTCCCTGCCCGTGGCGGGGGGGTTGGAACTGGGTGATCTTTAAGGTCCCTTCCAACCCAAACCATTCCATGATTCTATGATAAATCTCTTTTATGTTCACTTCAAAACTATGGATGTTTTGAAGGGGATCAGAGTAGCAGAATAATTAGCAGCATCTAAAACACTGCATGCTGCTTCCATAGGAAGCAGAGTTTAAAAATGCAATTAGAATATGGTACTTAGCTAAAGAATTTCAGAGCTTAGTACAGTATATAGAGGTTACAGAAAACAGTCCCTAATCCTCACCACCATTAAGACAGCTCATGACCTTCTGTGTAAACAACAAATCATATCATACCAACAGAATTAAGGTTTCATTCAGAAATTAAGGACATTCAGAACAGATTCTCAGAGATGATTCTGTTCTTTCTGAAGGTGCCAGAGTACTTGCCAACTACCAAATGAGCACATAGTAGGCAAAAAGCAATGCTATTGTCGGATTTACTGTACAAACAGAATGCAGTGTTAGATACAGCATAATATTTATTAAAAATTTGTCCTGAAAAGATCAGAAAAATTCCAACATTTCAGAGGATGACTAGCCTTTCAAAAGGACAGCTAAGCTTCAGTTTGAGACAGATTTTTTGTTTTGGGGTTTTTTTTTATATTATTTAAATAGTCTGGAACAAGAAATAGAGCATATTCTTAACTGTGGACCAGATGTAACAATTCAAAACACCTGCTACTTCATTTTATGCACAAAGCTATTTACAATCATCTAATTCTATTTAATAATTACCAGTAGGCAATGTATACAAGAGCGCAGCAACGCTTCTTGAAGTGCCTTTAGTAATACAACAGCATTCCTGTTTGCTACTTTAAAACAGATATAATGCTGTAAATTTAATGCTGTTTAACATAATTGCTTAATTTATTAGGCAGGATTAAAACCAGTGTGAAATATATTAAAATAACATATTAACAAATCAAACTAAATACACAGGCCACCTAGCTCTTCAAAATTATTTCAGATGAATGCAGGAAATACATTAATACAAGTATGACAGAAAAATCATTACAGATTAACTCATTAAAAGAGGAGAGATGAAACAAAATCAAATCCTATCAAAATTAAGGGGCACAGATCATCTTTATTATGCTGTAACTGACTCCTAGCAAATTTCTAGTTATTAGAAGGCCTAGCCTACCTAGCATAGTAATCGTAACATTACTAATGAGTGAAAGACAGCAGCAACATAAAGAAAACCTATTTCAACTCAAACTTATTAGACAAAAGTCACTATCCTGAATCTGACCTTTTATACATTCTATTGCTATCAATGATCTTGTAGAGAATATGTGTGCTATAATAGAGGGAAAACTTCTGGGATAATAGAGCAATTTACAGACTGTGAGCAAATAAGAAAGAGAAAACTGCTACATTTTAACAGGCTGAAGGTAGCCATGCAATACATTCCTTCAAGTTTCCCTGATGAAAGCAATTTAGCCGATAAAGAATTAACGCTCAACTGTTTCTGCTCCTGAACTTAATTTATTTAAATCGAATTCACGTTCTCCTATACTATATTGGCATACAGCCATTGATTTTAAAAAGCTTTTAAGCTTTCCAGTCCACGAACTCTTAAAAAATTCTTAGTTATTTTTGTCACAGGTCTATCTCTCTTCCTTAATACTGTATATTTTATATTCCTTTCTGGAAATGGAGAAGATGGGATTATGACCATGTAGAACTATGGTTCATTTAACATTCTTTTCAGTTCTCAATCCTCTGGCCAATAAGAATCAAAGAACTTTGAATTCCTTAATCCTAAAGGGTTACTTAGACTTCTTCCACCTACTGCTCCCTCAGTGGGATCTCAGTCGAGTGTTCAGAACTGTACAATGTCAGCCCTGGGCTATTACCAGTCTGTATGTTGCTTCACCTTCCTATAAAACTTTCTTGATCACTAATTAATCTCTTTCCAGAAAAAAATATGTCCTGTGATTTGTTCCAAATCCTTTTGTCCCCAGGTGACACATGGATTTAGCAACAAGCAGCAACAATCAGTTGTATATTTCTTTTTTCACCCCAGCACTTGATAACTGATGTAATCTCAGACATTCAACTCAAACACTTGTGTGCAGATAAGGAAACTTAGTGTCTGGGTTCTACACTGATTTTAATTCCACTCCTTTTCAAAAAAAAAAAAAAAAAGCAGGAAAAAAAAAAAAGCAAGAAGCTTTGAACTGCAAAGTGTTCTTTCCTTTTACAGGAAACTTGTTTTCAGGGTCAGAAGAAAACTTAACCTGTTATGAAAGATCTTCATGAGCATCATCCTTGAAAGGGGCAGAGGTAACAGTGGTTCAAGATGACAGTAAGGAAAACTAAATGGAACAGCTGGCTGTGGTAACACAAATGTACGTAAATAGATCTAGCGTAAATACACTTCTTAAAGAAGGGATCGCAGTGAAAACTGGAAAAAGTAATACATAAGAAGAAGAATGTATCAGACTTCTTGGATATGTCTACAATGTGAGGGGTAGGCATCTTGTCAAACTCTTCTCAAACTAGACATCATCTGGGTGATGCTAATGCCATTATTTCAGTGGATGCAACTCTGGCTGTACTTGTGGACAGCCAAAAAGCGCAGCCTCTCTAAGTATGATCCACAGAACTGGCTTCCTCTGAAAAGTGATTGCCATTAACCATCTTAATACAGTTTGAAAATCTTCAATGAAAAGAAAGATTCATCCACTCTATCATTAGAAAGAATGGAGTTACCAAGAGATAGATGACCGCAGAGAAAGATATTTCTCTAGGTAAGCACAGAGACTCCAACTAGGAGCTGTTCCTCATCTGGGAAGAAAATGTAGGCTCATTCAGAAGCATACAGACTATACACATGCTCAACTGTGAAACACTCTCTCTTATGACTTTCATGAAGATGAAAATAAATTTCTGGGAGGACTTGTGCCAGATTTAGCTGAGTCTCTGAAGTGTTTGAAATGTGTTGCTTCTCCTATGCTTGCACTTAGCGAACAACTGAGAAGCAGAAGGATGTTTCAGAGAGTAAGAGGCAGAATCCCCATGTTTGTGGGAAGCCAGAACTCACAAAAGCAAGTCAGTTGTGGCATCATGAGGCACATCACAAGTCTGAAGACAGAAGCTTCTAAATACAGCCAAATCCCTAACCCAGCTAGTCTAAGCTGAGGTGGGCTAATAAAATTCAAGCAATTCCAAGGGTAAGTCTTTTGATATACCATGATCTTTCAATAGCAAGACTGGAAGTGATGCTAGACACAGTATATGCATCTTCTGCTAGTGTTGAAACATGAGACCGAAGACTTCCACCTTGATAAAGTCAATGGCTTTTGTTGCTTTTCTTTGGCTTTACTAGAGTTAACTGACATAGTTGTTAACATCAGCAATTGTACAAAGCTTTCTGAATTTCTCCTTAATGGAGAAAGAAGGTGGTAGAACCTGAAAAGTCAGCTTCCTGCCTTCTTTACTCATCAATTGGAAACTGTCATTGGGACAAACATCTTTCATTTCACAGCTCTCTTTGAATACTAAGTTCATACTAAGTTCAATACTAAGACACAGCCTTATTGCCAAACAAAAGTGCACAACAGCAAAAAAGGAGAAATATATTTGACTATTAGCAGGACTGTAACAATAGGAAGCGTCAGATAGCCAAGAAAACATTCTTCCTGAACCAGTGCTCTTTCTCACCTAATTTTTAAAAAAAAAAAAAAAAAAAAAAAAAAAAAAAAGCCTTAAGAGATCAGCTAGGTAACACTTAAAATGTTTTTATGGAAGTAGTCCACATGCATTGTTCCTAAAAGCAATGACCATTTGAAGGTAGGACACTACTGTGACAAGGAAATAATTATTCCACTCATACCTGGTCTTCCCATCCTTGCCACCAGGTGCCCCATTTTCTTACTGAAAAAATGAAACAGCTTTGGAAACATTCAGAAACACTGAATGAGGGTTTTCAAGGGAAATTTGCAGGTTTTGAATTCATTAGCACATTTAGGACTCTCTGTATAAATTGCAGCCTCTTCTAATGATCACACCACTTCCTGAATCTACTCTTCTTACTCACCCTTTAGGATCCATTGTATGTGGATCCTCAGAGAAGCACAAAGTATTGGCTGAAAATCACTGCCTTAGAAAGAAACACATCTGTAGTGATATCAATAGTCCAAAGAGGAAAGGTAAAGCAGGGAATAAAGAGATTACAGAGAATTTGCACATATGACAAGAATTTTCATGGAACATCCACACAGAGAAAGTAGCTAGAAAGTTCTTGCACCAGATCTGGAGATCAGGAAAGAAAATACCCTAGATATTACCTATCAACAAAGGTATCTCTTTCTCAGATGCAAGTTTTTTTCACCTTCAAATTTCAATGCCACCTAGTTCTTCCATAATGACAAAGGGCAGTAAAATATTCAGTTTATCTTCTCTACATCACACACTGGTTTATATATTTCTGTTGTAACCCTCATTTGTTTCCTCTATAAATCACAATCTTTTGTTCTCTCAGAATAAATGACTTTACAAGTCTCTACATCTATTGTCTTTATCTAAACCCATTCTAGTCTGTTTCACATTTTCTGGAAAAAACATTATCACATGACCAAGACTGCTAAAACTCATCACCTATATATCTACCAGTTTATCTCACAATCCTAATAATATTTTAGAACAGTTGTTCTGCATGGGAGTAATAGCTAAGAACCTATTTTCTGTACTTGGTAAGTTACACTAAATTTAAATAACTTACTCCTAAGGGTTACACAAAATAATAATTAATTACAGTTATGAGTAAAAATTACACTAACCTCAGTCTTCAAAATTTAAATCTACAATAGCTAGCATCACCTTGCTATACTAACTGATGAAAGAATAATGACAAAATACTTGGGAGTGGTTTTTAATTTGCTGCTTTTGCATGCAATATGATTTATCTTAGGATTTAAAACTGTGCTTAATTGCATATTAAGAGATGGCAATATGTGCAACAAGATTTCATTAATGCCACTGCCTGTCATACTTCATATTGAAAACAATCTACACTAGCTCACCTATAAAATGAACTCGTAACAAAGGCCTACTTCATGCAAAGCAGCATATTAATATTCTACACAGGCTGCAATTGCCATTCTGCTGGCTTTATAATATTCATGTTTGTAAGCAGTTTTGAATAGCAGTCAACGACTTGTTCTTTTGGAATGCTCCCCTTGCATTTATATTAAAAGGCTTTGAGAAGACAGTCACTGACTGGTGGGAATAATTTTGCAGGAACATAGATACATTTTTCAGGTTTATTTTGACTTTGTGGAAGTCTGAAAGTATTTTTTGGCCTTTGTTTTTAAAAAAGTTAACTAATCCAAGTACAGTGATTACTCCAGTAGCTGCAGTATTCACCAGAGACAATCAAGTTCTGAATTGCTTTAGAAGGATACAGCACAACAGAAACACCATTAGAGCATGTTGACACAGATGCTTAAAAGACTAATGCAAATTTGGCAATCTCTTTTAAGAACAAAGTCTGGATGCTAATGGGGTGAGTAGGTAAATAAACGGAAAGAGGACTAAATGCAACACAGATATGAATGACCGATAAGAAAATTAGCGTAACACAATAGTTTTAATGTAAAACCATGAGACAGCAAGACTGGAAAAATGTAGTGTGTTTGACAAAAGTCATCCTGTGCTACTAACCCTTCTATGTTGTCCAAGTGTTGTGGAAAGTAACACAACTGTTCTCTATGAATTACCTTCCCTCTTTAGTCCCAGACTTGTTTCGCTGTGCTTGTTAATCAAATGTAAGAATTATATAAGTGGTATTTCAAGTGGTATGGTAGAGAATTTAGTATGCTGTGAAGAACAGCGCAATCTGTTACTCTAAATCACTGATTAGGATGCACAAATGAAACTCATCCTAAGAAAGTAATTCTCTGTACAAAAACGGGACGTCACAAGCACTGTTATGTACTGACTTCATTTAAAAGGACATATGCAGATCTCCTTCCCATTTCCAACTTGAGATAAACAAATCAGGTGCTTCAACTAAGGCAAACCACCTAGGGTTTGTAAACTGCAATACTACAGGTGAGCTGCACAGAAAAAAAAAAATAAGAAACACCCATTTCTTAAATTTTCCTGCTTCTTAGAATAAGCTGTCTCCCAGTCAGGTCTACTGCTGTCAAGGCTATTCTGGAATATTCATCTCTTTCCCAGCATGGTACCAGGAGCTTACTGAAAGATCTCACACTGGGAACTAGGCATAGAAGTGGAAGTACTGTGATATTTTTTCTGTTATGTCCCTCTGTGATCTAACACTCAGTCTTCCAGTACCAAGAATGTCTGGGGTTTTTCTAAATCAAGAAACACACAAGACAAAAATAGGAATATTTACTAAAAATAAGATGAATTCTAAACAGAGTCTGCCAAAACTAAGAAGTTCAGAAAGTAGGAAGATCAACAGCCTTAGAGCAAACCACATTGTGAGATGACAGGGAACAATTATTAAAAATGCAAAGTTAACAGAGTTGCAAAAAGATGTGAGAAGGGTAGCAAAAACTGGCTGACAGCAAAAAGTCAGACAGTGACAGTGACTCACTAGCCCACTTTGAGAAGTATACCCTAAACTAGGAAATCACATCTACTGCTCAAATATTAGCTACAAGCAGGCACACAAATTAAGAACCAGAAACAGTAAGATGGCAAGAAATCAGTTATTTTAGAATTTACAACTAGACAGTCCTTGTTTGTATATTATCTGCAGCATTTCCTTAAGTTTGTGACAGGTGTTATTATTCTACTTTGTGTGTGTACATCAGATTGCAGAAAGCTGATACTCTACACAGTCCACGAAACCAAAACAGAACAGTTCTCTTCTGTTGCTGCTTTGCTTACTTAGAAATCAGCTTGCAAAGGTTCTTTTTGCTGCTGCTGTTTCACATCTTATGACACCGTTACTTTACCCTTCCTAATTCCAAATTCGTATCCATTCGGTGGCATTTCTACAGCACAACGGCCCTTGAAGGGAAGGAAAGAGCATGTAAAACCAAACTAAACAAACAAGCTCATATTTTTCAGAAAAAAATATTTTGACTTAAAAGTTCTTACAGCAAAGAAACATAGAGGAGCAATTCTCTTTTTAAAAATAACTCCAAGTCCTTAGTGATCGTGTATCTGAAAGTATTAAATAATATATTATGTTTTTACATAGTCTTCCGTTTTAAATCTGTAAGGGCCCACAAAGACCACACTGCTTGATCTGAAAGTCCAAGTTAAAAATCATGACTTTTTTCCCCAGAAAATGAATTTAATCATCTTTTCTGAAAGATATAGAGCTTTATCTTAAAGATGATAAACTACGCTAGTCATTATTTTTCCTTCTAAACTGCCAGTATGTCAGCTGAATTTTCCAAGTATCATTACAAATGGAAAAGTATGCTGATGTAAAAGTGAACCTATGAAAAGAAAATGTGTAAGCACAGGTAAAACACTAAATAATCTATAGGTAAGGAATAGAAGAGGAGGCAGTTAATAGCACTGAAGGTAAGGTAAAAATTTGTAATGCAAGTATCCAATGAGAGAAGCTAAAGGGATAATAGAATATCAATAAGTAGTAGAGTCTGGAAAAAAACCAAACCAAATCAAAAGTAAGAACTTTGAAGCACGTTAGGAACAAAAGTAAAACAGATAAAATGCAGATATCCTAGTAAATGTAATTAGGAAGAGTTTAAGTAGTCATGAAAAAAAATCAAAAATAGACAAGAGTGGTTTCTCCTCCAGTTCTGAAATGGAAGAGGAAAAGAATATTTCTATTCCATATGATATTGTGGACAGAACTGAAAATGTGAAACATCATCTGTAAGAGCCTAACACTTTATTAAAAGATGCTCTCAAGTTCATTCCAGAACCTTTTTAGTATTTCTCACTATGAATTTATGTTAAGACCCACACTAAAACATCAAACATATATAGATATTAAGCCCCAGATCACTGCTTGGAAGATCTATTTCAACAGGATAATGCATTTGCCAAAAAGGTGGTGGGGCCTGTCTGCTAAGGAATATCCTTTATGCTAGTACAGTTATGAACTAACTGCAGCACAGTACTGTCCCCTATGTTCACGCTGAATATGACAAAAATATGATGTTTCCTGTGTAAAAAGTGTTATGTTAAATGCAAACATAATATTTCAAGGTTTGTACTGCAAATAAGGAGTATCAAAGGAAGCAGACCTTTCTTCTACCCCAGAAATATCTTGGCACTAACAGATATTTGATTAAATCACAAAATCATAGTTTACTTTTACACAGTTAATTAATTTTAAAATAGCATGAAGAAGTGGAAAAATAAAATCTATTATTATGGCTAATCATTTCAGGGACTGTAATTATTTCTCAAATAGTATTTATAAGATGCCAATTTATTTTAAGTATCGCAGTTCACTGCTTGTGTTCCTGGATACAATTGGCAACTAATAAACCCCATCTATGTTTTATTTATTAACTTAGCAGGCAGACGTGCACTTACTAGATTTTGTATTAATTGTTAGTATCTCCCTACAGCAACGAAGCCCTGAAGGTCTTGTTAGAAATATGTCAACTGCAACTGGATGCCTATATCTGAGTTTGTTTCTCAGATGTAATGCTTTTACACATAACTATTCAGGTGTCTTGGAAAAAAATATTCATTTTCCAATGACAGAAACAGCTATAATCTGATAAAAGAACTGCTCATTGTTACTCCTGCAGACCTTAATAAAATTACCAAGGGCAATTAAATCAATACACCTCAATTTCAACATAATTCTAATAAAAAAATCCACAGACTGCACTGCCAACCTATTTTTATAACTACACCGATAGCTAGAAATTCCTGAGAATCTTGCTATTTCACATGATGCATTTGACTGCAAATTCTGACTCCCCTTAAAACTCTGCTGAAGGGAACATGGGAACATGTCCCTTAGAAATAAGTTGGTCTTCTAGACTCTAAGCTTTACATTTTTAATTTAAGTCTTTTTTGGAATTTGGAACTTAGCACAAGCTGGTATTTTACCAATAAGATATTAATGATCGAATGGCTACAGGCATCTTTGTGAGTGAAATTCTAGAAATCTGCCTCCTGCTGAGCCAAATGCAATTAAAAAAAAAAAAACAATCAGCGCCTTGTGCAGAGATTATAATAATTTCTGCCATGGTTATGCTATACCAGTACCTGCACGTGTGGAAATGCATTGGGAACCATCACTTCTGAACAGATAAACCACCCTCAGTTGCTCACAGTGCATTCAGATTTGTATACAGATACAGATTGAGGAGACAAAAAAAGTTGTCTTCTTTCCTAATACTACACTGCTTATTAGAAGAAAGAAGTGGGCATGAGGAATGCATCTTTAAAGACAATGCAACAAATTAAAAATTGGTATCTTCTAGGTGGAGGAGTGGCGGTGGTGGCGTATGTAGAGTTAAAAGCAATGTTGTATGCTACCTGCTATTCCAAACAGATTTCTCACACCTGAAACAGTGACAGTAAAGTGTCTTTCAAGCTGCCAGCAAGCATATTTAAAATGTCCTGCTTTGTTTATTCAGCCTTCACTTTTCAGGCAAGAGAATCATTCAGGAAGCACCTCAGGATGATAAAAGATGTGCAAGGTGCAGAGTTAGCAAATGGTCCTTTGGCTCTAAAGGGAGAACTGCTGCTTGCAGGCTTGTGCGCAAGCTGTTTGGGGTGCTGTCCCACAGGACCCGAGACTGATGGGGTACCAAGGTCATAGAGAAAAGCAAGAGCCCTCCCAGTTGCTTTACCTGCCATGAGAAAGAAGAAAAGCTTTGCCATGGCAACTATGCTACGTATTTTTCATCTTTGCTATGTTTAGTACAGCTTATTTTGGCTACATCTTCTGAGGGTTTGCATTAAAAACGTAAAATTTCTTCCCCATTACAACACTGTTAAGAAGGAATAAGACAGAATTGCTGGAGCAATCTCATATAACTCATTTTTTGTATCCTGGTAACACCTCAAAATCTCCACTCAATTACTTTGAATATTTTATGCTGCAATTTAAAACTATTCAAAGAAAAGGAATATAAGAAAGAAAATATGGATGACATGAAAACAATCACAAAATGGTACAGACAACTTATACTATTAACACTTGTTCTTCCCTCTTTAAACCATGCATTTGCATTTGTAACTGAACATGTATAACTGTAAGTGTTGCTTTCTTACAGGGATCATAACAGAAGTGGTTGTTAGGAAGTTTGAAAATGCAAATAGAGTACTTCAGGTTTGCCAAATGTGCTACACTGTGACTAAGAGACAGATACAGAGAATTCAGTTTCAGAACATCAGGTAGGAGAGAAAAACAAGTCAGACATCACTGATAAGTGCAGGTAGTATTACGTAAGAGTTCATGTTTCATAAGAAAAAATGATGAAATCATGCCTTACATAGGGTTATAATAAAAATAACTGATGCAAAGTGTTATGTGAAGTAGAAGAAAAACCAATAAATCCCTAAATAAAAGGAAACTCAATTATGCTTACATTAACAAATTCTCAATTCTTGTTTTAATTACCTCTTATTTTTAAAAGTACCTGAACTCAGCAGGTGTATAATGCTATGATATTATATATCCAAACATTTATTGTAATTTGACTGAATGATAGAGTCCTCTAGCAATTTCAACAGGCTCTGGACCTAGTCTTTAACTTTGGAATTAACAGGACTAGGAGCATAGAGAATGTGATTAGATCACTACATAGCCAGGACTGGATCATTCCCAACTACTTTAACTGACACTGAAAATGCTGCAGTTTTCTAAGCATTTGTAATGGTTCTTCCAAATGAGTTCTAATAAAAAATCTGTTTCTACCAGCCGGATTTCTTCCTCCAATAAATATTTTAACCAATACATAATAATAAACCATATCAATATTTCATTAATACCATTGATTCAAGTTGATTCAACATAAACCTAATTCTTTAGACAACTGCTTATGCTTCATTCATAATTTATCTAGCTTACTACATAACTTTATATATTACACTATATAACTTTATGCAGCTGTAATGCTACTTCAGCATATTCTACCAGTCTTGAACAGGGCTTTTTTTCCTTTTTTTTTTTTTCTTTTTTTTCAAACTGTTATTTAATTCTAGGCATAACATTCAGATACAGAAAGCAAAAACTCACAAGGTATTATTAAAGAATGAGGAGAAGAATAATTGTAAACAATGAACAGCTTTCAGATGAGATGTATTAATAACACATTCTTAAATTCAGATATGGGAAAAATCTATTGCCTATATAAAAAGCAGTTTGGACTAAATGACTCCCTCTGACCTCAGAATACATGAATCAATAATATAATGTAACTTTCAAATGTATTTAAAATTGTTTGCAAGGAAGTTAAGAAGTCTGTTCTGAAAGTGAAAAGTATGCTAAAATACGTTTTGAAGAACAGCTCTTATGATAAATAGAAATATTTTAAAATGAGCAAAAAGGCTCTTGAATATTATTAGTTTTGTCATTAGCATAAAACAACCTGGAACAGTACATACCATTTGAAATGCGACTCAAGTGAATAAGTTGTAAGCTACTCATTATTCAGATCCTTATATATATGTATAGCACCACTGTAACTGAACACAACTCTATAATGTTTCAATCAATGCTGCAGTCCGGTCTCCATCTACTTTTTTCTTCCATTTCTAAGACCTCTCCTAAAATTACTGTTTCCTCTATCTTTATAGATGATACATTATACACAGGGGTTACAGTGAATACTGAATATAAGTGGGGACATCAAAAGTAATGTACCTGAGAAATACAGAATTCACAGGACTCCAAATGTGAAAACCCCAAGAAACAATGTCTTCCTCTGAAACAAACCAGTCACTTCTGCGCAAAAATAACCTGTTTAAAATCCCTGCTTAAGTTTTATTACTGCCTGAAGAAGAGTTTTAACCTCTGCGCTTTGAAATCCTGATTGTGGGACATGTTAGTAATTTTCTAAAATGAATCATTTTTTGTGTATTTTCTGTAAAACCTCTTTCCTGACCTACTAGCAGTGATCATTAAATTCTCATTATACCAATCTCCCCAAAATTAGCATCCACATATTTAATTCCAATAGTACTTCAATTTCTTACAAAAAAAACTCAGGAGCAAAGGAAATCTGCAGTGGAGTTTTGCTTCCTTCCCCCTCCCTTGCAACTGACTTAAATTTTGACTATAATTATCAATGCTAATATAAGACATAAATATGCATGCAGAGTTCAGATTTATGGCTGAAAGGGTCCTCAAGTGTTCTAGTCTCAACCTTCACCCTGAGGCAGGTTCAAGTATCTTAGGTCACCCCCAAAAGGTGCTCATCATGAACATACTTGAAGATCTTCAGTGAAAAATGTTTGATATCTAGAATTAATCACCAAATAAACTTCTTGTTCACTCTGGAAGGACTACTCCTTTTATAGCCACTTTTCACATTCTGGAAGACTATTACAACTGCTCTTCCCCTTCAGTCCTTTCTTTTCTAGATTGTTTTATGGAAAGTCACATTTTTTCAACAATATCTTAAAATATGCTAAAAATGGACACAAAGAATCCCATGCAAATTACCTATAAAACTCAAAATGCACTATTCTATGATTTATCTATTTTTAAGAAGATCAAAAATGTTAAAAAAAATCCAAAACACAAATTACCAACATTCTTTTTATTAAATATAATATATTCTTGATATTTTGATTCTTTATATCACAGCTTCCCTAATTATAAACTAGCAAAATTGTAATGAATGTTGGGCTTATCACAAAGCGAAAGTACCTTTTACAGTTTGCCTGTTTAGCAACACTATCTATGGAAAACAGATTAATTTTGAGCAAAATATTAGTAAGTCTTCCATAATTTCTAAAGTTACATTTTAAAGGTGAGTAGTAATGCTGTATAGCACATAACACAATAGAATTGCATGGAAAAGAGACTTCTGTAAGCATTTTAATCTCCACGTGCTTCTTCCAAAACCACTATGGCAGTGGTGAAGAAGAAAATCTTCTTCATTTTCATTAGCTTTAAACCACGCATAAGGAAAGACTCAGCAGCTTTATACTCTCCCTGAAAGTTAACTTCCTCTGCTTTTTCTGAAGTGGTATCTACACTCAGAGAAAGAGACAGGCATAGTTTAGATGGAGCTGTCTTTCATATAACTAATTAATTTTAAGAATCTGTGACCGTGGAAAAATGCATCTTAAAAAAGCCCTACAAACCAGAATCAGTTCCTACGTTACAGACAGAAAATATAGGTATAACCTATTCATTGCACTCAGACACCAATCAAAGCACACCTTCCTCTAAGCTAAGTACAGCTGAGTAATTCCTGAGCAACCACCATGTAGAATGAACAAACAGGACATATTGAAAAGGTTGGTCAAAGGATTCATTAGCAGAATCATGAAATATTGAGGAAATTAAGGTTTATGATTCAAACTAAGTCCTTTAATACTGCAAATTAAATAAATATTTTATATAGGTTCTTTATGTAGTACTAGCTACCTGCTTTTTATTAGGAATGACAATTTTAAATCAGTACAATGACATTGCAAGCCTGATTTGACTCTTACATCTACAGTTTTAACTATGTGATCACTTACTATTTGTTTTTGTGGGGTTTGGGTTTTTTTGTTTGTTTGTTTTTTGGGTTTTTAAGCAAGGGTACTTCCTTCTGTAACTATAGAGGATGGATGATGCTCAATTAGAAGAAATCCTATTCAGTACTTTTTTCATTATTGTTATATGCATGGGCATAAAATGTGTAGCCTTCAGTCTGCTGAATACAGAATCAATACTTTTTTTTTTATATATCAATCATCGCTCTAATTCCATGCATACCACAAATATTACAATTTCATAACTGCTTTTAGAGAAAGAGGCAATGCTTTCAACTTTTTATGAAAGATTTTTTAAAATATCCAAAGTAGCCACTCATGCCAATCTTGGCTGACTAGGACATGATTTTATGATGCCTGCCATTACACAGAACTGTATGAATTCAAAGCAAAGCTCCTACTGGCTTCATGAAAGTTGTGGACATTTATGTCTTCCTCTTTAAATTTGTACACATACACTCACAGAAACAAAAATAAAGTAAAAAGCACATACAAAAATAGCCTGAGGCAGACATCTATAGAAAAAACCTTCAGCCTGAATGGTTAACATTTGCTAAAATTGTAAGATGAAAACAAGCTCTTATGATAGAAAACGCTATTATTTACCTGATCTACAGTGTGGATGAATTTCATTGTGTGAGCATTGTTTCTTTTATCTTGTTAATGAGAAAGTATTCTTTTCACATTTTATACCTGAAATTTTTGGTTTTTTTCACATATGGTACAATAAGATCTTCCAACCATACAGCATTTACCTAACAGAATCACAACTCCAACACTATCCATTTTGGAAATACCAAATGGAATCATACGCCATTTGCTTTTGAGAAAAAACTTACTAAATATCTAGAATTACTTCTTATTTTTAATGAGAAAGAGTTTTCAGGCCTAAAAGCTCCTTGTCCTTTTTAGCCCCAGACTTCTGGTGCTACCTCCTCCTGGATACTCTGGAGCTAAGAATCTGTGAAAGACAGTCAAGGATTTGTACGAAACCAGGGCTGACAGAAGTAGAAGGAAGAGAACTGTGATGGGGTTGAGGTGACTGGAAGGAAGGTGTGGTAACATGAAAGCTCTAGCATTGATATAATGGTACCAGACAGAAACGACTAGGCAATGAGAATCCAAATCACCTGAATGGTCGTAGAAGAAAGATTAATCCCAATGAAGGAACCATCATGTTGACGACACTCTTGCTAGTGGCAGCACTGCTCTAGATGTAATCCTTGGTGGTTTCCCCATTCCCTGTGCATTGCTAGAACAGCAGTACTATACCTGCCCCAGGGGCAGAAAGAACATATGCTTTTTTACATGAGTGGATACAAAGGTTTGTCAAGTTTACAGTTTAAGCAGCAAACTTCCCAACTCATCTACACATCATGATGGAAAAGAAAAACAGCTCATAAAAGACGCAAGCACTAAGGTTTCTAGAAAAATAATTTTGCTTTCTTGCTTCCTCAAGCTATTCAAGACTATTCTTAAAATCAGACAAATTCTAAATTATAACAAATAGTTTTTAGGAAAGCAACACATTAGTTTCCTTGTTTCAATAATAATAACAACAACAACAATAATGAAAATAATAATAATACAGTAAAGGTATGGAACATATTTGAATATACTTTATTCTAGCTGTTATTTAAGGTCTCTCTGAAATATATTTTAGCCCCCGAAGACTAAAGGCTAGCTTAGTGGGTAATGTGTTATCCCCCAGAAAAGATCCTAGCCTCTGTTTCACCTTCATAGGTATATGCAAAGGTTTTCCATACGGTGTTTGAGAAACAGGTGGCATTCAGAGCATGTCTCAATACTCACCTTATGTTCCCACAAACTTAGCGGGCTTCATTATGAATTAGATTCATATAATAATAATCATTAATCTTCCTTGGTTTGTAACTCTGAGAGTGTTACTGAAGCTCCTATAAGCTTTCCTGAAGAGGATTACTCCTTGTTAGGTAGAAAAATGACTTGCCTCTATATGACTTAACACTTCTCTGGGGAATTCAACTAATTTGCAACTGTAATCTTACCTATTGCTTGAAAATTTATCAGAATAAAAAAGTTGCATTGCCACCCTGACCATCAGCAGAGCAGACTGGCTGCTTCATGAATCTATTTGAGAAAATCCAATATGCTACAACCCTGGAGAGAAGAGGGATCTAGGAGAGTTAGTTGATTTTCAAAGATCACCTCCTCCAGGCTCAAGAATGGTTTACTTGATGTACAGGAAAACAAAGGTGACAGGACTGCATGGAAGAACAAGGACCTCCTGACAAAAACAAAAAGGAAGCACACAACAGAGGTCAGGTGTACTGAGAGGAGGGTCAGGTGTACTGAGAGGAATGCAGAAACACTCTTGAGTGTGCAGGGAGGTGGTTAGGAAAGCCAAAGCCCATCTCAAGTTGAATCTGGCAAGGAAGGTGAAGTGAATCAAGAAAGATTTCTACAGGTACATCAGAAGCAAAATGATGAGGAAAAATGTGGCAAGGAAACTGGTGACAAAGGAGATAGTGCTCTCTTTGCCATGATCTTTACTGGTAAAACCAGCCTTGAGGACTCTCATGTCCCCAGGACTAGTGGGAAAGTCTGGAGCAAGGAACACTTGCCTGCAGTGGAAAAAAAAATCAGGTTAGGGAACATTTAAAGAAACTGGACATACTTAAGTCCACAGGACTCAGCAGCAGGCAACTGTGATTGTCACAGGCCACTCAATTATCTTTGGACAGTCATGGAAATCATGTGAAGTTCCTGAGGACTGGAAGAAAGCAAATGTTACTTCTGTCTTCAAGAAGGAGCGTGCAAAAAAAAATACAGGCCAGGCAGCTTCACCTTGACTCCTGGCCAGGTGATCAAGCAAATAATCCTTGAAACCATTTCCAGGCATATAATGGACAAAATGGTTATTGAGAGTAGTCAGCATAGGTTTACAGGCTTGGTAAGTAGACAGTGAGGTGGACTGAAATCTGCCCAAACCACCACTATCAGAGGGCTGTGATCAGAGGCATAAAATCCAGCTGGAGGCCACTCACTAGTGGTGCACCCCAGGGGCTGACACTGGCACCAGCAGTGTTCAACATCTTCACGTATGACCTGGACAACGGGACTTCTGTATCATCTCCAGACTCAGAAAGTTTCAAGTTTAGAGTAATACAAAAGCAGGACAAGTGACGGTCACACCAGAGGGTTATGCTACCATTCAGACAGACCTTGACAGGCTGGAGAAACTGGCCAAGAGAAATCTTGATTTGTCGCAATGGTAAGCGCAAAATCTTACCCCTGGGGAGGAATAACCCCATGCACCATACAGTTTGGTGGTTGAGAGCTGCAAAGCAGCCTGGCAGAGAAGAACCTGAGGGCCCCAGCAAACAAGTTGAACATGAGCCAGTGCTGAGTCCTTGTGGCCAGCTGTGTCCGGGGCTGCATGAGAGGAAGTGTTGCCAGCAAGTTGAGGGAAGTGATCCCTCCCATCTGCTCAGTGCTGGTGAGACACGCCTGGAGTGCTGGGTGCAGTTCTGGGCTCTTTAGCACAAAGAAGACCTGGATCTGGAATGGGACCAGTGAAAAGGCACAAAAGTGATGAAGGGACAAGAATGTACAAGGAGAGGCTGAAAGAGCTGGAACTGTTCCATCTGGAGAGAAGGCGGCTTGAGGGGGTTCTCATCAATGTGTGTAAATACCTGACGGGGTGGGGGTATGGAAGACAAAGCCAGACTCTTCACAGTGGTATCCAGTGACAGGACAGAAGTCAACGGGCAAAATCTGAAATGAAGGGAATTGCATTTAAACATAAGAAATATTTTTTTCCATGATAAAGGTTATCAGCACTGGAACAGGCTGCCCAGAGAGTCTGTGCAGTCTCCATCCTTGGAAAACTTTGAAACTTGGTTAGACAGAGCCCTGAGCAACCTGCTCTTGCTGAGCCTACTTTGAGCTTTGAGGTTGTAATAGATCATCTCCAGAGGTTGTTTCCAACCTTATCCATTCTGTAATTCTATGATCATTCAATGAATTCACCCTAAGTTAGTCAACAGGACTGAATCCTAGTTCACATAGTCAAATTGTGTAGGAAGAACCCACAATGAGTAACTGAATAAGTTAACCTAAACTAAGCTCTGCTTATAATTTATTCCTATAGGCAGAACTACTACGCAGATTTTTATCTCTATTAATACCACACTCTCTCTCTCTCATATTTATCATACACAATTCCCTATCATATTCCATATTAAATACAGTAGCCAGGCTTAGTAAAAAAGCTTTGATTAAACAATAAGGTTATACAAAAGTTCTTTAAAACAACAACTTCAGCTAGAAGTTTAATATTCTGAAAAGCCAGAGAGACTAGGAGTAACTTTTATGAAAGAATTAATTATAAGGATGAAATAGATCCAAAGCTATCTTGTTTCAAGACAATGTACACAGAGGTTTAATTGTACTTTGCCAGCTCAATTCAAGGATTGACAGATGCCAGGAAATTCAAAACACGCAAGTCTTCAAAGGCTGCACTGTAATCATGCAACTTGAGATGCCATCATTTACATTGAAGGAGAAATACAAAAACATTTTTTCTTTTATTTTCCATGTTTTCTTTCTCTATGCATTTGACTCAATTAATTTTCTCCCTTTGTGAACTGTTATTGGAATTAAGTGAAAATAATCCATTCTTACATAATAGGAATTTAAACTGCAGTGCATTCAAGAATGTTATTTCCTAAAACTAGTTTTAATGCTGTAAGGTTAGTGCTACATGCATTTCAAATGTATACTTCTGCAGGAAAGAAATGAAATAATTCTAGAAGATACACAATACAGATTGTGCTGCCATAAAATATTCTGTGACTCTGTGTGCGTGTACCAATATTACAATTGTGGTTCAGCCCAGCACAGGTACCTGGTTGCCTGTATTTCACTCAAGTCCATGACTGCAATCAGCAATGCCTTAATCCTAATTCTAATCAAGCTATATAAATCATATCCTGTCCAAGCATACTTCGGCTTGTCTTTCTGGAATACTTCCACCTTCAGCAAAGTATTCTCTGCTGCACAAATCCTAGACGTCCAAGCCTTGCTTGCTGCCTTAACACCAATTCAGCAACTCACATCACAAACTCTCAGATCTAAACACAGCCACTGCTGCTTTTCTCCCTCACCACAAAACTAGCCCAGCAACCCATTCCTGTATCTCTAAATCCCCTATGAATCCCAAAGGAATTGATAAGCTCATTTCTCATTCTTACACTCACCTAAGCCCACCAATACATTACTTCCACCAGATTAGTTGTGAATTGAGAAGGCTACATCATCAGTGCCTACCTAAAACTGAAACCCCAGACTCCTGAGCCCTCACCACACCAACCCTAAATCTAGCTCTGTGATACCTTTTGTAAACATATTCAGCTTTAGCTCATTACATCCTATCTACCTAAATTAAATCTATAGCAGAAGTCCTGTCAATCTAACAACAAAGAGGAGTTGCTGCTGACACATCCTGAAACCAACTTCCACCTCTGGGAAGAACATTAACAGTAGTTTCCTGCCCTGGCAGATCAAGCCTTAACCAGTCATGCAGAGTGCTGTCACCCAAAACCTAGACTATGTTTAAGATAAGCTCCTGCATGCCTCAGCTGTGCAAACCATAATTCCAATCTCAGCTACAAAATTTACTCCACAGCCAGTCTCTTTCATCCCAGACATAAACCTACTTTATTAATGACTTGTGCATCAGCTAAATTCTAGCAAGACAAACTCTGCTTGTTTCAGACCCAAATTTGGGACAGCAGCTCCTTCTGGATGTGGTGGCATTCAATGCAGCTCATAGGCATGTGCACTCAAATCCAAACTATCACCATTAACTATAGCCTGTGATAGTTTCAGTTGAGGACTTAACCAGGGAGTTTGATCTAACACCAACTCTAATGCAATAAATAATGAGCTAGCAGAACAAGTGTAGTCTGGTTCATCATGATAAACACTCCTAAGCACAGCCTTTCAAGCATTTCCGTCTGTGGCGAGGATCTTATTTTGCCATTCTAAATCTAAGTTCTTGTCTAATCTTAAACCTAACACTAAATACACTACAGCCATCCTTCCCAACTTAAAACCTAAGCTAAGCCACACAGTCCCTTGAAAATCCAGAGTTCAGTCCCAGCACAGAATGCAAAA
>JAVJGJ010000059.1:9684576-9710513 GCA_035590215.1 Microhierax caerulescens
GGACAGAATGCAAAACAAAACCATCACTTACCAAAAAAGAACATGCAAAGAACAGAAGCAGGTTTTCTATATCTGATGGCATACCACAGCATGCTGCAGAAATGCCACTGTGCATGTGCTTAGTGGTTATAATGTTTCACGGTGAGCTATATAATAAGTTTTGAAAAAGCAGTTTAACATTTTAGAAAGCACTGAACAAACACCAGTTGATTTTTCTGGATCTGTGACATAAAGTAGCGATGGTTGTGCATAAGCTCTATAAGTAGACAAATACAGCTTCAAAGGTATTTTTACCAAAAAAACCCAAAGCAATAAATGAGGTCCCAATGGGGCTAGCTGATATTCTAAGTCATTAGGTACAGGACTGTCCCACATGTTTAGAGAGAGGCAAGTGTGTGTGAAGCTAGGAAATCCAAAGATACTGACATATCCTCTTAAATGAAAACAATATTTTGAAAGAAAGATGAAGTGATGATTTCAGTAGTATCCACCACCATGTCATAGTTGCCATTTATATTTTACTATATTTAACCAGGCTTTTATTTAAAGACAGTTTTAATTATCACATGTAATTACTCTTGCAAACAAAAATCCATTATATCAGTAATTTCTAATTAGAAATTCTATAGCTACAACTCTTCCCTTTTCCTTTTTATTATGATATGAAATACTAAAGCAGCAAATAAATTACAAAGCCATTGACATGGGAACTGTGTGTTTACACTGTAACCCAGAAAGCATTTAGTGAAGCTGCATTAAAAGTGCATTGTAATGAAGACTTTAAACAATTCTTCAAAAACAAAAAAGAAAATCAAAAGGTAAATCTGTAACAAAATGTTACCTTGCCTGTAAACTGAACTTTTAAGAGCACATAAAGTATATATGCTAATTCACATAGACGACTCCAATATCCAAAAGCATTATGGAAGCTGTGCTTAATTTTCTGTAACATCATTCCATTTTGCAAATCACTGTCAGTAAGCAAGAAAACTCCGTGAAGAAAGTTTAACAGAGGCATTAAAACTACCTATTTGGAGACACAGATTAAGTAATAATCAAATGGTCTTCCAGAGTAGACAGTATACCACATATGCCACAAAAATCAGATGCTTCTTCCTTATACACATTCTGCCTTCATGCATACAAAAGGATTAACCAAGGTGTAAAGAAAGCAATTCTTTCTTTCCAATTCTCAGAACTGACACTGAGAATAAGGAAGTAAGAACAGCATCAACCGAGAGAAGCTTTTGTTGCACTTTCTTTTTTAGTGTATCAAGAATTCAAATAGGTAATTTTAATTAGTAATTGTGTTATTTGGGGGGCTTTTTTAAAGCCTTGATTTTGTGCACAATTTGAAACAAGATTTCCAGGAATATTACTTATTTGTTGAGGTGTGATATATTCTGATTTCTGCAATTAAGCATTTTTCCTTTTCCAGTATTATGTTTCCATGAACAAGATGATTAATCAATATTAAGAGTAATAATTCTCTATCTGACAGTAATACAGGCTTCTCCTCATGCAATCAATATTTGCTGCTTCTGTTCCCAAACACACCTGAGGTTTTCTGATTACATGTCATCCTCAATTTTGCCAAGCACCTAAGTACAGTCAAAGCCCTGCTACCATTTAGCTTTGTAAGAACAATTCTAAACTCCTTTTTCCTTCAGTGCTACCATTTTATGATAGTATGAGAAGGAAGAGAGAAACTGCATGAACCATTTGTCATTTTCCAGTTCTGACTGACATATGCATTTTAAAATCTAATCTGTTATAAGGGATGACATATGCAGCAAAAGCAGGTATACACTTCAAAGGCACACCGCACCCTTTCAACATATACCGAGTCTCAACTGATTCTTTTGCTCCTGTCTTTCAGGGCAGAGATTTATATTTTCACAAGTCTGCATCTCCAAACCAAGTATATTATCTATGAGACAAAATGCAGATCTACCGATTAGTCTATCCAGCCATTACTTCGTTTGCTACCAGTAGCATCAACAGTCACATGGAATAAAAAATAATCCTACATTTACCCAGAGCACTATTTTGCAGCTTCTTTACCCATTCACAATTTGAAATACGTTACAATCTTTGCTTACCAGTATAATAAGGAAAGAAATTACATCTTTAAAATGATGAACACATGTCCAAATTCATGTTTAATTATTTTCACAAGGTCTACATAGCATCAATCTCTTTTCTTTTACCTGGGTGAAGTATTAGTAGTCTGATGTGTTTGTAAAAGTCAGCAGTAGAAACTACAAAAAGCCAAATATGCCGGATAGTCATTTTAGTACTTTGAACAACAGTGGACTGTTGTGCATTTATCTTATCTAGTTGCATAATATTTTCAGCTACTTTTTTCTAATTAATGATTTTACTCATTTCCTACCATATTTTGGAAAAATACTGTAGATTTTTTTCCTTCTAACGCATGTAAAAGCTCTATTACAACATATTCAAACTCATGGCTGAAGAGATTAGACATACTGCATAAATGAAGTAGACTTCTTGGAAAGGAGATTATCTGAAGAATCCTCTACATCACATCGGACACACTTGCATTTGGAATACAGTATGTTGTGGCTACCATACCTGCCCAGAGCATCCACTGGATACAGAATGGCTGCATGGAAGACTTTTGAAGAAAAGCCCTGACATCAATAGCTCAGCTCTTAGCACTTTAAATATTTCTGTTATCTATCTGAACACAGCTCCAGGCAAGCCCCGTTGTCCCTGATGGACTGATTACCAACTAAGCTAGTCCATCCTGAAATTTGCAATGTCTCTAATTTGCAGGCCTGCTAGAAAAAAAACAGCTCTCCGGCCCCAGGATTATTTCAGCCCTTCATTTGCTTCCACACAGAAGTGTTGCCATGTCGTTTGACAGTTCACTGACATAACTGTTTGCTACACAGTGCTGAATGGCAACAAAAATCTCAGAAAATGGTCAAAATCATACTGCATCCATGCTCCTCCTTGATCTTTTTCTTCCTAATTACATTGCCTGTTAGTTTAACAGAGCTGCCTGTTTAAAGGCATATGCATCAGACACACCATAGCTGAAAGCAGGTCACAAGAAGCTCCGATATATGCATCTTGCATATATCCTTCCAATGATGTGTATGCTTAGATTTGAATACCTGGGAATTAAATTAACTTATTAATTAACCTAACAAATATAACTTGTTACAAACATCTAATAAGGTTACTTATGTAAGTCTGTCTGTGTTCAGACAGAAGTAAGCTTTGTACAACTGTTACAACTGTTCTGTAGGATCCGGCCTTTCCTGGCTTAACAGCTCTGGTCCAGATCATCCAAAAGAGATCTTCAGAGAGATATGATAGAACTTTCCTCCCTTAACTTTAGATGTCTACAACATAAATATTTACGTTTCAACTGATCAACCTACGTTTCCTTCCTCATAGCCAGAAGAGAGAAGCAAAGAAAAAAATGGCCAATTACTATAATTATGTACATCCAAAATAGGCTGGAAAAGAAATGCCTCTTTTCCTCCCTTGGCTATAAAGAAAAATTAAAGTAAGCAAATCTGATGGAAACACCAAAGAAATCTGAAGTGAGACAAATCCCACCATACATCTAACTCCTTTGGCTTGTTTGATTCAAAGCTATTCTGTTGTAATAAGCCTAAATCTCCAGAACCTATGTAACATTCAACAGAGCCTTGCACGACTGTCTTCACATTGGCAAATTTTTTAGTTAACCTTAGCTGCTTGGTGGACTTCTGTGAGAAGTGGACAGCAGTGTCTACTATATATGTCTAAACTAAATAGGATGAATCCCACCTTACCCTGTTTCTAAGTCTAACTGCACCATTAATTTCAGCAGAAGAGTTAGGACACACGTGGATTTGGACTTAATGCTTATATATAACATTAAGAATTACATATAACTTGGTCTTTTGATTTAAAAAAAAACCCACCAACTATCCAGTGTACAGCTTTTGTCATAGCAATATTTTAAAGTTTTAAAAATGGAAAAATAGTGTGCAGAAAGTAGTGTGTTATAAAAACACAATGCTAGACAAGCTATGTACCAGCAATTACTGAATAACAGGGCTTTCCAAAACTTCACAGTCTGTCTTACTTCTTCTTTTTTCAAACCTATTTTCCAATTTTTAATCTTTCAGAGTTCTTGGAATTAACACCTGGGGGTTAGAAATGGGCACTGAACCAATATGCGCTTTCCATTTCTGGTCATCTGTCTTTGAAACAATTATCATAAAGGAAGATCTGCTATCACGGTGAGGGGCTCAATAGTTGAAAAATAATCCATCAACCCCAGTATCATTCTGAAATCTTAGTATTTTAAAATTGTATCTGCTTTGCAATAGGAATCCGATTGGGGATCAGAAGATTTCTACTCCATAGTAAAATAAGGTTCAGTTACTGTATTCTTATAAAATGTATTTATGAAGCATGAAAGGTTCCTCATAAAAATTAAAAGTACATATCCAACATCAGTAAAAATTAAGGGATCCAACTGAGTTTACATTATTATACTTTTCCCTGGAAATCACTGTCCTGGTGTCAGCAATGCACTAAAGTATGAGCTTCACCTTAAGCACATGATGAAGTAATGTAATGAATTAAAGCAAAATAATAACGTGCTTGAGAGTTTAGTACCATAAAATTCATCTTAACTGGGTGAAAAAATCAGGTTAACTATACTATTTTACATGCTCCTTAATTACTTTTATTTTCTGTATTAATATGTGGGAATATTAGCCCAAGATATTAAAAAAAAAATCGAATATTCATATATTTCACATTAATTTATCATATTCCAATAGTAAAGGTATTTAGCCAATTGGGGAACAATATAAAAATATGCAAAGTAATCTGTATTTTTCTGGTGTGGTTCATGAGATACACTCTCCTACAATCAACCTATTTTCTTAATTTGTAAAGCTAGGGGCATATATAGCTCTTTAAAACTGTAGGTCTTAGAGAGAGAAGCTTGTTCCAAGAGGACACAGATACAAACTCACTAAAGTAAGTCAGAATTTTAAAGTAAAAAAAGTTCAATATTTATCAAAGGACATATCCACATATGTATGTAACCTGACCTGAGCATACTTCCTGTTGAAGAAAAGATTGAATATAAAATTGCATAATCTGGAATGCAAACATTTTACAAACTGTCTGTAGCTTAGCTCGTCTTAATGAGGAAGTTAAAAATGTTGGGATATCTAGGCAATTCATTTAGAAAAATTTAACACAATTTTGTTTTCAATGAAGTCAATGTTGGAAAACATCTTCAATGTAAAAAAATTATACAAAAATAAACCATAGAAATTTGCTTGGATTAATAAGCTAAATTTTCATTTTCTATTTTTCACCAAATGCTCAAAAGTTAATTGCAACTAACCTAAATACATGCCTAGATGATCTTTATTTCTCCTATCAGCCCACAACAAGAAACAAACAACAAAACAAAATGAAAATAGGTATTTGCACACCTCTAATCATAACTAAATTTCAGAGTCCCTAATTTGATTGTCTTAGGCGGAAGACATGAAACACTTTGCAATTAATAGCAGTTTTGTTTAAGTAACAAAACACAATTAGAATACTCGTCAGCTAATGAAGTTTGATTATATAAAGTATTATCGTTCTGCAAAGTCTAATTTAATTATTTATGAAGAATTATTTTTAAAGCTGTCATTTGGTATATTTGAAACTGATATTGTATTGTTTACTGTCCTATTGCGATAAGGTTTTTGTTAAGCAGTATTTCCAGAAATAATTATCACATCCAGAACGTATAAGGGTTTGTAAATGAACGCAAGACACCTATTTGGACCAAATGCAAGAATGCCAAATTTTAAAAACACTGACTTCACAACAAGTTAAGCAAACCAGAAATTCAGTTACGTTTCCCACATGAACTACGGCTTTTCAAAATTTACAGTTCTACAAAGTGTCAGCTACAGATAGTCACTGGAGTCTCTACCTAAGTGTTTGAAGCTCATTTATTCTTCTGGTGGTCACTTAAATGCAAAGTGTTTTAAAAGGACTCAGAAGAAAGCCCCATGAGCTTTGGTAAGATTGTATCAAAGTCCTATTCCAGACCAGAGATTGTGGTTGGTTGATCAAGATGCATTAATCTTCCAAGAAACGCTTATAATGTTGGATGAGGAAGATATAAATAAATGAATAAATAACTGTATCAACTACAAAAAGAAAAAGGGAAGATCTACTACATCTCTGCAGCGGAAGGCACATGGATAACTTAGCAAGAGGAGGGAACTCTTGTCCCATAAAGATAGGTCTAAATTCTTGAGTATAAGAGAATTAAATTATTTCTCTGGTGAAGAAAAAGGGCTGTTTCAAAAAAAAAGGGTGAAAAGGAACCTTATTAAGTGTCTCTTGGTAGTAGAAAGTCTGAAAATCAGTACTGTGGGCTGATAATGGCATTATGGCTGATAATGGAAAATGATAAGATTTGCAGCAAGCACAAATGCAAGGTGATTAAAATGAGTTGGAGGGCTGCAGGTAGCAAAGACTTGACCTGAAAAGGGATTTGGTCCTGAAGCTGAAAAGCTCAAGTAACAAATGCATTTTACTGTCCCAAATGTCAGTCCATATATACCAAGAACGAAGAAACAGAACAGATTTACAAGATCAAAAACATCTATCTTTCTTTTTTTTTTTTTCTTTTCAATAAATGAGTACAAATCTCTGTCCCCCAGAAATTGTGTCCCACTCAGGGGCCTTCCCTTCAGTGCTAGGTACAAATTTCTTCAGTTGCTCAAGGAAGTATAATTGAAGGTTTCAATTTCTTTAAGGTGTGGGGGAAATCAAGTAAAGTGATAGCTCCCAGAGGTAAAAAAAAAAGAAAAATTTCTGTACCATCAACTAGGGGTATCAAGACACCCTAAGGAGACTGCCATTTAAGCAATTTATTATACCATCCATGGCATAAGAATTGTTCAGGGATTAAATTACCAACTTCTCTATATTTATATATGAATCAAATCCTTTACTATCTTCCTATAAATAAACTACACTGCCAGTAATAAAATAATTTGCCATTAGAAAAAAAAATCAAAATCACTTCTGTAGTTAAAGAGAATCTTTTATGGTTAAAAATCACAGGATACTAATTTAGTTCCATTTTCTCAACTGCAAGTTAAACAGTTTTGTAATCACACTTATTATGACCATAAAATCAAATACATGATTCTTTCCAACATAAAGTAAAGCCAAAGAGGAGTTCAAACTAGAAATTTCTAGAAATAAATTTTATGTACCGATTATGAAAGCAATACTTAAAATAATTACAGTATGGCAAGGTTAAGTAGTCCTGTAGTAACTAACTCAGCAAAGTGCAATACTCAATGTAAGCTTTTCATCAGTGTTGAGCACTGTAGAGTTCTGTGTTGCCACTAGCAAAAACTCTGCTGAAAGGAGACATGACTAATTCTGTTAAACAGATGAGATTTAATACTGTTAAAAATAAGCAATAAGATCCATTTACTACCTTTTATGAAATACATACAAACAAAACACTCCCCAATACCACTCTTCGGCCTTTCTCCAAAAGAGAAGATAACAGTACCTGGTAAGCTTGCAACAGCTGCTCAGCAAACTGACGTACTTCTGATAGTAGAAGGGATATTAAAGCACTTCTTAGCATGTTGTTCCTTCCTAGCAAGACCAGTGTGTGTGATACAGCATGCAGTGCCTGAAACTAAAGAGAAATAACAGTAAATTCAATCTTTCAAAATAAGTCTCCATCTTTTTTGCTCCAAAAAATTACCTTAAATAGAAATGGGATAGACATATTAAAATCTTAAAGAAAAAAGTAAAATTTAAAATTCGGGAGTTTAAGACACTATTAATTACATAATTACAGATCTATGAGAAACCCACGTCCATTACCTAGAAACTTTCCTTTCTCAAAAGATTAACGCTACAGGAAACTGACATATGAACAAACTCCTTCAAAAGTGTGAATTCCCCTGGAGGCAGCTTGTCAGTGTTAGCTGTCATCATGCCCACCTGCTGTCACAGAAAGTGGTGACTGCCCTGTACATACAGTAATTGTTTGTCAGGGTAGACAAATGAACAAATGAATTCTATGAAACTCAAACACGAGCAAGCTAAGAGCTATACTGGAGTTTTCTATTAATAGAGTTATCAGGAACAAACTTGATTAAATGCTAACTGATAGAAGATACGCTATATTTTCAAATTCAAACAATTCACTTCCATATCATTGTTTAACAAGCTGTAGCCAGGGCATTTCTCTTGAACCATGGGAGAAGCCATGTAAACTTATATGAGAATTATATTAGTAATTTTTTCCACAGTCTTTTCTATTAAAAAAACCCACCTGTTTTCTTTGTTCCCAGAAATGGAAATGTGTAACTATTATGTAATGAAACATACTCCTCTACAAATTAAATACATTATTTCATTAAATACTTCATTATGAAGTATTTATTCATAATGAATAAATTCATTATTTCATTAAATAGAAATTGTAATTTCTATATATAAATATATTGGAGTTCTTTCAATAGAAAAATACACATTAAATAAGACTATAATTGATGATTTTATATAAAATTATGTCTACAACATGAATATTCAGGAACTCTTTGAAAATGAGTATTTTTGACTGACAGAATAATACTCCTGACCCAAATTTGTATATCTAAGAATAACTAAGGTGCCTTAACCACTCAAAACCAGACCACCACAGCCTAAGAACAAACTAGTTTATTCCTCTAGCCAGCTCACATGCATATACACACACATATGAATAAAAAAAACTGCCCACCATTTACAAGTTTGGACGAATCCTCCTGGAAATCATTTCTGAACACACAAAAAGCAGGAAGGTGATCCAGTAGTAGTCAGCATGGATTTATTTAGGGTAAACCATACCTAACTGATGTGATAGCCTTCTACAGTGAAATGACCGTCTGAGTAGATGAGGGGAAAGCAGTGGGTGTCATTTACCTTGACGTTACCATGGCTTTCAACACTGTCTCCTGTAAAACTGTTACTGACAAAATTTTTGGCTTGGTAAGCGGACAATGAGGTGGACTGAAAACTTTTGCTGTAAAAACCATTAACTACGTAGCTTCCTATTTACAGTTACTGCTTCTCTGCCTGATCAGATGGTCAAACTGCCTTGCCAGTTGATGTAACACCTATTTACCAGCTTCTTACACTCAGGAGTTTGATCAGGCTGGTTATCATCTGCCCAGTATGAGACAATCTCTTATCTACAGTCATAATAATCAAACTTTAATAAACCTTTGCCGTTCATCATCTCACTTCAGCACATGAAGTGAGAAAATGAATACAAAAAGAAAACTATAAAAGACAAAAAAAAGTCTTATGTTCAGAATCAAACCTGAAGAGATAAAAAGTAAACTCCTCATATTAGAAAGAACTCAAAAATTGTACGCATTTAGCTTTGAAAATCTGAGATTGAAATAATTCATAAATGCATATACTAAAGATTCTATGAAGATAAAACACGAATGAAGATGAGATAAAAATAGGTTTCTAAACATTTAAAATCACATGAAAGGATAATGCAATGCATGAAATTGTATGTGCTTTGACGATCCATGAATTAAAATCAGACTTCCATAAAATGGAAATGTACACCCTTCCAAACAAAATAATGACTCCTCTTCCTAAAAATAATTTAGACATTTACAGTTTTGAACAATATTCCATAGTATCTACTAAAACTGTATGACAGAAACAAAGTTTGCAACACCTACATAGTGCTCCTTTGACAACACCCATGTTCCAAAAGGGTACAACTGCTTCAAATCATTACTCAGGTTTTAATCAATGCTAAAAAATAGCACATTTTTTCATTGAAGTCCCCATTCACTTTTACTTCTTTTTATAAATCAAGGATAGATACATATTTTATAGTTCTATACTTTCAGAAAGTGACATTGAGTATACTTGCTAATTTGCCCTTGGCAAACAAGAAAACTAGACAACCCTGAGTAGTTTTTCAGTCCTCTCTTCCAAAGAACACACTATATGTGTATATTTATACACAAAAGTAATTATGGATGTTCTTTTTTAAAAGTCTGTTCAATTGCTTACAAGATTCTTAGATAGTGAAACAATAAGGTTTTTTTGTTAGTATTATTAATGCTAGTAGCTAAGGTTTAATTAAAATAGAATCTGTCACAAAATTTCTGTATCCTTCCTGGTTTGGCACAAGGTACCAATTTCTAGCTCGAATTTCATAGGACTAGATAACATGGATTTTCAAATTTAAAGCCTGATCTATAAATTCCCTCTACTAAGAAAAGTAAATAGGGATTTTGTAATGACGGTACTTACATTACTTGAGATATGGGCATGGATGCCAACTGAAAAATCCCATCTGCTGCTTTATTAAAGAGTATGGATTTAATATTGTATTTTGGTGGACCTCAGTATATTTTAAGAAAATGAGACAACGAAGAACTAAGGTTAAAATAACACTCACAGACCGTATGCATTAAATGTGGACAGAACAAATTTCTAGCATATAAGCAATAAATCCATAAATTGCACACAGAAGTAACTGTTTCAGAGCACTGCTCATGTATTGCTAATTAAACTCTTGAAACATTCAAACTGATAATAGGTCAAATAGTGTGCCGTTTCCCTAAAATAAAAGCATATGTTCAGCTCACAGATCTATCAAGCATTACAAAAGGAACAGAAATCTTTTAATCCCTTGGGCTACCTTAATGGTGCAGATGAAATTACTCCTCAGGGATTCTCAGGTAAAAGCGGTCAGAAAATTAGATTGCAAAAATCACACAGTCAGAAAAAAGAAAATAATGTGGCCTGGTTCACTGTTCAGGAGCTGCATCATCTGTCCCTAACCCTCCTCCTACAGCCCAGTTTCTTGCTCTCCTCCCATGTTCCTTGGGATGCAGCATAAGACAAGAGCAATGCTGTGCCAGTAGCTGGGAAGGATGCATGGATTGTTGAAATGTTCTATTGCCTCACACATACTAATTTGGTCTTTCCTCCACCCAGCCACTGATTTTGAAGCCTATTGGAAGGTATTTTTGGCCTTCTACTTCTTTGCAAATGATTTCAAACTGGCTATCCATTTCAAAAGTTACTAGTAGAAGAAAAGACTGACAAGCAAATAAGCAGCACATTCCCGTGACTCTTAATTCCACAGGAAACTAGGATAAAAATCCTTACTTACAAATTATTTGTTTTGAATTAATTTATCAGAATATGTTAGACTTTTCCTTAATAACAGTTATCCAAAACTTGTGAGTTTAACTCCTTCAGGAGTTGCACAATTCACTACACCCTGCAACTACGAAAACTGCACTTTAGTTTCTGTTTCACTACTTTACAGCTTTCATGCCAAGCAACAGCTCTCCTCCCCAAGTGACTGGCATATTTGGCAATACAGGACTAAAGCAGAAAATTATTACAGGTACCCACAAATCGTGAGGTGTTAAAAACAAACTGGTATTTTTGCCTTTGAATTCACATCACCCTTGCCCTTTGCCCATTTAGTCCAACCTGACTTCCAATCAATGTCACTTGATAAGTTTCAGTTTTATACAGAGCATTAATACCCCTTTTCTCTCATGTTGCTTCCTTTGTTAATTTGATGGTTGTCATTTATTTCTCCTCCTGTTTATGCTGCACCGTTTCTCCTGTCTTCAAGTCTTGGAGTTTCATACATACTATCCCAAATCTTTGCTTTGCAAGCCTCATCTCAAGCCCTTACTCTGCCATTACGCCTTCATAATCTTGTTCATGCTTCTCTCCACTCTTCTAAACCTGAAGGTCTCTGCTAGGACCATCAGTTAGCTTCACTGCTGCAGGCTGCCTTTTATATTACAGTATTTCAGTACTTTTTGTAGAGCTTCAACTGAAAAACATTCTGACAAAACAGTGTGACGTACAATAGAGGCAAGTCTATTTGCAATGTGCTTGACTGCATGCACCAAAAATGTTTACAAAAAACAAGCTAAAATGCAAAAGGGATAAACACTTTTTTTATTTTGGATTGTTTTTTTTTTAAGACTCACAAAAGCAAAAAAAAATAATGAAAATAAAATGAAGATATTGTAGTATCTGGGAAAGAACTATTGTAATATGGCACCTGCAAGCCATGCAGAGAACGGAGATGGAGAAACAAATCACATGCAGTCAGCCTACTGAATATTCTGAAAACCAGAACACTTTGGTGAATGATGCTGTAAAAGCCAGAAATGCTAGCAGTAGATATTATAGTACTCACTGAAAGAAACATGAAACCTGTACCAGCTTAAGTACAGCTTTGTTGAATTTGTCGAGTGAGGAGGGAAGACCTCCAAGGAAGTGTACTACATGAAGTCCTCTTAGACATCTTTGCTGACCATGAAACTTGTATGTTAGAGTGTCAGGGAGTGTGAAGGTGCAATTTTTTTCTGCTAATGGATTGAAAATATCTTTCTTAGGTTTATTTCTTCATGGCTGCCTAAGAGTCACTCCTTCATTCACTGATCAGTGAGGTCCCTCTGGCTCCATGTATGCTTTTATCCAACTCAATACCAGTTCCCTAGTGACACATGCAGTGATTAGTGCATCTGCTTGCTCCTATCCACAGGCTAAACCAAGCCAAGTCAGCTGATGTGGCAGCAGCAGGAGAGCAAGGAGGAGAGATGAGATACCACAGAAACTGCTGTGAAAGAGATATGCACCTTCATACTCCCCCTGTCCCTTACTGCTTCTCCACACCACTAAGCCCTCTCGCAGAATCACATTTCCAGGACTATTTCCTAGGTGTTTACCCTCTCCTTCCCTGCAGAAGGGAAGGCTGTTACTGCTGAAGTAAGGAGAACAGACTCAGATCAGATCCAGCACACCAACAGAGACTGGACTACCCTTAAGTAGTACATCCTCTGATTGACTAACATATGCAAACCTTTCACCTCCTTTTCTTGTGAAGTATAAACACTGAGCACAAAGCACAAGTTGCTGCTACTTCTCCACCTGTCTTCCTATGCAATTACAAAACATTAAAGCATTAAAGAACATCTTTTTCTATTTCATTAACATTTTTCTAGTGTAAGTTCCATAACAAATCCTTTATTGAACACCAGATAGATAAAAGGTACCAAATCTCCCATCTGTAAACATGGTTTATTTTACAAAGAATGATCTTATGTTGCTCTGCCATGATTTACCTCTGGTAAAGTCATGATAAACTTTATCTAATATATCTTTAAATCTTTCATTTTTCTTTTCTTTATGATTTGTTATAAAGCTTTGTATGCTATTGAGATAAACTTCTACTAAAGTAACTTACTCTTAACCTTCACTTCCAAACACAGAGCATGCTATATTTGAAATTCTATGGTTACGATAATATCATCTCTAAGTCTTTGATTCTAAACTTTTTTCACTTTTTTCTTTCAGTTTCATAGGGTAAAGACTTGTCTTTCCCATTTTGAGCACCTTACATTCAAACAGTGACACCTAGTTGATGGGAAAAAATACATACTACAAACCCTGTTGTGAGTTTCAGGTTTTTTTTAAAAAACAACAAAAATAGGCAAAACCACCAACCAAAACCCCCCAGTCCAAAACTAAAACACAACCTGAATGCCCTTAGAGGAAATCAGGGCTGCAAATCACTGTCATGTTTAATTTACCTCTAATGGTAATATCAATTTCCATACACTAAAACCAAATACTTTGCTCATGTCACCTCACCCCAATCACCTTTACAGAAAAGGCAACACTTCCATGAAGGCATGCAAACACCCAAGTCATCAGTTCATTTGAAGACTAAGTACAAGAAACTAACATATAAAGAAATTCATCTAACTACTGAAGACACTTGGGATCCTGCTGGCATCAGAGTTTTCACCAGTAATTCTGCTTTAAGCAATGCTACCTTGGCAGAGATCAAGAATGTCTGCATCTTCTTGAGATTCATGAATTAGGCATTTAAATACCTAATTCATGCAAGAGGCTGGATCCAGTAAATTTTGTCAACAGGAAGACAGTATCAATCCAAGTTAAACAAACAGCATTCACAACAGCTGCCACTCAAGACAACTCAGATATTACTGCTGCCCTTTTTAATACCTACTGTAAATATTTCATTGATTATGAAGCAGCAGCTCTAGATACAAAAGTCTCCCCTGCTGGAGAGATTAGAATTTATATTACTCTTGATTTCTCCTTCTCAAATAGTCCTTGTCAGAAGCCTAGAGGAGTGAATAAATGCCTATCTGCCTCCCGATGCTGAGTTGCAATCCATGATAATGGATGCAGAAGACACTAAGCAACAAGTGTGAGCTCACTCAGAGCAGAAGTTATGGATTCAGATTTTTAATCTGAAGACTGCTTAGAAAAAGTCACTGGATAAATTACAGAAAACAGGTATTCTTTAGCTTTTAAGTTTTTAAACTAAAGAATAAGCTGGTCATCCTTAAAGAAATTCAGCAATATAAATCAATGTCTCATTTAAGTCTTTAAGACTTACAGTACCTGTAAATGAAATTGGATTTCAATTATTTCCCAATCCTTCTCTCTTCTTCCCTCTACCCACAATGTATGAGCTACTTTGAATACCACTTAAAGGTGCCATATAACTGGCATACATACTTGGGAAGAACACAGGTACCTCGTTTAGGGTTGTAGAGATTTCACTGCAGGAGTTGAACACTAAAAAGTTAGGCAAGGAATACTCAGCTGTCTTTGCAACTGGCTGTAGCTAACTGGCTCTACAGAGCTTATTTACCATTGCTATCCTGTCACCATAACACAAACACACCTGATTTGGGCAAACTAGAGGATGTAGGAGCTAATTTTTCCCCCAAAGAAAACAAACAAACAAAAAAGCACCATTTACTTAAAAGCAACAAACTGAATTATTCCATGAAGCAAAAGACAATCCTTACAGCAGGAATGGCCCTAGACACCCACCTGGAAGTGACCAGAATGGTATTAAAATGCTGGAATGTCACAATGTGATAGAACTAAGGTGGTCGTATCATCCTTTTGAATAACCACCTACTATGGTACCCAAACACCAAAGAACCAGAACAATTCTAGGTCCTCTGGTTCAATAACAGATCTGGAACAACACAAAACAAGGCCTAGATGGAACTTAAATGTTTTTACACAGGCATAAGTGTAAGTAAGGACTGAGGAATGAGCTTTGATGTTGCTGCTTCACATGGTCTCAGCTGCAAATATTACAGAGATGCCAAAGAAGCAAAACAACATCGCTAATGCAATGCTACATAAAGTTAAGAGGCCTCTGACAGAAGGCATTCACTGGAGAGAGACTGGGGGCAGAGGAAAGAAACAAACAGCTTTTGATATATATTTCCTACCATATTCATCAAAACCGAGAACTTCTTATATGCTTGCATTAAGGGCCCCCATATATTTAATTTGCAAATCAAGAGAAGAGCAACGGCCTATTCCATCCATTTTTTTCTCCTCCTAGTGGAAATAATCTGTAATACCTGGAATACTAGTTAATTGGATAAAAACACAATGACAGTATTTCTTATTAGGAAAAGAAAAGGCCCTGACAACAGCAATACAGGCAGGTTGAAAACCATGAATAAAACTCCTTTGCCATAATGGTAAAAAAAAAAAATCCCACTAACATCCTGTAACTCTTCAATAATTGTCACTTTAGTGCATGATGTATATCAGCTGAGGAGGGAAGGTGGACAAAAGTCGGAAGCAGACAAAATTTTCTTTCATTCATTCCTATCTAGTTACTCCTATGATACAAAAGATTTACAGAAGTAAACGAGAGTCAGTCAGTTTGGTGATTGCTTTAGACTGTAATGATTTACAGGACAATGGATTTTGATTACCATTTGACTTAAACAGCTCTCTAGACAGGACAACAGATTGCTAAGAAAATTTAATTCAACAATCAAAAGATTCAAACATTGACTCTTACTAGACCATAAAACCCTGGTAACACATTTTAACATTCATACTAATAAAATGCTCTTCCACTATGTAAGCAAAATTCTTTGGCCAATGAAAATGGACCATGTCTCAAGAGCCATGATATTGCTCTTGGGATTCAATTAATTTAGGAAAACTGAAGCCCACCACTGGAGACATGAATAACTATTTTAAAATCTCATTTGTGCCTGAGCAGAAAAATTTCTTGTAAACTGATGAGTTAAGTGCTGTTCTGGCAGTTGCTGACAAAAGATACTGCAAAATATACACAGCCAGGGGAATCTATTGTCGCCCACAACTAGTTAGAGCATGTATTAAATACATACTGTTGCATGTATTAAAACCACCAGAGTAAGTTTATGATTACTCTCTTCAAGGCAATTTCAGTCATTAATGAATCATACAAATTGTATTCTAGATAAGATTCAAAACCATGGTTCTGATTAACGTGTACTTTTTCAACTGCAGAAGCACGCTTCCATACATTTCATTACGTAACTGCCAATGGAATTAAAACGCTTCTATCTTTCTGCTTTTCACTACACTACATTAAACTTGTTATCTTCATGAAGAATTGTGAAACCTTTCTCAGGCAAACATCCAGTAAAGGCATTAAACCACTACCCAGAATTCTTGCGTTTGTTTTTCTGCTAAACATACAAATATATGAACATCTGCAAAATTCTACATAAAAACTTTTAGATGGAACATAAGAGAGAGAAAAATGAAAACAGGTAATAAGTCCCAAACAGGATAAGAAAAGTTCCTGAGAATATGTTCATATCTCAGTATCAATTCAGACACAGTTAATGCAAAAGAACTTCAAATCAAATACTCTTAAAGGTAGGGTAGACAATTTCCAAAGGGAACAAGGGTCAAAAAAAAGGAGGAAATAGCACAGAATTTTTATAACTTTTTTTGCTTTGTTTGAATGGAGCAGGTAATTCATGACTCCTAATAGAAGTCAGTTTTAAACTGTATGTTTTAAACATAGCATGAGAAGAACCAACCAACTACAGTTCAATGAAACATCCCATTTCCTTCTGGGTCTTGTTTGAAAGAGACTATGATCAGGTGGGGCAGATGGGTGAGGTATTTGCTGAACAGCAACAAGGCACCAGAAAGTAGCCTCTTCCGAGAGCCTTACACAGCTCAACTTTACTCCAGAACCTTGAAGGCAATGTACCATTGTCTTCTATTTCAGTGTTTTAACTCCTTAAAACAAGATGTCCAAGAAACAGACACGGATCTTTGTACAGAACCCAGGGTGAAGGCCACGATCTTCTGGCACATAATTGATGAATTAGACATACTGCAATGAGCTGTGAAAAACCTTCACCAGAAACATAAAACACACACGCTATTGTGAACAACACTGGGAGTTGGGAATCCCCAGTGCCTCTGACTGTTACATTTTTCTGATATAGGATAAATGAACCCTTGTTCCAACACACTCTGGACAACAGAAACAAACCTCGACAGAACAGGCACATCTCCATGCCAGCGAGTAATTGAAGCATCTAGGAGCAGGACAGACGCATATTCATTATGTCCCTGTGGATGTGGATGGAGATAGCTGTTGTCAAATCCCAAATGGGTAGATTAAGGAAAAATAAAATGTTCCTGTGCTTCCTTTCTTAAGAAGAGACAAAGTTTCTACTCCACTGGAGCTGTAATTACATACCATACCTTGTACATAAGTTTTCTATGGGAAATGTTTTCCCATGTTTTGTGAGGTAGTAGAGAACCATCCATTTGAAAAATAGGGCCAGTTGCTCCAGAAACTGAATACGGTCTCGCAGTTTTCTCATTATATGCTCCTGTCTGCTTGAAAGTAGGATTTGCAAAGAACCTGCATAAATAGGACAGTAGTTCTGCTGACAGTGGAGTGACTCAACGTGAATGAACAATTTGCACATTGAAAGGCAATGCACCAACAGCAACACACCCATACAAACCTCCAAGAGTCTCAGTGCTGAGGACTCAAAAATTGGTGACAAAGTGCTTGCTCCATGATAGCAGTTACTATCAAAGATTTTGCAACACACGAGCAACAACAGCTCATCTGTACTGGAATTAGACACAGGATCTTCACAAGCTTTTCTGTGGCAGCCATACATCTTGCATCTTGCAGGGATGCAAGACCATGCTAGTAGAAGGTGCAGAGGTAGGCCTTTGATCAGATGATTTATCTTGAGAGCATTCATGCTTCACCCTTAGCAGCCATGACTTGAGGATCCTTCTAGATATTTCCAGAAGGCTTCTTTCAAAAGATTGTGTGTCTGACAGCTGTGCACAGACTTCTGAGCTGTTCTCCAAATATGGAAGAACAGGAGAAGTAGTAGAAAGGGAAATTCAAGAGGCTACTTTTATTTGTAGTTCTTCAGTTTAAATGTTTTTACATTTTAAGTAATATTTCCTTTTATTTTACCTCTCATCTTAAATGATAGGTATTTTTTTCCCCTTTCAATACTAATATCAATTTGGAGTTTCAGGTCAAATGTTCTATCCAAAATGCACAGCTTCAGGCAACAGAATCCAGGCAGAAAAGCTCTGAAAAGTGCCTGCTGGTTCTTACAGCTTCCAGGGTTTCATAATTAGAAACACCTGAAACAATACGACTCAACAGTTACAACAAGAAATGTTGTTGCTGTTTTTCTTCCTTTAAGTCTAACATAAAGATAATTACCTCTTTTCCAGTTCTCAAAGGATTTTAAAGTTATTTAATTTGCTCTGCAAAATGCTGGAATTGCTTCTGAAGATGAGGCATTGTGTAATCCACAGCCATTTCTCTCTTTGTTCACTTTTTGAAGGTGTTTCTCTCAGAACTTTGTCCTCCTGGACAGCTCCTGACAGTTTTATAGTGAGGATGGCAAAAGGAAAAGTTGTGTGAAACACTACAGATGCATTGGTGGCTGTCTGTACAAGTGCTTTTTGGTGGTTAGTAAGGTTAAATACAACAACATTCTGAATGTTTTTATACTGGAGGCATTTGAGCATCCTCCTTGAACCAAAATTCATAGAGTTTGCCACTCTTTCCACATGACAGCCTTGTAATTGATGGTAATTTTATTTTAAACCTATAATCTTGGTATTTCAATCACCACTTGACTAAACAGTGATGATTAAAACTGAAGCATAAAGTGTCCCCGGGAGATATCTGGTATACAACACATGAAGAATTCATTACACAATTTCCACTACCAATTCTTAATTCTACATATTTATTTGCATATTCAATTCAGTTTAAAGAAAACCAAACCTCTAAAAAGGATTTTTCAATAAATCTTTATAAACATTGCAACTACACACGTGTTCCCTTTTTCCCCTCGAAATTTGGAAATCACCACAACTATCCCTTAATAATTGCTTTAGACAATTTTTAAACTCTTTGAATTTGTTTGATTGAAGTAATGGCTGCTGGTAGGAACGACTGTTAAGGCAATATTTTGGTGGAACAAGATATAAAACATCTCATAAAAAGCCATCTGTTCCAGAGAAGTTATTCAGAGAAAAGATGCTACTTGCAAATTATGTGGACATACTCCACCCTTTCTGAATGATTTATAAAAACACTTTGCAGATTGAAACATCCTTGATCTATCAGGGTATTTTTTCTCATTTAAAATGTGACGCCTCTCACTTAAGCTTTACCAGATTCTTCCAATCAACAAGTAATCCTTCTGTGGATAACCTCTTGGTTGCTCTCCTATAATTATTATTATTATAATTATTTATTAATTTTCCATTTGGGTAGAGGAGGGGAATAGGTAGAAACACTGAACATCAGCAACTATGAAGAAATATTTAATGAATGCCTGCTCAAGTTTTCTTTGTTCTGTATCCTGTAATCACACAAAAATATAAAAGGAATCACACCTGCATGACTCTATTCCTGACAACACACAAATGGTATGGATGTTCACATTCTTTCAAAACACCGGCCAGGGACACCTCTAATTAAAAGCTAAGTATCACACCGTGGTGACACAACTACAAAGCACTCTGGTATTAAAGACACAAAGCTTTAGTCCTGGAAAAGCTTCAATGTATGAAGACTTCCATCTGAATGCTTTCTAACCAAAACAGAGGCATATCAGCCTTTTTAACAGTTTACTGTTAAATACTCAGGAACAGACTAGAAGATTTTGCATGCATAAGCAAGAACTTCTTCAAATGCTTTAGAGCATTTATTGTTCATATCACAAAAAGGAACAATCACAAAAACCTCTGAGAAGTACTCTTCAAAATATAGTAAGACAAACTAATATTTAAAAGTGCATAATATCAGAAGAATATTAGTACACTGAAATAGGGTGGGGAAGATGGAAGATATTTTAAACTTACCCTATTGACACTGCTGTTTCTTAAAATAATCTGAATTAGATTTTTCTTAAATTCTTTCAGCTTCTTGAAACATTTCTTCAAAACATGATTAGATAATTTAGTATCAGTTATTAAACTGATCAAAACACTAACTGCTTCAGTAATACAATTTGAAACTGGAAGTTTAGGACTGTTGTAAAAAACAATCAGTCCATCAAGCAACTGAGACACTGAATGACATATGGTGAAAGAATCATTCTCAAGCTCTCTGAAGTCTGCTTGAAGAATTCTTCCTTCTGACAGCTTTCTTATTTCAAGCAGATGTTGCAAAAACTGAACTGGAGCAGTCAGAGATTCCTCCTTGCTAATACAGCAAAGACCCACGGGGGGAACTCCTTCCAACCAATATTTAGAAGTGTTGACATTATGCCCAGATTGGTGAAAATCAGAAGCTATACCTAAAGAATCAAATGCATAGTCATTACAGACATCACATCCAGAGTCTTCTAGCTGGCTTGGGTAACTCATAGAGTTTATAGATTCCTGATCCAGAAGAGTTTCAGCAGAGGTGTTTGGTTTTTCTGAAACACAAATGTGAAAGTTAATATTTGTGTAATATTTAAAGACAGGCTTGTGCAAAGTATCATATATCCTTTCTCCTTTTGCTTCCATGGAAAGTTTATGTAATACATACATATGTTTGCTCCCCAAGAACTTCCCATGACTAGAATTTAGCTGTAGAAGAAGATGACATTTTTAAATTAAAGTCAAAACTTTCAGGAGGCAGTATCTATTTGTGAACAAGGTGTTTCATGCATGGAAAAGCATGTAGGTTTCTAGTCCCCCAAACTTTTTCACTACTTTTATTCTCAAGAACTCAAGACTTGACAGTGAAGCTCTGTTACTATAATTGCACCAATTAAGATCATCTTTACTCCTTACTCCTTCTTCTCAGGTCAGGTAAGGAATCCTAACAGAGTCAAAGTTGAACAGAACATTACACTTAAGCTTTTTATTATTTAACAAAGGATAACATTCAGAAAAAAAAACATCTCCAGCCGTCACTTATCTCACACCATCTTCTTCAATGACACACAAACTACATTATAGAAAGTATGCATTGCAATCACACTACTAGATTATTTTCTTACACCATTGTAGAAACTCCTTCATCCTATTTTACAGATTAGATACATTTAAGCCAGTGCCTCTGAGCATAAATTCAGTACTAGCTGACAGACTACCTCTGTGCTACATGCTACTTACACCAAAAGATTACAGTTAAGCAAGAGACATTAGAGCAGTGAAGTGCAAGATCAACACATGTAAACATCTTGGTGCCATGAGGCAAGACTAGAACCCCATCTGACCAACTCCTGGCTGTGCCCTGCTTACTGGAGCACTGCCACAAACTGCTTCTCCTCTCACTCCTAAGGGATTTGCACATACTGTTCATATTTTCCACAAGAATCCAAAACAATACCATAGTCCTCTGTGTCTGTGTTCTTAAATTAATGTTTTGGAAGTTTTTATAGATTATTTGGCCTGACAGGAAATAAATGTTATATTTCACAGCAAGTTTTTTTAAAAAAGGCCTTTTTAACACAGAAAACATCACTAGGCAGCAATCTACAGTATTCTGTACACTAACAAAACATTACTCAAAAAAGTTTATACAGATGTCATTAAATATACAGTTTCAAACTGAATCCTGTTACTTCAGTCTCTGAGAACATATAAGATCATCCAATGAAGGTACTACTACTGACATTAAAACCAGTAACATGTTTGTTATTGTTGAGTTCTGTACTTTTAACATTCAGACATACTCAAAATTGAACAGGATTGGTAACAATTGACTCAAAATGAAAGGCTAACTAGGGAAATAGGGAAATCAACTGACATTTCCAGGAGGTAGGAAAAGCAGAGCTTTTAAGGCCAGCCTAGGATTTTTTTATATTAACACTGTACCCAAATGCCCTGCATACCTAAACTTGGAAAGCAAGTAAAAAGGCAAAGTGCACTTCCCATGGTCTGACTAACAAAAAAAGGCATCAATATTTCATGTCTTCTCTCCCTAAGGTTTTGAGCAAAAGACATTCCAAAAGAAAAAAAGAAAAACTGAAAGCTGTTTTTGGTGCTGTTTAAGGAAGATAAGCCCTTCTAGGGAATCCATCTACTGTGAGTTTCACTACGTGGGTATTTTGTTCCTGTTCTTAAACCCATGGGGCAACATGAGAATTGCTCATGAGGATCTAATGCCAGGAGTCGAAGAAGCAAAGCAAGAATGAATGCCAGAAAACATGTATGTTCATCAATTGCCCTCTTGAAGGGGGAGGATTGAAAAAAAAAAAAAAAAAAGAAAAAAAGCAGAGGTGAAAGAAAGGAGAAGGAAAGACAAGAAAAAGGGAAGGGAAGAATAATACAGAAGAATCTGCAGGAGCCAAACTTAACCATCCCCAAATAAAAGAAGTAGCCTATTCAATGAAACACTCCTACCAGTAGGAGACAATGTTGCATTTATGCTTGGGTTCCTACTCACTGAGACCTCAACTCCTGTCCCATGATGAGCTTCCAGAAAACCCTGTTAAAGTAAGTCTCTAATAGCAGCACATTTCCAGTTCAATGAATAATACGAGATGCTTTAAAAATGTTCACTCAATTATATGTTCTAGTTATTTGGGGGAAGGTGGAAGTTGTCTTTTTAAAAAAAGAAATAAATGACCTACAGGGAAATATTCATTATTTCCCTCAAAATGTCTAGAAACTGCTTATCACTTATTTTTTTAAAGAAGGTAAACTAATCACTTCGTACTTACCTACTATTTAAATGAGAAAGCAGTCTTGATGTTCACACCATGTGGTTATCAAGTACAAAAAAAAAAAAAAAAGGAACAGTATTAAGCCTGCCTCACACTAACAATAATTTTCAAACAGTAATTTCAAGAACATTTGACTACAAATACATTGGAACAAGAAATAGGAAAATTTAGTGTGCATGATACATTAACCACAAAATTTTACAATGCCTTTATGTAGGTAATGAAATATTTGGTTATGAGCAGTTTTAAAGCCTCCTTAAATATGTCACATCAGATTTAGAAAATATTTAAACTCTTAATTCCTATTTAGGACTGTAGCTCCTTACTACATTAAGATACTAAGCTGAAAATCAGAACTGAACGGTCCCCAGACAAAGCAAGATACGGTCACAAGAGCCTTGGAGTGCAAAGGTTGAGAACCGACATCCCTCTACACATACCTACACTACGGCAGAAAGTGTCTGGCCTGAAAACCAGCAGTGGTTCAAGCGAGGAGTGATTTGCACATCGTGATAGTATGTGAGCAAAGTTTGTAGGCACTTCTGTGAAGCATAAGAACTCAAATGCACATACAGCTGTGGGACCACAGAACACAGAGGCTTTTATTGGGGAAGCAAGGGGCCAATTAGTCTTATGATTAGTGTGGAGTCCTCAGCTAGTCCTAAGGAAGCAGAGGTCTCACAAACACCAAAGTCCGCCCCATGTCCCAAATTAATTCTGTCACTTCTGAACAGTCACCTTAATACAGATGCCAAGACTCAGTTCAGGGACAACAAAGGGAGGAGGAAGAGCCGGTTGCTTCATCAGGACAGGAAAACACCTTTTGTCTCCCAAGTGCCTGCTGCCACCAGTATGGTCTTAAGGATTCTCAGGGCTGTGAAGAGACAAGGGTTCTACCCAATACAGAGTAAGAGAGGCAGCATCTGTAATATCTATGTGGCAGCATCCAGGAGTGATGGAAGATGCTTTCTCAGACACCTGCACTACTGGCTGCCACAGATTGGACAATGTTTGAATGAGGAAGCTCATATGTTCTTTGTAGTTCAAACCTAGGGGTCCCAATTCAATGATGAAATTGCTGTGGAGTCATAAGATGGCCTTCAAGACTTTTGAAAAACTTAATATAGCTGCAGTTACACCATCAACAGGGATTGTAGAACAGAAAATGGGCTTGAAGGTTGCATATGTAAGAAACAAAGTGAAGATTTGAATTCTGCAAAGAAAAGATTATTTCCATTTGAACCATTAAGTATTGTTTATATTCTCTCATTTTGTGACCACATACATGGATTATCACTTGAAAATCAAAACCAATGATGACAGACATGTAAAGCGCTCTTAAAACTCAGTTACAATGGATAGGCTCAGGTCCACTTCTAAAAGAAAGACAATTGCAAATGAGACAACCTTAGAAACCTCTTCAATGATACTGCATTCTGCTTTCCAAGATGTTCAGTCAATAAATTCTAAAAGGAAATAAAAACCATATGTGAAATAATTCATATTTTTCCTGTCGTGTTCACTTCTCCACTTCTGCATTTTCTAGGACTCTGTTATTCTTCATTTAATCTTCATTGATTAGTTTGTTGCAAGTGCACTTTCCATGAACGATTAATCAAGTTTATTCCTTCTTTAAAAAAAAACCTTCTTACACACACTGTTTTCTTCACCCTTTCTGCATTAAGTCTGTCTCTGTTCTACTGTTTTCATTACTAACCAAGCTGACTGGTTGAGAAAAAACAACGCTCTCCTCCCTCATGAACTCCTACGTGTTTAGCACACCATTGTCCTGATCTGGAACGAAGCCAAACTTCTGTATATGTCAAAGCACAATGTTCATAAATTTGAACATTCTGAAATAATGAAAAGAAAATAAAAAGCTTTCAGGATTCTCAAAATGAAGGCATTTTAGAAGCTGCATATTCCACTCTTCGCTTCTGCATTTCCATGCTTTTTTTATAGCAGCTTGAAGAGAAAGCTCTTCTGTTTAAAGCTAAGGTATTTCATGCTGACATATTTTGTCCCATTTAGGAATAACTTCACAGAAATGAACATAGGACTGAGTATCTAAAATTATCAAATTAATTGTTCAATGCCAGGATTTGAATGCTTCTTGGAAGGCTTAGAAGAATATACTTCAATTGATTAGGGAATTTGCTTACATAAAGCATCTAAATGTTTAGAATTCAGAAAGAACTGAGAAAGATTTGGGGTATATACACATTCATTTTTAGGGGATTTCTGTAGAAGACAGGACAAATCTTTTGTTGTTCAAGTTAAATAAGGAATACTTGCAGTACAGATAAGGAAGGATGAATTATCAGGTGACAAACACACAATTTGGATCAGTTAATGCTCATCAAGCAGCTTTCATGACCGAAGACCTAACACATGCTTTACAGTATTGATCACCACAATGAGATGACTGAAATTTGAGTCCTAAGCTAGATAAGGGTTATTTCAAAATATTAAGTGAATTAATGTTACCTATGAAGACTACCTGTCTAAAGTGGTAGTACTGAACTAGAAATACTATGTTTATTAAAAACACTTTACATTGTCCAACAAACTGAGCTTTGCTAAGAGACAAGTATCAGCCAATGCAGACAGCAATGATCGGGTGCAACTGTAATGAGCTGAAGATTGAAATGAGAAAGACTCCCTAAGAAATCAGCTAGGGTGTGCATTCCTAAAAACCATCTGTTTTCTTAAATACAACATAGTATAAATATTTGGCTTTTTTGTTTATATATCCAGAAGCCCAGAAACAGAATTCTGCTTGAGGAGCTCAAATCTAAGTTTGAGTTCAGTTAAGCT
>JAVJGJ010000059.1:9713218-9739690 GCA_035590215.1 Microhierax caerulescens
CATCATACTAAGCATATAAACTGGGGGAAGTTGGCTGGGAATGGCCAGGCATCAGTCAGTGGGTGGCAAGCGATGGTATTGTGCATCACCTGTTTTCTTTTCTCACCTCCCTTTGATTTTATTCCTCTTCTCTTCTTCCTCCTTTTCATCACGATTTTTATTATTATACTTGTTATTACTGTAATTGTTGTTGTTATTATTACTGTTACTTTATTTTAATTATTAAATTGTTGGGGGGGGGGGGAAGCAGCTGCATGGTACTTAGTGACTCGCTGGGGGTAAACCATGACAGAGACTAAAGTATCTTTATTCATGCTAATCTACAAAAGCAACTTCTCCCTTTTTCCACATGTAGAACTAAATGCCTCAAGAAACCCACCAAGTTCACAAGGAGTGAAGCAGGAGATACAAAATTTTTCTTGCCTCTGGCTCATATTCCCTGAAGAGATACAAGTTGCTTCAAATGTCTTCACACAGGAAGCACAGTCTAGGGGACAGTATCCCAAAAAGTTAAACACAGCCTCAGGACAAAGTTAAAAATCAGACATTCACACTAATGACATTCCGACTCAGAGTTCAGCATTTCTCTAAAACACACAGACACATTATGGTAGGGTGGGCTGGCAGCCATCTGCTACTGTGGAGGCTGAGAACACAGGAGGGGATGTCAGGGCATGACAGATAAGTTCTGCTGTAAATCACCTATAAAGGGAAGAATAAACTAATTTTAAAAAAGGAAGGGGGAAAATAATCTGATTAAAAAAAAATAATAATAAAGGAGCAAGCAGTTCAGTAAATACCTATCCACTGCGTAAGAAGGGAATAATATGAACTAAGATTGAAGGTGAAGCTAAGGAAGACAGATACACACTCGATACAAGTTTTGCTAAACATATACCTGGGATAACTGATAACTGATTTGGAGCCCTTCAAGAGTATCAGCCTAAAGCCATCAAGGCAATAAACACCTATCCTCTAAACTGTCATTCCTAAAATACATGCTTGGCAAAAAAGGGTAGAGTACTGCATTTATGCCTTCTTAGGATGGAGTAACAGCTGCAGGCTTTTCAGATCTCTTTAAGCAAGGCTGCCAAGAAACAATATGATTGTTGACTTGATGAGCTGATAACAGCTCAGGAATTTGTCTTAGAGGACAGGTGCTTCAATCCATGAATCTATCAATTCATCAATGCTTTGTAAGATCCTTTGTCTTTTTACATAGCTCTAAAGCAAAGTGCCAAGTGCAAACACATTGTTCAAATATTTTATTTTCTTATTCTTGGAATAACACAAACGAGTTTCTCTCCTCCTTTCTATGAAATTTTAATCCGAATCAAAGAAAGGCAAGAAACTTTGATTAGTATGAAATCGGATTTTTTTTTTCTACCTATGGGCATAGTTGTCAGGACAATAGTGGCAAGGTGAAAAATAATGAACAGAAAATTATAAAAAGATTTGCTTCTCCTCCTCTTTGGATGGCAAATGTACAGCCAAAAGCACCACCATCTAAAAGGAATATCAGTGCTCTTGTATTCAGACAGACAGTTGCACATTAAGTCAAACAAGGAACTTTCAGGCACAGCAGTCAGTATGTACCACTGCAGTTTTATGAACAACACATTAAACTAACAACCCATATTACCAAACAGTTTACCTGTAGCAAAGCATGTTCCTCCCACTCAGCAAGGAACCCCAAAATTTTTTAGGGTCTCTGAGGACAAAAAACTAGTCAGGTGGGACAAAAATAATTTAGACAACATCTCTTTAAAAGTGGATACCTTGTTCTTTCTCCTCCATGTGCTTGCACCAATACTGTGTCCAACTTTATATAGAGAAGGAAAAGGAAGCATCATAGCTTCAAAGAGCTCACAAATTTCTCACATCAGGGAAATCTAACTTCATGGGCAGTCTCTAATCATTCCTGAAGACTCTGAAAGACCTACTATTATTACAAACAGGGAGTGGGAAAGCTCTCACTCAGAAAGCAGAGCAGGGAAGATACAGCTGCAAAATGAAGCTTGCCTGAAGGACTTAAAAATCCTCAGCTCTCAACAGGCAGCAGCAGACACAAATGCAATATCTGATCCTTACTGTACAAGATTTTCCAGTGGTGGATTTTGTGAAACCCTGGTATTCTTGCATCTACTGAGTTGTTAAGCAGAACATAAGAAAACCAAACCAAAGCTGAGGATCTGAATTCTTTTACAATGTTACATTGTTTTAAGCAGAACATCAACTCCAAAAAACAAGACTGGAGAAAGGAGTGGAGGAGGAAAAGGATCCATGATATCTGTAGATTACCTGATCCTAAGAACAAGCCCAGTTATCCTTGGTTATAAAGGGAATTTCTCTGGTGTGATACTAGGTAGCAAACTTGGGCAATATATCATCAACAACAAACCTTAACAATGGCTTGATGGATCTACGGTAGCTTTCAGGTGAACAGGATGGCAGACCACTTACACCACTTTTCCTCTCAATTTAAGACTCAAATTCTTTGTGCCTTCCTATCTCAGAAGTAGCCACCCTTTAGCTTCTAATCTCCATGGGCTTGAAAAATCTTAAAACTGGCACAACACACAAAAGAGGATAATTTTTTTTCCCAGAGAAGACGTTGCCAGTGGTGGAGTGGTCCCTATTTCAGATAGGGTTTGCTTCTACAACCATCTCCCTTTAAATGTCAGACACAGGTGTTCTGCCATTAACACATATCACCAACTCAATCACCAGAAGAGTGCATATCACACCAACAGATATCCTATCAGGTATCAGTAACTTCTTTACTTAAAAACAAGAGACTGACCATTTGTCTCCCATGTAACTGTAACTATGAATGCTCATTCAGCAGTTACTTCTGTCTGATGAAGTATATTTCCAAAACAACATATGGTGCAAACCCATTATCAGAAGAGTTATACTGCATACCAAGGTTTAAGCAGAAAGGAATACAAAAGAAAAAAAAAAAAAAACAAAACGAAACCAAACCAAACAAACCCCACCTCACAGTCAAAAGAAATAGCTGTCTCAAAGTTAGACTCCCAAGTGCTTGAAAGTGTCCTTTCAATGTTAAGGAAAGTCTGTATGAAGAAATATAAATTATGGAAACAGTACAGATTTTCCACATATTTTTGCTCTCTTACACCCAAGTGATGACAAGAAATTGAATAGGACAAGAGAAACTATGCCCTACTCCTCTTGGACAGCATATGATGCAGGTGAGGCTGATGTGAACTCCCATAAATATTTCAAATGTCAAAAGGATTTCTGTCTAACAGATTTATCTACACTGTAATCATAAATATTCATAAATCACAAACATTTGAAGAGAAAAGCAGCCATACACTAATCCTTCAAATTAGAAGGGTGTTGGTTTTGTACCCTGGAGAAACTGAAGGAATATCGAAGGATTATAGATACCATGTACTTAACACTACTATTTATGATTCCATTAGCTAAACACAGATTGAAATTAAAGTTTGGATTCACTGAAAATGAGACTTAGTCAGCTACCCAAGGTATGTTTGAACAGGCTGCTAAGATTATAGAAAACAAAGAGAGCTATCTATGAAGAGCAGTTTCCTGAAGTGATTTGGGAATCATGGGACGTCTTCTAAGCCAGTCAGTCTACTGCTAATAGAATGGAGAGGGATGTCTTTTGTGGATAATTCACCATACCCATATTAGCTGATATCACAATGGGTCAGGTGAACCATATATTGTAGATTAATTGTGCTATTTCCCTGTACAGATAATGAAGCACGGAAAATTTAGTGCAACTGTAGACATCTAAAATTAGACAAGATTATCGTATTTTAGGTCTTGAGCAAAATTTATTGTGACTAGGGCAACGAAAATCAACATCCTTTGGAAAAGGTATTACTTGCCAGGGACACCTGCTCTTCCCTGTCTACCTTGCAACTAAAAGACCTTTAGCAAGTGAGATACCAGTATTGCTCAGTTCAATAGCTTGGGGGCAAAGAATCTTTAAAAAACTGGACTTGTAATACAGAAGTTGCAGATGAATTGACTTAATTTCTAGTGTTTGTTATGTTCTACTTAATCCACAATTAGAATATCCTCTCTAGACATTAGATGTCAATAAATCTCTCCTGATCATATGCATCATATGCAATCATTTCTTTAGAACATTAAAACATGTGTTGCAAAAAGCAGCTTGAAAGTTTACTTTCAAACAAATTTCATGTTTGGAACTGGTTGCAGAGAACAGAAATACAAATAATTAAGTATTAATAGTCATTAAATTACTTCTCTAGAGAAAAAGGTCTATTACTAAAAAAAAACAAAAACCAAAAAACCCCACCCCAAACATCAGAGCTCCTAGGTAAAATCTAATACATCACTCTTCTCAAAGTTAGAATCCGGAAATCTTTTCACAAGGCAATAAAGTTTCAGTACAAAAGCATTCCAGTAAAGCCTCACAAAGTTTTCTATCAGGGAACCATCTACAAATCTCAGTTCATGAAGAAAATAGCTATACATTTTTATTTTAGAGATCACACCAACACTGAACTGTCTCTCTCCTTCATCCCAGAGCATTTTGACCTTCACCTCCCAGGGGAAATACCTCCCCAGAGCGTGAAGACATCCTCCACTGCCTGATTTCCAAGCTCATCCTGTGCCATTGATCTCCAAGTAAGAATGACTCACTCCACATGCACACATCACAAAAACAGTGCTCTTTGAGCTCCTTTTTAATTTTTCTTCACATATTCTTTAACTAACAGCTTTCCTGAATCCTACAATACCAGACTTGCAATATTTTATCGTATGTCAGAATAAACATTCACAGTATCCACAGTCTAAGTACATTAACAGAAATAGCATCACCTGCCCAAACTTCCCATTATATATATTAGGGATTCATGCTTTCAATGTATTAGACTTAAAATGCAATTCTAGGAATCTTTAAAGTGGTAAAAAAAAATACGCAGTGTTTCTTTAAGACACGTTCCATATGTAAATAGGGTACTTCTATACTCTTACATAAAACTAGTATCTCTGAGGTTATAACCCAGGGGTCCTCAAACTTTTTAACCAGGGGGCCGGCGTGTGGATTAAGTGGCAGGCAGTCATCTGTGGCTGCTTGGTTTCCCCTCCCCCCAAACCCTGGCGGGGTGGGGGCAGGGGGGTTCTGTAAATACTGGGGGCGCGGATTGAGGACCCTGGGGGGGACGTATCTGGCCCACAGGCCATAATTTGAGGACCCCTGTTATAAAGTAACATTTTGTATTGACAATTTTTTGTGGAATTATTCCATATAAGAAATCGATTCTGAAGGTTTAAAATGTAACTTCTGAGTAAGCATCAAATTCTCAGCTCAATTCCATTACAAATGAATTAAGTGTTCTACTACTTCAGAGCTCTGGAAAAACTAGAAAGCTGTACACTGAAGACTCTCACATCTAGGTACAAGGAAAGGTACCTGGTTCCTTGCTACTGCAACATAGTCAGAAATTATTTGAGAAACTTACTGTTTTCCAAGAAGAATCTTGGACAGATCTTGTTCAAAAGAAGTTCCTGACGTAATCGAAGAACTTCAGCTTCCAGCGCTTCAACTTTTGACTTCCATCCAAAGTCTTGTTCAGATAGAGTTTTGGCAAGGTGCTCAGTGTATTCTTTGCAACTCTTCCCTGGTGGTTTTGAGTGGATAATTGCAAAAGCCAATGCTAGTTTTGAAATTTTCAAATACCAATCTTGATTTTTTCTTCCGCCTTTTATTTCTATTACATTAGAAGAACAGAAAACAAAACAGTAACTTCACTATGACTTTGTTAAGGAAATTATGCACAGTATTTTCTTGGCTTTGAAAACTGTTCAACAGTGAGACTAATTATTTTATTTCTAGTGCATTTCTACATCATCAAGGAAAAAAGAAAATATGTAGAAATATAAGCATCTGGGCACAATGTGAGAATAAAACATACACTGCTGCACTCCAGCTATAATGGTAAAATTCAGGCACTGTTTGAGAATAATTGTGGAAACATCAAGCACTTCAAATAGGCTTATCCTAGCAAATTTTAAATGCAAATGTTACCTCCACTAAAACAAAGTTAAAACACTAAAAAAAAAAACAAACCCCACACCTACCCTCAAAAAAAAAAGGAAAAAACTAAGCCCATGACTGAAGAATGTATATGGGGTTCTTTATCCTTAGCTTAAACACAATACATACAATTTCTTCTAAGTGTGCCAAAAAGTCCCAATGCTCAAAAGATAAAACTTCTGAAGTTGTTAGTTTTTGGGTTTGGACACCTGGTATTGCCACACTTGCAGTTCTAAGTCTGCATTAAGCCTCAAGCCTGCAGAAAAGTCTATGCAGACAGCTTGAAAATGATGCAAGTGGCAAGTAAAGTAAGTGAAGAAGAGTTTTATCAGCTTTGTTCCAAGCAGTGAGGATGGGGAAAAAGGCACAATAGGAGTCAGAAAAAGACAATATTTATCCAGATGATTATGTCATGGGGAACAGCACAGGACCTAGGAAAAATTAAATTAAATTAAATTAAAAATAACTAATAATATCCAGCCTACCTAATTAAACTGGTTTTTTTTCTAATTCCATACCATTTTCATTCAGTAGTTCACTGTATTTTTTTCCATCTGAAAAAAATATTTATTTATTTAATTATTGTGGAAGTAATACTTCCCATGCTTTCATCCTGGCCTTGATCTTTAAATATTGCTCATACTACTATTTTTTTCTTGTAACTGAAGAAAACTATAATAAGGTGTGTTGTGTATCTCTGAAACAGTCCGAATAAGGTATTTTATGTTGTACTTTCACCAGATCGCCTATCACTCAGGTGATTCCTTCCTTTGGTCCTCCTCAACTTTAGACAGTAAGTCATAAATCATCACGTATTTATTTATCCATCAGAAACACTTAAGAGAAAGAGTTTTTTAAAATACTTCTTTCACCTTTCAAATACTTCTGAAATGCACAAACAATTCCTGTACCTCCCACACTGTCCATTCAGACACACTGGTCAGTTACACTTTGAAATATACAGAGCACAAGTGATAAGACTGCAAAAATTCCTTGGCATCTATCTACCTACAGCTATGTTTTAAGCTACTGTTCTCCACTTGAAACACTGCATTCCTGCCCTGTGTCTGGGCAAAACCACGTAGTCTAAGCCACCAGTGCACTCTCATGCTAATGAAAGACTAAGCCCTTCAAAATGGAACTATACTATTTATACCCACTGCTTAAAGCAGTTATGCATTAAATAAATGCTACTTTTTGCAAAACTTCTTACTTAGAAAAAAAATAATCTATTTTGTACAACTTTTCCATTCATATCTAAAAATTCCAGTGAAAAGCTAAAGTTAATTCTCTCAGCCTCAAAGGATCAGCACCTCTGTGGAACAACAAAATGTAAGACTCTTGTTTGGTTATACATCAAAGGAAATGTTTTACAAATACAGAACCATGCAAGTACTTGAACTGCCTTCAAAGCTGTGAATAAAATGAAATATGTGGAACCACACTGAAAGAAGAGTGAGTAATAACAGTAAGGTATCCAAAAACTTTGGCTTTGAACCTGAAAGGTGCTCCCCAGATAATCTCATCTTCTTAACAGAAGTTTCACCCAGATACTACTCAGTGTCTGCCAAGCTCCATTCTTAGAGTTCCTTCACAGAGACACAAAATCAGGCAGGCAGAAAGATGTCTTAAAAAATGGCTTTCACTGCTGGTTTATCATTTTGATATCTCCAGAGACTACTTTTCAAAAGCTTTCCAATTCACCTTCCTTTTAAAAAAAGGACAAATAAAAGATTTGCTTTGTGCTTTATAACATGCTTTGTCAGTACTAACACTTTCCTTTAAACTACATTCAAGGAAGCTGCAGAAGGACCAACATTCCAATATGAGTCAGGGGATGGTATTTAATTTCAGCATTTCATGAATGTTCAGGTGCCTTTTATCATTAGAGTCACCATCAATACCTTCTTTTCTATCATGCTCTGTTTATTTCTACTTGCGTGACATACTATTACAAAGAAAATCCAAAGTTAGCTGTTTGACCATGGATACTTTACCACTATGCATTTTACACGTCTCTGCCCACAACTCTAAATCACTGGATTTAGTCTCAAAAAAATCCCCAATAAAAATTATCCAATAAGTAGACAAGTATTACCAGGAACTGGAATGGGACACTGAATTTCTACATCTCAAGGAAATACAGAAGTGCTACTCCACTTTTTTTCCACCACTTATTACCATACTGAAGAGAGTCACTTTTCTACTTTGTTTTAAAGGAGACTACTACATTTTAAGCAAAGCAAAAATCTTAGTGCAAATAATAAAACATAGACAAGCAAAAAGTTCTTTCACCCTCAACATGCAAAAATGCTATTTTCCAAAAGAGATGTACCCCTAATATATCACATAAACCATGGTACCTTATCTAATTTTGCTTTTAATCACAATCATCAAACTCTTAAATAGAATTCCACCTTAATACTTAGGACATACAGTTAACTACTGAAATTTGAATTTTGAGGGAGGCCTTTTCCTCTTTAACATATTATACGCACTTGCACAACAGGAATACCTTACACTAAATGAGTTTAATGAGGTGCTCTTACCCTAGAGAAAAAGAATCACTCCTTTTTCTGAAATAACTACTTGTAAAGATGCTGTAAGGAAAAAAAAAAAAAAAAGCAGCACAGATCACAAAGTTGGTTCTCCTTAGGAACAAGACACAAGCAAAGCAGTTTTTGGAGAAGTCTGTTGGAATCTCAAAATCTCTTGCTTAAGACCAGTAAACTAATGACAAATAGTGTACCTGCATGTATTTCCAGAAACAGTGGATTTCATAAAGATTTTATAGAGAAATTGAACTCCTTTCTATTACTGTCACCGTCACCATTTCTCTTCTCTTTTCTTCTTTTGCAAGCATGAAAAGATAAGTTTGTAGAATGAAAAGCAAGAGTTATAAAAGTTGATTCAGGTCTTTTCACTGCTCCCTAAAGGGACAGCTGCTCCCTCAGAAACCACTGTAAAAATCTTCCAGAAAACTAACACCAGATGATGCTGTTAAAATACAGGGATGCTGGCCAGCTGTGCATTAGCAAAAATTGCACAGCAATCCCTTGCCCTCAGGAAGTGCTGCACCAAAGACCACCAAGAATACATTCCACTAAAAGCATATTGTCAGCTACAGAGTTTTATCAATAATATTTTTGCTCATATCAGCACAGAAATGACACCAACAGTTAGACAGAAAAAAAGGGTCAGAACCAAACCTGAAATTTTCCTTGATTGGAAATAGTACCAGGCCAAGACCAGAAAGAAATCACCAGTCCTAGCTGCTAATGCCAAAATATGTCTGACAGGAACTGACAGGATCAAGAATCATCTACCAAAATACACTTGGTACCCAAATGACTCAGTGAGAGTAAGAACTTACTAAAAGCTCCATTTGTGTGCTTACTCAGTGCTAAGGAGGGAACCAGTAACCCCTCATGAACTCTGCTAGCAGGGCACAGAGTCCTAACAACAGATACCATCCAACGACAAGTTTCCCGTGCAAACCCCTCAAGCCACAAATACTGGAAGCATACTCAGAGGACAGGATCAAGTAACACCATTGTCAAAGAGGACTGGATCTCCAGAGTTCTGACAATAAAAGAGACCTCTCTCTCTCTAGCCTTCTGATTCTCAGGCAGGGAGAGAGTACTGAGGATCCACAGCCCTGCTGAGGTCCTAGCTGTGGAAGGCGGCCGAGTAATACACAGCTGCTGAAATAACTACAAAAGAAGTCATGAACAGTCCTGTAGAGATCTGTGTTAGATAACCAAGAGGAACTAAAAGGTGGTGTAAGATCCTTTGAGGACCTTAGATATAAGTAAAAACAAGGTAAATCTGATCCATAAGCACTACTCTGCTCCACTAACCTGCTAGTCCCCCTGTTCTGCAACTGAATTTGATGCAGCAGCTCATATTAGACCATTAATTACAGGAAGATATCTTTCTGGTTAGTCTCATCTTGGTTTTGACACTGCCTGCAACATGTGAAGAGGAAATAATTCCCGCTAATTAGAAAAAAACCCCAAACACTAGCTTCAGATGATCACCTTTTTAGTTAATTTTCTTCTCAGTCAGAAACTTCATATATTTAACTCCATTCCAAAGGTCAAAGGTTTCATATTATTGATTTAAAAGCCTAAACAATTCAAATAATTTATTGTTATTAAAAAACATAAAACATCCATTAAGGCCATGAAACTTACATCTAAACTTAAATCATTCACTAAAGTAATTTTAATAAGCTATAAAATTTCCTGTTTCCAAAACCCGCAATGCCAGGTTGCACCTTGCTAGTTAGCTGTCCCTACTTTCATACCGATAACATGTTGTCAAAGTCTGAAAGTTGAGAACACACACATGACATCTTCAAGAAACAAAGACAATTCCCCGAGCCCACTACTGGCTCAAAAGCATCCCTTCCTCCCCTAGCACTCTCTTAGCTGTCAGAAGATGCTTTTATGCCTCTTACCTCTTCATTGTTTCTTTCTTCACAGTTAAGTACACACAACTGAGCAGCCCAGCCCCTGAACGCACAGCAGTTGCTTTCACTGCTGCACGCAACACCAAATTAAGTCTCAAGAGGAAACAAAATTCTCCTGAATGCTATTTGGATTTTTCTACCTCATGCCAGAATTATACTAGTGTCAACAACAGGCTGACAGGGCTAACAATTTTCTGTCTTTAACAGAAGCACCGAGGTGATCTCTTCATTATTCTTTGCATATTAGTCCATGTGAACTAGAGGAATCGGCCTCCCAGACAGGATTAGCCTAGAAAGGGGTACAGTTAGGTATGCAGTCAGATCAAAATGGACCGCTCCCTGAGGAAAAAAACCACTGATGGTGGGATGAGCCTCCGCCAGCTCCTGGGCCCGCAGGCATTGGTCTCTCCCAGCCAGCTCTGGGCTCCTCCGCCCAGAGGACCAGCAGTGTGCCACACCCAGCCATCAAGGGATGAGCTACTCAGTTTGCACAGGTGAACCCTCAGCTCTAGAGCCTTTAAGAAGTCTTTTTTGGGGGGTTACGGGTACAGGGAGGTGAATAATTGCAGAAAAATTACCTTTCTGAGTGCTACATATCAATTTCTGACTGACCTTGGAAACAGAGATGTCACAGGCTGATGAGGGAAATGGGGCTAAGTTATACTGTGATTTAAAAGTATAAGGTACCTCAAAATAAAAGCAAAACCTAAACTTGTTTGAAATAATTCAACATTTGAGCAATACTCATTTATGTCACTGAATTAGGCAGGATCTCTACATTTGCCCATGAAATTCACGGCTAACAACAGAAGCTTCTGCAAATGTCACGGACAAAACATTGTTGCTTACAACAGGACATTTATTTGTTACTCTAAGACTGAACATTTCAACAGAGTAAGACAACAAATAGACTTTAACTTCTAGGCCATTAAAGGGCTCAGTTTTCTTCACAATTGAAATAGATGGGACATACAGAAAGGATTTGTTGGGACAGAAACAACTTGCTATTCACCACTACTATGCAGCTATAACTCTTCAGACAGTCCTAAATAACAGCACGTAACAAATATACAAAAAATGGTTTTCCTTCTAAATTGAAGTGTATTGCCTGTCTTCAAAGGCACAAACACAATAGGAAAAGCTGTATTGTTGCTATGACTTTTACTAGAACTAACTAGTCTGTCAGTTACACACTGCAGATAGAGGTGAAAAAAATACCCCTATCTTTGTGACCTCATTCTGCACTATACAATAGCAACTAAGATACTGACTCATTATAACAGACCACAAAATGCTGCAAGTGCTCTAGTGGAACTGGGCTGAGCTGCAGACACATAAGGCCATAATATTAAGCAACAATAAAATAAACTTGATTTAATTGGTGTGCCTAACATAACACTGTCTTTCGTGTATATAATAAATAATGATAATGGGACAACTGCATATTCAAGATGAACTAAAGTATGCCTTGTGTTCCAATTAAGGAGCTTTTATTGTAAAGATGTATATTAAACCAAGGCTACTCCACAGTGTCATTTTTAAACAACCTATACTCATAATACACAAAGATATGTAACACGGACGTGCTTACTGAGGGAAGAACTTGCTTTTACTACCACAAGCCTAAAAAATACCTCCAGCACATTTTTTTAAATGGACTCAAGATACTAAAATGATACTGAAAATAATAAATATTTAAAATACGTTCTGTCAGAAGCACAAGGAAACCTGATTACAATGCACCATGATTTATTTCTTCAAACAATTTAACTTTTACATAACTTTAGCTTCTAAAATCATGTCATATAAATTCTCCAAAACCAAGTAACATGATTAATTGAAAAAATATTTTAGAACTTTTTAACATTCCCCAATTATAACCATTTTGTAGCACTTAAGAACAAAAGTAAGCATAATCCCTCAAGATTTCAGTAACATTTTAGAGGTAGGATTTATCTCCTTTTTACTACAGAAATCTACAGTTTAGAAGACTACAGCTGAGCTAGCTGTCTAGATTTCCTTCACTATCAATGGACAGAAACACAGATTTCTAACATTAAAAATAAGCCAAGTGATGTGTACATCTATTTTGTGATGAAGTTAAGTCACAACCCATAAACACTTGTTCCCCTCCCTGCACTACAAAGAGGGTTAAGATGATTAGATCACTTACATATGTGTATTGTGGACAGCTAACTTCAGTGAGGTGAGTCGGTGCATCATAGGCAGCTAAAGCTTAGACCTTCAAAAAACCATTTAAGTGCCTAACTAAGAAGAGAAATTTTGCAAGGCTAAAATCAGCACCTTTAAAAAAAGTTTGTAATCACAGATCTTTTGAATGTCTCGGGGGGCAGGGGGGGGAGCTTTCTAGAAGAAACCCCCAAAAATCATGGAAAAATTTTGTGAGAATAACCTTGCAAACATTTAAATATTGTCCATGCGTGGAAACAAAACAGCATAGAAGTGCAAAGTAAAACACATGGGAACTATTGAGTATGTCCAGAATTAAATAAGTGTAAAACAATCAGTTTGGCCCTCAACAAAGTGAGATCACATGAGGCAATTATTTCCACCTGTTTGAAAATTTCCCAATTAAAGATACCACAAGTGTATCAATAATCCCAATACAATATGCTTAGATTAACTCTTTCAAGGTTTAGACTATTCTGGCATTTTGCTTTCTGAACAGAATTATTTAACAGGGGTTTTTAACAGTCTTTTTTCTATCATGCTGTTGTAGTGACACGTCTAGAAGAGACATACCGTATCAGATTTAACATACAAGAATCCCAAGTCATTCAATCTGTCAATCTTCTTAAAGAAACATTACAAAGTATTGACAGCAAGGACAGCTTATGCACCATAGGAGCCTTAAAAAGATAAAAGGATTCACTTCTGCTCTATTCCCATTAGTATAGGCCAAGCAAAAAACACTAATGTAAGCCTGAGATTTCTGGTCATTTTAAATTATGTATGTTTTCTATACAAGCTGAGAGGTCTTCCTTTTGCACTCTGTTTTTCTCCTACAACTGGCTTTTTTTGCTGTGCCACTTACAATGAGATCTAATGAATCTGGTACACATTACTATGATTCTATGCTATTCTCACTACCAAAGACATGCATACATTTGCACCAAAGGGAATGTATTCTATAAAGCCTGCTGTCATTGCACCTGCCACGGTGCAAATTTCCCTATTCTTATGTTGGAAGAGATTTCTTCCCCTACGAAACAACACTGTGATCACTTAATCTGTTGGCTGTAAATCCATTTGGTTTGGAAATTGAGGATATACTTTCCATTACAGCTTTATGAGATAGACCATGAAGTTCAGACCCTTATTTATTTACAGAGTTTCATATGTACTAATAGTAATTACATAAAGTGTAAATTTACAGTTCACATTTTGGACTGTGGAAAATAATCCCAGTCTTCATATACTGCCAAGTTACAACAAGAAAGCAGCCGTATCTCCCATGTTTTACTATTGCAATGACTGCATTAGCTCTTGAATGTAGAATTTCAAAGCAGAGTTCAAAAAAAGGCAATCATGAAGAGTCTGGAGGATTATACAGGGATTATTTTGCATGTCTCCTCTTCCCGTGTTAAAATCCATTGACTAAAATACCACTATAATTTCCTTTTCAATTTCACACTTTCAGCATCTACCTGAACAGTTCAATTTCCACAGGTTTTTAAAACTGCAAGATCAGTATCTTTCAGTGAACAAGTTTCCTCCACATAAGTTACCAAAAGGCATCAGTTGTATTTAAAAAACCTTGTTCTTAGCTTTCTTACATAAATTTTCTATTGGCAGAATGAAAGATGAGGTTGTTCAAAAGAAAGTAAATGTTTGAAACACAAGACAAGGAATAGAGAAACTGGTAGGAACACTAAGAATCTAGTACTATAAAAGGCATACAGTATGCAATGAAGAACAAAGTCTTACATATACTATAGATACTAACATAACTATAATCATTTAAGTATGTAGTGCCTGAATATTAGTTTATGAAGCATTGGAAGTTGTAGAAGACAGCAAACCATGGAAGAACCTTGCCGAGCATTTGCATCCAAGTCCATAGAGAAGTATTTTTTTAATGCTTTAATTCAGCTCAATTACTAGTTTATTCAAATTAAGAGAACAACTGGGGAATAAGACAAAATTAATCATTACTTTTTTCCATCGGACACCGATTTCTAAATTCCTAAGGACAGGGTGATCAGAAACAACAATTTCAATCCACTGACATTGGAAATAGTCAGTTTCAGGTAAAAATATTGATAACTGCTCTTCAACAACTCTTTGACAGCTCTTTTCTCTTGTATCCGCATGTTTAATGCAACCTGATTTTCACAAGTAGAGCACTAACAACATTAACTGAATTCCAGCACCTGTCCAGTACCACTGAGCAACAACCCAGCGCTCTTACTCATGACTTGGGTGAAATGAGCAGGAAACCGACTTCAGGTTTGTAAAACACCAGAAACGAAAACTAAGAACTGGATAAATACAGACAGAAGTCATTCGTAGCTTATCTTCTTCATTAATAATAAAAGAGTGGTGCACTTTCGTGTGAAGGTCGCCATTTCCTTCCAAAGAAACTGACCTTCCCTTCAGACCACCACCCCCGACACACGCGAGCCCGCCGCGGCGGGGCCTACCCCACGCCGCCCCACGGAGCGCCCGGCCCCGCCGGCCCGGCCCAGGCGCCCGCCCCGGGACCTGCCTCCGCACGCCCAGGCGACCCCCGAACCCCACCCGGCGGCGCGCGCCTTACGAAGGCGAAGGGTGTCCCCAAAGGCGGCAGCCGCAGCCCACCGGCCTCCCCTCAGGCCGCGGCCCGCCGCCCTTACCGCCTGCCCAGCCGCGGGGCAGCCTCGGGCCCCAACCCACCTGCAGCGGCAGCCCCTCCGCGGGGGCCGCTCCCCGGCTCCATGGCGAGGGGCGGCGGCCGGCAGCCGCCTTCACAGGGGCCCTGCGGCGCGGCGGCTCGGCGGGCGCCCTCGGGCAGAGGCCCTGCTCTCCCACTCGTGCTCGTCCCGGCCAAACGCCGGTGTTTCCTACGGGGGCTGCCAGTGCCGCCGGCTCGCGCGTGGCGTTCCCGCCCGCCTGCGGGGCTGGGACGAGCTGAGGGGTGGGAGGCGAGGGCGGGCGCCCCCGTGCTGCAGGGGCGAGGGCTGCCGCCGCCGGCGGGTGAGGGAAGCGGGAAGCGGGAAGCGGGAAGCGGGATGGCCGCTGCAGGGCGCCTCTGAAGGGCCCAGGGCGGCCTCCGGAGCGGGCGGGGAGCGTCGCCGTGGGCCGGCGTGGCCCCGCGGGGGTGGCGGAGTACCCCATCGCCTCAGCCACCGTGAGGGACCCCTCACGCGTGCTCTGACGCTCTCAAATCCGCAGCATTTTTAGGGACTATAAATTGCGTGGAGGCCTTTGGCACTATTTTGTTGATGATTTAGGTCTCCTTAAACGTTTTTTACGTTCGGATATCCTGAGAGCAAGTGAGATCGCAAAACGTGGGAACAGCGTTTCGCTGACGGTACTTTGGACATAGCGGCCTTCCAGCTGAAACGCTGCGACCAAAGCTCACCGGTTATATTGAGACATTATTTTTGAATGTAAAATCATATTCTTTAAACAAATTGTGCTGAAAAGGCTGTTTAAGACTTCTTGGCTAGAAACAGCGTCTGGTCAGCTGAGGAAGGTGCGGAGGAAGGGCAGGAGGAGAGATAAGGAATGGGTAAGGAGGTCAGGCGCCTCAGGTGCCGCCAGGCTACCGCAGTGCGTCAAGCCCCTGAGTAGAGGGGGACTGATCCTTCTAAGCACAGGCGTATGCAGAGGTGACAAATAATATATACTTTAAAAATTCTTGTCCCCGCTTTTTGTTCTTGGATAATCTAAACAGCTTTATTTTTAACATGTTAAATTGATTTGTTAAAAAAATCCGCTTTTTTTGCAAGGCACATAGAGTTCTGAGCTAATGTACTTAGGTTTTCTTTTAATTTGAAAAACAAATTTACCATCCCAACTACAGAAAACTGTTAACACCTTGGAACTTCCATTTTAGACTTAAAATGATAAAAATACATTAGATTGGATAATTTAGAGATTATTTTCATTCTGACAGCACTACTTCTCAGTGAAACCCAGGGGAAAAAAAAAACAAACAAACTGAAACATTCTCCAGCCTTTTATGATGGTGCCATATCAGCAGCTACATTTTGGTTATCATTTTCTATGTGTCTTCTGTGCAAGTAAGTGATGCAGATGCTTTGCAAAGTGGACAGTCATTATGTAGATCGAAACTTTCACGTTTTCCCATGTATTCATTTGAAGAGATTCAGCAACATCAATGCTTTTACCTGCAAAGCTGGGATTTATATACAGAGAGCTGAATCTAAAAAGCAGAAATAGGCAGAGGCAGCATTATTACTGTTCTGAAAAAGAAAGTGGCTCTACTTTTTTGTGAGAGTACCAGTCCTACTGCAATTGTAGGCTCACTGAGAGGCACCTAACAACCCTGAGACTGTTAAACAGCTGCCTGGAGGGATGTTTTTAGCTTGATTATTTTGTACTTGAACATCTAAGAGCTGCATAAATTTAGCTTTAGATGCACAGCACCTTTTTTGATTTGGAGCTAGCAGTAGTAAGAGGAATGTGTCTTAAACTTAAAACTCATTGTATGCAACCTTAAGAATACCACTCAATGTACACCTTCTTAAAGTTTTTAGGTTTGCCTTTAAAATAAATTGAAGCATCCCAATATTTTCAAGGTGAAAAAAAGCTGATTCCCCCTGTCCCCATTAACAGAGCATCCATCCAAAGGCAGCAACATTTGGACACAATCAACTGCAGATTCACTGAGATGTGTGATCCTGTTGTATTGAAAAACATTTTTCAAAAATAATGTATAGAATTTGTACTAACTTTATACATCAAATATTCCCTTGTGATTACATAATCAGACATTTTTCATAAATGAATTGTGTGTGGTTTTGTGCAAATGCATTCATGCATGTGGACAAATTAACGTTACATCCAATAAATAAAAAAATAAGATACTTTCTATTTTTACAACCAAATGTGAGATGATTAGGACTGTATGTCACCTCAAGTGAACCAACAGTAAAATGAAGCTTTGATTTGAAATAAGCAGATTGTAAATCGTAAAGGAAGCTGATTCTAGTAGTTGCAGATAAATTCTTTTGATCTCTTTCTAAAGATGCCTTTTGATCTCAAGAAAAGTCAAAGGACATATTTGTGGCAAAAGGTCATACAAAATAATTAGCTGCTTTTATTAATAATTAAATGTAAGAGCAGTGCAGGTGTTTAATTACATTAGAAGTCATGAATTCTCAGTATTTAACCAATCCACATGCTGAATAATTGCAGACAAGTCAGTGGTCAGCTGAAAACATAAACTCCAAAAACGCGGGCTTCAATTGGTTGTTAAAGGTAAATGGATTACATTGCTGCCAGACATGCAGGCCCTGCTCTTACTGGATGCCTACAGCATCAACAATCTGAGCAAAGATGAAAGAAACCTTTTTGTTTGGAGGGCTACAATCTGTCAGAATCCATCGGACGTCTTTATATTTTAATGCATCTCATTTAACCGAGAGCTGGAAGTGTCTGAAAATATATATGAAATATGCTGTCTCAACTATTGTAGTTTGCAATTGTGTTTAGCTGACGTGGGGCAAGAGATAAACCATCTTGAGAAGAGTGTGTGAAAATCATGAGCAGGAACATCAGTGTCTTCTCATTCAAGCCTTCATTCTTCTGTGTTACAGTGCTGTATTCAATTAAAAATAAAAATTTTAGCATCATGATTCTTCATTAGCATCATGCTCTTTTCAAAATAGATTATAATGTGTTTGTGATGGATCTGTTTGGTATGTAATTCTGATGTCAGAAATATGGCTCAAGTAGTCTCTTTGATCACAATCTGCAATTCTAAACAAATCATGATTTAGGATGTTCAGGGAGTTATGCAATGACTTCTTCGTTACTGTTCAGAAATTAAGCTTTACCATCAGGGAAAAAAAATAAAAAAGATAACACTTCATCTGATGCAATGAAAACCTCATTCTACAAAAGTAACAGAAAAAGCTAGACATAATATGAGGAGGAAAGGGAAACAAACAAAACTTGCTACCATTATGAGGCAACATAGCATCAGTTATGACAGTGTGCTCTGTTATTAGATACTTTACAGTGTTTTATTTAAATGTTACCACTTACATCAAAGTAATGACAACAGAATCCATTCTATTCTATACATTATATACTAAAGAAAGAGAAAACCTTTCCCTCAAAGAATTTCACCATCTGGAAATCAATACTAAAAGATTCCCATACACCAGGTAAGAAAAAGGGTAAAAACGTGTTAGCAAGTATCAGACTGATGGTCATACTTTAGTGTAGAGAGGTTTAAAAATGAATGTGACAATATAGCAGACGATTTTCTACATTTGCATTTCGTCATTGATCTAAGACTAACACAGCACTATTGTGAGAGCTTTTTATTTTTCCTTTTCCCTGTATAGGACAACAGACATCTGGGAGCAAAGAAAAATTAAAGTAAGGACATATAAAAAGAGTTTTCATTTAATTTAGTGGGGTTTACTGTGATTCCCCAAGGATTTCTTTATGAAGTTTATAAAAAAGCAGAGAGAGGAAGAGGTAATTTTTATCAAGTAGCTATCCTAGAATATAAAAAATTCAGAGTACATTTCTGTACGCCGGGCTAGAATTAAAGACTGTCTGATCAGTCCTCCCTAAATGCCTCATAACATAGAAAATAGAGTGCATTAAAATATCTACATTTTCATGATTTAATCCTGACATTTTGATTGACGTTCCTCTGTGCAAATGTTGGTTGTCAGCTGAATCCCGGGTTTCAATGTTCATTTCTTTCTATTGACTCAAATGGGTCTGGCATAAGTTTTGATGAAATAAGTTCCACCTCTTGGAACATACTCAATCACACTTCACAGACAAAAAATGCCAGATACTAGCTGGTTTAAGACACAGTGGTTTGTGCTAGTGCTTCTAGTGCCTCACCTGTCTAACCAGCTTATTGTTCTGAGCTTGAAGGGTACAGCGTAAATTCTTTTTTCTGGCAGGAATTTGCACCTTGTCTCCCACAGGAGCATTGCACCCAGCAATCACAGAGGTGTTCTGAAAGAGGGTTGTCTCAGTTCTTTTTGCCAAAAATGCTCTGCTTCGGGTAGAATTAAATGCTCTTCAGGCTACAGGGAGCTTTAATATGGTGAAAGAGCAATTACCTGGCAGGAAGATGAGAGTTCCAGTTTTGATCCCTGCTCCAGGTAATGTGTATTTTTCTGCAGTAAGAACTGGAATTTGCCCTACTTTCAGGTAAGAAACCAAACTACCTTTATGTGAGGGGTCATATGTGATACCGTGTAATATGCTGTCTCTTCCTCTGATGGAAGAGCTGCAATGGCAATGTTGGCCATGGTGATAGTGCTACTTGAAGTGGGACATAGGACTGACTAGACAACTTCCACAAGTCCCTTCAAACCAAACCTGAAGCAAAACAGTGCTCTGCCCATACCTTCGCCCTGACCACCTGAAGGTAGCCTATAGTCTGGTGAATTGGGCTGCAGGGTGAGAGTTGAACACTGACTCAGGAATGGAGTATGTGCGCGCCACCTTGCAGCTGAACACTCTGGCCACTGAGTTATTGGGCACAAACTGGTTGAAGTAGCTACTATGGTATTTTGTAAAAACTTGACTATTCCAGACCTAAAATAAGGAGAGGTTTTGGAGGCTGAGACACGTATGTGGACATACATGCTGTGATCTACACTAGAGGGAATTGAATATGGTCTATCAGGTTTACACATGGATAAGAATTTTGATTCATTCAAGAAGCTCCTTGCTCAGCATCTGCCTTTGTTAGTCTCATTCTTCCCAGACTCCTTAGTAGTAGTGCTGAGAAGTCTTCCACTAAAAAACATCCACAGTCTTTGTACTACATAGCAACAAAGAAGTTGTTTTCTGGACCGGACAGCGTATCTGTGTGATATTGTGGCACTGTCCATTGTGCAGTATCAGTCTGGCTGTGCCACACAGATGGTGTCAAGCACAAGGAAGCCCTGTGTGTTAGGAAATCCATGACTGACCAGGCACCAAAGTACCCTTCCTCCTTCAGTCCACAAAGGACAATGTAGACATTTCCTCATTTTATGGAAGCTTATATTGTTTGTGGAAGCTGATGTGCTTACATGCACTCACTTGCATGCAGGCATGCATGCAACTATTGATTAACAGACCTATTCTTATAGACTAAGCAGTCTGGTTTAGTCTTCAAAATTAGGGTAACTTCTCCCCTTAAAAGAACTGTTAGCGTAAGCTCTCACAGGTGAGGTGAGGAGAGGGAGGGCCATCTGCTCAGCCATTTAAATTGTCACCCTTTCATTCACTTAAAAGGAGTTTTCTCAGTTTGTTCTAATTGTAAATGTGGCCCACTGAGTTTAACAAGCTTAAACCGTTGATTCATTAATTTTTCCTGGTGTGAAATGTAGGCTTCAGGTTAAATTATTAAAAATGTAGATTCTTGGAAACCCAGAATTCCTTGTATGTAGCAACTATGGAAAGCAGATTGGAGAATGAAAAAACACTGCTCAGAAAATCTTAAATATTTTAGACTAGTAAAATGAATTTTTAATGCAATATGTAGTATAAATAGAATAGGTCATATATAGAGGTATACACACATTTAGACAGCTGGATAGATAGACACACAGCTAGATGTGTCTATCTACCAATGACAAAGTAAAACAAGTTGTTGTGAAGAGGAAGAGAAAGTAATTTTTTGTTATCATTTGATTCAACTATATGTTTCAACTATAGCAACAACAATATGTATGTTTCAACTATAGCAACTGGCTTCCAAAGATAAAACACTTTGTCTCCTCCACACGTAACTTTCCTTCCCTCAGAAAAATCCCACCACATGTCCTAGTTCAGTGGTTACTGAGCTTTGCAGCTGAAGGGTTGAACATAATTTTAACAGATCAAGGGAGATGCATTCAATACTGTATCTGCTTTGAAACTCTTATTCTGTGCTTCCTGGGGCTCCTGGAGCCCATCAGGGAAGAACAGTGGACCTGACATAAATCCTTTCTTCCAGCAGCTGGGCTGCAGAGGAGAAGAGCATCTGCTTACAGCGTGAGAGGGTCACATTACCATGGTTCCCATGCCTGAAATAAAATGGTGTTGATATACAAATGTGAGCCTCAGTAGATGCAAATGAAGATGCCATTTAAAACCTGGCATGGCATGACTCAAGTGACACAATTTCAAATTCAAATCAAATCACTGTATGCTATATCCTGATGCAGCTATCCAGAAATCTGAAGGTCTGTATGTGGGCCTCAGGCTGCAGATTAGAACCACAAAGGCTGGGCTGTCCATATTTTAAGGGAGGAATATTGCAGGTGCTCATGTCTGCAAATATCCATTCCATAGGAGGATTTAAGAGGCAATTGCCCATCTGCTAAAATATGTGTCCTGTATTTAATCGTGTTTGTGCTGAATTAGCACAAAACTTCAGAAGAAAATAATAATAATACAAAAATTAACAAGATTTCCAACTGTGCAATTATTAAGAAAACAAATGTTTAGAAGGAATTGGCTGCGATGAAGGTGAACCTAAATTTTATGATATGTGTAACTTTGGAAGTAGACCGAGTTGTCATGACTTACAATATCACTAAAACCCTTGTTAGAGGGAAATGTATTTTATTTAAATCCAAGAAAACCACTGTATAAGTATATTTCATAAAATGAACTGAATTCAGTTCAAACTAAATTCTGTTTGGTTTAGTTCTAAACAAGTTCTAGATTTTTTGTTGAAATAATTCACTATTTTATTTTTCAGTTATATAAAATCAATGCAGTTTTTAATTTCAACTGTAATATTCAGTTGCTCTTTACTATAACCTTGATTGGTTGCATAACTTGTGGTCTCAAGGATTTGGGAAGCAATGAAAGAAAAGGCAGTAAGCTAGCAGAGTGAAATTCTTACGTTACTTGGATAATTCATATTTGAGAATAAAGAAATCTGAGTTCTGTGGAATGCATGTGATATTAGATGTGTGTGCTTTACATATCATTTCCCTAAGGTCAAGAAAGTAACAAAAGTTTAATCATAAGTTTTGCTCTGCATGGATCTGAGAGCCTAAGGTGAAACTGGACCAAGAAATGTATTTATGGAGATAATCCTCTTGTATTCCCATGCACCCTCCCTTTGGAGGGGAGCTATATTCCAATAACTTTTATAATTTTCAGTCCTTCTTCAACTCTACTATTTCATTTATGCTTTATCGCCACATTCTACATGCAGATATGTGCATGACTTCATTGAGAGTCATGCACATATGCACATATTTCAAGGGAAAATGTAGCCTTTAATAAATATGCAATGGGGCACAGTTGTGACTGAGGTAGGCAGTTTTAAGATGCATAACTTGATTATTTCAAAAACAGATTTCTTCAAACATGCCAAAGGCAGATATATGTCAAGCTGAAAGTTACCTGAATTGGAGTGTAAAAGGGCAACCTAAGTATTTTCCAAATCATACAAAAGTCTGTTTGCTCATATTCCATAACTCAGAACCAGCCCGACTGGATTTTTACTATACTTTCGTAATAATTCATAGTTGGGTAGTGAACAAATATGAACAATATTAGCACAACAGATCATGTTCTTTAACCGCTAAATGTCATAATGGAAATACCTTTTCAACCATAACCATGGCACTTGCAAGTGAGATGCTATAAAAAGTAAAAAAAGATGTTTTCTTCTTTGTTTCCTATTTGAAATGTTTATTTAGGTAGCCCTCAGAACACTGTTGCTTGCTATTAAATGTCTCAAGGAATAATACTTTAAATGCTCCCGACTCCTCGGAGCTTTTGAAGTACTGTGAGAGTTCAAAGAAACCTGTGTTGTCACTGGTGTTTCTTCATATACTAAGAATTCCTCTCTTACTCAGAAATAACTACTTCTAAACTTGTTTCCAGGGCTGGAATTTGTTCTGCCAATAATCATGAAGTCCAGCTTGTCCTCACTTATTTTATTTCTGGAAAATGTGTTAGATAGGCTGTCTGAATGCTCTGGGAATTTAGTTCAGTTTAAAGTCAATACCAAGCCAGAGAGATGATCCCAATGTCCCACAGATTATTCCTCAGGCTGTCAATCAATATGATTTCACCTGGGTCTTCCTATCTGTTAAGTCCAGCAGCAAGTAAGCATGGAAGCACGTATCAGTTGAAAACATAAGAAATGCCACAGTGAGTGAGACCAATTGTCCGTCTAGCTCAGTTTGGTCTCTCCTGCAGCAGCAGTGAGAAAGGCTGTTAGAATATTATTTAGAGATTGCTTGCTGGCATCTGTTTTCTCCATTGTGTGTTGTTTCAGGTTGTAGGCACTGTTGAGCCCTTCATTACTGCCATGTCTGAGCATCCTTCTATTTTCCGTGGCATCTTTGTGGTAAGAAAGTGCCTTTTCTTAAATTTCATTGAACAGATTGACAGAGGAAATCAACCACAGAGTGAGAAATAAAACTTTTGTCTCCAGCTTCTTTACTAGCACCCTATCTAATAGTCAGTTATCCCATTTGACCCAAGTGATTAACAAAGCAACTAACTTGGACAGAATTCTTGCCAACCCTGTTTAACCTAGCTGCTTTCATAGATGTTCATTTGTTTAGCCTTTTTCAGTGCATATTTGTTTCAAAGATCATCCATTAGGTTTTCTTACCTGTTACGTTCAAAGCAAAAATACAAATTATACAAATAGTGTTTACTATTCTAGGTAGTGGGTTTTAGCCAGAGTTGGTTTCAAGTGTTAGTGATTGTATTCAGGATGACTTAAGCTCATCTTCCATAGGAAATAGGTCATCTGTTGGCCATTAGACATTCCATTAGCAGTTGAAATAGGTCAATAGGAGAAGATAGAGAACGCCTTTATAGATTTCAATAGTAAGATGAAAAAACTGTCTTCAGTAAAGCATAGGAGAGGAGTTTAGCAAAGCTGATAGAACCTGAAGCAGCAAAGAAATTTGAGGCATCAAGGGGAAGTCAGTTTCCGTTGATGTGCCTTTCTCTCTCAAAAGTGGCTGCTTTCCATTTATATTGGCTTCAAAGCTTATTAGCTCTAGTCTAAATTTTGCAGGGCCTTACTTCTCTCTTTTCCTGGAGGACTTTTTTCAATGGGTTAAAATGACATGGTGTTCTTTTCTCCTTCTTTGGTGACCTGACAGCTGTAAATCAGCCTGTGGCCATATGCAACATCACTATTTATAGTTTTCAAAGACACTGATGCAACAGACCTGTTAATTCAGTTTTCAAAAACTGGGTGCTTAAACAAATCGATTATAAATGAAGTAGGGTAGGTTTGCACATGTGTCCAAACCACTGTTCCACAGTCCTAAATTCCCTGCACATTTGCAGGACAGAGTATTTACATTTTTCTAAGAAAACTCCCAAATAAAGATACTGCACAACTTGTAACTGAAAAAAAATTGCTATTGAGTACTGTGTCAAATGTCATTCCATACTGATTTTCTATGTTTAAATTACAGTTTCTTGAGTTTTATGTAGTAAGCTTCCAATGCAAGGCTAAGAAAGCTCCTGTGAAATTTCTAAGTAGCTCACAGAAACCTTTCAAAATCCTGTCAAATACAGGAAACTCTAAAAGGATCATGCAGTTGTCCCTGAAGGAATTCAAAGATGATGTAAATGTCCTTGAAAATAAAACTTTATAATTGAAAACCTGACAGGTCCATCACTATAAAATCATAAATGCAACTCAAATCAGACTTTTACAAGGGCTTAGACAGTGAGTTTTCAAAGAAAATCCTTGAAAGGAAATGTTGAGTTATTAATATCACAAAATCATGAACAATGGATTGTTAGGTGACTAAAACAGTTCAACCTAAAAAGAAAAAAATGATAAGCACATGGATTTGCATTTTCAATTTAAAACAATGAAATAAGATCTTAAAAGAATTTTGAGCCTCCACAAAACTCACAGGGAAAACCTGTGCATCGGAAAATTTTCTATATTTTTCATTGGTTTTCCATGTCTGATAAAGGTAGCGTCAATTTTCACTGAAGTGTCTTACACAGTGATCAGATGTTGCTTTTTGGTGACAGTATATTGAATGACCTCTTAACAGTTTCAAAGAGAGAGAAAAAGAAAAAAAGTAAACAGTCTTCTACTTAGTAGCTGACTCTCCAATACCCTGGCTGTAAACACTACAAAAACTATGTTGTTACAAAATATTTGGTAGCTGTGGTGGGTTAACCTTGGCTGCAGGCCAGGTGCTGACCAAGCTACTCTATCACTCCCCTCCTGGAGTGGGGGAAGACACAGAGAAAATAATCTTGTGGGTCAAGATAAAGACAGTGTAATAAAGCAAAACCAAAGACCACATGTGAAAGCAAAGGAAAACCAAAAGATTTATTCTCTACTTCCCATCAGCAGACAATGTCCAGCCACTTCCTGGGAAGTAGGGCTCCAATACAGGTAGAGGTTGATAGAATCATAGAGTCATTTAGGTTGGAAAAGACCTTTGAGATCTCAAGTCCAACTGTTAACCCAGGACTGCCAAGTCCATCACCAAACCATGTCCCTAAGCACAGCATTGACTTGTTTTTAAACACCTCCAGAGACTGTGATTCCACCCCTTCCTGTGCTTGACCATTCTTTCCGTGAAGAAAATTTTCCTAATATCCAATCTAAACCTCCCCTGGCTCAAATTGAAGCCTCTTCTCTCATCCCATCACGTGTTACCTGGGAGAAGAGACCAACACCCACCTGCCCACAGCCTCCCTTCAGGCAGCTGTAGAGAGCGATAAGGTCCCCCCTGAGCCTCCTCCTCTCCAGATTAAACACCCCCAG
>JAVJGJ010000059.1:9740329-9782476 GCA_035590215.1 Microhierax caerulescens
GGGCTCGGCCATCCAGCCAGTTTTTACCCAGTGAAGCACACAGCTGTGCAAGCCATGAGCAGCCAGTTTCTCCCATAGGAGAATGCTGTGGGAAAGTGTCAAAGGCTTTACTAAGGTCTAGGTAGACAACGTGACAGCTCTTCCCTCATCTAGTAGGCGGGTCATCTTGTCACAGAGGGAGATCAGGTTTTTCAAGGAGGACCTTCCTTTCTGGTTGCTCCAGAAGATTAATACCCCCTCCCCTGCCTCCTTTCTCTTAGCTTTTACTGCTGAGAAAGACATCACATGGTATGGAATATCCCTTTGGTCAGTTTGGGTCAACTGTCCTGGCTCTGTCCCCTCCCGAGATCTTGTCCTTCAGCCTGCTGGGTGAGGTGGGGGAATGAACGTTGGAGCGACAGCCCTGATGCTGGGCCAGCGCTGCTCATCACTAGCCAAAACACTGGTGAGTTACAGACAGCTTTCTAGCTACCAGTACAAACCACAGCATATCAGGTCTGGTGTGGGGAAAGTTAACGCCATCTCAGCCAGACCCAACACAGTAGCATCTTATTTAAAAGTTTGTTTTTAAATCATTTCAAACAGGTTATCTTCTGATGTCTACCATGAAAAAAAACAACAAAACCAAAGCCTCATAAAAAAGTGTTGTCTTCTTTAAATAGTCACTAATAATAATAGCAGTTGAAATTAACATGAAGACTCGGAAACCAGATAGAAGGAACTGTAGAAACTTTCTGCATAGAAATTGGAAAAAAAGAACTAAGAATGTTTACAATTCCTTTTATTTGTTTTATGGATGCAAGTCTCTGTGCAGTATGTTTAAGCACAAAAATATGCTATGCAGGAATGATTGAACTGATGAAAAAAATACTGATATAAATTTTTAAGATCAAAGAAGTGGTCCTTTCTTTCCAAAAATAAAAATGCTGCTGCAGAGACATACACCTAAGTAATCAGTGAGGTGAAAAACAGCTGAACCTGCTTTTTTGATACCATTTTCTAGGAGGGTGATCTTCAATCACTTGATCATGGGTCAGTGAATAAAAAGTAAGCAATTTCACTGTTGATCAGTACCTGCCATCTTTACTTGTTTACCCTAGTCAGCTGCCAGTCTCACCGAGACTGAAATGTAATCCTGGAGGAGCACAAGCGACACAGTGATTTTGACTTAATTTCTGTCATTGAGATATAAAACCATATAAAATACCCAGATTTTCTGAAGATTGTAGATTATGTGTCTCTTCAGGTAAATTGCTTGCTATATCAATATAGGCACAGAATAGACTCCTCAAGAAAGATTGCTCATTGGTTTCATTCAGGTCTTTCCACTTATCCCTTAGAGTGGTGCACCTGTTGGGTCAGGGCTTGGGGAACTGGTACATTTCCTTCTGGGGTCAACAGAAGGACCTGCTGCTTTTCAGCTTTTAGCAGGAATCTACCAGTCTTTCACGTAGTTGCTGGGCCAGGCAAGCAGATAACCTAGGCAAATGGGCACTGCAAGTGCAAACTGATTCATGCCATTTTGCATGCAGAGCAAGGAACAAGCATCAGGCACCTGGGTTCGGACCCACAAATGTTGGCAGATGGAGGACAAGTTGTACATCTCCTCAATTAGTCACTGTATAGCTAGCAAGAGTGAGATATGACTAGCCATCTTCATTAAACTCACCTTAAATTCCTTGCAAAGTATTTATGACAAGTAAGGATCAGTCAGGAATCTCTTGGAAAATTAACAGAGAAGGGGAGGAGGCAGGATACAGAAATAGGAAAAATAATATAAAAATTGGGATGTTTTTATAGATATTTTGCAGGCACACCAAACTTCTCATTTGTATTCCTTTTTGCACAATTTAGTTTGTCAGTCTTCCTGTTACATCCTGTAAAACAACAGATTAATAGAAAGAACAAGGACACGGAGTTATAAAAGTTCCACAGAGTTATAAAAGTGCTTAAACTGATAATCCAAGTGTCATACCAGTCAAGTTCCCCAGGCAGTAGCTCCTTGCTCCTGTGGTGGGCAAGCCTCTCTGCCTCCAGAGAGACTGAGGAGAGCCATAAGATGATTTTAATCAAGCAGGATCTGTTTCGTAGCTTTCTCTGCTAGAAGTGAGCAGCAATGAGCATTAAAGGCAACCTTTGTTGGTGGGTTGGATAAATTTTACTAGTGAAATAAACTGAATTTAAATGTATAAATAAATACTGTACCTCTGTTTAATAGGTGGACGTAAGAGCTTCACAGCTAAACACAGCAGGACAAATTCTGGGGTTTCTGAAGTGCTAAAGCTTCTGCCAGGTTTGGTTAGAGTTTTGTATAACCTGAAAAATGTCTTCAAGACTTCATTCATTGGACTGTTAATATCCCACATCTTTTGCACTGCTTTCCCTATGAGCAAAATCTCGTAAGTTGAAATCATGTTTCCTGGCAATTACCTTTCTGAGGACAAATAAGCAAACAAAATAACCATCAACAAGCCATGCAGAGGCTTTCAGGAAGTCATTTAGAAGCCTGAAATTCTGCCTGAAAGGAATGTTCCCTTTTTCACTGAACTGATTGCTTCCTCCTTCGGTATCTCCTCCTCTGCCCTGCAAGTGAAATATCCAGTCGGGTCTTGCTGGTGAGAGTTGATGGATGAAACAGTTTTATACTGGAAATGATCTCTACACTGCTAGTCAAGCTCTTTTTGTCCCAAATGGATTCTGCATATGGCTGATTTTCTGTGTACAGAGTAAGAAGTAAACAGAGACTGAAAGATATTGGCTTTCCATCATCTGAACTGTCAGCTGCTGTACATTAAGAAGTTATCTATGCCTTTAATTGTGAGTAGGAGAGGGATTTAGAGCTTGAAGGAGCGTACTTGTTCCACAGTAAATCTACAGATAAGCCCCTCTTCCTTACTGCCCACACACAGTTCCACTGACTTTAAAATATTAAAGTGTCCCTTTCCCTTCAAACGTTGGTGCCTAAAGCAAGATCTATTATCCTGAAGCTTTCTTTGTAGCTTAGACTCTAATGAGATGCTGATATTGCAAACCAATAATGAAAATGAGGAAATATTAAAATGAAGCACAAGACTGCCTTTCTTACTGTAATATTTCTTTACTGCATTAATTTTGAAACATGTTTCTATGTTCTGTCTAATCCCGGTCTTGGTGTTAAAAGTTTTGATAATTGACAAGTTTCTTTCTCATGTGATGTGATCCTGGAGACAAGGTCTAAGTGTGTGAGGGAGGGCAAAGGAGGGGAGGATTTTTGTCTTTTAATGTGCCAGAGACTGCAAAATTTTTCTTTCAATTTAATCAGATAAACCAGGCTCTTTTTGTTGTCTAATTCTCAAAGTTTGGTGAATTGCTTAGTCCTTATTATGGATGGGTTGGAATTCAAGCAAGCAAATAGCTTAAGAAAATCAGGTAATGGTCCTGTGATTAAATAAATGTCTGCAGTCCCCCTGGGCTTGTCTTTGTTTCTTTTGAGCTTCAGCAATCTTGTCTTGTTCCTGCAGTGAGGATACAAGAATATGTGACTATTTAGCAAAACGTTCTTGTGTAAATGAGCTAATGAACAGTTGCAGTTGCTTGTATTCCCCAGCCTGTATAAGAAGAGAAGCGATTTTGTTTATTACTAATAAAAGAGGAATGCACACCAGAAAAATGCCTCTGTTTATCCATGCTCTAGTCACTGACAGTAATTTACACTACAATAACATCGCTCATGGAAGTAATACAAAGCGATCTCACATTTAGGGTGAATCTGATTGCATTCTTTGAATCAGTGGGTGATGCAAGGGAATTATGATATAAAAGAGACAAACACTGCTTGCACCAGCTTCAGGTGGGACATGCTGTTCCTGTCCTACCTGTCTAAACAAGCAGGACAAGTCACATCATGCTGGTCACATCCTCAGAGATTAAGAGTGACCAGGTCAGGGGACACAGAGATGTCTCCAGGTGGGCTTCCTGCTGCAAGGACCCTGTAAGCCTGGATATCACCAACCAAAGCCTTTTCTGAGTAAGCTAATGCCTCCTCTATGCCCTTTGTCACGCAAAGCAGCCAATTATCCCAGTGTCAAGGATATTTGGCATTTTTACAGGGAGATGCATGACTACAGATAGTTTATTTTTGCCTTGACTTCCATTTTTCAATCTTACTGTCCTCTTTCTTTCCATTCATTTCATGAAAACAAATCTCTTTACACAGAAAGAAGCATGATGAAAATAAGATGTCAGATAAATTATAGGAATAAAACTTTTTGACATTACACAACTTCTTTTAAACTGAGAGGGTGCAGTAATAGCATTTGGCTTGGTATTTCCTCCAACAAAGAGGTAATCTATTTTCATAGCTACCTTATAGGACAGGAGGATGTTATAGGAATTTTCAAGAAATTGTGGGGATTTTTGTGCTTAACATCTGTCTTTCCATTTTAATTGAGTTAATAGAATTCTCCTTTGTGTTCTGTGTGTATTTTAATAACCATTTAGTGCTAAAATTTTCAGGTAGAACTTCAGGTAGCTCAGAGTAGCATTTTGTGTGCTGAACAAGGATGAATAGAAAATGCAGCTCTCTTTCTTTTCTTTTTTTTTTTTTTTCCTAAGATGATGTAGAGTGTATGCTGTTACAAAACCAGCAGAAAGACGTTATGAACGCTGCAATCATACAACTCGATGAATGTACAAACCTGTGTAGAAAAATGAGACTGTGACAATAGCACCTGAGATTGGCTTAACTCCATATTTACTGGCCTCTGAATGCAAGCAATTTTTGTGTGCCTAAACAAGTATTCATAATGACACTACATTTTAAAGAGAATACTATTCATGTTATTCTGTGGGTACATGGCTACAGGAAACAGAAATATATCTACATAGTGAGAAAACAGTTCAATAAAGCATTAAGTAATATCACTAATGACAACCACAAAATAAGGTGGTGGAGAAAGAAGGGAGCCAACCACCGACCTTGTTCAACAACCCAGAATAGTGTAATATTAATCTTGAAACACTGACTTGTGGATTAGCCAGTAAATTGCATAAATTACTTAAGGGCCTTTAACATTAGAGTGTATAATGATTTATGTCATTTGCAATGCACAGCATGTCACATCCTATTGCAATACTCTGTATGTTATGTGTAACCATCTATCCAGGCTGCTGTTGCTAAATTTTCCTACCTCCTGGTTGGTATATGAGAGAATAAAATTCCACCCCCTTATATAATTTAAGGAAACAAAATGAAACTCTAAAGCTACATGGAAACCATTTTTTATTTTTATGTTGAAATTTCTCCTCTAAGAATCTATCTAGAGCCAAGAGTTTTCCCAGTTGGACACCAGGGCTGTTGGTTACAACTGCTTGTCAAGAAACTGACTAACAAAAATCAGATAGTTTCTGATAGTTACTAACTTCATTCACTTAGATTATTATTCACTTAGCTTAATAGCTTCTCAGCATTATTGAGCACTGCCAGGTTAGTTGGTTGATAAAAATATCTCTTAGAAGAAATCCAGTCTTCTAAGAATTTTGGGAATTTCAGGCATTTCAATTACTTTCTTCACTGATGCTTAATTTGTTTGAATCAATCAGTAATATTACCGTACCTTGATTCTTGCCACTGATCTCAAGATGTTTATAAGCAGATCAAAGAGAATCTTCAGATTCTTTGATATTTTCCTCATGTGCAAATGAAACCTGAACTGATGAAGCTGGCTATTTACTGAAGTGGTAGGTAACTGGAATTTCATGACTCCAAGACTTTGGCTTAAATCTTGTTTTCACCTACAGCAATTAAAAAAATAATTGATGATAGATAGGAGAGCTATGTCAGTTATGCTGGTAGTCAGAGTAAGAGGAATGTTTTAAAAAAAATATCCTAGCCTTTTCAGTTCAGTATGGGCATTTACATGTTCTTGTGTTGAACAGTCCTTCTTTTTCAATTTTGGTGTAGACATTAGGAGCCTGACTGATGCTGTCTACATCTTATAGCATGTGTGTGGATATATATATTTGTGTGTGTGCCTATACAGATTCACACTCAGACAATTCATTTTACATCTCCTGGGATGAATGCGGTGTGAGAAAGGAATTTTGTATCAACTAACAGGAACTTTCTACAATAAAAATACAGAAAAGTTACTGGAACAGAAACAACTAGGGATGAGTTTTGCAATATGCTAAAACCCTTTACTTTGATACATGGGACTGTGTTGTATATGTCTGGTTTGAGTATGCTGAGCTAGAGCTGGAAACTACATTTTGCAGGATCAAGCAAATCCCAGTGAGATTTTGCCAACAAAGATTTGACTCATACAAATTGATAGTATATACTCTGAAATCTTTGTCTTTTCAACATTTTTACAGCAATAATCTTCTTGCAACAGGAATCAGAATAGTCGTCTCAGAAGACAGTACTGATTAACCACTGGAAAAGGCAAAGGATGTGGAAGCATTTGACCTGAAAAGCTATTTTTCCTCATTTTAATAAATGGTCCTTACGCTAACCCACCTTTGTCACTAATCAGCTCAAAACCCTCCATCCACAAAACACAAAGGGGGAGGCAGAGCTGGTCTTCTAAGGTTTTTAAGGAGAAACTATAGGAGGTTTTATTCTTTTCTTCCCCTGCCTTTCTCTCCTGTCCCAGAGAAAGCCCTCATCTTCTCCCTCTACTCCTGAGTTCTTTGTTCATGAGCAGAAGAAAAGATTGATCTAAAAGTACTAAGAGACATGCTTCTATATTTGTTTCAGCTTTAAGAAGAAAAAGCAATGCCTGATCAAGGCTTTCACTTCAGTGTTACAGAGGATTTTCACTGACTTTTAAAACTGTGAGATCAGTCAAAACAGCTCCATCACAAAAAAATTAAGGTTCAGAAACTGTATTGTTAAAAGTAAATGCTAGTGCTAGAAAGCAAGCCAGTAATTTTTTTCTTAAAAAAAAAAAAAAAAAAGAGCTTAAAAATCATTCGCTATACTGGAAGGGTTTCGCAATCACATCCTGCTGCTAGGCATGTCATTTGATGATATGTATTTAATCAAATTTCAAATTATTTATTTGCAAATGCAAGATATGAACTTGGCTTTGAAAATGAAAAATGTGTCTTTGGCCTTCTATTCAGATACATTTTTAATACAAAGAATCAAAGAGTAGTGACATGAGAAAAAAATTTTTAGAAAGTTTAATTTGGCACCAAAGAAGAACTTTATAATGAACACTGATAGATTTAGCTGATGGTTTTTGTCCTACTGATTACCTTTGTCATCTTTTGTGCAGGTTATGAATGAGATGGATTTACTCAGTAGTTTGCTTATTTATTATGAAGCACTTCATGTAACAAGAGCAGTGATCTTCTATGCTGTATGGCTTTTAAGTAGATCAATACTCAATGAAATTACTTATGTAATATTACTTTAAATGTGCTGATTTACAAATAATACCAATTTCAAATTCCCCTTTGTACTTACAGGCATAAACATATTTCCAGCCATAATCTTTGAGAAATGCGAACAATCTGCTTCTGCTTTTCATGGTTCCACCTTTAATTTTGTTTGGCTAATGTTAGTGTGGTTTTATTTATTTTGTTAATTTTCAGAATTCAGTATTTATAGTCCTTTTGAGTTAGCTCAGTCTGGGCTTGGGCTATTGGCAAGCTGGTATAAAATGGTTTAGAAAGTTATTTTATTAGCTTCTAAAAGCATTTCTTCATCATTGGGAACACTTTTTGTTTGTATTGCTCTTGTATTTTATAATCTGAAAAAGAAATTTGAAGTATTAGGACCAGATGCTGGGAGGACCTTGTGCAGATCTTATGTAGAGCACCTTGCTGCTGAGAATAGTTCTGTTAATGCTAAAATCATTATGTTGCATATTAAGGTCAGGCTCTGTCTCTGTGATCTCTCAAGACCTGGCAATGCCACATGCAGTTAGTGTTAGCCAAGTGATGTCCCTGAAGGTGGAGGACAGACACCTTTGGAGAGTAGTGAGGTCCACCTGGAGCATTGGCTCTGACAGCAGCTGTTCCTGTCTCCTTCTATTAGCTGGAAAGGGAACAGACCGGTATCTAGATCTCTGACCTTTGGGAAGCTGGGCTTAGGTGACAGGAATTGCAGCCTCAGCGGCCCAGTGCATTACTGCAGGCCTTGCCCTGCTGGGGTAAGGGTATGGCTGACAGGGCACTGGCACCTCAGAGCAGCAGCTGCAAAGATGCTGACCTGAGCATCTGCACGGAAGGGGTAGGTGGCAGTCATCCCAGAGGACGGCTCACTGCCATGCACCGTGACAGCCGTGGGCATCCCAAGCTGTCCTGACACCAGTCCTGTGCCAAGGTGCTCGGGTATGGGGGATGTGCACTTCCACTGTGCAACGCTGGACGCCAGCTTGCTGGCTGAGCATGGGGCTGGTGTGATGGCAAAGAAGGGCCTGGGGTGAACATGGCAGGCGGGTGAAGAGATGCAGCTGGGTCACAGCTAGTGATGCTGGGGAGAGAGCTGAGGAGACAGGTTGTGTATCAGCACAAATGGTCATAACCAGCGGGCGGTGAAGGAAAGGACAGCGATACGCTTTTTCCTGCACACTTGCATGGCTTGACAGAGAACGAGGAACTGCTGTTATTACCACTGAAGCTATCTTCAAAGACAAATGAAAAAATTGTTTGAAATGCCCTGCTTTTTTGTTATTTAATTTTTTATTATTATTTGTATTTATTTATATTCTTTTCACAAAATGTTTTCCCAGTGCCTCTTGCCCCCAGAGCACATATTGGGACCAAAGTTCTTTTACCGAAAAATCTTGACACATATGGGATAAAATGCTGCTTAGTAAGATTTCATTAAATAACTAAGAAGTTACTGTCAGAGCTGAAATTATTATTCAAGAGTTGTGCTGTCGTGAAAGGGCTTTTTTTCTCATCTTTAATTCTTCTTTTAATGATGTGTTTTTCATTCAGTTTGTTACAAGGAAATTACTTGAGTTGTCCTAATAAAAGTTTAAGCAAGTTTAATAAAAAGTTGTCTTAACAAAAGTTTAAGCAAAAGTTTGTTTATTCTGTAACTGAAAGGATGCACAAAACCAAATCATTCCAAAGATATATATCTATATCAAGTGTATACAAAATCTACAGAATCACCTCTTTTAAAGCAATTTTGTAAAACCACTTAAAATCATATAGTGAGACATAAGTCTTATAAATAAAACAGGTACAATGAATTTAAAATATGCAGAATGAACTTATTTGTGATTGTTTGTGAACATTTATTACTAAGAGATGTTTAAAACAGAACAAATGATGTTTACAACTGGTTCACTCACCTTTTAACCACTTCCAGCAATTCTGTAACAGAGATAAATTTCTGGAAAATTATTATTGTTTTGTAATGAGTTGTATGAGTGCAGAGGAAAAAGCAGCTCCTCTATTCACCCAGCTGTAGCATGGAGAGCAGGATGGGCATCTCTGTGTAGGCTCATGTACTTTACCAAGGCCTTATGGAGAAACTGTGGCCAACTCTAGCATTGTAGCTAGGTCTGTAGTTCCCCGAACAAGCTTCTGCATACATGCCCTGCAATGTATCTCTGAGGAGGTGGTCAGGCCTCCCTGCTGTGGAGGAGAATCTTCATGCAAACTCAGAGTAATCCAGCTCAGGAAAGCATGAGTACCACATATTTTTCAGTGATTTAGAGGACCAGGATTCACTGATAATAGATGAAGAAGAGATATTTTAGTTTTTTATTGCTTGATAGGGCTTGATTTTTTTTGTTTAGTCCAACATATAGCACAAACCGTAATGCCTTACCAGATATGCTGTGTTAAAGCCTGGGACTTGTGGTAGTGAAGCATGAGAGTTCTCTGGAGATTAAACTGTGCAACAGACAGAAAATACAAGAAACCAGCAGTGTCAGTGATGCACAGTTGTATTAGCAAAGGAGCAGGTACCTGTGCTGGGCAGCAGCCTTTCTCTGCTCCTCTTCCACAGGTGAGTAAGAGGCAGTCCAGTGTCTTCCTGCACTAAAAGTGCTTTTGAATTCTGGACCAAGCTGCATCTGGGAATAGATGGGCATGCACAGTGCCTACAGAGGGCATGTGGTGCAGGCTCTCTGGCCATCCCTGCTGTAGCCCCTGTCTTGAAGGAGTCCTTAGCGGCCATTTCCACCTGATTCTTGATCTACATGTAGCTCATGAGCAGTGGATATGTCACCTCCAGCCTGAATAGATCTCCCCAGCTGTGGTAGATACATAGCTTGTCCCAAAACATTGCTGGAATTCTCCCAAAAATGGGAATGCCCTCCATTCCTGTCCCCCCAGCACTGTCTGTCATGTCTTTGTGGCCTGAGACATTTCTGTGACAGTGGCTGTGCTGCATGCACAGCCAGCTGCCCTGAGTGCCATCCCCATACTGCACCAGGTGGCGATTCAGACAGCTCTGTGCATTTGTAAGGTGAACTTCATTCTCGGGTATGACTACCTTCCTCACAAAAAGGGATACAGAGGAAGGAGGTTAATCTCTTTGTATTGAGATATTAGGACAGGCATAGGTGATCTTGTTAGGTGCTACCAGGAGGTAAACAAATTAAAATGTAAGAGTCATGACCATGTCAGACTTTCTAGTCTAATTCTTGCCTTGAGCCAATATTTGAGCAATAATTATACTCTCCGGTGAGCTGCTCTATGGACACGAGTAATTATAATTCCCGATACACAAAACCATGTATCTCATTATAATGAAACACAGAAGTAAACAAACGAACAAAAAAAAAAGGCCTAGAACTAAATGTTCAGGATGGCATTTATATGCTCGGCTTTAGTCAGTCAGCTCAGGTTTTACATAACAATGAAGTCTGCATGTGGAAATCTGGCCTTATACCTGGAGTTTGTGTGAAGAGTATTTGTTAGAGATATTTGTCCAATACCTGAAAAGAAAAATGGCTATTCACTTCAAATATTTCATTAGGTAGTAATTAAAGTGAGAAGTTTGCAGAGATACACTGCTTCTAAAGTTAAAATACAATTCTGTGCTCACATTTCTGTAGTAACTAGTTCATTAACATTAAATAATTCAATATTCCAGCCATATTTCATTAAAATCCTAAAGTATTTACTAAAAAGTAAAATTTTAAAATTGATGTGGCTAAATGTAGTTAGTTACTGTAGACTCTTCTTAGAGTCAGCACAGATCTAGGGAGCAACTCAGTTCATCCTAGAGCAGATGTCTTAAATATACTGTAGATATGTGTATTTAATCAAAAGAATCTACCCCAACAGAATAAAAAGTTTAGACTTAGAAAACCAATCTCCATGTGTTCTAATTTCATTAAAATAGATCTGATACCAGACTTTCTAGATATCCACAAAACGTATAAATCTTACCAAGCAAAAAGCTGCAGTGATGGCTACTCAGCTGTTATGACAAATTTGACCATCAGTCGGTTCAATTCAGTTTGATTTTTCTATTTTTGTAGGGAAATTGACTACATGGCTATATAAATTCACGTCATTTCCAGCATTTCCATGCTTCCTTACCTGAAAGAATACAGCACTGGAACACATACGTGGTGGAAATCCTGATGACACTGAAGTTAAAGGGAATGTTTCCTTGATTTCAGAAATGCCAGGATTTCACCCAGGGACAAGAATGGTTGTTCCATGTCACCACAGATCTGCACAGAGAATGAAGATAATCCCCCAAACTTCAAAACCAAAGCCAAATACACACACACACACACACACCCCTTGTCTGGTGGATTCCTCATTTCATGTCCCATTAAGGCATCTGCAGGCAACTCTGTCGTAGAGAACAGGGTGTCTTGTGCTTGAAATGTGAACAAAGAAATGAGTGCTGGAGTTCAGCGATGAGTCACATCTGGCAAGTGCATATTCCTGTCACTTCTGAGCAGCACTGCCCTGCTCTGCTCCACTGAAACATTTTAAATTATGTGGGAGATATTTTATATAGAGAAGCAAAGCACTCTGTACATGACTCAAAGATTCTGTTATTATTTTATCCCTTATTCAAATTAATCTTTAGATCAAGATTGTATTATTACTCATAATTAATTTGGCCTTGCATAATGCTTTTAATCCAAGTATCTCACAATACTTCTTGAGCATTACCTAATTAAGCTAGTCACAATATCTCTGTGATGTAGTCAAGGAATCTGTGGCTTGTTTCATCCACCGCCAAGAAGCAGTCACCTCTGGGGTCAAGTAAAGCAGCTGTTCAATAATGCATAGTGGCATTGTGCCACACTTTGGGAGAGGGAGTGAGAAATAGCATCCCTAATTGGGACAACAGGGAGATTAAGAGAGGAAAATTTAATTATCCATAATGTCAGATTTAAAGGTGATAACTTGTCTTTTCCTCTGAAGATTGTCAAAGGCTTTTTAATGTCCAGTGGTTTTTTAGTGCACAGAACAGATGTTTCATAAAATACCACAGGTCCTCTGGTACCCTCTGGTCAGAGCCTGAGAGGAGCTTCTTACCTCGTCATGATTTGATGACCTATTTTACTTTGAAATTTTGCATCTACACATAGCATTTACTTGCCCAAAGTAAATAGCTAAAAACAATAAATAGTGTGATTCTTTATTAAAACCTGTAAGCAAGTGTCAGTATTTAACATTTCTCCCTATGAGGCTTATTTCAGGTAGTGTTATTATCCCCACAGTACAGAATGAAACTAAAGCACTGGGAAAATAAATTATCTTCTACATACTGAGAAAGCCAGTGATTAAAAGGTCATCAAATCTTATTTTCCAGGCCTATATTAGTTTGCTAAACTCTCCCTCATCCTTCTTTCTGCCTGTTAAAATATCCCTTACATTCAGTCTGTACAACAAACCCTTTCTGTATTTGATTAGAATACAGCTTGAACAGAGTCTAAAATATTGTGCCTAAGAGGAGAGCTTTCACATATCCATTCTCATTCCTGCCTCCTGTAAAACGAGATTTTTTTAAAATAAAAACAACCCAAACCAACAAAACAAACACTGCTAACCCCACTAATGCAGAAGCTCCCCAAGTGTCTTTTGGACAACTGCTCCCCAAAGCAGGAGCACCCCGTTTGTGCCTACTGCTGCTTCAGCCCAGACCCATCCCCGCAGGAAAATGCAACAGGCACCCATCACCCAGGCTGTTCACAGCTTCACAGGCTGAGGCGTGTGGGACACGGGGCTTCGGGAGTGTGCCAGAGTGGGGACAAAGGACTTCATATGCAGTTCCCTCTTCTCGGGAAGAGGCTGTAGTGATCTCCTGTAACCTTCTCTGCAGCACACAAACCAGCACATATCACTAAGAACTTTTTGCATATGATAAAAACCTGACCTTCATTTAGATGCTGAGAGACAAAGGAACCGTTGTGACTCTAGGCAAAGTATTGAAATGGAAAATTACACTCAACACTGAATACCAGAGATTTTACTGAATCTCTGGTGGCTCAATCTCAATTCTAGGAAAACATGTTCCTTGGAGGTATTTATAAACTAGTTTGCTGAGACTGGGGTAGAGCCTGGGTAGCCCAGATATTTTGCCAGGGCCTAGAAAAGCCAAGAGGGCCATAAAATTCACCTTTCTCCATCCTGCTTGTAGCATAGCCATTTTTCAAACCTTGACTTTCATGTGCACATCTTTTTTTCAGTTCTGTAACAGGATGTGCATTCTTATGAAGCAAGAAAATGGATGAAAAATTATAAGGAACATGCTAAGCATTCCTGATGATTATTAAATTTTGAGACAGGACAGGCACTACTGTAACACCTGGAAGATTCAGGTCTTAAAGCATAGGAAATTCTATAAAACCATCTATAATCCCAGTATTTTTACTATCTAGTAATGACATAATCTGCAGTGATAGAGCATCCTCCATTTTATGAAAACTCTGAGAACCAATGTACGTTATTATCATCAAGGGAGCAGACGGCCAACATGACCATTCCCAAGTTGAAAACACCTTTGCAAGATGACCCTTTAAGTAGAGCTCCTATGAGAACGAAAAATCCAGTTCTTGGATGATTAAATTTCTCCCTTTGATGCTTTCAGATATTTTGTGAAAGAACTATTCTAGGGGAAAATAAAAAAAATCCATGAAAGTTCCTATTTCCAGTATTCTGATTGTAGAATATTTACAATTTTGAAACAAAGTACTTCCTGAAGGGAAAAAATATAAATGTTTCAGTCTGCGAAAGTATTGTAACAAAAAGTTCTGACATGCTCAGTCTAGCTCTATGTTATTTGGGTTAAAATTGACAGTTTCACATTTCACCAGAGCAGATCATCTGTCAAAGTTTTAATAGCTTTTGTTGTGTTCCTTAAGCAACTTCAGTCATTTTGAATAAATAAATAAATAAATAAATAAATAAATACTCTTTATTTCAGGGAGAATTCTTTAAAAAGGAAGTTAAATTCCCTTTCCAATTATGCCCCAAAGTATGCACATCTCCTTCTCAATTCCAGATGGCTGTATTAACTATGTTCATTATGGTGTGCATCATGAAGAGCTGTAGCATCACAGTCATAGTGTCTGTGCTTATATTTTCTTTGTAGAAAAACACGTCTTTTCTCCTCGGAAAAGAGGAAGGACATCTCTAGACTGAGCTACTAGTACATGTAAAATAAGAAGTTTGTCACATTGCAGGCCAGGGAAACACACATTGAGCAGGGTATGAAGTTAACTTTAGGGTGCTAGAAGTTATACAAGTCAACGTTGAGCTCTTCATAGCAATGAGAGATATGGACTCCTAGGTGATTCATCTAACTCCAAATGAGTTACCTAATTATACACCTTCACTAAGTCAGGGAAAATAATTGCAAGTTGGAAATTCCTGTTATTCTCCATTGACACTAAAGGGAGCCAAAGGTAACTAATTCACTCCTTGATAACTGACTTTGTCTAAATTTTGCTGAGAAGATCCTACCCTAAGTACCTACAATTATCTTAAATTACTTTTTTTAATTTACTTATGGATTTTGATAGCCATTCCTAAAATCAACAGGAAGGCATCCAGCCTGGGCAAGTTCCAGGGATTACATGCCTAAGGGTGATACTAGAGCAATGACATTAACAGTGCTAAGCGTGCAGCAACAGTGTATTATGAACTCATATTTCAGGTTTAAATCTTCATAGAATATTGCATTTGACTGAATGAATGAATGTGTTGTTTGAGTATTGCTATAACTGTAGGTGCTGCTGTACCTAAAGTGGATGAAACATTAAGGCACAGTAGATTTTAAAAAACACAGTGCTGTAACCAAAGCAGAATGACCAGATGGCTTGGCTTGTCACAGGTTTGTGAATACTTTGCTATATGCAGAGTATACAAGACCTTTGATCTTATTTGCACAAATTTAGAGACAGATTTAGGTTTTAAATATGTATGTGCTAGTGCAAAAATCTAGCTGAAGCAATCAGAAATGTTAAACAAAAGTATTGCTGCATGTCAATTCTCTGTCAGGATTTAGAGGCACTTAGGGGGAAAAGTGTAGACCACAAGCTGCACCGATACAAAGGGAGTGAACTCTCCTCTTAATGTTTTTGACACATCACGGCTAGCAGAATAGCAGAAATACTTAAATTAAACATTAATTTGGGTATCTCCACATTGCGTGGCATTCTGACATATTCTAAGTTGCCTTCAGTGGGACTGCACAGATGTTACAGAGGAGACAGTAAGCCGATTCTCATATCTTTACAGCATATGTTTTGCTGTACTGCTCAGATCTGCCTGGCTTTACTAGCCGAATTCAAAATACATGAAATGTCAGTGATTCCTCTCTAGTTGTAACCATTTACTCCATGGCAAAATTGGATTACTGGTAGAAAAGGAAAAAAAACGGTGATGGGGCAGTATAAACAAGAAAAAGCAATGAAGATTATCTTGCAAAAAAAAATTCAAGAGAGTTATTTGCACTGAAACAAAAAAGGGCATCTCAAATGCTAAATAGTTCAACATCCTACCCAATAAACCATACTTAACCGACTACACAAATTAAGAACATTATAAATAAATTCAGCCCCCACACTGCGTTAATCAAATATAGAATCAAGGCAGATGGAACCCCAAGTACAAAAGGAAACATCTCGTTTCGCAGTCATACATAGTCAACCAGGCGAACAGATGGCTTAATAGCATGCCCTGAAACGTCTAATTGCATGAGAAACTTTGTATAGTTTTTCTGGACTTTTAATTGGTATTATAATTCAACTGTGTGTGAAGAGAGCCAAATGTTTTAATAGATTAATAATAAATATCAAGATAGACTGTTACAGCATGTACAAGACCTTGCTGGATTATTGTTAATGTGGATTTAAAAAATGAGGCAGTGCAGGGAGGGATTCAGCCCTGTGAGTCCAGACTGTCATGCAGACAAGCTATACTTACTTCTTTGGAAGTCTTCCTCATAACAAGTTGGGTACCTTACCATCCCACAAAACAGAAACAACAAGAGGTATGTGATAACAGATATAGGGTCAATAAGAATTTAGTCTACATAAATGGAATGAGAGGAGCAACGGCCAGTAACTATAGCAACGAATAAAACCCTAAGAAGAGAGGGGAATGGACATTACACATCAGCATGCCAAACTGAAATGCAATAATGTGACTAAAAGATTAGCAATATATTGCAAAGATCTAATCTACTGAAATAATAAAATATTTTATTTATATTGTTAAAAGAATTAACGTATATTTAATGACCGAGATGTAAATATCTAAACAGCAGCAAAACAATGTATGGTCAAGTTCACAAAATCTTGTTAACAACAGACAAAGAAAGTAAGCATTGAGGCAAGAAAAAATCAGCAACAGCAAATGTGTTTTCCAGTGTGCACTGAATTCAGAAATTTTATCTAGAGATATAGGATCTATACGTCTATTGCCCAAAACCTTGTATAATGTTTCCCTCTAGTAGCACAAGCCACAGGGAAGCATCAGAATTCTGCTGTTTTGGTCACATCATTTAATCCATGTTGCAATCATGCTGTTTAACCACAGTATATATTGTGCTGGAGTTAGAAAATCTGTTAAAAAATGGTGTTGCTTTGATGCTTAGAAACCTTCTTTTCAGGATAGATTTATTAATGGCCAGTTTATATCCATTTGTTCTGGTGCCAGCAGTGGCTATTAGTTCAGATAGCTTTTATCTGGTGTATTAATGTGCAATATTATAGACACGCAACATTTTGATGGACTGAAAGTTGAGTTCCCCTCAGAAGACAGAATCACAGAGTGGTTTGGGTTGGTAGTAACCATTAAAGGTCACGTAGTCCAGCCTCCCTAGGGATGTCTTTCATTATATCAGGTTGCTCAAAGCCCCATCCACAACTTCTCCGTGTAACCTGTTCCAGTGTCTCACCAACCTCATCATAAGGAACTTCTTCCTTATATCTAATCTAAATCTACCCTCCTTTAGTTTAAAACAGTTACCCCTTGTTCTGTCACTACTGGCCCCGGTAAAAAATCTCCATCTTTCTCATAAACCCCCTTGAGGCACTGGCAGGCTGCTGTAAGGTCTCCCTGGAGCCTTCTCTTCTCCAGGCTGAACAACCCCAACTCTCTCAGCCTGTCTTCACAGGAGAGGTGCTCCTGCCCTCTGATCGTTTCATAACCTTTCTTTACCCTAATTATCTTGGAGTCTATCTCTGATTCTCAGATTAATTCACTTGTGTAACCAGATGTAAATTACACTCCAGGTAAACTCTTGCTAGAGTACTCTTTAGTACTTCCCTATCCTTGAGGGATATATTTTATTTTTTCATATGGCTGTATCATGTCAGTCTGTCACAGGATAGCTACCAGCTATTTTTTTTTCTTGGTGTATTGTTCCAACAGGTGAGGTAATTTACTGAAGAAACTCTAGAAACTACTGCTTAATCCTTGGCCTTGCATTTTGCGCTACTGAATGTTGTCCAGTTTTTATGAACTCAACCATCAGCAGGAGCCTATATCCCAGCTATGGTTGTTATTCCATTATACCTATTATACCTGTACATGTGGCTGTGTAACAACTGAGCCTTATCATTATTATTTATACATGTCCTCCAGCATATACCTGAAAAATTGCAATCCCAGTAATAAGAATTTCCTACAAGTATAGCGATCTCTATTCACCTGTCTATAGGATCTGTGGCACTACATCAAGGATGGCCCCAGTGAAATCTCTTTTGCAATCTCTCCCATACACAACTGACCAAAATCCTTTTTCTTTTCATCAATCTAACCTTTATTTCACTGTTCGTTACTAACGTGGTAATTCTCAACCCCACCAATTTAATCTTATCTTTCCTGGACAGCACACAGCTTTCTTCCAGTGATGGTTGTAGTTTCATTATGCTACTTGTTGCTGTATAGGAAAGAATCATAGAATCATTGGAAAAGACCTTGAAGATTATTGGGTCCAACCATTAGCCCAGCACTGCCAAATCCACCACTAAACCATGTCCCTACGTGCGACATCTACACATCTTTTAAATACCTGCAGGGCTGGTGACTCAGCCATGTTCCTGGGCAGCCTGTACCAATGCTTGACAACCCTTTTGGGGATGAAATTTTTCCTAATACCAATCTAACTCTCCCCTGGCATAACCTGAGGCCTTTTCCTCTTTGTTCTGTCACTTAAGATCCAGACTGATAAGCTGTACTTTGCACATATTTCCAAGAACAAAGAAGGATACAAGAAATTAAGGAAAATGGCTGATCATGGTCATAAGGTCTGTTGTGCTAGACTGAAAGCAAATCCTGTTCTATGTAGGTGCAAAGGGTAACAGAGGTGAAATAACCATGTTGAAGGTATAATGCCTGAAATTATAGTGCTTCCCATTTTGGTTTTTATAGTTAGCCAGTATGACACACCTTCTTAGCTATCTTTGCTGTCTTCTTATCGCTGTTTACAGGGGAATCTGGTTGAATCTCTATTTACTGTGGTCCATAAAGGGTGGGGTTTTTCCTCTTAGAGTAAAAATCTTACAAAGCAAGAAAATTTACAGTGCTAGTCCTACCAGCCAAAAGTTAACCCACAAACCTCCTGCTGTTTAGTGCTACAGATGTTTTCTGAACTCTCTGTGGTGATTTATAGAAGAATGAAGCTGGGTTAATTAGCATTGATAATATACACCTGTGGGCTGGCTTCAGGGGTGGTGGGTTGGTCGATGTAGATAAGGTGCAACTGTGTCTGGTTAAGTGGTTGAGAGCCAGTGAAGAGGGAGCAGCCGAGGAAGAAGCAAGAGGAGAGAGCATGCCCTGAGTGAGGAGCAGCAGCAGCAGCAGCAGCAGCGATGAGGAGGAGATGGTAGAGGGACTGGCATGAAGAGTGTGCCAGTATGAGATGGTGAAAGACCTTGTTGCAGCTGGCTAGTTTGGAGAGCGCTGTGACAGTGATTTGTCCCTGAAGTTCCTAGTGCTCATTGCCCAAATACTGGGACTCTATAAAGTCCACTCCCTGCCCCTTCATGCAGATCCTACTTGCCAACTGTATGTGGGCTGTAACTGCAAACAGCCTGGTGCTCAGGCACTGCCCTCTCATGCCCATTTCAGGTGCTTCTTCCGTGAAAAAGCTAAACTGCATTTATTGAGGTTGTCAGACCCCACTCCCCCACCCCTCCCCGGGGACTTAGTCCAGCTGCAGTTCTGCAGTGCATACTCAGCAGACAAGATGGTTATGTCTATACGAGTAAATGCACCAGTCCCAAGGCCCACTCACTAATCCCCAGGCCAAGCGGCTTTGACTGGCTGTGCCTGTACTGTTCAATTTTTGTCAGCCTCCAAAACAGTGGCCGCTTCCAAATATGGGCCAGCCTGTGCTGTGGAGCTGCTCAGGAGGCGCTAGTTCACTGGGTTCAAAATGTGCCAGGGACTGGTTTAACGATTCATCCATGCGTACATTTGATTGCTTCAGTTTAGATTATTATTGAAGACAGCTGCAAAAATGCTCATACCCTGATGTTTCAGTTACAGCACCCATATATGTGCGTTTTCCTTTGTGCTCCTGAGAATTACCCCTTCTCAGGGTTGGGTGTTAAAAGTAGTGTCAAAACCTTTATTTGCAGCTATCAGAAGGTCTGGGAGTTCAAGAATTTATAAGATTATAGCTCTTGAAGTACAGAGATTTATGCCTGGCAATTAGCATTTTTGTGAACCCATATCTCACCTTTCATTGGCATAGGCAACCTGCTCGTACTGCAGAAGCCTGTGGAGTCTACCCCTTTGTATAAGGACTTCCAGAGCCTGCAAAAGTTCCCTTGTATTTAAAAAAAAAATCTACAAAGAAGTGCAGCAAAGTTAGCCTGGTTTAGAAGTGTAAAGAGCTAAAAAGTAACCTCTCTACTCTTTAAGTATCCTGACAACTGCCATGCTAGAGGCAGAGCTGTACTATTAGAAGTCTTCCATGGTGGAGAAATAGGATAAGAAATAGGATAAGAGGAGTAGCATTAGAGAAACACAAAGCCCCATATTACTCACAGGATGCTTGCTCTGCAAGATGTCCAAAGGAAGGAAGATTGCTGAAATGATGGCAAGACAGGGAGGTAGAGGAAAGCTGAGCTTGGGGGAAGGAAAGCTAGTATCAGCAATCCCAGCAGCTTCAAATTACTTGGATATATTGTCCAGGTTGTCCTGTTCTTATGCTGAAGGGAAAGTCAGTCCATGGGAATTCAAATCAGGAAATTTTGAAGCTATCAGAAAGGGCCACAAGAAAGTAAATTATAGATAAGAAAATAAGAAAGTTATTTGGAAATATTATTTTGCATGATAATGGACAAGCCAAATAACATTCTGGATGAAATCACCTTACAGGAACAGGGAAGGTGAAACACAACGGCCCTATAATTGAATACAACCCTAACTAAGATGACTACTTCTGATAAGTATCCAGCACACAGGATTGCAAGTTCATAAAAAAACAAGAGAAAGCACATCCCAAAGACACCTACATGTGTGATCACAGTTTAACCAATCAGGCAGAAGAATAAATCAAGTGAGGAATAAATATATTAAAATTCTTAGCATTAGATTAGAAAAAGAACAGAAAACACCTTGTTTGCAAGAGAACACATCTATTCCTGTGGAATAAGAAATACGAAAGAGCTTTCTTTGTAAAACTGTGAAAACAATTCTCAACTAGCAATACAGAGCGTAACTCTGTAGGTAGTTATTCTGCCTTTAAATTGGATGTATGCAGCAGTTAGGAGTTGCTATCAAAACAGGATAAGCCATCTGGCTTGTGTGACAACGTGTTTGCTATTTCCTATCTAGTTGTGTATTTGCTTTACTGTTTTTTAGTTTCCGTTCCATATCTTCAAAACTCTTGACTTCAAAATAAAACTAGGTAGACTGAGGCAGAGGTATTGTTTACTAGGTGCTTATTACAGGGTGGCTGTTAAATAAACTGATTGGGGTTTCAGAAACCGTAACACAACTAATCTAGATCAAGGTGCAAGGTCACATAGTCAAATCAAGCCTTGTTTCCTGTGGTTTTTCATGGTTAACTCTGGGGTTTCAAATTAGACTAGACAAGGAATCCAGTTATTGCAAGCCTGTCACATTACAGATAGAAATTACTTTAAGCACCTGCCCACTGAAAGGCACTTTATGCATCGGGATAGTTTTCAGACCTTCACATTCTGAAAGATACAATTTATTTTCTATAAAAATATTAAAAATATATTATTTCAGTCAGAGATCTTGGTTACAGAGATTCCAAGAAAATAGTCTGATATACAATAAATTAGAGTTTAGCATAACTTGATATTGTGAAAACAGAAGATAACATCAAAATTATAGTCAAATTATCAACACATTGAAACAAAGGGTTATAGCAAAAGATTTTTTAATTATTTGTCTGCATTTCCCCAGGTTTAAACAGAGTTGTTGTGGGCAACATAGTATTCACAACATTTTATACACAAATAATTATGTAATTATATAGTAGAGTTCTAGGCACTTAGAATAGAAAATGTCACAAAAACTATGACTACTTGACATAATATCAGTGTAAAAATACATTATTTAATAGCTTCAGAGTATTCACTCATGGCCATGGAACAGTTATGAAATCCTCTGCTTTAGACTCAGGATGGAGATATATATATATTTTTATATATATGTATGTATCTCTGTGTGTACACACATAGAGTTATATCTGTGTGCGAATGAGAAAATAGGATGTTCTTTGGGATGGTCTCATTTATCTTTTAATCAGAAGTAAACAGTAACACGCAAGGCGTGCAGACTCATAGAAACTTAGTGTTTGAACAAAACAGTAAGCACACATAATAAAAGACTGGTGTAATAGTTGTGAAATTATCAGCTAGAAAATATGTTTGGAACAGAATAGAATATCACTGTGATTATGGAAACAGAAGAAAAATAATATAGAAGTAAAACAAGTCCTAATGGGAAAGACGTACAATTGCACAATTTTAATATTCAATTTTTAAAAGAAGAAAGGCAGAAAGAAAATAAACAGAAAAATATTTAATCTAATAATTTCCTGTATATTCTTCATTATAAATTCAAATTTTATTTTTTTACAAAGAAAAAGAATGGATACCAAAAATATTCCCTTGTGCTTAGATAAGGAAGCTGTTAACATCTTAGACATAGCTCTCTTAGGTATTTGACCCTGGTTAAAACTGGAGAAACAGGACTTATAAATCATCTGAACTGCCTGGCCAAATTGATTATGACCTTTAGCTCACTTTGAATCAATTCAGACTAAAGAATTAGGGTTTTAAGCTGCAAATAAATAAGCACGTAACAAGTGGTGATGACCCGAGATGATTTGTGCTTTTCCCACAAGACCAAGGAGCCTCTTTAGATGACCCTGCCCAGCTCTCAAGAGCAGTTTTTGTGGTAAGGGGAAGCAGCTGTACAAAGCCAGAGGGAGAGAAAGGAAATGCTGTGAGAGGGCAGATAAGGAGAGAGCACCAACAGCAAAACAGGGACTCAGAATTCAAAACCAGTAGGTTTTCCAGGAATTGAAGTATGTCTCCAGCTACAGGAAGGTACTCAGAATAATAGTAGTATTGAAACCTAAGGCCACCATTAGATACTTAAAGAGCAGACCCATGTTCATAACTTAGTACTTTACAAAGACAATACTATTACAGTGAAACAGGGGGGGGAAAAAGGCATTTCTGTAAATCAAAACCACTTAGGACGTTTGGAGATTTTTCCCAAGTTTCTGGATGATCTAAGAATAAGTTTGAATTGGGAAAGCAGCCCATGCAAGAAGATATAAATCAGTCCCAACAATAGTGCCCCTAGTGCCCCATAGTGCCAGGATAAAAAAATACAGTAACTATTAAATAACATGAAGGTTTTCTTCCTTGGGAACTTCTTCCTTAAATTAAACCTAGTATTTTTATAAATTATGTGTACAGCTGACTGGGAATTTTTCAAAATTAAAACCCAAACAAATGACAATGTCCAAACGCAAAAGCAGAGGTTAAAATTCAGAGGTAAAATAAAATTCAGCTTACCACTGAGAGATGAAATATTTAGTTTGGGGCTGGGTTACACAGCAGAGTTGGATAAGTTTCATCCATTGAGTTCAAATAGAGTGGAGGCATAAAGACCAGCTCTTCAGGAGTCAGTGCAGCAGCTCAAAACCCAGAGTAAATTGGAGAAAGCTGACACTAAAGGCTTCAGTTATGCTCACAGGGAACCCAGTATCTGGAAATGTCCAGAAGTGTTGTTTAGCTTAGAATGACAAAACAAAAGAAAAGAATGGGATGCTGTGGAATTTTACTGCCATGTAAAAAAAGTGTCAATATTTCTTCTCTCTGACACAACATAAATTTTGAAACCCTGGCATTTTCACAAGAAGTAAGTATTAATTTTCATCCAATTTCATAAATTCAAGTGCTGCATGCTGTTAAGCAAAGGATGTGTGTTCAATGGTGTGAGAGGAGAGGCAGGTAGAGCTCTGAGATGCGTGTCTTGACCTTTGCCTTAGGATGGAAACAGAAGACCAAAAAGCTCTTTCAACTCAAAGCCAGATTTTATTAAAATATAAACCAAACCAATAAACATTTTAAAGAGAGAAAACTTAGAGTGACTAAGTAAGGCAGAGCAGAAATAACGTTGTATATGAAAAAATCTCCTTCATCCATCATATACTTACAGGCAAGTTCTTCTTTCTCTGCTTGGTTACTGTGATCACAGTAGGTTTTGATTTGCAGCCAGCTCCCTCTGATCCCTAAAATGTTTCTCTCTGCCACTGTGGGGGTTGAGTTATGGGTGAGTCAGGTCCCTGCTCCTTCCAGTACTATCTCCATGAGCTACAGCTCCTGCCTTCTTGCCATGACTCTCTCACCCACTCTCATCCTCTGGGGCTGGTGACCATCTCCCAACCCTCTGGAGGCACCACCTGAGATCACTACTCTCTGCTGAAAGGAACATCACATTACCAGCAATCTGGGAACAAACTGTCCAGCACATGTGCCACAATCTGTATTTATTTAGTTTTAGAATCTGGTATTTGGACCTCAGAGCTATATTGTTTGGCAAGATGACAGCTTTCCAATGTAGTGAGTAGAAAAGTATAATTTATTTGAGTATATGAGAGGAATGTTGTTTCCTGTTCGTGAATCCATTGCCAAAATTAATTAGTTTTTCTTCTGTATGAGGTTTTTTTTCTCTAAGAAGCTCTTCTGATAGAGTCTTTTGGAAGTTTAAAGACTTTACTTAAGCTGTGTTTGACATATTTAACAGTTTTTACATCAGCATGATAAATTTTGACTTTTCAGTGGGTACCATTCTTATAGCAACAAATTAAGGAGAATGTTTAAGAGCTGTCACCTCTGAAGGAGAAAAAAATCCAATTTCATTTGAAATAGCACAGAGAAAATTGCCTGAACTAAGAAAAAGATGTATACTGATGTATACCGATGGTCATACTGGCAGCTTGGAGGTGAAGAGAGGAATGATGATGCTCATGGAAGGAGGCACTGAACAAAAGACTCAAAGACTGAGAAGTCTCCCTGAAGTAAAAACTCACCACATGTGACATCCAGAAAGATGTATTGCATCAATTTCATCTAGGTCCAGTTCAGGCCACTTAACTACAAATAGCTAGTTACAATAAAAGCTGTGGTTTTTGCTGAAGAAATTGGTTACACATATGAAAAATATTTTCTTGCTACTGTGTCAGTTACTCCTGTTCAGTACACAGACTAGAGCCAATACCATTATGTATAGACATCTCTAGTGAGATGTTGTACATGCAGTATGTTTAAATTTACAAAAAAGAAAGAAGACTGTTTCTGTGACATTATTTACATAAGTAGATTTAAACATCTGAGTGGAAAATACAGTCCCAAATTGGGAACATATTTGTGCAGTCACCAAAATTACTTGCAAAATCAAGTGTTCATTCACACAGATTTCCATTATAAAGGAAAATGATGGTATTGCTATATAGAAACAAGCTGACTTAAATTTGCCATCTGATGATGAGATTTGCATAACTAAATGCAGGAATGTGATAGATGCAGAACTCGGTCTTCATTAACATCTTGCTCAATGAATGGACAAACCTTTTGTTTTTTCTGAGAATATCTCTGGAACATCTCAGAGGAAGCAGCATTAGTTGGATAAGGTACCAGAATTATTTTTAAATAGATTGTGAAAAAAGACATTAGAGTCTGAAAACAACCATGAATTGTAACAATGCTGTTATTTCACTGTTTTGTGGAGTCATTCAAAAAGTAGCAAGTGTGTAGCAAGTCCAAGTAATTAAAAGATATAAAAATGGACATATGGTGCTAAAACCTCAAGATAAATATAGATAAGAGATCCAAGAAGAAAATATTGAAAAAATAATTGGAAAAGAGCTATCTGTACAGCCATCTGGTTAAAAGCAGGTTTAGACTACATCCAGTATTGGCTTAAGCAAACAGCTAACCTATGCTCTAGAGACAAAAAAAGGCAAGCATGTTGTAATTGAGTAAAATGGCATATGAGGATAGAGAAGCTCCCACTTTTGTTGCACCTAATCCTGTCAAGACATCCATGATGACAATAACATTAATAAACAAGTAGCAGTCTTAACTTACTAAAAGTCATGTTCTTCACTGGATTTTCTTCTAGTGGCCTTCCATCATGAAAATCTGTTTTTCTTTAGGAAGTCTTCTGAATAAATGAAATATTTATTCAGAGCAGTACTCTGTTAGAATAAAAAATGAAAGTTGATTTAAGCTGCCTTTCTATACATACAGAAAAAAATCTACACATTCAAATGGAAAGAATTTAATTCATAAAAGAGGGAAATCTGTGTAATCAGTTAAAACTGCAAAATCCTTGAATTGCTAGAGAAATTATATTCTCTCTTTGATTCCATTTTAATAATTTTAAACATAGAAGGTTCCCTTTAGGCTTTCCAGTATAACATCCCAGGTTTTATGCAAGACCCTGATGTTTCTGTTGGTGGTGTAAAAACCAAAACACATCCCCATTCCTGGCTGCTTCTGGGCCTGGACTTGCCATCTGCATCTGGCATTTGCCTGTGCCTTTATGGCACATCTACTCAGTGCCGGGTATCACCACAGAAAGATCACCAGGCACTTCTGAATACCACTGTCAAACAGAGGTGCTTGTTCAGATCCTGTGATCAGCCACACTGGTGTTTTTTTAGAAGGACTAATTCATGACAGTAGAGTGGCCACAGTGCCTCTGTTTGTACACTAAGCTCAGGTATCTGTATGTAGCACTGCACTGAGCAGTGTAGAATTATTTACTTTCAACAGTAAACAGGGAGAGGCAGTTGCTTCTCAACAGCAATGCACATTATCTGTTTTCATGCCTATGTCAAGATGGGCTGAATCACCCTCTCAAAGGCTTGCTTCAGTCTGGGTCCTCCAGGACCTTTCCAAAGCTTAGGAATGCTTATCCCCTTTGAAAGGAAGTGAAATGATGTGCAGAAGATTGTTCATTGCTTAGAATGAGTTGGAGTAGAGTTTTTTGTAATAAGATGTTCTGGCAATTCAAAATGGGGAAAAATGGTAATTAAACAGGAACACAGCAGAGACCTGTAGAGATCAGCACACTGGGGTGACACGTTTTGGCCAGTTAAACAAGGAATATGGACAATTGTTGCCCTTTGTGAAAATGACACAGAATTTAAAAGGTAAACTGAAGGAAAAGTGTGGTTAATGTTTTAATTTACTACTTAACAATTTGATTTTTATTTAATCTGACAACCCATGCTATTTGTCTTTAAGACTGTTCAAACTGATGGACTGTTCAAACTGATGGCTTATACTCATTAACAAAACTTTGTTTAAATTAATAAATAAGTCTAAGCACTCTAAATGCCAAATCAGCACTAAAGCATCAAGAGTCATTGTTTTATAGGGTGTTTTATATATGCCAGTGTGCTTTAATACGTTCTCTGAGAAATGAAGAAAAATGAGAGGCCCATCTAACAACGGAGGGGTCACATAAATATCAGAAGTATTTTTCTGCCAAACAAGACTGCTGTAACCGAACACGTCAGTAGTACTGAGATCTCCCATATGGATATCTTATTCTAAAAGATCAGCATAACACCACGTGGCCTCCCTTCTAATGACCGCACAAATGACTTGCGGAGGGGAAGCTTATCTTCTGAATGTGGTAAGATTCCACAGTGCCTACTGTTTTTTCCATTGAGAAATAAATCAAAAGCATTAGATTTTCAAAAGTATTTCCTCTTATCAAATACAGTGTTAATGTCTGAGAAATGTATATTTTTCTTAGAATAATTCTAATCTCTTGAATTTTTACTTTGTGAATTGGTTCTGGAGATAATTACAACCATAATTATATGTCCTCTAAAGCCCCATAACCAGCGGCTCAGTGAGGGTGAATATGCTAGAAGGGACATCATATCTTCTTAGCTATTTAGTAGTCTTTGAAAATTCCAGGACAATATTTTATAAGAGATGGAAAATTATTTGACATTATTTATTTAGATTTTGAAACTGCCTTTGACAAAATCCCTCGCATCGAACAGATAAAGACATTCAGCAGGAGCAAGGTGAGAAGCAGTTTGTTGCCATGGACTAGAAACTGGCTGAGTCAAAAAAAGGTGACTGCTGAGGTTCAGTAAATATATTCATAAGGTTTTCGCAGTTATACATGTGTAGCACTGTTCTGGGGAGGGTGATAAACAGCAAGATAGCAAAATTATGTAAGTCAAGCAAACCCAGGCAAAACCAGAAGGACTAACATGGGGAAATTGGCAGTGTAGTGAGCTGGCAATATGAAATTCAATGGTACAATAAGTCTGGATGCACTTCTAAATTACTAATCACATCTCTCTAAGGATCACTGCTCAACAGAGATGAAAATCGGGAAGTAAGTATTAGGCTACAAAAGGCCGGTGTGAAGAATAAAAAGATCGTAAGCCCATTTATAAATCAGGATGTATCTGCTGTGCTAGGAATACCGTCCTCAGATTAGCCTGTCTCAAAATATAGTTTTTCTAAGGGTGCAGATGGGAGTAATAAGGAAGATCAGGAAGAAACTCAGAAGCCTGTACCAAGCTGAGAACTGGAACTTTGTGCGTTACAGAGACCTCCTAACCTACCTTGTCTGACCCAAGTGAAGACTGGTGGTGAGGAAGATAAAAGGTATTTAATCTTACAAATAAGTGCGCTTCTCTCCTTCATGCTTCTGACACAGATTTTGGAGAAGGAGGAGGAATATGCTTTTTAAACAAGGAAAAAAATGTGAGGATCTATAAATATTAAATCCAGATTCGTAAGGAAATCGGAATTTTTTTGATACAGAAGATGGCATTTTTCCTTCAGAAGAACACTTAATCATTGTCCATATAGTAGTAAGCACCACACAAAAGCAGCATTAAGTGTAAAATACGATGGGTCCCCATTAGGACTTGCTTATGAAGTAGCTGCCTGTTTGGGAAATTCCCTGGAGGTGAAGAAACAAATAGACCATGCAGAACTACCACAGCAGGGACCCACAGAGAGTCATAAAAGGTTGCACCCTGCAACTTTACACAGAGCTGATCTTGTATATTTTGGCTAAATCTTTGTCCCACAAGAACTTCCCAGTACAGGCCTACACACTATTTCCTGCCCCTAGGTCATTTCTGGGCCAGCATCCCATAGAGAGTGCGACTAGCTGACAACTCTTGAAGAAACATACAGGGCTGGTTTCCTTTCTAATCCCTCTCCCTAAAACCTGCTGATATCTTCCAACCCACTCCAGTTTAGTTTATCCTCACACTTGCCCATTAAAAAAGTCAACCTTCAGTGTTCATTTCGCCCAGCCCCTTCTTGCTTGTTCCCCCCCTGCTAGCACAAAGGTGAGGATGAGGTGAGGTCTTTTCATACAGATGGTCATATTCCTCACACGAGAGGGAATCAATCAAATGATGCAAGAGATCTTGGGGAAGACAGGTGGGTTAGGGTCCCTACCCTGGATATCAGGAGCTGGAAAGGCATACCAATGGCTGGAAAACCTCTTTGGTTGCTATCCTATTATATCTTGACACCTAACTTCTCAATTTAGGAGGAACAAATCCAGGGTTTAGTCTTTATTTTCTGACCCAAGCATCATATAATTATTCAGTGGAAAATGAAGCTTCCCCTAAAAACAAACTCAGCTGCACTTGTGAAGAGCTTTGGGATCATCCTAAAAACTAAAGCTGCTTGCACAAATCTTGTTCATTTTAGACTCATTTCATAGTGTAAGGAAGATCAAATGAAACACATTTCTTTTCCCAGAAAAAATTACCCAGCCTTCCTTCTCATTTCCACTATTTCTACTTTAATTCTCAAATAGTTAAAACAGCCTCCCCTTTTCCAGAAAAGCAGTTCTCCTCCCCAGCCTGAGTCCTCAGATTCAGATTACAAAATTAACTAGGAAGAGGATGCTGTAAATGACATGGAAAATAAAATAAGTGCATTAATGCTAGAGCTGGCTAGAAAACTAGTGACATCTGTATGTTACATCTCTTCTGTGCTTCATTTTCCACTGCTGTGTTCTGCTGCTAACCTTTGCCCTGTGCTGCTCAGAAAGTGCCTATATTATCTGAGTAAGGCTCCGAGCCTTAATAATTTAGCTTATTGGTTTGAGCTGGAACAAAATGTGGCAGAACTGATGACAGAAATGAGACTGAAATAGATTTGATGGAATTAATGGAGCATTTGTGGGTAGAAGTTGGCTTAACGCATTAAAGAGTTTTTTCCTAGCTTGACAGTGAAATGCAGGACTGTATGAGAGGTGGAGTTAACGGGGACTGATCCATCCAGTGTCATGCAATAGCTACAAGCACAGCTACATGGGGAAGAGCCCAGTGGGCCAGGGCTGTGTAACACTTTTGCAGCGCTGCTGGAGGTGCTCTGCCTAGGGAGGGTGGTGAAATGGGCAGAGGCAAGTGTGCCCATAAGCAGCCACGTGCTGCAAGCTAATAAAAAAGCGCTCTTTTATTCCCATTGGAGCACAGGATGGAAGAGGATGAGCTACCCATTCCCTGTCCCTTGGATCAACTGCCCCACAGGTGCGGCACATGTGGCATTTCCCTTTCTCTGAGCCACAACAACAAGGGATGTGGGGACAAGGGTGAGCCATGGGCTTCTGAAGCTCCCAGGTGGAATCAGTGATCTCAGGCATTATATGGCTCCATGGAAATGTGGGGAAGGCCTCGGGACTGATCAGATTTTTCTTGTGATCACAGCAGGAGCAACACAACTGTTCTCTTTGGGAGATATTTTATCAAGAGGGAGAGAGCTGACAATTTCTGAATGAAGTGCCAGGTTGTCTTGTGAGAACCCCTAAATACCAGGTTGCCCTGTGTGAGTACAGTTTTATGTCCAGGTTGCAAGTTCATCCAAATAAAAACCAAACTCTTCATATCTTCTATAGCTTTATAAGTGAACCTGTCCCACATACAGATTACCGTGCAGAGAGATTTCCATCTTCCCCTGAGTAGCAGAAGCGAGAAATAGTATTTCTAGCTTTAAGGAGTTGCAACATATTTCACTAGCTTCAACTGTGACTCCCTGAGCTGCAGCTCCACGATGGGCAGTACCCAGCCTCCAACTTCTGGGTGACTCTGTGCAGCTTTGGAGCAATACCAAAGAGGTGCAGAGAAGTTTTTTTCAGGGAACAGTGAAATCCTCTTTCATGCAAACAGTGAGCTAAGAGAAGAAAGTTGGGCTTTGAAGGATGGAGTTCTGTAGATCTACCCCTTCATAAATCATGCTTTCAGCATTTTATTCTTCATAACTGTCAAAGTAAAAAGGAAAGAGAATCATATAATAACCTAGCCTTCAGACTGAGAATCTTGAACAAATTCACCTTGATAAAATACCCTATCCATTCTGTAGCACAACACATCAGCAGGCTGGCTGGAAGGTCTGGCCAGTATGGCTGAACAGGCAGTTTGAAACTCAGACTGTCAAGTGTGCTCTGTTTTGCTGCTCTTGAGAACCCTTGTCTTCTTTTCCTCACAAAGCAACAGCTATGCAGTTAGTCTGACTAAACACCATGGAAACTACTTTCCTGATGTCTCTCCCAGTGTTTGGAACACTTTGTTGTACAACACACTATCTCTAATTGATGGCAAGCAAAGTCACTTTGAGCAACAAAAAAAAAACCAAACAAACAAACCCATATCAAAGTCAAGAGAGTAATTAAAAGAGTCAGAATACTCACGAGAAAACCTTTCTTTTTATGTTTATATTCAGTGGAGGTAGGAAGTAGGGAGGAGTTTCTCCTATATATTTTAATTATTAAATAATGTTTGAAATGAGACCTTAATGCATACTGCTACAAAAAAAAAAAAAAAGTAAAGCAGATTTTAAAAGTAAAGACTTTTTCTTAGCAGAAACCAAAACTACAAAATGCAGAACTTCCAGTATAGAAAAGCTGGACTGATGTAGCGATAATACCTGGAGGAAGAAATGGTTTAATTGCTTTATTTTGATAACGAAGATATCATATTTACCTATTCATGCTGAGAAAATATTGTTCCTCAAAAGCTGCAGTTTCATATAGATCATGGCACAAACATGAGAGGTGTGTAAGGGATCAAGATTTGTGAGGAATGTGATTGTGAAGAGGTTCTGCTTCTCAAGGAGAATGCAGATCACCACCTACACAGAAGAAAGAGAAGTAGGACTGAGGTGCTAGAAAAAAGCAGTGATTCCCCAATTTTATTCCGTTCCCTTTCCACTGGAGCCTATATTTACATTCTCTGTCTAATGTTAAAAGTCTGCCCAGCAGATGTGGCAAACTACTGATAGGGTAAACATCTTCCAGTGGAGTCCAGGAACACCAAAGGTGGACAGCATTTACTGAACAAGAGGATAGATCAGAAAACAAAAACATCACTCTCCACCCCTACCCCCCAACCCCCCACCCCCCACCTTACCCCCTGAAATCAGAAGAATTATAGGACCTGTGTCTAGGACAGAACACCTTTCTTTTGCTGGCTGAGCCTTCTGGTTATTAGAGTAAGTTGCAGTAGTGGGTAATGCTCCCCAATTTGACTGTCCAGTTCCTTATGAAGAGAGCAAAGAGGGTAACAAGAGATAATTCCCCCTCTAAGTCTATGACAAGGTCCTTTATGATTCATTGTGTTGTTCTTCATCACAGGTCACAGCTGTGAGATCACAGGCTGAATCTGTACATGCAAAACCCAGGAGACTAATTTTACTGCATAAGGAATTAAAGAGCCGGTGTGATTCATCATCAATCACTATTGGTTCCTGCCTACACCAGAAACTCAGCAACAAACAAGATATGATGTAGGATGAGTTCCTGGCCCCTGACAGTGAAATAAAAGATTTGGGGAAAGTTAAAAAGACTTCAAAGGAAGAGGCTGAACCTCTGAGAAACCACTTGCAAAGTGACTATGTAGCTGTCCCCATTTTGACTGGAGACGTGTTTTTGGCAGAAAGGTAGGACATGTTCAGAGAAAAAAAAAACTCGTCTTAAGAATATGGCAATGACAACTGTATTTGCTAACCAACAACTACAAGCAGATTTTGATGCCAAAGTTGTTGAATGTTGCATAAATGAAGGTATTCAGGAGATCAAAAATGCTTATGGCAAACAATGTTCATTTTAAGTACTCAATGCCTGTGCAAATTAGGATACTTTTTCTGCAACTGAATATCCAAATATAGATATAAGTACACATACTTAAAAAAGCTCACTAGCCTACATTTATGTAGAACCTAATTCTGCCACTCTTAGTGATGAAAGGTAGTAGCTGAATACATGAGTGATCTTATTAAATAATTTTTCCTTTCAGTACGAGTAATACTCTTAGGATCAGGTCCAAAGATACTACAAAAGAAATATCAACAAATATTTATTAAGCAGAAGAGCATACAGAGGAGCATCCAAAGCTTGTTGTGTATTTGTAAACTGACGTGCAAGGCAAATGAAAACAAATCTAATCCAAGCCCAAAGGCAAAACTGGCTTTTTTATTGATACAACAAAAGCAATGACTAACAAACCACAACTCTAGTCTTGCATTTCTAAAACATACATTTCTGAAAGCTTGGCATCACTGAATTGGTCACAAAACACTGAAAAACCAAACTTGCCAAGCAACAGCTTGCTGAAGTGGGTTTGGTTTTGGTTTTTTGTTTGTTTGGGTTTTCTTCTTTTCTGTGTTACTGATGAAATAAGCCTACATCAATGACCCTGCTATCTTGTAATCCTAGATGTGTTACCAGGCAACCATTATATGCAATGGTACCTAGCTTGCCCCCCTCTACAAACATCCCAAACCTCCCAAATCTTTCCACTCCATGCAGTAATGAAAGTGCCATCTTTCTACTGCTAAATGCTTACTTGGGTGTTTTCCTTAAAAATTTCAGAGTGACAAAATACTGGTTATCCTTTCCTGAACATGCTGCTCTTCAGTTCACAATGTGATCAGTTAACAGGCTCTAGCTGCATATACTCATATTTTCATTCAACTATATACTTCAAATGAGGCTACATTTGGAAACTAAAGTAAATTATTTAGAAACTAGTAACAATGTCAACAAATTCAGTATGAGTCAAAAATGTATGAGATCTGGATGACTATACAAAAGAATTTATTACAAGCCAAATATACTTTTCTATCTTCAATGCCATACAACTCTGAAACAGTAAATTAGAACCATAAAATCGTAGAATGGTTTGGGTTTGAAGGGACATTGAAAGGTCATATAGTCCACCCCCCCTGCCATGGGCAGGGATGTCTTTCACTACATCAGGTTGCTCAAAGCGCCATCCAGCCTGGCCCTGAGCACTTCCAAGCGTGGAGCATCTGCGGCTTCTCTGGGCAACCTGTGCCAGTGCCTCACCATCCTCATTGTAAAAAGCATCGTCTTTATGTCTAATCTAAATCTACCTTCTTTTAGTTTAAACTGTTACCCCTTGTCCTAATACTACTGGCCCTGGTAAAAAGTCTCTCCAGCTTTCTTATAAACCCCCTCTAAGAATTGAAAGGCTGCAATAAGTTCTCCCTGGAGCCTTCCTTTCTCCAGGCTGAACAACCCCAGCTCTCTAAGCCTTTCTTTATAGGAGAAGTATTCCAGCCCCTCTGATCATGATTGTAGCTGCCAGTTGTCTGTAGTGTTTCTGAGGTATCACCAAAAGATGCATCTTTAGCATTTAGATAATGAAAAAATGACAAGAATAATGTTTTCTGTATATTTTCTTAAGGTAGACATCATGTACTGATAAACTCCTGAATCTGGTGGATCAAGACCAAGAGTAAGTTGAAGAAACTGCAAAAGTGTAACTAATGATGCTGGAAGAAATAGGGACTAAATGGTAGTCAACGTCTTCTTGCCAGCGCAGGGGGTCCTGCATAAAAGGAGAACTTTCCAAGGAAAACAAGGCCTTGCAGTTAATCATGTCATCCTTCTACAGTGAAGCTCTAAAATGTAATGCAGAGGACACAAAACCCATTCCAACTGGGCTTGACTGTGAGACTTTAGTGAGATTGTTAGATGAGGTGTTAAAGACTTCTGTGTACACTATCCATCAAAACCGGACAACCTGAAACCACTGTGCAATTAGCAGCTACTAGCACAGTCTTTCTGATGGATTCCCAGCTAGCCATAAATCCAGCACAAGCAGAGAAACTGCCACCTATGCTGGGAAAAAAAAAGTCATAAAAGAGCAGCACAGCCATACATCATGTATTTTGCACCCTGAGTTCAGCTTTTTCCACGGAAGAGTCTCTGGTTTCTGTGCCACTAGGAACTCCTTACCAGCTTAATTTAGGATTAACATCCCAAACTTTTTAAATTAAGTGTGAATATGGATCTTCACACACTTCTACAAGCCTGAACAGAGTGTCTTACCACACTATAGAATGGTCTCAGTGCCTGATCAGTCACTCCTCTTGAGTCTCCCCCTGATCCACGCCTGAAAGTGTCAGTGGAATTTTACAAAGCCAGAGAGACTCAAAGCAACAAACATGGAGCAGCAGGAGCAGCTCGGGCATGAGAATGCACTCTGGAGCAAGGAATAGCAAGGCAATAAGCAAAGTACATTTCTAAAAGCTTAACAAAAATCTTCAAGAGAGCTAGCAATGATACTTCAGAGGCAGGTAAACATGTCAGTGGAATGGCAAGAGGGAGATAAATGAATGACACTGTACACTTGGAAGCCGATCTACTTTATGGTATGTTTAAACTCCAGGGTAGATTAACCAATAAAGAACAAACCCTTTGTTCTTTCTCTGAGGAATTTATACCAAAAACCCAAAAAAATAACAAAAACAAAAAAAAGAGGAATCACTAAGCACTTAAACCTGACATGTTTTAACCAGTCAGCACAGTTCCACTTTTTTCCTCATTAGCACATCTGTGAAGTGGAAGGGCTCCTCACATAGGCATAGACAGGAGCAAAACAGGACGTTCACACACTGGATTCAAATTGAGGGATAGAAGAATGGTCTGAGAAGCAGAGCCCTGCTGTGATTCTGGGGTACCCTGAAAGATTACAGCCAGCTAGAAGGGAAAAAATAGTTTTGACTGGAACAACCTAGCATCTGGAAAAACACTGCATTCACTCTGTAGCCCAGGAAGTGGAAAAAAATGAACAATCAGAAAAGATATGCTTCTGTAGAATTAAAACAAAAAACCAAAACCAACCACAACAAAACACAACCCTGAAAACATATTTTAAATGAGTAATTTCTAAACACCAGCAACTATATTTCCTGAGATGCGATTTGTAGTCACTGAACTCAGTGACAGCTCCTGATTCTGTTTAAATGACTAAGTGACCCCATGAAGGACTTTCCAGCTCTAATTTTCTATGAATCTATGTTAATATTAGCAGTGACTAGAAAGGCCAGTTCTATGCATTTTGAAATTGGTTAGACTTCCTACCAGCTTAAAATGGCTTCAGTCAAGCCCTTTTGTCCTGAATTTTGAAATAATGTCACTGAAATTACAGAATTGTGAAGACAACAGCAGGGAGATTTGTTCCTGATGGGTTTTATTCATGGTACTACCTTCCTAAAAATTTGAATTAATGTATGCCAATTATTATTAATGCAATGTCTTATAAAATGAAATTATTTAATTGGCTAACAGGAAGACATTTATAAGATCTAATTGAGACAATGGTAGATGGTTCATACTGACATTTTAATCTACGATGAAACACAGAAACTTAATTTTAACTGAATTTGTGGCTGAACTGCAGTCTCATGAACCAGAGGTTCATTGTAAATTTGTTATATATTTATAATATATTATATACATATCACATAATATATGAAATATATTTATGTCATGTCATTGTAAACTTGTAATATTATGTAGACAAACTCAAATACTATATTGTATATATGACATGACAAAGTTGTAATGTTTGGCTTACTGTAATGTAATACTACTTTGTCCAGTGTTTCAAAAAGAAATGTACTTGAGAATCTGCATTTTTTTTTAAGTTTCATCTCACCCTGACACTACAGATCTATGGCTGGAATGTTACTTACAGATACTGAAGTGAAGGAGCAATCTGGTTTTATCAGGCTTTACAATACTTTTTCTTCTGTGACCTCATGTATTTTTTTCCTGTTGGCTCCTTGGGATTTTTTTTAATGCAAATACTGTTCAGAGGGCTTTATATTTAACCATTATAAAATGGCCTTCCAGATGGGTGGCAACTTGGATTCTTTCTTTCCTTCTCATGTACTATCACCAGTGCTGACCAAATTCCCTTTTTGGATAAATCTGCCATCCCCTCTTATCATGCCTCAGTAGCTGCATCAAACACAATCAATGAAGCTGGTGAAGGGTACAGAGAACAAGTCCTATGATAAGACACTGAGGGAACTGGGGCTGTTTAGTGTGGAGAAAATGAGGCTGAAGGGAGACCTTATTGCTCTCTGCAACTACCTAAAAGGAGGTAGTAGCAAGGTGCATGTTGGTCTTTTCTCCCAAGTAACAAGTGATAGAGCAAGAGGAAAGAACCACAAGTTGCATCAGAGGTTTAAAATTACTATTAGGAAAAATTTCTTAATGGAAAGGGTGGTCAGGCAATGGAACAGGCTGCCTGGGGAAGTGGTTGAGTCACAATCCCTGGAGGTATTTAAAAGATGTGTAAATGTGGCACTTAGGGACATGGTTTAGCAGTGGACTTGGCAGTGCTGGGCTAATGATTGGACCTGATGGTCTTAAAGGCCTTTTCAACCTAAATGATTCTATGACTCTTCTGTTCATGTAAACAACAAAGAGAAGAAATCACTTCTCTCTCTTGTTTCAGTCGAGTCCAAATATTGCTTGAGGAACTGCTATGTATATAGGTAGTATAGCAACTCTATTTTCCTTCTTTCTGTCCTTCATTAATGCTCAAATACAGGGTAGATTTTGGTCTCTACAGAACTCTTCCAAAAGCATTAGATGCAGTCTGAGTCTCAAGACGTCTGCACAAAACACTCTAATAAATAGCTGTTAATAGTTTCCAGTCAAATTTCAGTGCTTACAGCAAACAGGGTAAATTGTAAAAAGCATATAAATGGAATCCTGTAAATCACTGTGAATGCTATGCAAGGCTGTGGATAAATTTTAAAGAAAAGCTATTACACAGGAAACCTACTGATTTTCCTCACACAGAATTTCTACTTTGTTGCTGTGATACATGTTCAAATGCAAAAGTTTCAGCATTTATGCCTCTGTGTCTAGGACATGTATGTAAACACATTCTTCTCTTGTCTTCTTCCAAATATAATGTCTCAGTATTTATAACACTATATAATACATAATGCATTTTCAGTTTGCATCCTTTTGTCACTGTAAATCCAGTCTTTTTATGATTTTGCTTTTTAGTGAAATACACAACTGGAACTGAGCTTGTGAAACCAAAGGCATGGTTTAACTATGTCCAGCTGATCTGCAAATACAGGACAGATGCTGAGGAGAGACCATACCAGCTCAGAATCAAAAGTCACACAGAAATGTCAATAAAAAGTGTGACCCTTGCTAACAAGTCCACATAGTTTTGGAGAATGACCTGCTAAATGTTCTTCTTTGTGTTAGCCTGTATTTTGATGTGGGCATACTTGTTTGTCCTTAGCTAGAAGACAAAACAGCTCAATTAAGCAGAGGCCCCCATAAGGGACAAAAGAATAAAACTCTTCAGATCCATCACAAGTTTTGTACTTTCTGCATATAAACCATCAACTAGCTCAACAGACTGATAGTCTGGTAATTGTTAGATGCCCTGTATTCTTCTGAAAGGAGAAATACTAATAGAGGATGCTAAAATGTGCATTTCTGAAATCCCACACAGATAGGAGGTCACATTTTGCTCTGGAGCAATCCCACTGGTTTTTCTAGCAGGGAACTTGGTTCCCCAAATAATTCTCTTAGAGTCTTTCTAGAAGATACAACAGTGAACATACCTGTTTGCTTCCTAGAGACGAGAGACTCTGGCATTGGCATGTAAAGCAGCACCCATAAACAGAAAGCTACATCCTCCCTGCTTCCAGGCCCATACTCCCTCTGTGAGGGCAAACAGATTGATGAAGTTTAATTTATTAATGATAATTGTCCAAAACAAGATGTATGACAAACTTCTTAATCCGTAAACCCCACAATACGCCATGAGCAGAAGGAAGGAAACAAATAATAAAGAGCGGGCAAGGAATGGGGCATAAAGAGCAGACAGGTTCAGTGTATCTAACAGATCAGACTGTAAATGGAAAAAAAAGAAAGGATACAATTAGTGGATCAAAGAACAAAAAGCCTAGCAGTAAATTAAAGAGATGACAACGAAGTAAAAAAATGGCAGTGGTGTTAAGCATGTGAAGCTATATGAGATTGTAGGAACCTGAGTGAGTGAAAATGAACAGTGAAGTGGAACAAATGGGGAAGTTCTGTAGGACCTATGGGAGGAACCTGGGACTGGTAAAAAATACAAAAGAAGAGGTTTTGCTGTTGTTTTAATAACTTTTGTTGCACAGGTGCTGGTTACAAATGAATACAGTTGGTTTGTCCATATCAAATCGATTACAAGTGCTTTGCTGATCTTTTCCTTCTATCTTCAGACTACTTAACCTTGTATTTAAAAATTATTAACTACTGCTACATCCTGACTTCCCCCTCCTGGCATGGTCCAAGTTAGATCCACTCATATGCCATTTTCAGCTTCGGTGTTGCAGAGTTCAAAAAATTGCAATCTGAAATGGCATAAATATGACAATGGTCATCCTAAGAGGGGCAGCATATCAGGGGACGTGAGATCTGGCACTGGCTGCAGCTTCTATTCTGAAACAGTTGGGTATACAGATGGGACCTATATGTTCTCCAACATGCTAATAGCAGCCATCAATCTTTTGCAGAGCTGTCACACTGTTGAAAACAGGGAGCATTCCACAAAGTAGCTATCAAGAGCCCTTAGATATGCAGCCGAAGGAGTTTAGGACAAACACACAGCTATGAAATTGCTTTTCACTTTCAGACTCTGCTAACTACAATGTTTCTAAACAGGCCCAGATTACCTAACAAACATCCAATTTCAAACCTATGTGTCTCATTTCAAAACATTCCATTAACTGAATCCTTTCTCCATCGTTTGTATTTTGCTCATTCCACTGGCCTTGTGAAACCATTTATTACTTTTGTTAGTCTAAAATTGAATTAAGCATCATTGATGAATTAACATCAAATCATGCTTTGAAGCACATGGATGGATCAACAAGAGGGTCCTCACTTTGGAATGAAAGCTTTGCAGTGAGTGAAAGTCACATCTAACTGTTCGTTGTCAACATGATTTACTGCTTACCTGCACAGCTAGTTGAGAAATCTGTGGTGACTCTCCTGAAGATACCCTGGTGTTCTGCTTTTGTTTCTGTATGGTCTGCTTTCTCCTTAACACTTTATGCCCCAGCCTTGGACCCTGTAAGAAAAAAAAACAAACCAAAAAACCCCAAACCCCAACAAACAAACAAACAAAAAAAAAACCAAACAACTTTTCCCTTGTCCATTTCTCCTATTTTTCCAATGAAGTTTGAGCTTTCAGCAGATGTGGAGGTGACTCTTTACAATACACCAGCTATAGGCACTGATAAGGAACAGGGAAGTTTTATAAGGAGAGACTAGCCAGGAAAACAGCAGTAAGAAAATTCCATCCACCTGTTTTAGAGTTATTCCTAAACATATTATATGGACCAGGTTTGTTGCAAGCCGGTTCAGCAAATTCAAGCAGAGGAAACACTGGGGACTGCTTCTCAAAGCCTGGAGATTTTATGGCCTCACATGAGCCATCAAATGTACTGGAGAATAGACTCAGCACAGTGAATGTTGCTGCATATGGATGAGGTGACTGTTCCTGGTGCATTTCTCCGAAAGCCCAGAGGGGCCATGATGTGGGTCCTCTGACCCCAAGTGCTGATGGCTTCCTCAAGGAGCAGGGCTGGAGGACTACCCTGCGGAGCAGTTTGGGAAAGTGTTCCACTGTCATTCTGAGAAACGGTGAAAACATATGTGCTTTCCTGATTGTGCCAAAGGGTAACATATGTGAGAAGATCAGCTTTCTCTGTAGCATGTTGGAGAACTATTCCTATGCTCCGGTCTGCATTTTCTTACCACTCTGTCTGAGGGGGACAGAACCAATAGCCTGTAAGAAAAAGCAAAAAAACCCAAACAAACACCTGCATAAATGCACCTACCTGAGACTCTCCTTTTTTTCAGTGGGTCTTGCCTCATGGTTTGTGCAGTTTGCCTTGGCTCAGAGAGCACAGATTGGTCTCTCCAGGATGTCTGTGTCCTCCTCATACCCTTCCTTAACAAGGATATCACAGGGTTGATGTATTTCCTCCTTCTCCAGGGTCTTCAGAATGCTCCCTGTCCTTCACAACATGGATATATAGCCTTGCCCAGCATGACATCTGGTCTGAAAATATACCACCAAATCAGGACAGACTTTCAGGTCCTCTGAAGGCTTCCTATGGCCGTGGCAAATCTCCCTTAATTCCTTCCTTTCCGTTATTTCCTTCCAATGTTTTCACCCAGAGGCAGTTCTGCTGGTGGACTTCCTGAGAAGGACAGGCAGAAAGCGGATAGCCAGGAAATGTTTCCCACATCAGGCAACCACTTAAGACTGCAGCAGGATGCTCCCATTTTTGCATTTGTATTCTCACAAAGCTGGGGGAGGAATATCTTGGAACAGGTCACTCATGGAAGTAAGTCACAGGAACATGAGATGCCCTCCTTGGACAGACCAGTGGTCTGTCTATTCCCATTTCTGCTTCTGACACTGGCAACAGGAAAGGTTGTCTAAGGAGAGCATGAATGAGATCCTGACCTCCTCCTGCAGTCCATTCCTCTGTACGCTTAGGGGCACCTTCACATGCTCTACATATCCAAGTAACAGACAAGGCTCGAGGCCACTGTCACCTCAAGGGAATGAAATTCAAAATTGTGAGCAAGGCGCAACGGCACAGCTGTGGGCACAGGGGCTGATGGGGTTCCCAGCATCTGACCTCGGAGCTGCACCACAAATTCCCACCCGGCACCATGACAGTGACACATCCTGCCCTGCCCCCAGCCCCTGCTCAATAAATGCTTCTTCTTAACAAGCGTAACCAGTTCTGCAGAGGTGGAAAATAGAGCATGAAACAGCTGCCTGGTGCCTCCTTTCCCACCCCCCCACCCCACAGGTGCGCTGAGGTGGGCTGCGGGCAGGCCACA
>JAVJGJ010000059.1:9782576-9806743 GCA_035590215.1 Microhierax caerulescens
CACCCCCCCACCCCACAGGTGCGCTGAGGTGGGCTGCGGGCAGGCCACATGCGTCCCCCCGCACCCCCTGCACAGCAGCCCTGTCCCAGCAGCCGAAGGGGACAGCCGGGCACCCACCACTCACCCTCCTGCTGTGCACAGCAGACACCTGTTCCTGCCTGCCTTTGCGGTGTTACGCAGGGTGCGTAAGTCTCGGTTAATCAGCCGTCAGCGTGGCAAACGTAAATAAGGCTGTGTAAAAGTGTGGCCGTGTGCCAGCGGTTTCCCAGAGCAGCTGACTGGGAGAGCAGCGAGTGAAGAAGGGAAAACGTTTCTTTAGACAGCCCTGATGGACCTGTGCTATGCATGCTGGCCAGGCTCCTTTCTGCCGTCGAGTCACGTGCACGTCTTTCCCATGGGCCACCATCCACAGATGTAGCTGCCCTGGCTGAGCCAGAGTGCTCAGGAGATGTGAATCCAGTTCAGGCTGCAAGGAGCCACGTACTCTACCACACGAGGAGTCTGGGTTTTTTTCTAGCCAGAAATATGGCTGATGCTTCCTGCATCCAGAAACTGCTGACACATCTAAGAGGAACTCCTGCTGAGGAGCTGGCTGTAGCTTTCCAGTACTTCTTCAGAACTGCTTTGTGCTGATGGGCATCACTGCAAGACCTCTCGCAGCCCACTCAGCTTCCCTGTTCCTGGGGACATGGATACCCGGACTGCGATAACGCAGGAGTCGTCTTCTTATCTCCTGCATGGCACTCACCTCTCTGTTGGTCTTGGATACATTTGGTGTACACTGGCCAGGTCTTTTCAGTCCCTTGAAAAGTAGGATCGTGTTTCTGACATCTTGATACAGTCAAAATGATGTAAAGGAGCAAGGCTGCAGAAAGTGACTTTGGCTCCTGGTACTTATAAACACCTCTGTGCCATGCCCTTTGTAAAGCTGACTCCAGCACGTTGAGTTGTTAGATTGAAATAGGAATGTTTCCTCCCCAAAGGACAGTCGCAGAACCCAAGACTAGTACAGGATTTCTTGTTCTTACCCTTCATCTGAAAAAAAGGATCAAAATTTCCTTTATCAGACAACTGCTTTTCAACGTGTCTGTTTTGCTCTATGCCGTAACAAATGTGCCACCCTTAAGGCTTACAATCGCTGTGTGTACAGCTTCCTCTGTTGGTTAAGAGACTGACCTGTGTTCTATTAATATTTATAGATTTAAATTTTTAATACACAACAATTCTGCATTATTGAATAGGTAACTTCCTGCATTTTAATGGTTATGGAGTAGGAGTGGGGTCTTTGTAGTTAACATTGCAATAAATGTTTCACGGTTAAATAAAAAGTTTTTACCTCTAACTTCCTCAACCAAAATCCTCTCAGACAACATGTTGGTGCAACAGTGAGGAATTCTCTTAAAAGATATATGATACTATATTTGTGCCAAATTTGCTTAGGGGATTTCGATGTATGGTACATAAGGATTTTCCATAGCTGGATATATTTAATGTTTTGTTTTAAAGTTGTTAAATTTTTCAAACATCAGTTTGGAATTACTTACTCAGTTTTGGCAACAACTGGATTCTTATTTGCAAAATCGATCTCCATGTTTTAGAAGGTGCATATTGGCAAAAGAAGAGATTCAAAATAGTCACATGAGTTGGCATCCTGGACTAGGACTGGGATGTAGGTGCAGGCTTCCATTTATTTACTTCGAAATCAAGGCCTTTTCGAAAGGCTTTAATAATAGCTGCACTGTAAAGAATTTGTGTATTGGAAGACAATGTGGGATTTCAAGATCTCTTAGGTGTTACATAAAAATATGAACCGTTTGGAATAAGATGAGGTCAGATAATTTCTTAGAGAAAAAACCCGTGCATTTAGTCATTACAGTAACTGACATTTTTCTTCTTCTCGATCAACTGAATATTGTCAAGGTCTGTTTTGTGAGTTTAATGGTGGCAGAACACATGAACAGTGAATAAGATTTTCTCTGTTATAGGAAACCTGGTACTGTTTCATCTTCAGGTGGGCCAGGATCTTCACAGTACCACTCAGCTGGGCTGTTATTGCATCAAGAAGTGCTTTGCTCTTCAAATAATGCAGTGAGTCCAATGAATTAACATTTAGGAAGAAAAGGATACTCCATGTGAATACGGCAATCACAGTCTAGTCTAATATCACCTAGTATAATTTTCTCAGATTGGCTTTTAATGTAAAATTTGTACTGCATAAGACTTAGTCATGTCAAGGTTTTTGGTTTTAAAAATATGAATATGATTTGAATTAAGGATGTACTAAGGCACAAAGCACACTTATCCTTTATTTGGATTATTTTAATGGTGCAGTCCTCAACTTGAAAAAGCTCTACAAAACCCCAAGCTCGTTTCCAATATCTGCTTTCTTTTACATCTGCTTTTATTTGTAATATTCAAGTACAAATAGGTCCAGCTCATCTTCTATTATTGTTGGAATATAGTTATGCCTGTAAGCCAAGGATTCAGCTGGTGGATTTGCCACCGTAATTCTTTATTTACGTGATATCTTGGCTCTATTTACCCACAATGAATGTAAGGAAAGTTACAATTCTTGCAATCTGTGCAGAAGAGTTGGTGTTGCTTTGACAGCATCTCATACTAATTGAAGAAAATTGGTCATATGTATGCTTATGAGGTATACTTCAGTGTTCGGAATGGTCAAGAATAGTCAATAATTCATAACTGTATATTCTGAATTTGAATCACGGTATCATCACAGAAGGTGCATCACAGAAAAATTCTCCAGTTTTAGAGAAGAGATGTTTACTGAGGAACTTAAAAACAGGGCAACCCAACCAGTTTCATTATCTATCCCGTGGTGTATCTACGTCCCGGTGGCAGTCAAGTGAATGTACTTGCACGCCGTGGCTGAAACAGCAAATAAACATTTCATGGTGCTTTATGAAAGGGATTGTATTTTTTTCGATTCCTTCCTGATGCTGTTCTCATGTTGACTTCACTGAAAGCAATGTTTGTCAGTAGACAATTGAGAAATTAAATGTGTTCATAATGCAAAGCAACAAATGCCACTAGCCCAGTCATATTACACTTAAAGCAATTATAATTATTGATAAAATATTTAGGATGCAATGCTTCCTTCTGGCTCAGATTTCACAGTCCCTGAAATCCATCCTATTCTGTGAAGCTCAATTCAATTTCATTTTTTAACTTCACTTGCAAATAAATATTTTGTTTCCCCTTTGAGTGTGAGTCAATTTAATAACCTAATCAAAGATCAGAGCTTTCTGTGTATATGGAGTATAATAAATGTATGCTGTTTTCCTGAAAAAGTGTACCAAAAGAGAGTAACACTTCAAGGCAGACACTGCTATATTTCATATCTGGACACTGTATAAAATAGCAAGACACCCACTCTCATTAGACAGTTCTGTAAAACAAATACCAGGCAATAACATTACTTCCTTGCATCTTCAAAAATGCAAGCTGGCAAGCTCTCCTGGGATGTGATTAACAGCTTGTCAGCTGGGGGTACTTACAAATGAAATTATTTCTTTAGCTATTAACCTTTGATGACATCAGTAATTCCCACATCTAGGACACAACACGGTCTGGTAATGGACATGGAGGAGGAACGTGCACTGACTCACACTGCAAGCAGCCGCACTGAAACACAGATTTTGGGGTGGGTTTAGCTTCCATGTCAACAGCTAAGCGAAAGCCATGTTTTCAGTCGCAGTCACTAGCTCATGGCTCCTGCAGTCATGCTATTGGGAGATTTTCAGAAATACTCAGGCACCAGCTCCTCTGAAAAACCTACGTATTGCTCTAAGTGCTAGAAACAGCTGCAGTCTTCTAATGAGCTGCCCCTCACAGACATTTCTCAGCCTCAGGGAACACTGACTCAAAGGCACTGCCTTACTCTGCGATTCCTCTGCCATTACTTTCACTTACCCCTTCCCTTGTTGCCTATGTTTTACTGCTGTCACAGCTCATCCCTATTTCAACGGTAAACTGGACTATTTTGTTCTGTGCCTGCCCAGCAGAGTGGCGTTCCCTTCCTGCTTGAATCCTCTGGCCATGACTGCGGTACGAGGGATGTCTGTTTGCAAATTACCCTAGCACTGGGAGACAATGATCTATGACCTTTCACAATATTGGGCGAGGTATTGATGAAAGTCATTGATCCCACGTTTGAGTGACTGTCTCACCCGGGGAGAGAAGTGAAATAAAAAATCTGACAGCGCCTGCAAAAGCCTGTGCCTGTTCAGAGACATCAAAAGCTTCGTTGACCTTTTGGCCTCAACAGGGTTAACAGATACCATGATACTGTTTGTCTGCTTTGTTAAAAGAGCCTTCTTTTATGCAAATAACTTGTTTGTTTGCTTGTTTGGGTTTTGCTTAAAGAAGAGACAACTGGCTTTCACCAAAGCTTTTCCTCCTGTGAGCAGCCCTCAATGACAGGGCCACTGCTCCCCCAGGTACGAAATACTTTGCAGATGAGACAACAGGATCTGGGGGGGTGTTTTCTCAGGTTAGGTCTGCACATTACATAGACAGTTTTCTGTTTTGGAAGAAGCCTTTCTAGTTTTTCAATGAGTAATCACCTACAGAAATCAGCTGTTCTTTCTTTGTGGTTTTTAATGAAAAAGTGGCTTGTTTTCTTATCATTAAAAAACAGCTAAAGCTGGCTCCCAAACAGCAAGTGAAAAACATAGGACCTCGTAAGCCAGCTTTTAATACTTTCAGACTTACAACTGTAACATATTATGTTACCTGAAACTAAATGTTTTAATTTCTTAAATTAAATTAAAAATGTTTTAATTTCTTTTTGAGCTGCGCTGCATACACATACCGATAATATTATAGCTGGTTAGGTGAGGTTATGTAATGACAACCTATTTCTGAAGGAGCACGTAGGCAAATTTCTGCCAATGACATACAGATAGTCATCGGCAGAAATTTGCCTATAAATAATGGATTCAGCATGCATGCATGCATGCTAAAGTGGGGTAATGAAAATGCTGGCCTTGGCAGCTGAATTCATGTTAAAATGCAAAAATAACTCTGTGTTTTGCTCTTAGATCTGCAAAGCCAAACCGGTCTCTGGTATCACCTGGGCAGGGAGATGTGTGTCAGAACAGGTTGCTGGCAGGATGCAACAAAGAGTTTAAATAGATATTTTCAGACAGAGAACACAGCAGTTAAGGAGATGGCTGAGAAATTTAAGTATCAGTTCTGCAAAAAATGTGAACATTGAGAAAATAATTTCATACCAAAGCCAAACAAGCCAATCAACACTGATTATGTGCAAGAGGTTTCCCATGCAGGAGATGCTCCGTTGCCCAGTACACTCCATCTCCCAAAGAATAATTCTGTTTTCCCTCTCATCCATAGTGCTTAGTGACATCTGCTATACTGCTTCTGAGACACACTGTGCAGCATTTCGCCCTTAAATCAAAAGATATGACATTTCATATTTTTTTCTCTTTAAAATTTATCTTCCACATTTAGTATGGTATAAAAAAATCCTTCTTTGTTAAGGTCAGCAACTCCACAGTCGGCCTTCATAAAACACTTCCCTTAGCCTTCCTGGATAATGCTGTGCCTCATTGTTTCCTTTGCCAGTACTTCAGACTGCAAACTATTGCTCAGGTTACTGGAGCCAAAACAGTCACATCTTTGTGTCCAGTTAGCATTTCCCTTTTGGCCTCATCCTTAGGCTCCCTGCTCATGATTATTCTTGGTTAGTTGATGGCAATGGATAAATTAAAACATTTTAAGGGCTGAAGCATGTCTTACTGGAGTCCTACTTTATTTCAAATTCTGCACCTTTGGAACAAAACCAAGCAAGCCTCCCACTGTAGTCCCATCATTTGAACATTCACACGTTTGGAATTAAGCCACAAACAAGCCCACCCAGGTCCATATAGAAATGCTATAATCTATATTCTCTCCCCTCTCCTGCTATTGCCCCCTAACGCTTGATTAAACAGGCACAACAGAAATTAACAGCAAGTTAATCAAGCTTCTCTCTAGTAAATGCAGAGTCACATTTTACTTATCATCTAGTTACCAAGGTGTTAAACAGGAACCTGGGGTTCCTGTGCCCCTGAAATCCCTGATTTTTTGCCTTGTTAATAAAAAAAGAGAAACGTGGCACAAGGCATAGTTCAAGCCGAGCCTCCCCAGCTGGGACACCTCCCACGTTTCTCATCTCAGAGCTCTGGCTCCAGAGCAAAGCCTGGACTCACCCATCCTGCCACCTGCAATGCTTAAGCAGTACCAGCCCATGTAAACTTTACAAAAATTGAAGCACACTGGCAACCCATCCTCCTTGGGAGTGACTGCAGGCTTCCACTCACCTCTGCCGAAGAAGAAGGAAAGAGATTCCCTGCATAGGCATCCGCATGGTCAATGAACTCATCGGTCACCTCTCACACCACTGTCAGGGGAATATGCTGGCACCAAACACACAGAAATTAAAGCAAAAGCCTTTCCCTGCTGGACCAATCAAGTCTGACAATTGTCTTCTGGTGGATGCCAGAGGGATTCTGAATATTTTGGCAGAAACGCTGGCTTTTTCTAGGTGAGAATCTGCCTACATAGGATTTATGCAAACATTTCCTCACTTGGTTTGTAACCACCCCTTCACAGCTAAGCGGTTCATCACTATCGCCAATTCTTTACATAGTTCTGAGTTGAAAATACTACCGCTGCCTAAAATAAGAGGAATTTCAATTACAGTGCTCTCTGAAATGAAAGAGGTGGAAGCCAGTTTGACAATTTAAGCTGATCGCTGAGATACTGCCTCACCAGCGTTTTTGGCACCTGGCCTAGGGAGGAAGTAACGAGAGGAAGGGAAAGGACGAAGAGAAAGGAGTAAAGAAGGATGAGAGTGATCCAGTCCACTTAATATAATGACGTATATTCCCTGTAAAGGGACCTTCACAGTCAGTGGAAAGAGAGCTGTGCTTCCTAAACTCTACAGAGAGCGTTCTCATCCACAGAACAGAGGCACCTCTTCCTTTTCCTTGACAGCATAGGGGATTCGGGTGTTTTCAGGGAGTGATGAAGCACTAAAATGAATTGCCTCTCTTCCTTGGAGGGCACAAAGAGATAGTGGAAAATATTGCTTTCACTCACTTGGAATATGGTCCGCCTCATGCTCTTCTAAGAATGGCACCCACTGGAGCAGAGCATACTGCTGAGGGATCATAAAAGTTGACTTGGAGGTGTGGGGGAAGAAATCAAATGAGACCAGAGTTGCAAGAAAGCCCTGGAGGGGACACTGATTTACACCTACTCAGAACAGGCGCTTCAGAGCTGGTATTAATAACAGGATAAATTATTCAAAACAAGCAGTCTATGGTTGGCAGGTCAGAAACTGTGCATAATGACAGTTACAAATAGGACTGTGAGACCCTAATGACGATGCTCTACAAAAAACAAAACAACCCCAAACGAAAAAAAACCCCAACAAAAAACCAACAGATCACAGCTGGGGAGTCCCAGGTTGCAGCCCTCAGCCCCTAACTGAAGAAACAACATTGCCAGCCACATGGGGAGCAGGTACCCAGTTATACAATTGATACAGCTGCTCAGAGAGAGAACGTGATGTAAAGAACTATACCTAGCACGATTAAAACAATCAAGCCTGCAGGTCACAAACAAAATGTGCCTGCTGAGCCAGAAATGACTACCTTGGCTGGTAGCCAATATAAAGGGTGGGTCATAACTCTACATGCAGGCAAGCTAACACTCAGGTGGGAAATAGGTATTTCTGTATTCACACCTGAACTGAAAGCACCAGTGTGTGAAAACTGATTCACCATCCAGGCAGGTATACAAAGTGCTTTGAAAAAAGGATTCCTGAGCCCTCCACAAGCACAAGATCAGGCATACAAAAGAACATTAGCATCAGCAAACCATCTTGTGTGGGTGCGGGTACAAATTGCTGAATTAGGCATTGGAAGAGTTGTCTTGAAAAGTCCTGAAACATCCTCTCAAACTGAAGCAGAAGCTGCACTCTCAGATTGGAAAAAGTGTTCTGCTGCAGGGAGAGGTGTGTAGGGGTATCAAGCATTCAGAAAGTTAACTAAGGCACAAAACTTGTAGGCATTGCTGGGCTGCCTAAGCATCACGTGAATGTAGCTGAAGCAAGAACGTTAGAGAAGCTGAAGTACACAGAAGAATAAGAAAAGCCAGCACACTTCAAATCAGTATTTAGCTCACAGTTACACCAAATCTAGCAGCACATTATGGAAAATCTAGAATGCCAAGCAGCATTACTGTTCACAACAATGAGATTTGCTTTATCATAGTGGATATGACAAGCTCTCCCCTCAGTGCAAACAGCCCTGTGGAATCAAATGGGAAAGCAGTAAGACCCTATTTGTAAATGCATCAAGCAACGTTTGTCTGAAGCCGAGGGAAACATTTTGCTACAGAACTCAAACTGGCCAGTATAAAGAACTATTAATAACTGCAAAACATGTCATTTAGAAAGCTAAATAAGAATCACTTCTGGATTATACTGTCAAGACCAACATATTCAGGGCCAAGATGGCAAACAGGAATCATTTGCAACTGATCCACAGGATGATGGGGAGGGCAGAGCCCAGCAGTGGTTCCAGGTTTATTATCCTCTGTTGACATAGACTTCTCATTTCCAATATGCAAGAATTAGAGACAGAACAGAAGGCACTGAAGCTCTTTGGCCAAGCTGTAAAGATTGCCAAGTGCCAGCTGTGGTCTGGTCTTTCAGTCCTTTGAAGAAATGGCCACAGCTAAAGCAGCAAGTCGTCCTGGTATTCAGGATTTTCTTTGTGACCAAGAGGTGATGTGTCCCTTCTGGAATTGAAATGGCCCAAAAGAAACTGGCCTCTGGAAGAAAGGCCCATATGTAATCTCTAAAGAAAGAAGGTCTGCATGTCAACTACTTTAAATATCATGTAATCAAACAAGGTATGTCTTAACATAGAGACAGTATCTTTCAAACCATCAGTTTTCTCATTTTTCTCCCGTAATGCCCAGGTTTCCCGCTGTGATATCAGACACGCTGCACCTGTGCAGGCAGTGTAATTGCACTTGATTGATAGAAACACCATGGATAAATGCTTGATTCTTCTGGAACAGCCATGGCAATCTCCTTCTGTTCTTCTCCCTCACATTTCTAGGGGATTAAAACCCTGGGAAATGTCTGTTTACCTAGTGGGTAGGCATATTACATACCATGAACATCAGTGCCATGACAAAAAATCCTTCAAAATGTAAACTCGGTGAAGGCGAGCTGTCCACAGAAATGTGCCGTGCCACTGGCAGGCTTCAGTGCCTCTGTGGTGTGGAGTAAACTATGCAGTTTTCAGTGACTTCCCCCGCTGCCTTTGCCATTACTGTCTCTTCTAGTAATTTCTCTCTGATACTTATTAAGAAGAATTAATCTCCCAGAGCACCTTCCCTTGTTTTTACAAATGCAGATCTTCAGATTCAGTTTAAGCAAGCTGTCAGTGCACTGTGCAGAAGACAGTTGATAAATTCTGTGTCTTTATCATAATTTAAATCACTGTAGACTAGTGACTTAATATTTCAATGTAATCCTCTACACATCTACAATCACAAAATGCACATTTTAAAATTGTTTCAAAGTGCCACCAACTGTTGTTTTTGCAAACTGCAATTCAAAGAATGTGTTTTTTAAATGCTTCTGCTGGATGTTATAACATTTTCTGATAAATAGCACACAACTTACAAGAACAAGCCTACGTTATCCTTTTCCCAACTAGACAAGCAGCACATTCCATTGTAATAGGTCCCCTATGGCTAGGTTTCAAAAGCAACACAATACAGTACACCAGGCACACCTTTTGTGTCATTTGTGAAATCATTTTTTTCAAATGTGTGTGTTTTAGTGACAAGCAGGTTTCTAAAACTCTCAAGAAACCTCCAAAATTATCTGACAGAACCAAGTGCTAAAAGTCTGGTTTGTGTTTTAAAAATGTCTCCTATTAATGATGTGTGAGTCCCTAAGCATCAAGTACATGCTGGAAACACCATGCTCCAGTGCTTTGCTTTCACCTCCTCCAGACTTTAATTTTCACTCTTCTCAAACTTTGCTTTTCTCAGTTCCCTCACCCCCTGCATTTTGATTTCTCCTGAATCAAGCTGGACTCCCCACAAGAAGAAACACTCTTCTATGATCTGCTGACAGTGAGCAATGAAACAGTCTTACAAAGTTCAGCAGAAAGGCATAGTGGTACTGATCTGTTGGTGCCACGAAAAGCGTAAATAATCACAGTTTGCCAGTGTGCATTGCACATTAGTAATCCAGCTTGAGACAGTCTTCCAGGACACTGAATGGTTACAGCTTCTGGTGAGCTGATCTCCATAAATTGCAGCTCTAAATCAATTCTGTTTGCTTGCTGTGATCATATGAAATGCATCAACTGTTAAATAAATCAACGTGACCCCAAAGATTCCTTGCCTTAACATCTTATTATTTTGTAGCTATAGGCTGATTAGGCATTTAAATAATTTCCTGTGATAGCATCTGTGGTATTTGAATATGCCAGATTCTGAGGACAAACCTTTAGATTTCTCCAGTACTTTAGTTGCCAGCAATAACAATAATTAAAATAATAACAACCCTCCCTTACTTTTGTTGATACCATTTAGTTTTTTCCAGAGGGGACAAAGTAGGCATTTTACTGGTTTGAAACGAAATGTGTTCTGCAAGTTCTGAGTTATTCAGCTATTGACTGGTGCAAGCATTCATTTTGGAGAACAGTAAGCTGCTCCAATGATCTCAGTTCAAATTGATCCAACAGAATGAGACCCCCTTTGAAGTCTGAATTCCTCTACATTTTTTCTTTCAAAACTGCAGCTCTGAACCCCCTGTAGATGTAGCAGGTAATCAGTGCTGATTGATTTCTGAGTGTGTGTATGGAGAACAGGGAGAGAAACAAGGCAGTGACAGGAGAGGATGCAGAGTTCAAGAATGTCATAGGCATGTGCCAAGGAGACCTTTCATAAAAGCAACAGAGGGACTGCGGGAAAGCCAGTGAGAAAAAGAACGAAGGATACGGCTGAAAGGTAAAACAATCAGATTGTAGCTTAAAGGAAGCTGTCCCTGCGATGACTGGGGGAAGGAGGAGTTTTCAGCAAAACAGAACATGGTTAAATGGAGGAGACAAAGGAGAAGAGGACGCAGATTTGCAGAAGTTCCTAATGACATGGAAAGTAAGCTGCTCAGTTTTCTGTTCTGAGAGATAAGGATCCCAAGGCAGCAGATACTGACAAAACACTAGATGTCTGAGCTGTGTGCCAGTTCTTTTTTTAAAAAAAAAATAAAATAAAATGAAACAAATTAATAGTTTGATTAAGAAAATCACTGACTTACAATGCCAAGAATTTTCCTTATAAGAGGAATTCTGATTTTCAAGATTATCTCAAAGATTTATAATATTTTCTGACTGTTTCAAGTGAATAGAAATATCCAGATCCTCAAAGCTGCCACTGCCTTATTGGTAGCTGGCTTTATCTCTGAACTTCCTGGTATAAGAAAAACAAAACAAAACATAACACATTAAGAAATGCCTTTATTTTCATTCATTGTTTTACAAGTGACCATGTTATTATCAGCTAGATAAATCTCAAGTGCTGTGCAATATGACTTCCTACTTTTGACTGGTCTGACAGATACAGTTTAGACTACATAACATCCATGATTACCATTGCCACAGAAAAGTATTACATTAAATAAAAATAAGGTTGGATTTTGCAAGTAGCATTGCACAAGCAATGGGGAACAGAATGACAATTGGAAAACAAAACAAAATCTTGAGAATTTGCAGGGTAAAATATCAGGTTTCTATGCCTCACGCTACTGAGGTTCTGCAATATTGTTTTCCATTCTGGTTTAGATCTAGGAACCTAATTATGAATCATTAAACGACTCTTCTGGTGTCAACTTAGGTGACAACAAATAAAAAGTATATCCTTTTCCTTAATGAGGAGTAAATCTGAATTTGTAGAGCTGCAGCCAAAGCCTACTGTCCATGTTTAACATTGGTTGGCAGAATATATCTTTTCAATTTTCCTTGCTTCCTAATCAACTGCTTCAGCATCCTTTCCCCACAGTGCTTTCAAGACGGATATGTCTCACCATTTCATTAACACAGTGTTGAATAGCAGTGCGTCCTTTTGTAACAAATTAGCATTACTGTAGTGTGCAATATGGGTTTGAATCTCATTTACATTAGGATCCTTCCTACCATTCTGACAAAAGAGACATTTTTATAGGGAAAATCTGATGTATGCTGCAAATATTTAGTTGCAGAGGCAACTCGGCTAAGGCAGCCTCCCTGCTTTTTGCTGCAGCAGAGACATGTAGCACCAAATCCTCTATCCTGCCCTGGCACAGGCACTCATCAGCATGGGCCAGGCTTTCCACATGTATCGATGGCTGAGTGTTGACCCCCAAATTCCTCTTACCAGAGAAAGACTGTGAGTCTGTTATTCTCACTAATGAGGGACAAGACGGGGTGAACAGGTTTGGGATTTTGCTGAGACTCCCACACCACAAACCCACGTTTTGCACCACACCATCACATCACCCATCAGAAAGGTGGTTATCAAAGAGAAGCTGAGCTCACGTGTGTTACTACAGGCTGATTTCCAAGCTCGCCGAAGACTTGAATTTCTGACTCGCCTGCAACAAATGAAGTAATTCGCTCTTCTTTACTTCATCACCCTGATTATTACAAACCCACTTCTACTGAAGTGGTCAGGTGTCCTTTAAACCCACTATTAATCTCAAACTACAAACCTCTTCATTTGACATTCCTCATGGCTGTTTGAAGAATGAATAAATATCCTTCTGCATTTCAGAAAAACGCCTCTGCAATTGAACCTCTTATTAAATCCTTAGATTAGTAAGAGCTGTCCTGTCATACAAATACTCCATTAGCATGTAAAAAAAAAAGAAGCCACTGAGTGTTCCTTCTAAATGAAAATCATTATTATGAAGATCATAAGATCCACAGGATTTGCCTAGCACAAAAGTAATCTTTAGCAAGTAGCACTGGGTAACTAATAGGAACAACAGTCAGAGTGACAGAATTCTAACACTTTGCTTTCATATGCGCTAAGGCAAAACTTTGCCTTGGCCAGTGATCTAAACAGATTGGCTTTAGTGCATCAGTTTTGCTTTCTAGCACATTATCTCCCCCCTTCATCTTCAGTCAGACCAGTGAAATGCTGCTGTTTCCTGTTCGATGCCTTTTCTCTCTTCCACGTTCCTGGCAAACCCTCGTAGCTCTTACTTCATTAGTCTGGTCCCTATTTTCTCTAATTCCTGTAATTTTACAGCAATTCATTCTGAAAGCCAAACAGCACGCTGTCAGAATCAGGTCAGCCTTATTTTGTTAACACATGGTGCTGGCCAGTGACATGACAAGGCAGGACCCAAATCATGGTATTTTAACCCAAACGGTGATTCTCCCCACTCCCATCCATACACAATACTTAAAGTGGCAAGTCTGAATCAAGACTGACAAAATCTTCATGGCCTTGATAGCTAAAGCTACCTTTTGAAAATTCAGTCATTACTATTTATTAACCCCTCGTGGCTATGTCCAGGTGTCCTGCTGCATCAAGGGAGAGGCGTCCTCTGGAAGTCACCCAGCCTGACCTCCTCTGGGGAGCAGACCTGTGCCAGCGCTGGGTGAGGTCAGCCTGCGACTTTGCCCCTCCAATGCAGCAGATGTAGGTGCAGCTTCTCTTTGAAGCTTGCTTCCTCTGATTAGTTTATAACATGGTACAGTACATCTGCAATTTACTAGCGAACAGCTATGTTGCATATTTATATTTTAAAATAAAATGTGCAGCTCTGATTTTTTAGTAGTTCTGTTTTGTGTTTCTCCTAAAAGTAAGACAGCTTAAGAACTTCACTATTCTCAAGTTGAACTAAAAAGTTTTCCAAATGTATTGTAAGAATTTTCCTGACTGCAATTTCCCACTACTTCCTATACTAACCACCATGGTCATAAGCAATAGACTCTTCCCTTGGTTTTTGTGATTGACTTTCTCATATATTTATATAAATCACACTTAAACATATATCCATATACATGTATACATTATACAATAGATATAAATCTATTATATATGTGTCAACACATACACGATATATATAATGATATATGTGTATATTATATGTATCTGATATCTTTCAGTCTTCATACACTAACTTCAAGTAACATAAGGGAAACAACTTGAGAGGGGTGTAGGAAGAACTAATGGGACTGAGAACTCAAACATCACAACAGGTAGGAATGGGGATACAAAGAGTTGAAGACAGCAAGTCTGTTCTACCTGTGGGAGGAGGTTAAGAAAGCAGCTTGATGGCAGGCTACAGAGAGCGATCCTGGCAGAAGTCATCGGATACCAGGCACTCTTCACCTGAACAGACAAAATCATGGAAGTACCAACTGCTGAACACTGAAAGTATCCACGTTAAAGTTAAAAAGAAGACAGAAATTGTTGTCAGAGGAAGCAGTTTACCAGTGGAGTAGACTAAAAAGGGATGTGGGAGAATGAGTTGGGATGGGTCAGCATTCAAATGGGTGACCTGCTGAAGACCTCCCTCTTGTGTCCCTGAGGATTTGTCTGCTTTTCTTCCAGTTACCTCAGCTGGGCTGATAAAATAATATTGCATGTTTCCCTCCTCCATGGCCTGATTCTCACTCCAGTCACAAACACTTAAGTCAGACTAGGGTTGGTGAAGTTGTGTGGCCTGTGATTATGGTAGAAACCCCTAATACTCCTTGGGTCTTTAAAAATCTGTTACTTGACCATGGGTTGCAAGAAGCCTCAGATGGGTAGATGTATTTCCCCAACTTTCATGTTGTTTCTGTAAACAGACAGCTCTTATTTCTTAGAACAGGTTGTAGACACGCTCAGTCTGCCATTCTGTTCTACCATCCTCTGATGTTAGCATTATACTGCTTTTCCCAGAATTCTTTGCCATTGTAATTGCTCACTTCTCAGCAAATTACATTTAATACTTTATTAACATTGTCTGCATTGGTCTTTGAATATTTTATGATCAAGAGTATTCGCTCCTTGAAGGATTATGTTTACTTTGCTTTTGATTTCTGCTATATAATTATGACAACATTTAACTATGGTGACCTTTGATTACCAGAGTGAAGGAACTCGCATCCCTAGCAGCCCCTCTACTCTGTCATCTTTGATCATGGATAAGTAGTAAGTAGGGAAGCATGCTATCACAAGAGTACCTAACCACGTTATTTCTCCTGTGTATGAATTATGGTTATGGGTAAATGGTAGATGTATTGATCGTGGGCTTCTTTATCCAAACCTCTTAAAGCATAATTTCCACTGGCCTCCTTATGTATGGCCTCCAGTATTAGTGTTTGGGTTTTGTTTTTTCACATTTGTTGTATTTGTTCTTAACAATCTCTTCCCATGTTCAATTTGATCCCCGCCTAAAAAAATTGTCTGTCAGAATATTGCCACTATCTCAAACTTTTTTCTGCTTGCAATAGGGAATGCTCAAATTCTTTAACAAGTTTCAATGATTCAAAAAACGCTATTTAGTATGTAAGTAGTGTAGGTGGAATTTAACTGCAAATGTACATAGCTATATTACTTAAATGTTAGTGGGGTTTGATCCTTATTTTGTCAAAATTGGGTTTTGGTCCCTGAGATCATCTGTTGTTCTTTTTCTATGCTTCCACATTCTTAGCTTTCAAAGTAACCCACACAAACTTTTCCTGCTGAGATACATCCATTTGCAAATAACCTCCATCTGAATATTATATAATTTAGTGAAGCTACTGCTTGTATAATCTGTTGTCAAGATGCAAAGACTTAAATTATCTAAAACAGTTGAATAAATATCTTCAAAATTCCCTATTGCTTTCCTTCATCTGGTCGTGCCCACCAAGTGTTCTTTAAATTACAGAAAGTAAAACTGTGCCCTTTAGCTTCAAATATATCAAAATGTTGAAACTTCACCAAAAGAGCCCTAGAAACATTTCATCTAATCCTCCCTTTTCAAGGTCACATTAAACATGCTTACGGTTAGACATCCAAGTAATTTGTTCATTTCTCTGGTCTTCAGTAAACCTGATCAGCAATTTGATGGAAACTGCTGATACATCATGGAAAGTCAGAGGGGTTTAAAATGGTTAATGACTGGACTCAATGATCTTAAGTGTTTTCCAGCCTAAATGATTCTATATCTCTACAAAAAGCTGTAGTCTGGCCCTTTTAAATGAAAACACCATCGGGTCCAGAAAAAGGAGTGAAGTACTGAGAAGACCATAGATGATTCTGAAGTACTCTTAAAATCTCCAAAATAAGCTTACAGGTCTCCATCCATGAAAGAAAGGAGGGTATCTAAACATGTTCTAATAATTTTCTTGTATCAAATCCAAGAATGGGAATACACATAACCATCAGGTCCCAGCAATATCTCTCCTCGTACTCCTTCAGCCAGATAATATTAGTCTGTCAACATCTGACTGACCCGTATTTCACTGCTCCTCAGAGGATGACGTCTCACAGAACTTGGTGTACTTAATGGCAATCAAAATGGCAAAGACTGAATAATGTTACCAAAATACTGGTTTTGAAAAGGGAACTAAAAAAATCATACAGGTCTCTTGGAGAACATAAAACTAAGAAATTTTTTTGTAGGAATTTACTAAGTGTCCCTGATTTGGAAATGAGACCACTGCTGAGATCTGACCAGATTCATATTTCATCAAGCAGAAAAGCAACCTACGCTGCTGCGTTTGTCACCACTGGCCCAAAGGCCACTGACAGGCCAGCACAGTGGAAGACACGAGTGCATCAACACCTAATGTATATTCAGTGCTAAGGCAGTAAGAAAGTCTGCCTCGCTCAGGCAAGAAACGTACCCCTAGTGAAAGATTTCCTAGAATAAATGCCAGTGCTTGCACTACAGCCAAAGGAGAGAGGAAGAGGCCTGGAAAGCCCCTGAGAACAGAGATCCTGTCTGCCATGACCAGGTGCCTAAAGTTTCATTTTAAATGTATACACTTTAGGCAGAGGTTAGGCAAGATCACTTAAAATGAAACCCCTAGTTCTTATAAACAAACTTTAAGTGAGAAATTGTCATCTGGGGAAACTTAGGAGAAATTAATCTCTTAGGAAAAGTAAGGAGCAGATGCAGAAGGAAAGGGGAAATCATCCTCTGCTTCCTACCCCCCAGTCTTTGGGAACAGCTTTCCTAGCAGGTCTGGGGTGGGGTTTTTTCCCCCTTTTATCTCTACAGCCCAGAACTCAGAGCTGCAATAGAAGCGAACAATCAGGTGTGCATTACCTCTTCATAGTCTGCTCTTTTACTTTCTTTTATTTCTAGCTAGTTGCATAAGGGAAATAAGGGACAGTTCTTACCTTTTTCGAAAAGCAAAACATCCCAGTTTTCCTCAAATAGGAAATGAGGAACTTTTGCATTTTACAGGTTCTGGCTGATCTTATTTTGAGCTCTCTTCTGCACAGATCAAGTCAGTCTGTGGGGATCAGTCACATGTTGCTGTATTGGGTTTGCATGGCAAGGCTTTGGTAGCAGGGAGGCTACAGAGGTGGCTTCTGTGAGAAGCTGCTAGAAGCTTCCCCCTAACGCAACCAATGCCAGCTGGCTCCAAGATGGACCTGCTGCTGGCCAAGGCTGAGCCCATCAGCCCGTGCAGAAAGATGGATGTGCGCCAGCTAGGTTCCCTGGCAGCCTGTGGTGAAGACTGTGGTGAGGCAGGCTGTCCCGCTCAGCTCATGGAGGTCCACGGTTGAGCAGATACCCACCTGCAGCCCCTGGAGGACCCCACACCAGAGCAGGGGCTCTTGGCAGGGCCTGTAGCCCTGTGGGGAGCCCTGGCTGGAGCAGATTTGCTGGCAGGACTTGTGACCCTGCAGGGGACCCATGCTAGAGCAGCGTGTGCCTGAGGGACTGCACCCCGTGTGAGGGACCTAAGCTGGAGCATTTTGTGGAGCACTATCTGCTGTGGGAGGGAGCCCAGGCTGGAGCAGGGGAAGAGTGTGAGGGGTCCTCCTGAGGAGGAAGGAGCAGCAGAGACTGTGATGAACTGGCTGCAGCCCCCATTCCCTGTCCCCGCTGTGCTGCTCAGGGGGAGGAGATGGAGAAATCAGGAGTGAAGTTAAGCTTGGGAAGAAGAGAAATCAGGAGTGAAGTTAAGCCTGGGAAGAAGGGAGAGAAGGTGGTTTAAGATTTGGTTGTGTTTCTTATTGCCCTACTCTGGTAATAAATGTAATTTTCCCCAAGTCAGGTCTGTTTGGCCTGTGATGATAATTGGTGAATAATCTCTCCCTGTCCTTATCTTGACCTAGAAGCCTTTTTTTCTATTTTCTCTCCCCTGTCCAGCTGAGGAGGGGAGTGATGGAGTGAGTGGCTGTGGTGGGCGCCTGGTCTCCAGCCAGGGTCAGCCCACCACACAGAAAATGCATAACAGGTAAGGTAGTTTTCACCCACTTCCAACCTGCCACTCTGAAGACAGTCAAATGTTACCAGCAACAAAATAAGTAGGACAGTTATTTAGCTTAATGTATTTGGCTGTGTGGGGACTGAGGGAGGTGACTGCGTACAGTCCTTGCCCTACATAAATACTTGCACACTATAAATCATGCAGCCTCCCCAATGTCTTCACACCCTTGGCAAGAAAGATCAGTGCTGCCACACTAATGTTCTCAGGACATGCGGAATGATGGATCCCAACTTTGTTGCCCTTGATTTTCACCAGTTTTGCTAGGACTTGAATTCACTGGAGGAAATCAAGTTGTGCTCGTGCTGTTATACTCTTGTTTTTCCTTTCAGCTGCGGTTGAATTCAGCATGGCATCAGAAAAGAGCACAAAGAAAGACGTGCTGAAGGCTGAGGAACAGCAGCAAGTGGTAGGTGCCAGGGCAGCTACTGTTCTAACATGCAACAGTTAAACTACCTGCTGACAGATACACTGGTAAACTAACTTCCAGCGCCCCAAAACCAGGCTGGGAGTAACAGAAAGATTAACTTTGAAAGATATGAAACTGTGGCTAAATCTAAACTTGGATAGTACAGAACTAACTTTTTTGCTTAAGAGAAAACTTCAGGGCTGGTTCAAGTAATGCAAATAATTCTGAAACATGAACTGTTATAGGTCCTATTTCCACATCAGGGGTTGGTGCTGAAACCCAGTCTGACTCAGAATTTGTGAGCTCAGAGCCTGAACTTTTAATCCTGGCTTGTCACTGATGTCCTAGCAGTCTTCGAGTGAGTCTTCAACTGAGTTTAAGAAGGATGAGGAAGATGGACTGGATGCCTGCTTAAGACCTTTCAGGATAGACATGTGGCTTGTATTCACACAGCAGCTTAAGTCTGGGTCTCTAATGTCACTTATTCTCTTGGGTTTTAGAGTGCTGTCAATCGAGTAACCAGCTTGCCCTTGCTCAACTCTGCATTTAACCTGGTCTCGTCTGCCTACAACTATACCAAGGAGACCCATCCTTACCTCAGTGGTGTCTGCAATGTGGCTGAGACTGTGGCTGCTGTTGCAGTAGGTAGCGTGGTTGGTGGGGCACAGCCCATCCTGAACCAACTTGAGCCACAAAGTAAGTGAGGAGGCTGGTGTGACCCTTTCTAGGCTATAGGAATAGGTGGGGAGGGGAGTTTCATGTGCCTGTTGGGTGACATCCATCTCCTATAGCATGCTGTTGTGATTAATTGTAGCACTAAGTCTTCCACTCAGCACCTCCCAGCTGCTCAATGAACCTACTGAATTTCATGGACATGAAACTTATAAGCAGAAACAAAGTTTGGCCGCTTGTCCGTGGTTGCTTTAAGTCACTAAACAAAAATTCCCTTCTTTCTCCTGTATCACTCCAAGTTATGAGCATCCCAACTGGTATTAGCAGCACCTGTCTTGGACATAGCTCAGTCTCCCATTCCAACACTTTTCAGCCCTTTAAACAAACTGCCCTACCCTGCAGGGACAAGTATTGCACTCCAGTTGGAGCAATGTACTGCCAACAGCTAGAAAACTGAAAAAGCAAATGGAGACTACTTGAACCTGTCACATTGTGGGGTCTGTTCACTTTTTAACAAGACACCCCACCCCAAAATGGTGATTACTTTTTTTTTTTTTTACTTGCTTTCGTGAGTGTATTCTGAATTGGCTACTGTAGGGTCAAAAACCCCTCTCTAAACTGAAGAATAATCTGGTACCTGTTGTCTTTTCTAGTTGCGCTTGTAAATGAATATGCCTGTAAAGGACTGGATCAGCTGGAAGAGAGCTTGCCTTTTCTTCAACAGCCAGCAGATAAGGTAAAGTAAAAGCCTGGGGAAGCTATGACTTCATCTCTTGCTTGATGGAATCATTACGAGTACAGAAGGATATGGGGAAATAAACTTCAGCAGCACTGCTTTGTCAGGTCAGTCCCTGGCATGGGCTGCAGGAGGTACTGCTAGCTGACGAAAGTGGGAGAGATGCCTTCAGCTTGTGGAAGTGAACATGTCCATGTAAATATAGGTGTACTGACTTCCCCAGCTCTCCCACAAGACTGCAAATGTAACTTAGCCATATGTAAAAGCTACTTTAAGGAGGCAAAATCTATTTCAGGAAAAAAAAAAATCTTTCTCTGCTTCTACCTGTTGTAGGTAATCTCTGACACCAAGCAGCTGGTTTCCACCAAAGTGACATCTGCTATGGATGCTGCCTGTGAGGCAAAAGAAGCAATGGCTGATAAAGTGACTGAAGCTGTGGACCTAACTAAAAATGTTGTTGGGGACAGTGTCAAGATGACAAGATCAATGGTCTCCTCCACTGTTAACAGTGCTGTGGGGGCTGCCCAGGGTGCCAAGGACCTTGTGACTAACAAGGTGACCGAGGCAGTGGACCTCGGTAAACACATTGTGGAGGACAGCGTTGGACTGACCAAGTCTGCAGTCACTTCTACTATTACTGCTGCTGTAGGGGCTGCCCAGGGTGCAAAGGATCTTGTGACCAACACAGTGACTGAAGCAATGGACCTAACGAAAGGGGCTGTTCAAGATGGTGTTGAGAAGACCAAATCAGTGGTCACTTCTACAGTCACTACAGCTCTGGATGCTGCATATGGCACCATTACTAGCAAAATAAATACAGCCTTGGAGCAGAGTAGAGAAGCTATCCATGAGGGTGTGGAGATGACTAATTCAGTGGTGACCAACAGCATGAGCAAAGCCAAGGCAGTAAGCCAAGCAGTGGCAGGTGGTGTGGGATCTGTCCTGGGTATATCAGAAGATCTGGTGGATCACTACCTCCCAATGACAGAGGAGGAACTAGGTGAGAAAATGCTTTGCTGGCAGCTGTAAATCCCTTCCCACAGGACTAGAGCACCTGACACTGCAAGATTCCTCTTCTGAAGTAGACAGGTAGCTCTGAATTTGTCATCAAGTTGGCTGGCTGTCAACACTGGCTTGCCACGTGGTATGGGACAGAGATATCAAGTATTTTCTAGCTGGCCCTTGCCCCTAAGCCTCAAGACAAGCAAATATGTGGGTGCACACTTCAACCTATCTGTCAAGTCTGCTTATCCGAAGAGAACACACTGAGCAGGGACTAGCCTGCGTTTAACACCTGAGCAACTACAAACCTCTACTGTTTACACAGCAAGCTTCAGCCTTATGTTTTTCAATGAGTGACCTTACCTCTTCCCCTCCCTTACAGCTGGGCGAGCAGAGCACAGCTGCATCTCTGTTCTTGTTTCCTCCAGGTAAACTGGCCACCGCTGTTGAGGGATTTGGTATGGCTTCTGTGGAGGAGCAGAAACAGCAACAGAGTTACTTTGTGCGTCTGGGTTCCCTCTCTAACAAAGTCCGCCACCGAGCCTACCAGCACTCCCTGAGCAAACTGCAGTGCATTAAGCAAAGCACCCAGGATACCCTCTCACGACTACAGCTGGCAATAAAACTGGTACAAACATGCTTTTTTCTTTTTCCTTCTGTCTGTAGTCTTCCTGCCCTGCTATCCAGATGGAAGCTCTCCCTCCATCCTGTACCAGCTGCCTGTCATCTTGGATCCCTCCCTGGGAGGGAAGCGCTTGTGCTTCTCTGATTGTGTGTGCTTGCAATACAGCTGTTCCTCTCATTTTTCCCCGACCAGATTGAATCTGTGAAACAAGAGGTTGGCCAGAAGCTCCTGGATGGGCAGGAGAAGCTCCATCAGCTGTGGGTGGACTGGAGCCTGACCCAACCCAAAGGAAACCAAGTTAAAACTGCCTCCCAGCCAGAGGTATCCCTAGGAGGGCATGTTTAATCAAGCCTCTTGTGGATGGTTTACGTCTCGTCTGCTCTAGTAACTGAGCTGTATCTCTTTCCCAGCAGGTAGAGTCACGGACTCTAGCTATGCTGCGTATCATCACCCAGCAGCTACAACCTGTTTATGAGAATCTGAAGGCCAGCATCCAAGGCCTCCCCAGCAACATCCAAGAAGCTGTGTATCAGGCCACTCGAAATATCCACAAGCTCCATAGTTCTTTTTCCAGTGCTGTATCTTTCCAGGACCTCTCTAGCACCACCCTGACCCAGAGCCAGGACCATGTGGCGGAGGCCCGGAGGTCCCTAGATGACCTGTTTGAGTATGTAACTCGGAACACCCCTCTGAACTGGCTTGTGGGTCCCTTCAGGGCAATAGCTAAAGTGTCACAGGATAGCAGAAAGCAGAAGAAGAAAGATACGGTGACTGATATAAAATCACCTGTGTTGGAAGAAGCTACATCATCAAAGGAGATGGCTAAAACACCCAAAGAACCAAAGGGAGCAAACAGGATCCTGGGGGAAGGGTGTGAAGTGCTAGAGAAGCTCGAAGAGAGGGCAAAGAAAGACACAGAGGTTGCAGAGGCTGCAAAGGAAATAAAAACGAATACACCAGTGGAAGATGTCTGAAAAATTCCTGCTCTTCTGGTCAAGGCTCCCTGGCTAGAACAGCAATTCGTCTTTTAATTATGTGTCCAACTGCCAGTTGTGCTAACAGTGCCACTCCTGTTCTCTTGCTGTTCACAGTAAGATGTAGCTTGCAAGGAGGCTTGATAGCCAGGGTGGGGTGATTCCATAACTTGATTTATTATTATTTTTTTTTTTTTAAATCATGTTGCTGCACAGAAAGGGAAGATGGGGACCTGTACTTCAGCTTTTTAAGTCAGCCCAGCTGCATGTTTGAATAGCTAATTCTTGTCAAGACAAGATGTGGGAGAGACGAAGTGGTCTCAACTTATTTTTAATGTTGGATATTTTTTTTTTAATTCATCCAAGCTGCAGCGACCTTGGGAGGATGATGCGCTTGACCTTTGATATCATTTCCCTCCTTCTACAAGTTTAAAAATGTGTTACAGACATGACTTCCCTTCTGCCTGTTGTGTTTCCACCGAGCTCAGCTCTGCAGCAGACCAGAAACAACCGAGGGCAAGAGGTTCTTCTCCAAAATATTTTATGGATTGGTCAAACACTTTTTCTTTCATAGAGAAGCACTTAGCGAAGTGGAACTTTCTTTTAAGCATGCCAGCTTGCAGTGGGATTACTTTTCCTAGCTGTAGGAATGACTTCAGGGTTCATCCGTTTGTGTGTAAGTAACTCCATGCGTGAAACGCTTTGCAGCCACTAAGAAGCTGACACATGAGATGGCTTTTGCCAGGAGTTACTCTGCTGTGGCAACGGGATATCCTGTTATTAAAATAGGGGTGACAGGTGCTGGCTATTTTCCCAGCAAACGATGCTTTGTAATAATTTCTAATGTAACTTACTGTGGTAACTTATGTCCTAGCATGGTCCCTGGGCTAAGGCTGGAATAATGGCAAGCAGACATCAGAATAAAGCGTGACCCGTGTTCAAACACCTGATCCTTGTGCGTTTCTAAGGCTGCAGCGTCCTGTTCTCCCCTGGGCCTGAGCGAGAAGCTCCTATTTAACCAGTCACCTCTCCGGACAGCTCTTGCGTTCCCCCAGCTGCTTGGGGGGGGGGGGCAGGAGAACAAACGCCGGTGGCGGGTCCCACGTTCGGGCTCGGTCTTAGAGCAGAGAGACCCCTTCCCCGCCCGAGCCTCCTGCCTGCTGCACCGCCGCTCCGGCCGGGCCCCGACCGACTGCCGTCCTGGCGGCACCGGGGCCGCCCC
>JAVJGJ010000059.1:9817791-9833367 GCA_035590215.1 Microhierax caerulescens
CGACTGACCCCCCCCCCGCCCCCCCCCGCCGGTGCCGCCACCCACTCGGAGCGCAGCGGCCGGGCACCGGGACGGCGCCCCCCCGCCGCCGGCTCTGCGCCCACGGGCCCGGCACCCCCTTGCCTGGCGCTGCACCCCGGTACCGGGGACCCCCGACACAGCCCGAGCCTCGGGGAAAGCCCTCCCACCGCCACCGGGCACCGGGCACCGGGCACCGGCTCCCCGCTCCGGGCGCTTCTCCGGGACTGACACCGGAAAGCCGGTTCCCGGCGCTGTCCCGGCACCAGGAACCGGTACCCGCCTCCCGGCACTGCCCCGGCTCCGGGACCGGGACCTGACCCCGCGCCCCGAGCCCGCCCCGCCTCCGCGTCTGAACCCTGCGCTCCGGTACCGGCTCCTCTCCCCGGCTCCCCGCACCGCGCTCCGGTACCGGAGACCCCTTATTCCGGTCCTAATGCCGCCCTTCTGGTCCCGAGACCTCTCCTCTCTCCTGTCACCGCCTCTCGGGACCGGGGACCCCCTCCCTCCTGGCGCCGGTCCCGGCTCCTCTTCTCCTTCCGCTGCCCCTGGCACCGGGGATTCCCGTTATCCTACCGCTGTGCCGCCGGTACCGGCACCTGCTCCGTCCCCAGGAACAGCCCCGCTCCCGGGCCCCGCTTCCTGGCGCTACCCCGGGCCCCTCTGTTCGGTCCGACCCCCGGTACCGGTACCCGCTCTTGGCCCAGCCCCCGGTGCCGGCCCCCCGGTGCGGGCCGGCAGCTGGGGACACACACACCCTTCCCCCGGTAGCGAGTCGGATGCAGCCCTGGCTCCAGCTCGTGGTTGTTTGTGTTTGGGTTTTTTTAATTATTATTATTTTGTGGTTTTTCGGGTTGTTTGGTGGGTTTGTCTTTTGTTCTGTTTGTTTGTTGGGGTTTTTCTTCCTTGCTTGGGTGTGGTGGTTTGTTTGCTTTTTCCTGGGTTTTGGTGGTTTGTTTTGGGTTGTGTGGTGGGGTTTTTTTTGTTTGTTTGGGTTTTTTTGGTTTTTTTTTTAAACTAAGGAAGACAGGACAGGCCCCAGGTTAAAGTAAAGTTCAGCCTACTTTCTGGCCTCCTCACGGCTCCGGCTGCTCCCGGTGGACTCGGAGCCGGCGGGGCGCAGGCAGCCCGGGAGGCAGAGCTGCCTTTTGGCCACCGGCAGAGACTCGGCACCGCTGCGCTCTGCCCTGCCCTTCGCAGGCGAAAGGCAGCGCCTCGCCGCGCCTCTGGCAAAAGCAGCTGCCGGCTCTTTGCTGAACTCAGCGCCACGTTCTGTGCTTGCCTTTGTTGTGATACTTTAATAATTCTGCCAATCTTTTTGCTTTTTGTCTGCAGAATCAAGTTGCTATTGTAAAGACCCACTGCTTGAAACTTCCCCAAGCCCAGTTGCCAGACTCATGATGCTGCAAAAACGTCAATACATACTGCCACCAAACTGCTCAGCTCTGCATTTCAGTGTAATGACTCTGGCAGAGATGCTGTTCCAATAGTCACGCAGATCAGTTGCAAAAAAAAAAAAAAAGAAAAAAAAAGAGGGCAGCTTCGAATCAAGGTCTATAATTCATCTGGACTGAAGAAAAAGTTTGAGAGTAAACTCCATTTATTTTGCAGGCTTAACTTCTTAATTTGTTCTCCGGCCGGTTGTAGGGGTGTGCACAAGAGCACAGTTGTCTCTGTCCGTGTTGGTAGCATAGTTGTACTTCTGCACACCTGTAATTTCTTTCTTTCAGTGGAAAGAGTTGCTCCCCTCACTTACAAGGCCAAGCGGAGAAACAAGCAGCATTTCAAATAGGAGCGTTCACAGTAAATTCTGTAAATGACTCCTTCAGCTGAACATGGGTGAGAAGTGACAGTGTGCAAAAGTTAAGTGTTTCAAAACAATAGCAAATGCTGTAGAAACAAGACTTGTAGACCTGTTCAACTGCACTGCATATCTGTAGTCTGTCCTCATAGTTGCCTTTATGAAATAAAATACTTCTTGCTTCTACTCTGTAACACAAGAGCAGAAATCAAGAAGTCCAATGACCTCTTCCATAAACCAGCTGGGAATAGAAGTAGCAGTTTGATGTTGTAACCATGTTTTCCATTTTGTGTCAGTTGCACACCCTTACTGCATGAACCACTGCGAAATTTAGAATTCTCTAAGTAATTACATTATTTAGTGTATTTCGTAAAGAAGTGAAGTTCTCTTCTGATCTCTTTCAGAAGAGATATATCACCTGCAAAATAAATACCCATGAATCATGAATTAACTGATGTTAGTGAAATTACTCTGGTCCCTACTTCCCTCCTTTGTTTTTGTTTGTTTGTTTTTTCTTCTCTGATCAGACCTGAAGACAGGTCTGTGCATATTCAGCAAAGTTAGAGTTTTGGGATATGGTCCACCTGTTGTGATAGAACTGCATTGATTGTTCTTCCTATGTGTAAATGAAAATGAGTATAAACAATAAAATGCTTTACTGTGTTCTCAAGAGTGGTAGCAGTTGTGTGACTGAAAGGACTATTTATTGGCTTACCTGGTTTCTCAGGATTGACTTTTTAAAGGGCAACGGTGATGTGATGAGTCACTCAAGAAAGCAGTTGATGAAGGCTGAAATGGAAAGCTTTGATCAGTGGTCAGATTTTTAACAGGCAGATTTGCTTTCATCCTGACCAGTACTGTTGGGTATAATTCTTACTACTTCCATATAATCCTAGATTAAATTTTTAAGTGTGTTTTACAAAAATTTCTTCTTACTCCATTAACTCCAAACAAACTTATTTTAGCACTTGGGTACTGCAATCGTGTTCTTTTAAAACTATGTATGTATTCTAGATGGGGGCTATTATCAATATTGGAAAAAAATTTACATTATTTACTTGTTACTCTTCAGAGAATCATTCAAATAATAAGGATTTATTTATCTAATTGATTAGTAAAGAAAGGCACCTGACCATCTATGCCTCTCAAACTCCTGTTAGCTGTAAAGAGGAAGTCATGGTCACGGGCAGGAAAGAAGTCTGCAAGATACAAATTAAAGTAGTGGGAAATAAACACTTTTAGTAATTTGAAGAAATCCAGAAAAGCCTAAAAATTGCATACCTCTTTAAAAAAAAAAATGTATCTACTATACTATGCTTCTAGAATGTACCTTCTCAAACTATTACAGACAAATGTGATTGGAGGAATTTTCTAACAAACTATCATATTTAAGTACTTACATTCCTTCTAAATTTTAATTTTTTGCATACATGAAGTGAAAAAAGCAGGGAAGATACCATCAAACAATGCTTAAGCTATTCTTGTTTGTGGTTTTCCAATCTTGTAGAATTAATTTTGTTTATCCCAAATTCTCCGTGAAATCACTAGGCTTCTTATATGTCTAAAAAAAAGGAAAATGAAACCATAAAATGAGTATTTTCAGCATTGCCACATGGAATCGAGTCTTTTGTCAGTTTTACAAAGTTATGTGACTTGGAGAGCAAGAGGTTCAGGAGTTGGACTTTCCCAGTCCTCACACTGCTGGAGTATACCTTCATCTTCAGCAGCTGGCAGCAAATATTCCCAGCTCCCTGTTGTGATGTGTGGATTTTGCCAAGAAGCTAGTTCATCAGGAAATTATCCTTCCAAGTTTATGCTGAGGCTCTGAACTTGCTGCACAAACAAACGTTTCAGGTAATCATGCTCACTGTTAGGAAGGCGGTCGGTGTGAAGGCTGTGCTGAGTGACTTGGGGCTAGAGGAGAGGCACTAACTGGAGCCCTGCTGAGATACCTGCTAGTTAAAGGCTTTGTGTTACCCCAGCAGCGGCATCTAGTTCAGAAGAATGTTCCTGCGGGGAGATAGGTAGAGTGAGGACATGCATCTGTTCACAGCGGAAGAGAAAAAATGTAGGGCAAACGTCACTCAGCGCTGGAAAATATAAATATGTAAAATGTGTTCTAAGATTCATGTAGTGCGGCTTTGGACAGGAAGGGTGGCCCTCATGAGCTTCAATTCTTCATGACTGGCGGAGTATGTCCTGGTTGAACTTAGGTTTTAAAAGATGTTAGGGTTCAGGGATGTGGTGGTGAGGTTTTGACTCTGGAGAGATCTGAGGACGTTGCCCTCCTGCTTCTTCACTCTCTTGCTGCGCTTGCTTACTGTGCTGTGCCTCTGGACGGATGGAGCATCTGAAGTTTTCAGTAGGAGAGGGCTGTCCTTCTGTCCACCGTGTATCCGTGCTCCTGCGGAAGGCACTCAGAGGACCCCGACTCCTGCCCTTGTTTTGTCACGGGAGCCTTTTTGTGACTGCAGGTAAACTGCAAAGGTGCTTAAGCCCATGCTGTTTCAGTCTTCCATTACAGAAGCAGCATGGCTTCCTCTTACCTATTTGTTGCGTTGGGGTTCAAACACTGTTAAATGATGTTGTTGAGACAAATCTCTCCTGGGTGCTGAGGTCTGAAGTTGATCACACATTTGCAAACCTCGTGCTTCCCGTGTTTCATGGTAAGGGATGCGTGGACAATAGTGTTGCTGACTGCAAGCGCTGCAAGCCATATGACTGTTCAACAGTATTTGCAGTTGTGGGGACAGCTTTGTGCAGCCCCGTAGCTGCACTATTTTCCTGGTATGCTGTTGCAGCGCTCTCCAAACCATCCAGCTGTGACAAGGTCTATTTACCACCTCATACCGGCACACTCTTCATGCCAGTCCCTCCGCTGCCTTCTCCTCATCTCTCCTCCTCACTCAGGGCATGCTCACTCTCTCTCTTCTTGCTCCTTCCTCTCTCTCCTCTTCTTCCTTGGCTGCCCCCTCTTCACTGGCTCTCAACCCCTTCACAGCACCAGCCACAGCTGCACCTTACCTACATCGACCAACCCACCGCCCCTGAAGCCAACCCACAGCTGTATATTATCAATGCTAATTAACCCAGCTTCATTCCTCTACAGTATGCCTCAATTTTTCTTGAGGCATTTCTCACTTCTCCAGGTAATAAAACACAGGTGCAGAATATAGAAATTGAGAGGGGCAATCCCTTGCAATGAACCATCATACAGCTGCGCGGCAGCCTGCGAAGTTCTACCTCTTCTGCACGCTTAAGAAGAAAATGCCTTGACTAACGTGCCAAGGCTCCATGGGACAAAAGGGATTTCAACTAACGTTCTGGATATTTATACCATATTCACTGCCACAGCACAGCGTTTGAGGAAGCTGGTCTGGCCTTTAGCTTCCAGCAAGGCCAGATAGAGTAGGCATGACGGTTAACAGCCCATTTGGAGCAGCCAATTTCCACCCTCCTCTGCCTCTGCCTGCAAAAAGCCAATCTGCTTTCCATTAGCAGAGCATTCCCATAGCTTTCTGGTTTACAGTTGCTGCTTCCATGCTCTTTTGCTCAGAAAGCACTAGATATTGTCAGAAGTAAGCACTTTTACCTGAAAATCCAGCCCAGTCTCGAGCTATTCTTTCAAGGAATAAAATGACAAAAACAAGGAGTAGCAGCATTGGAGAACAAGCGTTGTGATTTGCAGCAGCAAAGGGTAAGCAGCGTGGCTGAGGGCAACTCTGTATGCAAATGATGAAATCCTATTCAAACTGAAATGTAGCAGAGACTGAAGAACAGATTTCTCCACCAAGGAGAGCCTGTAGCTAAGAGGGCAAGGGAGTCCTCCAAAACCTCCAAGCCTTGGCCCGGGTTTAAGGAAAAAACCTCAGGGTTACAACTCCTGGGTCTCAGGACCCCAGCAGACAGGCGGGCAAACAGTTTTGGAGAGAAGCAGCATACCCAGAGACATGTAGGAAAGTTACAGGTGTGCATTTATTCGGTAAAGTGAATGCTAACTTCTTTTCGTGTGTTAGGAACCCTTCTGTGTTCAGGGGAGTGACACATATTTGAGATATATCCTTAAAAACCTGTCTACATCAGGACAGAAACGTTTGTGGTTCATACTAAGTATTTTTTTTACATATTCCAACACTTAGTACCTAAAACTAAATACAGATGCAGTTTTAAGCGAACTGTCCTGCAGCAATGAGTCTGGCCAATAATAATAATGAGCATGAAACTTTTAAGCCCAGAATAATCATATAGAAAAGCAAGCAGAAAATGAAGCCTTTTAATCAATCACATATTAGGCTTGAAAGATGTAATATATCAGGCAACTCAATAGGTGAGGTGAAGAGGAGATCCACAGGATATCAAATTTACAATATAGAGATCAAAATCTCTTACTGAGTCATTTTCAGGAGCTGCGGAAAGAAAATCTTTGCTGTTCTTCTCCAAGATCAAACTCCTTGCAGTCATCCTTATAAAGGAATAAGACTTTTTTATTGTCTTTATACAAATAATACTTTGAAGGCTACAAAACAGGCAGAGTTCATGGCTGCAGGGCTTTCACTGAGTTATCATATGTTCTGTCTTTTAGGCTGAATGGTCATAGAAAAATAGGAGAGACAGGAACGAGGGACGACTATGTAAAATAACTCCTTTTCGTCATCTTTCCTTATACAGAACCAAGGCAAAAACTGGAACAACAGGAAAAAACAAGATCTGAAAAATTCTGGCATTAATGAGGTTACATTAGATTTCAGGAACATGTTTAAGGTAGAACAGGACAAAAATAAAGACATTTTCAGAATCCAGAGAAGTGGAAATGAAATTAGACATTTCCTTCCATCCACCTACCTCAGGGGTTCCACAATCCTAATATTGGTTTCATTATGCCATTTCTAAAAACCTTAATATTCCCAGATATGTTCAAATTAACATGTATGAATGCATTCATAGTTGCTTTTATATTAAGGCATACACTTCCCAAGCTTATTCACTCTTTTTCCTGTAGATTTCAATTTTCAATTACTTTGTGCTCTTTTCTACCTGTGCACTGTGTTTAGAATAGGAATCTCATTTGGATCCAGCCCTGTAAAATCCAGTTCCTGAAAAGATGAGAAACATTGTTGTCAAAAGGAATGTTAGAATTACTACGTTTAAGAGAATTAGTGCAAAAAAACCCAAGCAACATCCCTGTTCCCTATCTACAGGAGAAGGCTGTCCTTCCCTGAACTCCTTTCCTGGAAAAAATCTGCTGTAGATTTGAAAGACACAGGTATGACATAAGCCAGACCGTAAACCAGGCAGACATACAGAACAGCCAGGTGCCTGGACAGCAGAAGGAAAGCATCGGTGCTAAGCTCGTACTCAGATGGGTCTCTCTGACCCACAAGGGACATACCAAATCCTCTGCATTTACTGGAGTCCAGAAAGATTCAAAGGACCTGTCAGGGAGCAAAGGGCAAGAAGAGCTTCAGGAGTAGTTTATAGTAAGAGATGGTGAAGGAAACCAAGTTCTCCAGGCTGGCCCCGGGCACTCTGTCCCCTGGGGCTGGGTGGCCCTGGCTCAGGGCAGCTCAGACACGGGAGCACATGGCCATGGATCTGGCTGCTGGGGGGGTGGGGGTGTTAGGGGAGCCGAATCCAGTAGCCTGGTGGTGAGGCTGTACAGCTCCATGCCCCAGACCCAGCCGGTAGTGAGGCTGAGCGTGTGTTCCCAGGTCCATGTATACACGTGTGTAACACGTATGTACACATTGCCAGCCTCACAGACAGAGCCACGCGGTGCTCACACCAACACAAACAGCCCTGATGCCCTCATAGTGCTTGCCTCTCTGGCTAATAAGGATGGAGGTCCACTAGTAAGAGTATATACATATAGGTATATATATATGCACATATGTACAAGGTGGATCCCTCCAGCAGCTGGGCTCAGACACTAGATCCCAGCATCTGCAGTTGTTTGTACCTGGACATATAAGCCCCCAGTTCTGTAGCCCCACTCCAGCTGCTGGTATAGACCATCGTACACACAGGCACACACGCATGCGTGCATGCATGCATGCACATACACCCACTGAGGATGCCGCAGTAGGGTGTGCATGCGCGCACACACACACACCTGCCTCCCAAGACACTTCACCAACTCTCCAGCTAATCTGACTTGAATTTTGTGAGTGATCACACACTTGCTTTTGCTATTATCTCCAGGTTTTGCACCACAGACATGCAGCCTCTCCCACCCATGATCCCACTGCAGTTCTGGCTCTTAGGCCTCCAGCCGCACACACGCACACACAATCCTCACCCAGGAAAAGTTAGAGTTTGGTAAGAAGACACAACAAGACTGCACTGATCAGGCACAGGGTATGTCCAGGCAACCACACCAACCAGACTTGTTTACACAGGGCCAGACCCATTTATCCCTTTATCACTCCATCATATTATTTGTTCCTGCACTTGTTCCTCCCCAAACCACCTTGAGCCCTCCCTTTCCCCACCTCTGGTTCCTCCACTAAACATCCCACCATAAGTCTTCTGCTACCCCTGAATGCTCTCCCCTTACATCTCACAGTATGTCCCATACCCATAGGTAGTAGTCTCCCCTGGTCCGAAAGATGCTCCTGTTGACTCATCGTGATGGGTTTCATGAGGGGACATGGGCTGAGGGTCCCCTGGGACAACTTTGTGAAGGACCCAGACTGGCTCTACCTTTCTCAGTTCTTAATCTGTGTCCCCCAGAACCACCTGCCTTTGTGCCCTGAGCTCTTCTGGGCTTGCAGAGATGCGCCTTCGATGGCCCTTTGGGCCTTCTGCGATGGGTCTGGGAGGAGCTGAGGGAGGGTGTTATTCGGCTTCCCCCACATGCCATTATCTCTGTGCGCCTTTGTAGGGTGCAGGTAAGCTTTTTAACATGTAACCTAACATTTTATCGCTTTCCAGAAAAAATGAGATGGGATATAGCTGGCAGCCACTATTCCAGATTTCAGAAGCCTAAATGTCTAATTTAGATTAAACTAATTATAATGTCAGAAACTGCCCACCAAAATATAGCAAGAGCATTACAAAAATCTGCTGTGGAGTCTTCATGCTGAGGGAATGTATAGATACCATAGACTAAGTGTGATTATTTAGATGTCCACTAAGCAACCTTGAACAGCTCACAAACAGGTATTTCAGAGCTATCCTCTGTTTCAGGACCTTGAAGAATAACAGTATCTGTGTGTTACATCAGAGCTAGATCTTGCACATCCCAAGTTTAGATCTTACGTATCAGGCAGAACTGAAGTGCCTTGGTGCAAGCTTTCTGCACTTTGATGAATTCCACACTAATGGAAAAGATGATCGAAGAAGTCATCATGGTGAGTTAATCAGTCTCTTTCATTTATATAATTGTGCTTTGGCTAAAATTTTAACAGGAGCTACCACTGAAGTTTGCCAGTAAGGCACTGGACAAGTATTGGGGCCCAGACAATGTACCCACATACCTAAGCATACTTCTGAGCAGTATATTTTACATATAACTAAATCAGATGACCAATAACTTCCTGGGTTTCAGAGTAAGAGATGATCTCTGAAGTCTGTGATTCAGGGCCTCACAGGAACCCTGGGGAGAGGCACTGTCCTCCTCTTGGACAACAACCGAGTCCCACAGATGTGCATGAGACACAAGCTGTTCAACATTTTCACTAGGGAGGTTGGAAAACAAGTGAGCAAAGGTGAGTGATGCTAAAAAGGACGAATAATCCCACCTATGAACACACAATGAAATCACAAAAAAGATTTCTTCTTTTAGACACACTGAGGACACTGCTCTGTGAAAACAACTGTGGTCAGAGAAGCAGACAAAAGATGGCACATAGAAAACAAGGCAGAAGACAGCATTGTTTCGTCTTGTAAATTCCTGTGTCCTGTACCCTGCATACTATGAGAAGGTCAGACCTGCCTCTGAAATGATACAGTAGAACTAGAAAACAGTCAGGAAAACAAAAGAATATCATCATCAACATCAGGGTGTGTCTGAAGCCTCTTTCGGACACAAGCGATCCGGCACTTTATCTACCAAGGTAGCTGAGATGGCGCTTCGGGCTTCCTCTTGGCACCATGTGAGGACAGCTCAACAGCAAGGCAAGGGAAGGCAGGCACGCTCGGAGTGCCACTGTTATTGTAGGAAACAACACATTTCTCAATGCAGTGCTGCTTGGTCTGATTCCACCATGCCTGAAAGTCCCCAGGAAGCATTTCTGATAATTTTCTTGTTTCTAGTGGTATTGAGGAATGTTGATTCCCCAGCCCGTCCTGCCCTGTTTCTGCATTAGGTGGGGAGGAATTAGGACCCCTAGCTATTCTGCCAGTTTCCCGGCCAGGACTCCTCTACCAGGTGTTATTTTGCAGCTAAAAAGGGACACCGAGTGGTGCAACAATGATTGCATTCAAAGGAAGCATCACACGAGTTTTTCAGAGTGGACATCCAGTGAATGAGGTTTCTGGAGCTGGTGGACAGCTTTGAAAATCTGGGTCCCGATTCCTGATGCTCTGGGTTATTGAGTGGGCCTCTACACATGCAGAAGAACCGAATATTTGAAAAAAATTATCATCCTACAATGTCACGGAACTGGGAACTCCAGGGTGTTTTAAGGGAAGAAGGCTCACACATGCTTCTCTGTGTTCTTCCTCATATATACGATTAGAGGGCATTAGCTTTCATTTAAGAAGGAAGGATTTTCTCCTCTGTCTTTAATTAAATCACTGGTTCATAAATTGGCACTGCTATAACTCAGCTTCACAGAAAGCAGTTGGATGTCAACACCCTGTAGGATACCCTTGTCCAACTAGTCTTTTAAACTCTTGTATTTATTTCAATTAGATAAAAGTTAATAGTTCTGGGAGTATTACATTTTGCTATAGGAACAGTGAACTGATTTCTGCCTGCATGACAGGTTTCAGTCACACCCTTCAGTTACAGTACACAAAATATTCTGAGAGTTTTGTCAGCAGATATAATTGAGTTCCTTTAATCAGGCTTAGGGAAAGATCCTAAAGGGATTCATTCCACCAGGCTTCTTCCAAGCTGCATGGTTACTAGTTTGTTTAATAGGAGGAGGTTCTTCACACTCTTTCAACTTCCTTTATATATGGGATTTTTGCCTGAGCAATGTATGTGGATTAAATCCTTGAATTGGCTAGAGACAATACTCCTGCTTAAAGGGTAAGAATTCAGACCCATCCTTAAAAAGACAGTAAAAAGAACAAATCGGTGTTTCCCATTGCATTTAATGAAGCAGTTGTTCCTAAGCAGAGGAGCAACACTGGGGACTGTATAGCTGCAGATTAGTTTTATAAGAAAAAAGTGTCAATTTTTAATGCTTTTAAAGTAATCCTAAGTGTTCTTTTCAGTTGTTTGAAAAGCTGAAATTTTCAAACGCAACTTTCTCAAACTCAAGCTTTGTACCCTTCCCTTTCCAAATCTCTTATGTATTCCTAAAAAATGTCGTATGAACCCCAAAATTATAGGAAAGGAATATCAAAAAGGACAGTCAATACTGGCAAGAAAAATGGTATCTTCTCTAAAAGATTACCTGAATGTGACAGTAGCTCTTTTTCTGAGGGACCTGCATTTATCAACATGAGTGCTTCTAAATCCCAAGGAAAACTTTCAGGGCTAAAAGACTCATTTAGCTCAAGACTTTACGTTCTCTGATCTACTAGATTAGTAAAGAAGTACAGTTTTTCAGTACTTTTGCAGAGCTCATTTTGGCAAGTATTGATTTCCTTTAATATCTGAGATTACTGCAATTTTACTTTCATGTAATGCATAAAAGGCTGCTGGAGGCAGTGGGGGTGATACCAGTCCCTTTGGCTGAGGGACCATATGCTCCACTTGTGACCAAGCATCACTATTTGGCAATGATTTTAGGCCCCTGACTGCTGGTAAACAATGATATTACAGCTGTAAATCAGTCAGCTTTCTGGCCAGAAAGCTGTGGACTTCCAGGAGTAAACCCGAGTCATACATGTCAATCAGTTGCACTTGGTCTGTGCGTTACACACCACAGAGGGGATGACATGACTGCTTTGACAGCCAGCTCGCTTTGCTGAGTGGGACTGCTGGAGTTCAGGATCTGGTCCATAGAGCCAGGCAGACCCACATAAGGCTGGGAAGGTCCTATGAAGTGCTGTCAGGGGCTGCAGTGGGACTGAGGGGGCTACTCTCCTGCCCCCTGCCATGGTAGCCCATAGCCCATCTTGGGTCAGCAGGAGTGCCTGAGATGGCTCCTGCTGCTGAAGAAGAAGAGGAATGACCAGCTCCCATTTCCCAAAAGAGAGGCACAGGGATTTGGGAAAGGAGCTGGCAAGCAGCCCAGGAGCAAGGAAGGTAGGGAAAAATGCTTTTTCCTTCATTAAGTCAGCATCTGGCAGAGGCAGGGCAGGGTGCCTGTCTGAAGGACAGCTGATGTTTAGTGCCAGCCATGTGTTTGAGTGTCTGGACACTTATTTCATGATGTTTTGATCAAAAGAAACAATAGATAAATAAATACATTTTTATTGCTGGACCTCTGTGAGCAGCTTGTTTTCCCATCCTCACTGCATATAAGAAGTTTCATGAATTTAATTTTTCCTTGAAACGCTGAAATTCAGTGCAAGGCAATCTCTCAGCGTAACTGCTGAGACCAGCTTCCCCAGGGAAAATATTTTTTGTTCTGCTCCCTGTGTTTTACCACTCTTCACCTTCACAAGGAGACCTGAGGCTTTGCTAGCCCCAGGGGTTGCCCACGCTGTATTTTGCAGCGCTGCTCTCCTGCCCCAAGCCCATGTCACCCACCACAGCAGCTCCCTCATGGGCACTGCCCCACACCTTGGCTGCCCTGGGCCCTGTACCAGTGTGCTGCCCAAGAGGGAATAACAAGTGGATGTGGGAGCTGAAGAAAGACTGGGTTGGTCTTGACCTGTTAAGTGTCCCTGAGTAACTCTGTGCCTTAGAGCCTCTGTGTTAAGAAAGACAATGATACTGGTCTTCTTCCTTTGTGGAAAAAAGCACTATTATCATCCTATACTCATCAGAACATGTTTGTGCCAGTCCTAGGAGACCCAATTTCCAAGAGAGTAGGAATTTATTTGAGGAGTCACATGATTTGGCCCTTAGTGTTTCAGAAGCAAAATGCTGACAGTTGCAGCCTCCCACCCCATCCTTAGTTGCAGAAAACATGATACAGGATGACAGGCAGGATTTTTAATCCTTTTGTCTCTCAGATGGTGGTGTTGTCTTCTGGTCTGTTGCAGGCCAGTCCTAAAGGTTCAGAACCCTTTTCCAAACAGCTCTTTTCAGTTCCTATCACATCCCTCTTTTGTGTACCTGAGAGTGAATTCTCTGCCATAAGCTGCCTTTTGCCATGTTTCAGGACACAGTGCAAAATGATGCTGAGAGCAGCCAGTGATTTACCTGCAGTCTGACAGAGAAATAGCAAAATACAGGTGATATCAGAACCCAGGCCTGTGTGGATTTATGTATCCTTACTGCACAAAGTGACAGAAGATACAGGCCTGCTTCATTACCAGGAAGAGCAGTCCGCTGGCCCTCTAGCTTGCAAGTCCATGGCACTGCCACCATCTTCAGGTGTGAGTGCCCCATGCTGTCTCAGGGATTCTGGGGTCTGTGCACACTCTCCTCTACATTGCTGTGTGCTACAGAGCTTTCTTAACTATGTTTCCTCTGTTGCCAGCTCTCAAATCATCCTTAAAGTGTCCCAGGATCCTGATTTTGAGGAATGGCAAAGCTGGAGGGATAAAATGTGTTGCCATTAGAGTTACCTTTAAAACTCTTTCCGTCAAGTTAAAAAACCAGAAGTATTTTTACACATATGTCAACATTAGACAATAGAGTGAAAGAAGCTTCACAAGAATGCATGCATGCAGAAGTGCAAGGAAATAGTTCCACATGTACCAGCCACTTCTACTAGCTTTAGCACTCTTCCTCACCTTGCACATTTCAGCCAGGAGACTCACAACCATTCTTGCTGAGGGCTGTGATCCACTTGCCTCAAACTCCAGAAGTCTCAGGTCCCACTTTTTCTTTGTGTTCCAGACATGGATCTAGACTTTGCAGTCAGATCTAACGCTTTGGAGTTAGCCGAGTGCCTGTCGTTCCCAGCAGCTGCTTGATCTCCAACTCAGCCAGGAAAGAGTCCTGAGTCCCTTGTTACTTCCTGACAAAACTGTTATCTATTCCCTCTAGCTTTGTAAGTGCTACTCTCCTTTGGTTACTGAGCTGGTGTAGTTCTTTGCTTGGTCTAGAGAGTAAGTAAAGACAGTTCACTGGGATTTCTGTGCTTGAGTAAACAATTAATGAGTCATGAATCCACTGAGAGTACATCCTATTCAATAGGGTAGCCTAGAGAAGGAAGCCTTTTCATTCATTGATCCTTATTTTTCATATATATACATTAACCATCATACTGTGAACAAACAAAACTTGATATGGTAGAAGAAAATCCATGCAACCAAAAGCATGCAGATGGATCTGAATTACTCAAATTGTTAACTATTTTTATTCATTCAGCATTAGACTAATAGATCTAAAATTACCTATAATATTTCCGGTATTCATTGGTTTACATACATGTTTTAAAATGGTTGTTAAATAGGCAGGCTGAATGTCCTAATTGAGGGATACGGTGGCAATCTTGGAAGATTTAGGAGGACAGGTGGGAAGAAAGTAAAGTAATTCCTTTTTCCTCACTATTGTGTGGCATCACTCACAAGCAAGAAGGAGGAAAGCTTTCTTCCAGAGATGAGACATTCTGCTCTGAGATGAGTCAGAAAAGGCGCTCTCAGCCTTTGTCCTGTGCTCTTCCATGCCCAAGTGGGTGTGAGTGTATGGAAGGAAGGCCTGTGCCAGATATAAGAACCGTCAAGATAAAATCATCCCATTTTAACTCATTAGCAGCAGGTAAGTTTCCAACTACATCTAAGAGAATATGATGTACAGCATAGCTGCTGTGGAATTCACTCAGGGAGAACATGTATTGTTAAGTGTAATCTTAATGATGCCATTATCATTTTATATTTTGCAACTTTATTCCATTACTGAAAACCTGTGTTTCTTGAGTAACTTACTTTTAATCTATAATCTTGTCTAACAATAAATCTGGCTAGTCATCTGACATATAGCAAAGCATTCCTTACCCCAGCTCGTTAAAAATCTTAGAACTGTGGCACTGGACACCTTGAAAAACTGCCAAGTTATCCAATATATTATGTTTCTCTTATCTAAAGATAAATCCCCATAGATGTGCCGTAGCAGTTTATCATGAGAATAAGGAGAGGAAGAATTGTTTTCTTGGGAGCAGTAATCACAGAATGGTCGGGGTTGGAAAGTACCTCTGGAGATCATCTAGTCCAGCCCCTGCTAGAGCAGGTTCTCCTTGACAGGATGCGCAGAATTGCATCCAGGCAGGTTTTGAACGTCTCCAGAGAAGGAGACCCCACAGCTTCTCTGGGCAGCCTGTTCCTGTGCTCCATCATCCTCAAAGTGAAGAAGTTCTTCCTCATGTTCAGGTGGAACTTCTTGCATTGCAGTTTCTGCCCATTGGCCCTTGTCCTGTTGCTGGGCACCACTGAAAGGAGCCTGGCCCCGTCCTCTTGACATTCACCCTTAGGATATTAGTGGACATTGATCAGATCTCCCCTCAGTCTTCTCCAGGCTACACAGCCCCAGCTCTCCCAGCCTTTCCTCACAAGGGAGATGCTCCAGTTCCCTCATCATCTTTGTA
>JAVJGJ010000059.1:9833723-9898218 GCA_035590215.1 Microhierax caerulescens
AGCTTCATTATGTTCCTCTCCTCCCAGCTCTCCAGCCTGTCCAGGTCTCACTGAGTGGCAGCGCAGCCTCCTGGTGTGTCAGCCACTCCTCCCAGTTCTGTATCCTCAGCAAACCTGCTGAGGGTGCTCTCTGTCCTGCCATCCAGGTCATGGATGACTACTGAAATTCTCTAACCAGCAGTAAAAATCTGGGAGTATGACTGGTGGGCTCCTTAATGGCTTTTAACTGAGACCAGACATGACAGTAACCAGTAACTTTGGGGTAATGGTGCATTTGGGGTTAACTGTACACTGGATTTCATCTTTGAGAAATACTGTAAGAGTCATAATGTCACCTCTGATCTCGATACATCTTCTTGCTTGCCAACACTTTATATGTTATGACTGCAAAATCTTTTGATGTGTCCAGTCTCTTCTGTACGTTATCACAGAGGTTAGCCCAACTGGGGACCAACTTTCACATGGAGATTTTAAGAGCCACAGTAGCATAAAGTCAAAAGTCCATCCATTGGAAAGCTGTTGGTCTGGTGTGCCAGTTTGTGCAGTCAGTAGTGGCAGGAGAATGCAATGCCAGCATCGTATTTAGATCCCCTGACTGCACAGCCTGCGTGGCCTTGCACCTGCTGTCAGCTGGGTGCACAGTGTGCATTCTTGGGAAGAGCCAAACTCTTGAACCTGGAGCCACAGAAGGAAGCCAAAGGGGCTTTCCCTTCTCACTCCTAGAAGAGCAGTGATAGTAACAATCTGTACAGAGTATGAAGGTTGAAAGAAATAATAAAAAAAAAAAAAAAGAAAAAAGGAGATATTTTCTATCTTTTAGTAAAGAAAAAAGAATAAATTACAATTTAAAGAATCATTCAGGATGTTATCTGAAAGTAATTACTTGGACCAGAACATATTGCAGCCAGACTACAGACACACACCAAAACTAAAAGATGAAGTATTTTATCAGTGAGTAAAACATCTTGTTTTGGAATTCATTGATAGCACTCAGATTTTGCTAGCTGCTACACCCCCTTCAAAAACTATGATAGAAGATCTATGGAAGATAAAAAATCTATAGCAAAGAATTCATGCTCTGGAAAAGCATCATACAGACAGGAAAGGGTGACAATATGTGCCTGAACAAACCTCTGCCTGTGAATCAAACCCTGACTATGTGCAAGCAACAGATGGCTTATATAATTTTGTTATTCTTTTTTAGTATCAATACTTATAGTTTACTTTTTTTTCTGGTATCTCTTTGTATTTAGCCTTGGCCAGTCCTTTCTTTCTATCTTTGTACAGACTTTAAATTATCTTCCCATCAATTTTATTTAAAAATATACCTATTAATAGAGAAACCTCTTTCAGTTGAGTTCTTGATTTTTAAATTTTTTTTTCCATCAAATATAAGATTATTTTAACTTGTTGTCTCATGTTTGTAATCACCATTTGGTTTTGTAATTATCAGCTAGAGGAACAGCTACTCCCACTGAATCAATGGAAGGCTTGATTTGTATCACTGGAAAGATGCCATGTGCTTAAACCAGGGAAAATTCTGAAAACTGATAGCTGGTGGTGGGGAATGGAATTCTGATGACTGAAATGAGTTAATTCCAATGAAGACAAGTAATAAGAGAAGACTTAAAGTGTGGGACAATCTGATAGTTATTGGCTCTGGGAGAGGTCTGGACCTCTATACCCCAAGGAGTTGAATGTGATGGCTATTAACATGTCATACAATAGAAAATGTCAGTTAAAGTGTGATCAAGAGAAGACTTGTCACTGTCAGGAAGTCTTGGTTCCTAGCAAAAAAGCTGCCCCTTCTTGCACAGTGTTCTAGGGCACAGGTTTTAATTCTAACCCAAGTTTTAAATACACAAATCCATCGTAATCCTATTGATGTCAACAGTGAAACTCTCACTCGCGTGGTACAAAGCAGGCTTGTCAGTAAGAATACGTCTGATTCTCTTTTGGGTAACAAGAAATACAGCTGGTACCACAGCTGGAAATGTCAGGAATGGGGCAGGGGTATCAAGATTCAATCAGGCAATTTATGCTGTGGCTGGTCTACTGAGTCATTTGTATCATTCTTTAATAATTCTCATCACAGCCTTTGGCTTGGCCAGTCTGGTATCACATGGCTTGTAGCTGAGGTGGAAAAGGTGGTTCCACACTTCAGCCTGCAGAAAAGAGCAATCGAGCTGGGTTTGGATGTTCAGTTGCTAGCAATCTGGCTGCAGGTATCAATGGGTATTTGAAATTGATACATTTAGGGGGCTTGTGGAGGGGGAAATCTGAGGAAAAGTTGATTACATGAATGTGGCCTTGAAATATGAAAATATAGTAAATGAGAAAGGATTGATCAGTTACAAAGCCCTGAAACCACTCTGAGCAGCTTATGTTTGTTTTTACAGAATATAAGGAGAATAATGGCATAGTCAAAACAATGAGCTAAGAAAACTAACTTTGCAGCTGACAGGCCAGAAGCAGTGCAAGATGGTATTTGTCAAAGCCAGAGGAAAGAATATTGTGGGAATCGAGTAATGAGATAGTGAGTGATGCGGTTATAAGTTTCTGCTGTTAAGAAGTGTTACGTGGAGAGAAGTGCAAGGCAGGCAGGGATAAGGAGGTCAAATCTAAGACGATTCCTGATCATAAGTCTTTGTGGCATTTCCCACAGTGGTAAAGCTAAAGGAAATGGGAAGAAAGATGGGATTTTGCTTTGGACGTGTTGCGCTTAAGCTTAAGTCTGAAGTCAGAGCACTAAGAGGAAGTGTCAGTGCAACAAACTGTTAGTTTAGTTTGCGTTAAATGAGAGACATCTATGGATAGGTAAGAAATGTGTTGATCACTGATCTCAAGAGGATTTGTTATTTACCAGTATGGCTTATTTACAGGCAAAAAGAGAGGGAATAAGACTGCAAAGCTTCTGCTGAGTGCTGTGTCACGGAGAAGATCAATGAGCACCTTCAGAGCTCTGCTGTGGGAGCAGTTGCAGAATGAGGAGGTTAACTGGGAGAAGAGCAAGTTAAAGACACCAAGTGAGAATTATCTGCTGTTGATGAGAAGACAATAATAAGATGGGCTAAGCACTAGTTTTGCCATTTGACCAAGAAAATGATTAGAGGCTGTCTAGAGAGGATTTTGAGAGAAGCACAAAAGGCACAAATTAAGCTGTAGGGAAAGGGAATCTCATCTAGCTAGGTATTGCAGACAGCACTGGAAGATGGACTGTTAGTGATGAAAATGCTGGAGCAAAAAGTGAGTTTCACCAAGGCAAAAGGGACTAAAGCATGGAGGCAAAAGCACTTTTATCTGTGTTGTCTCTGTTGCGTGTATGCTTGTTTGACAAAGGTTTCTTTCCATATGCATGTATCTCTCTTAAATGGAGATCTTAGATACTGCTGAAATGCACGTAAGGCTACCAAAAATCTGTTTCATACCTCAAGAAACTATCTACCTTATATCTATAGGTGCTGCCATCTGCACAGAGTAGTCTCAACATTAAAAAGTTACAAAGATATGTCACTGTTCATTTAAAATAAATATTTAATCTCTCAAGTTCTATTATATCATTTCACTACTGACGTAATCTAGATGTGGCCTTAATGACGGGTGGTGGACATATCGTAGTAGCACCGTTGTATCAAAGGCATGGAACTTCAAAGGATACCAGACCTGTGAGGCACTACTACTGAGGATTTTGGTATTTGCAATGGCAGCCCTGTGCCCTGTTCTGCACAGACAGAACTTTATCCTATCTTTGCCAGTGTCCTGCCCTGTCAGAGCTAAGTCAGCAGGATATCTGCAAGGCCTCTCTGCTCCACGAGGCTATGAGCAGACACTGCAAACTGGCCATGCTTCCCTTTGCTCTCCGTCTGATAGTGCACCTACCTCCACAGAGGGTCAGAGGTATCGCAAGGGAGCAGTGCGCAGAAGGGGAGCAGCTTGTGCTGGGACAGGGAGTCCTATGGGGATGGGAAAAGCAGACTCCATCCTCCTGCTCATGACCTTCAGCACAGGGTCAAAGGCTGGTGGGAACAGTAGCTCCTCCTCCGTCCCCAGTGAGCTCAGAAGGGCAGGGAAGCTGCATGAAACCCTACTTATTGCTCGTTCAGGAAGTTGAATAGTGTCAGGATGGTTGCAATACCTTTTTCTTCTTTTTGTATTGAAGTCATGAAAGAGTGAAATGCTGCCCTGAGAAGAGTCCTAGCTCAATGGTTCTCAGCAGGTGGTTTCTTTTTGGAGTGGAGGCACCACACATTTTGATTTGTGTATACTGAGTATAAACCTATTGGCAACAAACTTGTCTTTCTTAAGTATTTTTTTATGAAACCCTTAGAAGTAATCATGACAGCTGCAGGTATCTACAACTTGGAGGCCGAACAGTACTAGCCTATACAAAGAGGTGGTGTTCCTCTTGCAGCTCCTGCCTACAGAGGAGGTGGACCTGTCATTATGCTTTCTCTTTGGGGATGACATGCATTGCCTGCCAGCTGTGTCTGCTGGGATGGGTAGCACAGACCTGCAAGGTGATCATCTGGACCATAGTGTCAGAAGACTCAGGAAAGGTGAACAAGGTATCACATGGTGCCTGTTCCTGTGAAGTTCCCTGTGGAGGACTGCAAACTGGACTGCTGTTTTGTTTGACTGTTCACCGGGGTGAAAGCAGGATTCCTTATGCATCCTCCTCACCACTGTTTCTAAACACAATCTGGCATCCAAATGTGCTGTGAGTGCATAAGGAAGAGCAATGAAGTGAATTGGAAACTGGACGTCAACTCCATATGCTGCATTGTTTGACCTGACCTAAACTGCAAAGAGCTACTGGCATCCTAAATCAATCTGTTCCCCTTTTAACAATCAGTTCCCTGCACATCTCTATAGAATCATGTCTATAGAGATATAAATGGCCTCATTCTCTTTCTGATTTAAAAGAACAAGAGCTTCTGTGCGTCTGTTTCATGGGAACAAACCAAGTTTATAGCTTAAGTTGATAATCTTTAAAGCATCATTAACAAAGGCAGTGGAACTATAAACCAGATTTAGAGGGATTAAAATACCGGTTTTGAGGAACCCACCTTTCAGGCCAAGTATTTTACAAGTGCAGATTTTGAGGTACTGGATTGTTTGATCCTATGTGTGCTTCTGGCCCTCAGGTCCTGCATTTTTGGATCTAGACACAAGACAGTTCAGTGGGGATTTTTTGTTGCTTGTTTATTTTTTTTTTAAACTGTGATTTTTCATTTAAACGGTGACTGATTGTGAAAAGGATATGCCTTGTGTCAGAGCACTCAGTGAGGTGTTTCTCTTGGGGATCATTTTGAAGCACTGTAGGAAGTACTGCCCTCAGGTAAAGCTGACTCCCCTAAAGTCCAGATGCCACAATGGATGACGTGTGTGCCTATTTCAGCGGAAAGCCATCTGGGTCAGCTTAAATCACCAAGGAAGGTTGTTCTTAAACTAGTTCTGTAGGAGGACACCTGCCCAGGCCCCAGGGGTATGTGTTTAGGATCATTTTTAATTTAAATTGATTTGAAGGAGAGCTAATCAGAATCTGAAAATATTTGATGGTGATTAAATTTAGAATTCGTGGATAATTAGCCAGGTTAGGAAAAAAAAAAAAAAAAAGCTGTCTGCAGATGCTGAATTCAGCATGTGTCAGTAGAGCTCCAAAGGCACATCCTTCCTATAGTTTTAAGAGCTGCTTTTCTGGGGTTGTCATGCAGTATTTTGGGAAGACACTGCCTGAGCACAAAGTAAGGTGAGTAAAGATAAGGCAGAACATCAGGGCTGACCTTAGAGATATCTCTTATTCCTCTGGCCTTGTGAAGCCACCTTTACAGAGCTGTTCAACTTTTCACAAATCCATTTCCAGGTAGAAAAGAACAGTTCCTACTGGGAGTTTTGCTGTGCTCCAAGAAACTTCTGTCCAGTTCCTGAATAGTGAGGAAGTTCCTAATTGCTTTTAACCATCTCGGTCCTCCTCCCTGCTTTATTACCTTTTCTCTGCTTTTGACTCCTGAGATATTCTGAAGAGCCTCTCACCTCTCAGAGGAAGTGCTGGAGCTGGTACAAAGACCTCCACAGACAGCACTATATGCAGTGTCCATGCTTTATTGATCTTAACCTGAAGGATCAAGCTGCATATTCCCAAGCTCTACCTCCTGGTAGTCTATCTCTAGTTATTTATATAACTACAAATTAAAAGAATTCCTGTCACAGTTCCTGGTTTTACCCCCACTATAAATGATTGTCTTTTTGTTTAGATGGGATGCAATTCTGACCATATGGTAGCCAGCAAGCAGCTCTACAGTGGCTGAACTGCTGCTCTGATGGACGCTGTAACAACCTCTGTACAGGTAATAGGTGGTGTGGAGCCAGCTAGCCCCACTTTGAAGCTGCTGAGCCTTTACACTGCTTTGGTCTGCACACTGCTTCTTCGTCTCTGTGGTAGAAGGAATCGGCAGCATTAGCTTCACCAGAAGAACAAGCGAATAAATACAAAAGGCTTTTTAGATACGATACATCCATATCCCGGGTTGAGGCGGCACTTAAGAAAGTGAGGTATCAATAAATTACCAAAATAAACATGATTGCCCTGCCTGATACTGAAGAAAAAGGGGTTAATTCTCTTTTTAGGTGAAGGCCAAGTCTCTTTAGTTACTTGGGCAGAGGAGGGGCAGAGGGGCAATAATGACCCTGCCTGCAGGATTAGTGGTGCTGCTACTAGAGGACTGCCTGTGCTTCAAAAGCACAGTGAAGGACTGAAGAAAATTCAGACAGGAGCTGCATAAATGGTTTGAGATCTGCAAAAGCAGGCTTTTTAATGAGAAACTAGGGATGCTTGAAACATTTTCAATCACCAGCTCAAGGCTCATTACCCGAGTAGGCAGACGTTAATTTTGACAACCCAAGGCTGAGCGAGTGGAGCCTGGTTTCTTACACTGTAGAAGTTAGGTGGAGCCTGAGTAGCAATAGCAAGGCAGCTCTGAGGTTTGGGCACGCTGATCCTCCTGTTCCTGTGGGGAACAGAAGAAGTGAGGCTGATGCCTGCTGCTCCAGAAAGGGCCTTTGTCTTGCTCCAGCAGTATTTGTTATCCCACAAATGATTCCTTCTCTCAGGAGAGGTTTTACACGGTCCTAAACTTATAGATGCTAATGTCTGTGATGTTATTGTCTTTTTGGTGACCTTCTCTGTGCTGCCCTTGGAAACTACTTAATCTGTCTGAGTGTAAAGGGACATCTCCACAGCTCCAAAGGGGACTAGGGTGGTACCTAGGTCTCCCAAAACAGAGCTGGAACGTGGCCAGGGCATACCCAGCAGAGCGGACCTGCAGCATACCCTAAGGAGTGAGCTAGTCCTATAGCATATACTTAATTTCCCCTCCTCTGGGACAAAGTTTTATCTCTTATAAGACATTTCTCCTTTGAAATATTCTAAGGAGCCCTGACAGATCTTATCTTTCTTCCTGAAACTTATTCTTTTGCTTCATTATCTAAGAGATCATCTGATCATTCCTCTCAATTAAAATAAGTGTTTTTACTTCAGCTCCTTGGAGATGCAAATGTCTCTTGCTAAAGCAAAGTCCTTGACTAGCTAATTAATAACTCCTTGCTTCTATGAGTGGGAAAGCTCTCCCTATACCTCCTCCCTTTTTGACTCTGACATGGTGAAATGCATCTTAAACTTACTTTATATTCTCTAACCTAGATGTATGACAAACATATCCAATCCAAATACCTAATCATGATAAATAGGCTCTTGACTGAAAGCAGACACAACGGTGATTAATCACTTTGGGTAATGGGACCCCAAGAAGCTTCTACTAAGCATATGTAGCGGTCTCCCATTGCACAGTCACATCCAAGGGGGATAGAGGGTGGTGATGGACTCAAGAGATTTTTAAGTGACTCTGCGAAGGCAGGCGGTTAGCTGTTGTAGTGGCACTACAAGCAGAGTGGAAAGTTCAGAAATAAGGTTTTATTGTTATGTAATCCATAACCAGTCTTAGCAAATAGCATTATAGCATCTCACCAAGCTTTGTTAGCTGAGATAAATCAAGGCAAGTATAAAAGCAGCTGCTCCTCTTAAAAGCTTTGGTGTAAACTGTGTACTTTATGTCATGTCTTTTATTCTTTTCTCATATGGAGATGTTTTTCAGAATTAGCAGGCATACAATTCACTAAATGTGTTGCTGGAACTACCACACTGAATAGTGCTTATTGTTAATAGAGGTGCTGGGGTTTTTTTTGTGCTGGGAGTTTAGTGACATTGTTAAGTACTTTGTACCATCGTCTTATGTGCTGTTTCTGTCTGTGTGGTATTGTCACAGGGGAGTTCAGATTATTAAAGAAATATCAGGATTCTGATTTTTTTTCTCCAAAATTTTTTCTAACAAGAATAGACAAAATGGATCTTGTCTTAACAAATTGTGTACCCTAGTGCATCAGTATTCACTTGTGCTGGTTTTGGATAACAAATTACCATGACCTCAGGTTTCTCTGGATCTTTCCTGAGCTGAAGCCTCTTAAACTTATTTCTTTACAGTCTTACCAACTTCTGCAATGTAAGCAGCACAACAACAGAATTCTTAAAGGAAGTGGAACATTTGTCTTTGTTCTTCACAGAGTACTGAAGCAATTTCTGCATGAACTAGCAGAACCATGCAGCAAGCTACTGAAGAGTCCCCATCTGGTAGCAGGGACCACTCCGACCGTAGGCAGAGCAGGCAGTGCTGGGGTAGCCAAACAGCCACAGCCCACCTGCCCCGTTCACCCATCCTTAAGCTTTGCAAAAGCAACTGGCTGCTGCCACCAGGGAAGGGCTGGGGGTGATTTTATGTGACCTCCTTCCTGCAGCAGTTACTCTCCTGTGACAGGCAGCCTGGCTCCTTACTCTCTGCTGCTTGAGTGAGGGCAGCCTTGGGCTCCAGCTTCAAAGACAAAGTTCTGGCTGCTGAGAAAGTAGAAAAACCACACAGAAAAATCTGTCTCACACACACGCACATGCATGCACGCACATGCATACATGCGTGTGCTCACCCACTAACCCCCCCTGGGGCCCCGTGCCTCCCCCCCACTCCCGCCCCAACTCTGAACCCATTGGTGTACGCCAGCATACAAACAACTTCTAAAAGTATAATACAGCTGCCTAATTATTAAGCAGAATGCATATTTTTAAAGGCTGAATCTTGTGGAGGTGTAAAGGACCTATTGACATTTTTTGTCCTTTTTTTTAAAGAGCAGCTAAATTCTGTTGACCTTTCTATGTGATTGAATTAAAAAGTTTTAAAGCCCCAGAATCTGTTTTTTTAAGTCAATCAAAATTTTGGCATTTCAGTATCCTAATTTTCATTGCCATAAAGATCAATACTACCATCCATCTCTATTTTTGGTATTCTATTTCCTCCAGAAGCTGGCTTGAGTGTCAAAGAAGATCTCCAGATGTCTGTCAAGCAAGATTTCAATAAGAAACAGTGGAACATATTTGTTGTGACTGATTATTAGATATCACTGATTTTGATGCGACATCCTGACTTCATTTCTTTCAAACCTTTCACACAGCAATAGGTGCAGGAACTCATGGGCCTAATAGCAAACATAAATTCTGTAGCAGACAAGTTGCCTCAGTTATTGGGTTTTTAGATGACACAATTCTGAGAGATGGTTTTCTGAAATAAAATACCATCTGCTTCTACTTAATTTTCCTTGTTTCCTTCTCTAAGAAAACACTGAGAAATCATGCTTGTTCTGAAGGGTAGCCCCTTTGAGGCCTGTTATTTGACTCCATCTCTCTAAAAAGATAAGATATGAATTTGTTAGTGAGTTACCAGAAAATTCAACATACAGCACATCCAAGGAACCACATAAATGCATTTTCATTTGATACATCTTGATGTAGCTGAAAGTTTGATTTTTGAAGTCAGATTTACCAGGAGCTTCTGGGGCCACAGCCAGGAGCAGCTAACAGTTGTATTCTCAAGTGATCTTCCCTGTTTTCTCCAAGCGAGATGTATTCACATTTCATAACATTATAGTGTGTATTGCAGTCTCCTTATTAATGTGATAGAGAGTCAGACATGTCCTGGACAAAAAGAATCAAAATAAAACAAAGCTTTCAAGCTTTTCCGTCTTCATACCAGAATGGGATCATTTCACAGCATTTTGACAGCGCTGGCCAGAAGCTAAACCGTGCATACACCAAATCAGCATCAGGGCTTTAATAGCTCATTATATTTTAAGTTTTTTTAATATATTAGATTATTATGAGGGCATGATAATATACCAACATTGTTCTCAATTAATACCTAAGAAAGGTATGCCCTGCAATTTGCTCTTTCAATACTCAGTGGAATTTTCCAGAATCTGCCTTACTCTGAGGGGAGGATTTGGTTGTCAAAGGGCCTTTGCAATGTGTGCTTTTGCTTGAAAGAGAGCTGCGGCATCTGCTCAGAGATCACTAACTGTGGGGCAATATTATCACACAAATACAAAGGGATCGGATTAGAAAGGGTTGTCTAATCTGTGGTGCAGTTCAAACTGCAACTAATATTATAGGTGGTTGCAGTTTAAACAATCTTGATTCTATGTTAGGTTTGGATAACCATAGGAAAGCTAAAAAGTTGAGAATGGTTATTCATCTCAACTTACCTCTTGACTGCTGGAGTCTCTTTAAAATAATCATCATAATAATTTAAATTTGGAGGTTTTCCCAAGGACTAAAGGGTTTGACGTTTTAAAATGTCATGATAAAATTGGAATTAAGTCCATTATTTCTGAATTCAGAGTACAATGATAGCAAATTTCTGTATTCCATAAAGTTGTTAAGGTCCTTTGATATTCTAATTTAAGTTTACTGCAATGAAAATCAAGGGGCAGACTGTGTGTAAAATGCTGGATAATATTCTCCTAATTGTAAGTATGAATTTCATGTCCCTTACCACTGAGACGCATGAGGTGCAAGCTTCAAATTACAGGAGAACGTGCCTGGGAAGAAAGGTAGTGTAAGTTACTCTGCACTTGCTGCAAAATGCTTATTTAGTGAAGGAGGATTTATATTATTATTACTTATTTATACTCAGCAGGACGTTATGAGGCACCTGTGCGACAACAGACTTGGTAAGTCCTTGGCTGCAAAGCGTTCGCCCCTTTCGCCTGCAGCCCTCTCACAGGCAGAAGGGGCTGACATTGGCGAGCACGCTGGGCATGCGGGGGCATTGCAAGGAGCCCTGTGGCTGCAGAAATTGTCCGAGGTTTAGAAGGTGGAGGCTCAGGCTGAGGAGTTCTGATTGTTTCAGTGTCGTCAGCGTGTGCCCACCCTGCACCGAGCAGGGGTGCCCAGGGCTGCTGGTGGCTGGGCAGATGGTGTCTCCAGACCTGGCTTGGTGAAGTGATCCCTTTTCTCAAGAACAACCAGCACCGATTTATTGGGTCAAAGGACGCTCTATAGCAGGGGTCCTCAAACTATGGCCCGTGGGCCACATACAGCCCCCCAGGGTCCTCAATCCAGCCCCCCCAGTATTTACAGACCCCCCCCTGTACAGCCCCGGGGGATGGGGGGAGGGGGGGGGGGGTGGCGGCGGAACCAAGCAGCCCCAGATGACTGCCTGCCACTTAATCTGTGTGCCAGCCCCCTGGTTAAAAAGTTTGAGGACCCCTGCTCTATAGTCTAGCCACTCAGGTGGCATGTAGGAGCTCAAGATCCAAGCCCACAGTGCTAAATATTTAATAACCACCATCATATTTTGACACTAATTCAAGTCCTTGTGGCCAGGCTCAGCAGAAAGGCTGACAGCAGAATGGGCACGCACAAGGGAGTGTCCTCTCACATCTACAGCCAGTCAGTCCCGTTCAAGGACAAAGAACTTTGATGGGGTGGAAAACTTTATGCTGTCTCTGCATCTACTCTAGATGTTTTGCAGATAAATAGAGTTCACAATCCAGCTGCTGTCAACAGATTTTTCCAAGTATTAAATCTACAGTGCTACACTGGGAAAAATATATTTATCATAGACAAAACTGAGTTTCCGAAAAACATTTATTAAGAAAGGCTGACTACAACTTTCAGTAGGCTTGACAAGATTTCATATCTAATTTTTCATCTTTACCAAGTGCATTAATAGATTTTAAGACTAAAAGACATGAGTGCTAGGCATTTCAGCATTGCATCAGAAATGGAGAAAACAGAAATTTGTGGCTTTGTTTACATGCCTGGTGATCAGGAATAAAAGTACAGTGAATAGGAATGCTTGAAAAAACAGGAGTTTCCCCCCCGGTCCAAACAGATTCATAAAAAGTTTGTGATTAAACAGCTGAAATTCAAATTTACATTGCTCAGCTGATATTTTTCACTATAGACTAAATATTTGAATGGCCGAGTGTTCCTGAAAATACCTTCAAATCCAAAAAACCTGAAGAAATCAATTCTCAGCTTGTATTAATATGCATTTCTCACTACCACTGTCACCAGTCCACCATTTCTGCTCTTTCGGATTTTTGCTTGCCTGATCAGATACCAGCAACACACCATGTGGGCAAATATCCAGTAATGAGCTGCAAAAGTGAACAGTCTGTGAATAACTCAAGTTGTGAATCACTAGCTTATGAGCATTTACAAACAGCAAAACTGAACTTGAATACTAGGTCCAAACCTCTCAAAAGCCCAAAACACTGACAACACATCAAAGCAGTGAAGCAAGTGGCAAAAAAATACCATCTTTCCTAAAATCTTTCAGATGCAATCACTATTCAAGACTGATGGATGTTTTTATTAGGTGAATTTAGCTAATTCTAAGCAGCCGCTGTTGTCTTTCTGCTGTTGGCTATGACACAATATGACTGGTTGCCTAACACAACTAAGAGAAATAAAAATGGCCTCAAGTAAAATAATTTTTCCGAGCTGCGCCCCACATGAGCCCTGTTTGATCTTTCTTTTACTCAAGGAAATGTAGTAATTTTCGTACACGTAACATTTTTCATTCAGGTGCAAGACACTTGTTTAATGAGTTGCCCAAGATGCACTAAGATGTAGGGCTGGTTTTGTGTGTGTGTTTATTGCCAGCATCACGCCATTTTGTGTATTTATCCTCCTACAGGCATTTTGTGTATTATACTACTACTGTGAGACTTACTGAGAGACAGTACTTGTACTACTACTGTGAGACAGTTTCCAGGAAAGGAAGTAGCTGGTTCCTGGAGCAGCTTGCACCTCAGGTGAATTACAGAGAATTATTTTAGCAGTTTGATTGACTGAACCAGAATGGATTGCATCCAGCATAGTGTTTAAATGCTAACCAAGAGCCATTTGGTTTCACGTTCCTCACACCAAGGACACTGCCCCTGCAGAGAGGCAGGACTTCTCACAGCTTGGAACTAAGGTCTGCTTTTGTGCGATCTCTATGGGAATAAGGAAAATTTGCATCTGATTTTGACAGCGAGCTCTGCCTAAAGGTTATGCATAAAGATTACTGTGTTTTCACCTGTGTGCTCAAAGCAGATAAATGAGCGTGTTCTCCACTGTGGCAGATCTGGTCTCACACAGGGATAAAAGGAGTTTGGTGGACATTCCCTGTAGGATCCATATTCAACTTTGCAGTGACTTAATCATCAATCTCATCCCACCAGTCACACCTGGTGAATTGTTCAGAGGGAGAACACAAAGGCATTTGCTGAACAGGGCTAAAAATCATTTGCGCTGTAAGAGACTAAGATGACCAGTAAGGTTGTACTTGCATATTCCAAACACCTCCTTCCTGCCAACCAGGTATGATGTATTGTGTCCTTCCTTTATTCTCAATAACACTCTGAATGGCAGCTTTTGAGAGGACACGCACTTCAGGGAAGCTTTGCAGCTGTTTTTCCTTCCTTAAGTCTTGCAGAGAGAGATTAGGAATACTCTCACTTATAAGCAACTCCCTAAAATACAGGCCAAGCCAGCAGAAACTATCATTAAATTAACCTCATTCCTCTCTGTGGAGCCCTTCACTCTGAGCAGTTGAGAGCATTTTATTTCTATTATATTAAAATCTGCTGTAAAGAGTTATGTTACAGTGATTTCATTTTTTCAACAAACCTACTCACCATCTGCATTTGGCAAAACTCGTTGACATCCGTCTTTGTTGCTTAGCAATAAATACTTGTGCTGACTCCAGTCAAAACGACTGTTCATTACTTTGTCATTCAGACATTTTACACAGCCTTTACGGCCTCAGAAACAGTTTATTTACGCTGGCCTTCCTGGAAGGGGGGGGGGAAAGCTCGAAAACAAACGTGTAGAATGAGAGGAAAGGCACACAGATCCTGAAAGGTGGTTGACACAAATAGCAAAGAACCTGTAGCAGACCCACAAGCTCGACAGAGGATATCTAAAAGATATTAATGCGGTACTATTACTATAAAATATTAAAACAGTTATAGAGCTTGTCAGATATCAACAATCTTGAACACTGTTCAAATGTATGTTTTGTAATGGCATCAGTGATCGCATTCCATTAACGTGCTAATCAAGATATACTAATCAGCAAGAATATCTGATATAAGATGTGCTTTATACTTATACTCTGTGTCTGTATGTAATCAGAAGGTGTTCTAATTTGAGAAAAATATGTAAAAATTTGCATTTCTATAGAGTTCTATGGTAACTGTCGTTACTCATACTTCAGAATTACTTGAATTTGGGAATAACTTTTATAGTTAGTATTAGCTCATAATTGAACTGTGTTAAAACCTTTGAAAAAAGCTTTTATTTATAGAAAGTTAGTAGAAGAAATGCTTAAAGCTGCATAATTATAATTGTTTTGCTCATTTAGTAGTCACTATGGCCCAGTTTTGTTTAGATGTCTAATTGTAAGATATTAACCTTTGGCATTCAGACTAGAAAAAAAAATGGACTAGGAGGCTACAAAATGACATATTAAGAATTGAAAAAGAAATGGATCACTTGTTATAGAGCATGTTACATTTAATAGATGAACAAGCAAACAAATATGACAATGAGTCATCTGAAGTCAGAAAACAGCATACTGTTGGAATGTCAGATGATTTATAAAATGCTTAGTTTTTGCTTTTATTTGTGGGCATATTATGCAAAGTAAGTTGATCATTTCACATGGGTAGCAGCAAAAATGCAGAAAAATTCAGAATATGTGATAACAAATCCATCATGGACAGAGTGTCCACTGCAAAACACACAAAATACTTAGAATATTTTTCAGGAAATGGCAAAGAAAACTTCCCAAAGCTGAATTTCATTCAGGCATTGAATTGCGGACTCAAAATCTCCTTTTGCTTCAAAGGTGATGACTTTGATTCTGATCTGCCAATAGAATTTTTTCACTTTCGGCCTGAGGCAAAATAATAAAGTTGTAAAGAACAATGAACTGGGCGTTTAGAATTTGGGTGCTGGTGAAGTACAGTGACCTTAACAGATACTCCAGTCACATATAAGAGAGATCATGCCTAAACAGCTGATCAGGCATGTTTAAAGACCAAGGTGCTGTGCAACCTGCAGGACCAGAATGAGAGATTGGAAAGTGAACGTTGTTACAGAAGTCACGCTCTTCCAATATATGCAGCAAGCTGAGAAGGAAATGTCAGCCTGAAGTCAAGATGTCATTCATGCTCCCTACTTGGAAGGGACAATGCCACCACGTCAGAGCAATACTGACCTGAATTGCTTTGCGAGGGGCAAGATCATATTGCCCAGATGCTGACAAAGAAATCCTGATTCTGAACCTCAAATGGCTGCTCCTTCTCACCAGGGTTTGCTTCAGGAACCTGTAAGTCAGCAGTGCATTGTGTTGCATGGCCACACTCGGTCGGCTGAAGCGCTGTGAAAAAGAGAACCTTTATAGCTGCCTGAATGGATGTTCAGTTCAAACATACGCAGCCGTTAAGTGCTGCAAACTTGAAAGTCTGACCCTCAGCCCTTTTGGAAATGTCTCCTATTGAATACAACACACTGCTGAAATAGAAAGCGAAACATAAAGGGAGCTGTGCTGAAACAAGAGAAAACTTTTTGCTTCAATATGAAGGAGGAAAATGTAAAAGCAACTGGACAGAAGAGAAAAAAACCCTAATGAAAAAGTCACATTCTGACAAAAAAATTATTTGAAAGATGACAGATGACACTCTGAGGAGTCAGAGGCTGGTAATAACAAGAAACCTAAGGCTCCTTTTTTGGCAAGACTGGTATCCTTCAATACCCAAGAGAATCTGTAAAAGTTTTCTCAAGGAAATTGCTGACATTTCTAAAAATTCAGTCAATGAAGGCTAAACAGTGTATTCCCAGTGAATGATGGGTTAGGCTTTGCACTCCTGACAAATTCAAGATCAAGCTGAATGACCAATTGCCCTGATACAGGCTTGGAACAGCTCCATCTCTGCAGCGCTGATTATATTGACATTTCCCTTTCCTCCTCTGCTCCTTCCCTCTCTCTCTCTGCAGGGTGTATTCTTCATTTTGCCTGTTTCTAGTTACTTTTCCACTATTTTTCAATAGGCTCAAGCAGAAACATTGAACACTTTTAAGGAAGAAATAAACCCCATGTCAAATTCTGAATCCTGTATCGCAGAGAGAGTTCTGAAATCACATAATAAAAATCACTCTGAGGTGAGCCAGAAAACTTTTTTTTCTTTTTTTTTTTTCCTTTCTTTTTTTTTTTTTTTTCCCTGGTGTTCAATAAACTGGAAAAGGTCAAATTGAATCATCTAATGTCCTGGTCTGTATTTCAAGACTGCAAATAAGATTAATGAAATGCTAGTGGGACCCTGGGTTGTGGTGACAGAGCTAGCACAGCCCCTTTTCAGTCACCTGGAGGGAGGGGTCTCATGCAGGTCCAAGAGAAGGTCAGGAAGCCAATGGTGCAATTTGGAATTATTCACCTTTCCCTGGTTCTCTGGGAAGGGCCAGGTGTAGCAGTCCCTCTCCTTCACCCGGACTCCTTGGTGCAAACTCATGTCACTGGGGAGCAGGCTGGTTCCTGGTGTCCCCTCTTTTGGTCAAAAATTTGTCATCAGCAGGCTCACAGTTGAACTCCTTGAGTAGAAAGCACTACTTTGGGGTAGTAGAATGCTGTAGGGGATTCAAATAATGGCAGGGAAAACACCTAAGAGGAATCTAAACATGCAAGTTATGCCATCAGAGTGCCATGCCTATAGCTTTTTTGTTTCTAAAAGATAAAGTAGTCAGTACACATTTGCAGCACACAGTGGAATAAGTCTGTGAAATGAGGAGACCATATACTGCCTTTAGTAGTAACACCAAAAATGGTGTCAGGCACCACAAAAAGCAAGTCAAAGGGGATGTCGGGAAAATGGAGTTGATTTGCTGTCATTCCTTGACTATTTCTTTTCCATTATGTATTTAAATTCTTAATTTTACAGTGGTTCACAGGTACAGCAATAGAGCTGCAGAAAAAGAATTTTCCCCCAGCTGAGGGTAAAGCTTCAAATTCAACAGTTTATTTCCTCTTTGAGGGATACTTTTCCCATACTTTTATCAACAAAATGGTTCAATAACTCACTGCTTGCCAATACAATTCACACTACATTTGTACATTTCCCTAGAACCAAGACGCTCAAGATAAAAATAAATGGCTGTTCTCATCACTTCCTGTCCTGCTCCCAAAAAGAAGTGCTTCAGGGATTTAATTTCTTATCCCTGGCTTTCCCAGACTCTATTGATGGGAGCATCCTGCGATGGGAAATAGCCCTGTCATGTAAGCTGCAGTGTGTCAAGGACTTCTTCCAGCTAAAAGCTGGTACCAGAGCTATCTCCTAGTTTGTTTCTCTTGTTTTGTATTAAATGCCAAATGTCAAACATAATATATAGATCTTAGACTAAACTCAGCTTTTTTTGCCATTTAAATGTAACAAACTGCTTCTGACATCCTGCTTTGCAAATGCACTTGATACCCTAATTAAGTATTTGCCATGCGGTTCAAGATGTGTCCACACTTCAGAAAGAATCAGCACGTGATGCATTTGCTGACTGGTTTTAGAGATTAATATCTGCGTTACAGAAGAGCCTGGATTACAACGAAGGGTGAGGCCACACTAGGATTAGTGTAGGTAAGCATTGCCTTAGGTCTTCAGAAGGGAAATACCTTTGAGTTAATGATTCATTGTCCTGAAACCTCAGTGGGTCGATGGAAAACAGTGTACATCATTAGTGTTGCTACCAGTGAAGTTCAAATCCAAAATGTAGAATTGTACATTGAACCACTGATAATCACCATAACATTTAGCACCATGTATCTGGGTTCAGATAGTGCATACTCATACTGTACATGAAAAATGTGGTCTAATTAGCTTCTAATAGAGATGTAAGATATGCCAACAAAGCACAATACTCACATTTATTGTGTAAAATATTATGTAATTAGATAACCCTGGTAGTGAATGGCTTGGGAAAAAGACTCAGAACAAAGAAAGCAATAGATTCTGATTTCAGGAGGGTCCAGTCTTATTTGGACACAGTTGTTACTTGATCTCTCATCTCTGTACGTTAGTCAATATAACTGGAAAACCCATGAAAAGCAGGGCTTTTCAGAATGGTTTGTTCAACTCAAAGATAAAAAGTTCTGGTTAAATACACCCAAGTATGACACTGTGTAAACAGGCTCTCTTCTTTCTATCAGTTCCTTAGCTGTCAGAACTAAAGCCGTGAAAAAAATAATGGATGGCACCAATGCTTTTTTTTTTTTTTAATACTTATTAATAATTACAGCTTTAATGAATGGTGTGCTGAACATTTCAAATACAAACTCAGTGGAGCAAGCACTAGCAATTTACTCCTCCCACCACCACCATTAGCAGGTCAAGGCTGCAGCGTGGGAGAAAGGTTTAATTTTTGGAAGTGAGTGGGAGCCGAGGTTCTGACTGCATGGTCCTGCATGCTCAACATGTGAGGTTTTGCTGAGAGTGCAATAGAGGAAGAGAACCTGTTTTCAGAGGATGGCTGTGACAATGGTGAAAAGGAAAAGGAACACCTAAGGGAGGCCGGAAGATGAACTGGACAGACAGAGTGGGATACCTTTGCTAGTTTCAACGCTTGCCACCGCTGATGAGCGTTAGCTGGCCAATACACAGAAACGTCTATGGCAGCATCTCAGTTCAAGCCATTCATTACCAGCACAGCTGCTGGTGTTGGCTTTGTAAAGAACAGCATACTGAGCATGTCAATTTTGACAGGATTTTACTGGAAGATTTCCTTTTAACTTTTGATCTGCTGTGGTTGGGCTCTGAATTTTTTATGACAGTGTATCTAAATCTCCGCTCCCGCCCGCCATGCTGGTGGGCCTCCCAGTGTGCCCCCCAAACCATCTTTTTGAGTCCTCCTTGTATTCTTGCCTTTCTTTTGTCTGCCCAGCCCTTATTTTTACAACTGCTTATTCAACATTGCATGTCAGATGTCTTTATCTTTCATCTAACTTTTTCTTACAGTTCACTTCTGTCAAAAGCCTATAAATCTAACAAAGACAGGAGACTATTATCGATTTTTTACTTCTAATTTGCACTTTTAATTTTTACTTTGGTGTGATTTTGATAATCGTACATGTAAACTGCAAAATCAAAATTAATATGTTAAAAAATATGATTTGCTAAATCATAAGCACATTTTGATTTACGAGATCAGGCAAGTGATCTGAAACTATATTATAGTTTCCAGCCAACGTTAGACAAACTGCTTAATGACTTGCTTCTAAGAATATACAAATTTTGTTGCATTAATGGAGGATTTTCACCTTCTTGACTTTGTGAATAAGCTGATATCTGCACAAACATGTCTCAGTCTGAAGATAATCAAATGTGTAGTGGGGCCAAGTTCACTTACATCCTGCTATGCTATACCTAGTGATGTTAAATTTGGGATTAAGATGCATGTCTGCCCCGTTCCTTTGCAGATAAGAATGTTTTCTGTTCTTGAATGCTGAAATGGTTCTGTGGCATGAGGTAGAAAATTCATGGTACAAAAGATCTCAAGAAAATAATTGACTCAGTGAATAATTTATTGAATTTACTGAAGATACTGACCTAGATTTAATGTTTCCACATTCAGAACATGGAAAATGAGTTAAATTGCTATGTTGAGTTAGCCTAGAGTGAGACCGTTGCAGCATGATTAATTTACAAGTGTGAGTTGTTACTCAAGAAAAGCCATTTAGCTATTAAATTCTCTGCTTGGGTTATGCTGACATTTTCTTCACTAAGTTGATGACCTGTGGCCTGATCTTGCCAACCATTAGTGAAGACAAGAGCTGTGAAAAAAGAAATTGGGAGTGATTAGCAGGCTTAGCAATAGGTAAGGATTGCAATTCTGAATCTTCTAACTCTTCACTTTTTCTCCAGCACCTTCGAACAGATCTGATACAGGGCCCCAGAAGCTTGGTATCTTGTCTTCACCACTTCTATATTCAGGTTGCAGAGGCCACTAGAAAGTCTGGTGCATTGAAGTTTAAAGTACCTTACCTGAGTGCTAGGCTACTTCTCAGAAGAGTGGTGGGGGTTTTTTTTGACAAAAAAGCATCCAATGACAGAAAGTTCAGAATGGAAAAACTTAATGAATGTCCAGCAAGGAAAGCAAGAGCTGGGGATAGACAACATGACATTTGGGTAATACCATCTCAGAATATGAAAGAAAAATAATACCACGTTGAATGTAGTTTTCTATCCATTGTGTCGGCTGGTGTAGTTTCTTTTGACAGAACCCCCTTTAGTGGACATCAGATAGCCAGGTTTATACGATGTCAAACCTTCCTAAGAAGAAGAATATATCAGAGAGAGTACAAAGTTTTCAGACTAGAGAGGTGCTGCACCTGTAGGTGTCTGCCTGTGTAGACATACCCTTCCTCACCAGAAAGCATTTTGCCCTGCCTGATTTACATGAATCAGGCAGCTCTTGGGTATGTACAGCAGTCACTGAGCCAGACTTGCCCAGCCCCAGGCACTTGAGCACGACTATTGGCAAAAATCTCCAGAGAAAGAAGCTACTTGCTGCAATCTGTCAGCTGGTTGAAGCTTTTATCAAATATTATTTTGCAGAAATGTTCTGTTCAGGAAGAATGTCATGAAGAGGTCACGCTACTTTCAAGAAAAAGAAAAAACTTGTTAGCAAATGCTGGCTGCAAGGGAAGGGGTTTAAGTGGTAGGGGATTCAAAGATGGATTGTGGTGCTAGTGAAGGGAAGGGTGGAAGCGAGTAAGATCAAGGAAGACGTTTAAGGGAGCTAGCACGAAAGTGGTGGGGGAAGCAGTGAGGACCTCAAGGAATGCAGAGCAATTGGATGCTTGCCAAAAAGAAGTCTGATTGGAGTTCAGGCTACAATACCACTGGGTTTTCAGTCACCCTTTAAATGGCTACTTGCAACACAAGTCCATAAGCAGACCAAGAAAAACAACTCTGTATGTGCTAATAGCTTCAAAATGAGGGTGATTTAAAGAGGAAGAGAGAATGGTAGAAAGGGCTATGTGTTGTAACAGGACCATGGGGAAGAGAAAGGAAAAGCCACTTTCATCTTCTTTGCTTCAGAAATAAGTGGGCAGGAATTGGAAAAAGGATTTAGAAATCCCAGTGTCCCCTGCTTCACAAATAATACCCCAAGCACTCACTTGCAGCACCATTAACTCCTGGAAAAGCAGGTCCCTTTCATGGCAATGATAACAGGAGATTCAGGGAGGTGTTCAGTTTGCAGAGGAAGACAACTGGTTCTAGGCATCTACTTATAGGTGTTGTTATTTTGCAGACAGATGTCTGAGCTCTTTTCAGAATCAGTAGAGAGAGCCCAGGGTGTGAATTTCTACCCCAGGGTCAGCTGAGTCACTCACTAGACTCATTGATTTTGTAGGATACTGGTTTTGTATGGGAAACTGGACACCTAATTTGCTTGTAGATATAAAGATCTTAATGATTGTCAATGTAAAAAATGCATTTTCAAGTCAGACTCAAGATAACTATTTCTTCGGGGATGTTGAAAACTGTTAGAATGTCTGCAAAACATATCAAAAGCAGGAAAGCAAGAGTTAAGGTAGCCTGCAAGTTCCTTTGGCTCTGCCTTCTTTGTGCAATATTGCCATGCTCCAGCAACCTGCATATTTTGTGTACAAACTCTTCTGAGTAGGAACTACCACCACCTATACACCTATGTCCTCCACAGACAGAACACCAGCCTCTGCTGCAGAAGTGCAGACCCTGTTTTACCTGTGTGACTAAACCTGTCACAAGCTGAACACAAGTCACGAAGGCAGCCCCCACGGTCAGACTCTTGGCCCTTGCAACAAGCAAGACCTGCAAAGAGAAGTACTGGGGAGAAGCCTACTGGGTCCTTTCAATGTGTGAGAATCTTCTGTTTGGTAAGGCAGTCAGCCTGAGAGGACTCCCACAAACCAAGGGGAATGGCATGCCCACACTGATCATTTCCATAGCCAGACCTCTGACAACATCTTTTGTACCACAGAACTGCTGCTGGTGTGTCAGCCAAGCTGCAACACTTGGAAAATTTCAGAAATGGCTGAGGAACCCATCACTAAGCGCCAGCCACTGAATGTCTTTTGCAAAGCACATCCCTTTTAGTTCACAGGTGGCACGCACAGAAAGAATTGACTTGAAAATTACGGCAGTTCTGCAATTTCTTCAAATTGACATAAATCAAGGAATGACTACTTAAAATAACCAGCTCCTTACCCCAGTACATGATCAGAGCTAGAAAAGGATATTGAAGTTGGGAAGATGAAGAGATGTTTGGATGTGCTGCGATCACAGTTTTCAGCTATAAGCATGGGAGTGCGCACTCTGAGAATGGAGCAGATGCTTCCAATTATCTGCAATAAGGAGAAGAAGGGACATTTGAAAATGTAGCTGGTATGAGATGGCTGCCAGAAGACTTAGATAAGGAAGCAAAGCATGCAAAGTCTAACGCAGTAATTTTACTTTCATAACACATTAAGTTTAAGAGACTGCTCTGCAAGTTGAAAAATATGCGTGTATTCTGATGATTGAAACAATCAAACTGGAAGTCTTGTTGTAGAGTTTTCTTCCTGTTTTAAACCATGTTGTGAAATATTAATTCCTTGATATTCTAAAATGTTATGCAAATTTTAAAAGATTTATATGCTTAACTGTGGCTACTGCTTGCTCATATAGTGCTTCTACATGAACTGAAAATAGGATCTCCACAGGAGAACAACTTGTAAAACACAGAACAATGTAGGAAAGAAGACGCATAAATGTAGTCCTTTCATTCACCCTTTTGGAATTACTGCATGCCACATAGTGGGGCGTGTAGCAGGGTGATGTTCAGAGAATCTGGACGACCTGCCCAAACAGTGCATGCGCTGACCGGCAAATTCATATCTTGTCACTTTTTACTTAATCTATACTAGCTCAGTCTGCCTGCACTCTCTGCTGATGCTGTGCTTGGGGTTTTGGTTTTTTCCCCCCTGAGCCTTGCGAAGAAGACAGGAACCATAGACAATCTTTCTCTTCAGTGCAATAACTTGTGTTAAGCATGTGTTCCAGCCAGACCTTTACACTTGCCCACCGCTCTGCTAGTCTGGCTATTGTGGGCTTGTCCATGTGACACACAGACATGTGAGGTGCTATCAGAAGACACAATGGTAAATGTGGACACACACGTTTTCAATAAAGGTGCCCTGCACAAACCAGCACTGAGCTCAGGATCTGTCCACATCCACCCATGTAACCAAGCACTTTGACCATGCCAACAGTATGTGCCAAATGAGCCTGTAACGAAACCACTCTGCTTCTGTAATTGTCTGGGACAAAAAAATAAAATAATAATACAAAAAAGTGCAAGGAACTAGCTAGAGGTGGAAGCAGCAAGCTACATCTCATTTTCTGGGAGTGGCTCACCGTTACCTAGCAATAAACACATTGCATATGTCTTTATACTTATTTGGCTACATCTGGGACATCTTGAAATGCACAATGATCAACAAAACAGATTCAACTTTTCAGCAAAAGTTTTGTGCTCTTAGCTTTTTTTTTTTTAAAAAAAAATTATTTAAAATGGATCCATCTTGGCTGTACGGAAGGAACTTTTATTTCAAATGGCCGCTGTAAAATGTACGAGAAAAATACATCAAAGCTGAAATTATTAGTAAAAATATGAACTTAACATTGGAGATAACACTTTCCTGATAAAACAAATATAACTTTTTAAAAGGTCTTCTTTCACTCCACTGCTTTTAGATGTGATTGCTAATTTATATGCAGTACCTGCACACACTGGAGGTTATCCACTCTTCAGGGGCTACTTAAAAATCCTGTAGGAAAATGGTCTTTTCATGGCAGTTTGTGCAAACCCTCAAATGCTATTGACTGAAATTAATTTGAAAATAATTGTGTTTTGTGACTATATGCACCCACTAGTAAGACCTAAAATTCTGTCTACAGACAGGAGTATTGAAATTCATTTAAGGTAATACATTCTTCTCTCAGCAAACTTCTTACTCAGAGTCAGATAATCATTCTTACTCTTGGTGTTCTGAAATTGGCCTTTCTGGCTAATTTTTGGTGGCCTATAGAAAGAACAGATAATGAGTTCTACATTGTAATTAGATGCCTCATTTCATTCTTCCTCAAGAATCACAGGAAGCTGCTCAACATTGATAGGGAATTAAAGGAATTCTAAGCAGCTGGGTATCACCTCTTCCTCCAAACACTGATCCCCTATGGGCAAGTCAAGGAAAGGTAACTGCTTGCTGATTTATATGGATGGGCAGAAGTCTTGGGGCTTATTATTCAGACCTCACTATTTGGTATCAATGCCATTTTGTACAGAAAGCGAGTCCAACTCAGTAGATTGGGTGCACCATATGCAAATAAGATCCTATGTCCTCATTCACCTGCTTGGGACAAGCAGTTCAATTCAAGGAAGCAAATTTGAAAGTATATGATTAAAAATGTTTAAAGCTTCTTGAAAAACTTTACAATAGGCCTTTTAAAATATATCCTGATGTCTGAAGTTTTTTGAACAAAGCAAAGCTCAACAATGGTTACTGCAAGAGGCTAGGAATTCAAATGCACGGTCTACTAAAAGTGCTGCCAGTATTACACCCTAGCTTTGTAGGCTTCATGCACCAGTCTCTTCTGCCTCACAAGTGTACAAAATGTACACCTTAATTTTTTTATTTATTTTCCCCTAAAAGACTGTATCTCAAGAAGTTTAAAACAAAAAGTTTTAAAAAAGTTTAAAAAAAAAAGAAAAAAGGGAAAATGAACCCAAAATTTAAAATATAACCAATGACATTTTAACTTTGATTTCAACTAAACTATAATATAATAGGGAGACTTCCATCCTGGAGCCAGGAGGTAGGAAGGATGACCTAGGATGTCTTAAAATGATGCTACATATATTTTTCACTGGTAAATCTCATCCCTTTTGTCTAGGATTACCTTTGAAAGGCAACTACAAGTAAAACTCCTATATATCTGTTCATGTCTGATTTCTCCCATGCATAGCTGCTAAGTACCTTTACTAATATAGATTAGTAAAAGAGTGGGTACAGAACTATCAAATTTTCATCTTCAGAATCGGCAGGAGGTACATTATCTTCTGAAATTCTGCATAGGGATATCGCGTAGTTAATATTCTTTAACGACAATTCTGCATGTTGAATAGCGGTATGGCGTGATTCACTATATAAGTAAAGGTAATTTTAATCTCAGCTGGGCACCATCCACATCTACTGTTAGGTGACAGACAAAATGAAAAGTCTAGGGAGGATTCAGGTGGGAGTCCTCAACCAAAATGCCAGTTATGTGGAGAATGTAACCTTCTTGTTCTTTCAGGGCAAGGCTAAAATAAAACAGGAGAAGAAAAAAGTCACTTTAGTGATATCATACACACTTGGCATACAGATGAAGGGAGTTCTCTGCTCTTATGCATGTGCTTTATTTAAAATGACATTATGAGTATGTTCCAGGTAGAGGGATATGGGAAAGAGCACCTTACGGTATATTTGCATATTTTGAAGAACATCAGCATTTCAACCTAGTGCAGGTGTTTCTGTGTGGTTTGTCAATACGTTTGCATCAAAGATGTATCAACCAATTTGTTAGAAGAATTACTCTCCTACAAAGCTGGCCACAATGAAGACATCATAAATCCGTATCCAAGCTAAGAAGTAAATATCTGAATTTAGATAGAATTTAGATTTAGGCTTATCAAAAGCAATACATAATAACAAATTAAAAATTAGCAACTGAACAGATTTCCTCTGACTGGAATGCAAGTAGAACACAGTGCAAGTTGACAGGCAACCGATTTTTTAACATGATACCTTGTTGCTCTACTCAGTCACTCAAGCAAAGGAAGTGTTGAGACCCATTTTCCCACTTTCTGGCTTGACTACTAACTACTGCTGGCTTTCTGAATCGGATGTTCATATTCAGGTGGATAGATCATTTCTATCACGCAGGAGTCAGGGTAAGGAGCAGTAATACTGTTAAGTGGAAGCCTAGGATTTGTGTCATAGACAACTTAGACTGTAACACAGCTTGCTACAGAAAATTGTCAAACTCAATAGAAATTAACAGCACACACATAGTACTATCCAAATTCAAGATTTAAAAACAATTAAAAAAAAACAAACAAAAAACCCCGACAACCAGTCATATTCTAGAACCTTCTAAAAGGCAGAGCCCAACTTCTGACAGTGCCTGTAGAACCAGGTTTTACTTTGGGTAAAATATGAAGAAACTAAAAGTACTATGAGCAGATCAACAAATTGAATACTAAGATACTGTGATGAAAATTCTCTTTGTGACAGCAGCCACTTGTATTAACCATTTTGCTAGTCTGTGCACATCTTCAGTGTGCAGATTAATATCCAGGGTGGGGAATCTGTCCATCCCAAAGACTCCCCAGGTGGTTCTTGCCGTAGAATTGCCTGAACTGTACAAGATAACACTTGACAATAGACAGTAGAAACTGTTCCTTCAGGTGCTGAAATGATTGTGTAAGACAATCTTATGTACTTAATGAAGATAGTAGGATACTTTTTATTTAGTTGAAGGTACTCAATAAAGATGGCTCACCCATATGCTGGAGTGGCTACGCAGGACCATGGTTCAACTGGCTATAACAGTTGAACGGAACAGCAGTTTGGGGACTGACTACTGACCTAGTTAAAGGTGCTGCTGGAAGGACCCTTGCAACAGAGGCTCTTATTATCATCCAGACTGCAACCACCCTGCTTGCTTGTGAAATTTGTTTTTCCTACTTATTTACCCTATGCCAAAGGTTTTTCAACACTCAGACCATAAGCATCTGTGCTACTCTGGACCTGTTCTTTGACAGCACGACAAAGTCAGTCTAGGCCTAAATCATGTAATATATCAGCCAGATGTCAACAGGCTAGCTCAGGCACTGGAGAAATAGTTGTATTAATAGGGTGCCTTCCCTAGACTAATGGTACTCCTTGGCCAGATTAATAGACCTCAGGAAGTACCATGCTAACACAATTAAAGAAATTCTAGCATCGTAAGCCGGCTGCTTAAAGGTAATCTGAGAATTTTTTCAATACAGATATTCTCTCTGAGACACTGAAAAGATGGGCTAGGTTTTATTCCCTTGCAGATATTTTTTTCTTTTGTGTGTAGATTTTTATTACTTTGGCTTCAAAGAATCAGGACTGCAAGAGCAAAAGGCAATAGCAGCTTTACCCTATGTAAATTAACTCTATTCCTTTTCCTTCCTAAAAAGGCAATTATTATCTTCCTAACACTATCTGAAAAACATCAAATGGTTTCTCTTGATAAATATTTCTTTGCATTAAGGCAAAAAGACAGAGGGAATTAACAGTACTGGTGAAATGAAAGCCTTAAATTTCAAATATTTTGACCGATATGTTTATGTTTCTTCTAATTCTATATCTTGACCTACATGTTACTCCTGGATGTAATTGTCTTCCTTGCCAAAGGAAGAAGAGGCCAGTATCTCTGTGTTTACAGCCAGGAGTCTTGGAAAATTTAGTGCAATGATAGGCTTACACAAGGACTGTTTATTCTTTAGAACCATCTTCCTCCACCAAAATTAAGACTGCAGTATGTCATGGTAGGTGTTGGTTTTAAGGACCACTGCGAACACCTGTGAAGTTATCATTAACATCAGTGCTACGTTTTAACTACCATACAAACTTGCAATGAGCAAGTTATTTTACGCTTTTTGTCTTACACCATTTTCTAACAAAGGGGGGAGGGGTAAAGATCTATATTATACAACTATATTCTAAGTGATGTCCAGTGCCACTCCAGCACTTTCTCATGTAAGAAAGTAATTTTTTTGTCTGAATTGATGGAAGAACATAACAGTCTGCTTGTTCCCTATCTTCAGGCATATTTTCCAAAAATAGCCTTGAGTTACTTAGGCCAGAGTCCCTACCCTGCCTTTCTCACTAGACAAAGAGCATGAAGCAAAAGGAAATGGTAAAAGAGACTCTGACCTTATGGGACAAAAAGCAGTTTTACTATCAGGTAAGAAAGGTGCTCCATACGGTTGGAAAGATGTGACCCAAACCAAGAATTGGAATTGGGGTGAAAGATACTGAAAGGTGAGTCCTTGCCCTCAAGGAGCTGGTCTGTATGGAAAAGCCTGACAGTGGGGGATCTGTTCTTAAGAATTTCAGGCTTGTGCAATTTTTATGAAAAGGCCCAAAAAGTTTCCCGTAAAAAGACAGCACAAACCAGATACAGCAAATAGGTTCACGAATAAAAAACTTTATACTGAGATAAGTTTCATGCAGACAAGGCAGGTGTTGAGGAATTCCATTTACCCATGGTGCTGGGGACCTCTCAGCTCCTTGTAAGACTGTGATGGGTACAGAGAAGGAAAATGCTGTGGAGCTCCCTTTGTCCAGGGTTGTAAGGGCTTTCCAGGTGCCTGTAGGACCATGATAGCGTATAGACTGGGGCTGTGTGTGTTTTCTTATCCTTAGGTCAATGTCCTTGCATAAAGTTGCAACATTCTAACATTCTCCATCTGAGGGGCAGAGGAGGGAAAGAACAGGAGGGTGGAATGGTCTGGTCACATCCCTGTCCAGACATCCAGCTATAAGAGACAGGAGAAGGAACAAAGAAGGAGCATCCACTCCCCGTTACCATCCCCCCCTTCCCTCTCCTCTAGACCTTGCTCACCTGGCTGTTTGCCTAACAGCCTGGGCTGTTGCAACATTTTTTATACCCATACTAAGCCCCCCATGTCACAAACTCCCCTGTGACATGGCCACCACCAGCCTTCTACCTGCACTGACACAGCCATGACATGGCAAAGGCATAAGCCTGGAGTTAGTGCTGCATCACTGTGACGTGCCTATTATCCTCCACCATTCAAATGAGAAGAAAAAATTGATGAATAATAATAAAACCGGAATGACTAGTAATGCTTGGGGTGGGGGAATCAAGTAGCTGTAGCAGCAGTTTAAAAGAGCAGCTCAACAAATGTTGAATGAGAATTAAAAGCAGAAAATTCTACCTCCTGCTCAGTTTTATGCCTACAGTTCTAAAGATTTGTGTGGTACTTACTCCTGAGATTTGTGGGTATGAAGACTGAATGCTGGAAAAAAGATGTTTTTTGAGTTGACTGAAAGTTATATTTCACAATTTTTGAATTAAAGACATGCCCAATATCATACCACGCATCCATGAACAGCTGACAGTGCTGAGAAGGTTTCATTGTGTGATTTCATTTCTTTCCCAGAAATGAACCAAGGATTTTGCCAGAGACTTTCACGTGCTTCATACTTTTGGACACAACAATGAAATACATGAATTAGCCTCCATCTACTTGGTTCACTGCAGGATATTACATCTTCTTTAATTGACAGGGCAGAAAGCAATGGGCACAAACCGAAACAGAGGAGGTTTCATCTAAATATCAGGAAACACTTTTTCAGTGTGAGGGTGACTGAGCACTGGTGCCTGTTACCCAGAAAAGCTATGGATTCTCCATATGGTCCCAGGCAACCTGCTCAAGCAAGGGCTGGACCAGATGATCTGCAGAGGTCCCTTCTGACCTCAGTTGTTCAGTGATTCTGTAATCTTTGGTGCGTGACAGTCTTTGGTTTCCCCAGGTTTAATTTCTTACTAATTATTTTAGTTTAGCAGATGTTAAAGTAAAAATGGAAACAAGGAAAACTAATTATGTACAGAATAGAGGTGACCTTTAAATAATCAAGTGCAACTACAAATGATAATAAACTTCTTCCAGGGAATTACTGTGTATCTTTTAAATGTTTCAACTGCTGTTTGTGTCAACTTTACCTACTGTTGACATTCGGAGACAGGCAAGCAGGGAAGTGTTTGGAAATTACAGGATCCTGTTGGTTAGAGATAGGGTAGAGGAGTATTTAAAACACGTCACCCAAGCTCCCCGCTCGGCTGCAGTATCCAGCTTACTCAGCTGGCATGCAGAAGGCTGCTATTTAACCTCTATTCCCTTCCTTGCTGTGTTTAACATTGACCTGAGAGGAGACACCGGGTGTCAAAGTCATCCCAGCTTCCCCTTTCACCATTCTTTTGCTTCCTTTGCTTCTAAGGATGCCTTGTCTAATGGTGTCCAAACGATTGCTGGGTTTCGAGAAGCTCCAGGTATTTTGCCTGCTATCGACTGCACTGCACTTTGTACATTCTACGTTAGACGAGGCAAGAAATGCATTAAGAAAAATCACTTGTTGCTGTTGACTACCACATAATGGTTTCACAGTATATCCAGAGAGCTCATGTGATCAGGTGCTGAAGTGCAGTGTTTCACTTTCAATAGCTTGTGATTTTGTGATGATCACTGTCTCAACCATTGTCAGAGGCAGCAAATAATAAGCAGGTGTTTTATCTCCCAGCTAGTATCACACAATTCCATTTTCTGGTTTAGTCAATGTTCTTTATTTCAGAATGGGATAGGACAACTTTTTTAAAAAAGCAAGCACCATCCAGTGCATTACTCCCATTCCTTAGCTGCCTCTGTTGCTTAACATGTTAACTTTATCTGCTGCTAGCATATGGAAACAGTCTCTGGAAATGTGGTTGCTGTTCAGGAAGCAAGGACTGTATAAAAATAGTCACTGTGGTAATAAAATATAGTAGATATCTCTCAAGATGGAGAAAAACATGTATCTGCTACCCAGAAAAACCTATGGTCCTATACAGTTGATTGTTGCAGAGTTGTATTCAAGAGAATTTTAAAACTTGCATATCTGCGTACAAAGACAGAGAAGTAATGTTTGCAGAAGGGCAAGGGTGGGACAGGATATAAATAAGACCAAAACAAACCAGAAACCTACTGAACAAACTATTGGCCTGTTTTGTTTCCTTTGGCTTTAATTGGATTCTCATTTTCCTTCCCATTTATGGATGATTTAGCTCTTGGGGCAGTTGGAGAAGACTGACATGGTGATGTCACTGAAGGCTGTGACCTACTTCAGTCGTCCCTCCTTCCTCTCTTTTCAGAAACTGGTACTCTTTCAAAAGGAAACAGGAGAGAAATGGGCCTGTCAAGTTTTAATGATGCAGAAAACAATAAAGAAAACATGTTTTAATGTGATAGTCTTTGTATTTTACACAGGAAACACAGGCAAAAAGGAATTGAAAAGATCACCTTTAAGGCATCCAATTCTAAGGTTTCAATAAACAAGTACACTGCTCACTGAGAAACAAGTTCTTTGATTATTTTTCTAGCCCCCAGAGAAGCAGCAGTAAAATCATGAGGACCATTATAAGATGTGAGTAAGAAGCAGCACCCAAGGAAATGAAAAAAATATTAAATTGTTATTATCTATGCTTACAATAGAAGTATTGCATAGTAGATAAGAACACTGGAATGATGCTTTTTTCCTATCTTGCATTATATCTTTCTGAACAAAACCCCTGTGTAGACAACAGAAGCTTGTTCTAATAACAAAAAATGTTGCCTGAAATGAAATTCTTGACATACCAATCATTCTCAGTAGCAAAGCCATTTTTCATATAAAACATGTTTTGGAATAAGCTTTAATGAATGTTTCAAACCAACTCATCTAGCTTATTTTCTCAAGAATGGAAGTATTTAAATAAATTTAATAGAAAATCTACTATGGAGACACCACAAATATCCCCTGCCAAATCAGATTATGGTTTTTTTAAAGGACAAAAGGGTGCACACTTTCCTCAAAAGTACTTGAGCATACATATTTCTTAACTAAAATGGATGATGGTTTTGACTAAAATTATCTGCCCACTGTGGAAACTCCTCCCATTGCACCACAATCAAGGAGAGAGTTTCCAAAGTAAACATGTTTCAGACTAAATTCTGTGAAAGGAGAAACTTTCTGCTACAGCTTCCTTCTCACTCTGAAGGAGCCCTTACAGACTAATATAACATAATTGAATAGCTCCTTATATAATCTGTTATCTCAGTCTGTGAATTCATTTGCTATTATAACTTCATGGAAAATTTTAAATGATAACTTACGAGTGAATTTACTAAGGTCTTTGGTTTAGCATTGCTAAAAGTAAGTTTGATGCATGTTCTGTGATACCTCTGCTGGGTATTGCTTTGCACGTGTGTAGTAACCTTTCTTATCTGTGTTGTAGTTAAATCAAACCTTGTAACCCAGCAGTGGACAGCAAGTGCAAAAGATCATGTTAAGATCTTTTCTTAAGGTAAAAAAGCATCAGTAGATTATGATGATCGAGTTACTACTTCTGTAAATGCTATTTTAGACATATACATACACATGTACATGTGTGCATGCACATGCACACACATATATTTATTTGCTGGTCAACGGCACTGTCACTCGCTTCACCCCAAAATGGTCCATTCTGTGTTATCAGAACCCTATGTAAAAATGTTTTTCCCATAATTTGTTCTGAAAGAAAGAAAAAACCCAAATGCATAAAAAATCTTGTTTGATTTTTTTTTTTAAGCGGATAAATGCCAGTTACACCTTATCTAGCTCCTAAAAAATTCAAAAGAAATATATATAGGTATAGAAATATATAGGTATTTCATCTCACCGGAAAAGTTAACCCATATAAACCAACCAGTCCAGAGCAACGAAGTGGTAAAGAGTGATCTCTAGGTTCAGCCTCATTTTCTGTCAGTGGGTGCTTCATGAAACATTTGAAAAAAGGAAAAGAAAATGGAAAACAGAAGCGGAAGGCTTTTTGACTTTCAAGCTAGCTTAGTGGTTTTCAGAGTGACAGAAGCAAATTCCATTCATCTCATTTTAAAAAAGGACATAGTATTTCCTATATTCCTTAAAAAAAGAAAGAATTTTAACTTGTGAGCTTTAGCCTTGTTGTAACGTGTGTCTCCCAGAAAAATGAATGCCTACACGTGATCTTTCTCAATACTTGGGCATTCCTCAGGAGGGTGAGAATCCAGCAAAGATACAAAGAAAACTGGCCTCTGGCCTGAGGCTGGCAGAGGGCACCTGGGGCAGCGCTGACAGGCACGACAGCCTCCTGACTGCACAGCATTCAGGTCATAGAGCAACATTTAACACCGCCTTTCCCTGGCACGTGTTAAATAATGAAAGCACCATCAAGACAAAATAGTGGGACTTTTAATGACCGAATATCTATGCCAAACATAATGATCAAACCAGCCTGACTAGTAGACTGGAGGGAAATAGGAAGGGCAGCAGGCAAAGCAGAGGTTTCTGCAGTAAAAATAAGAAAAAAAAAAAAGGAACCTAAAAATTCCAAGCAATTTAAAAGGGGAAATTGCTTTGTGTCACATTGCACTTACATTTTATGCTGGAAAATAAAACAAGTCCCTGAAACACAACAGTTGGCTGTAACAGCAAGTTCTTCCTGAGCAGAGGAAAAAAGCCAGATGTCTTAGACAGGCAAACAGCTGCTTTCCAGCCATTTAATTGATATTTTATATCCAATATCTAGCTCAAATGTGCCACAAAGCTATGATTTACTTGTGTCACATGGCTCATACTTACAGGTTGGAATCTGCCTTTTAAGTTATTGTTACAAATTTGTGTTCAAGCCTTCTTCACCTGCCCTGTTTTGTACCCCATCTGTCCTCCTAAGCCAGAGAACAAAACACTTACACTCCTCTATTTAATAAATTGTGTAACTCAAGTTCTTTTTCGTCTTTATTTAAAGGAGAAAACCAGTTACACCTCCCTTGACAAATAAAATTGTTATAACTTTCATCATCACTGGAATAACAACATAATACTTTTTTATTGGGTTTGGCTATTGACAACCTGTCTCAAAAATGTGAAAATATCTAAGCGAAGTTAGTTCAGTCCCATACACCATATCCAATTATTAATTATTCTTCTAGTTGGAGATATGCACAGAAACACACTGGGAAAGAAGTGAAGGAAGATTCAAGCCTATTGCACAAATCTTTGTGTTGACCCTAGGCAGCAGGTGCATTACAAGGGCTGCACCTCAGTGACCAGCCTGGCAGGTTACAGATTCTTGGAGGTCAGGAAAGTTTTGGTGAGTGTGCTGCTTCCAAGCATATGCAAAACAATATGTAGGTTTTCACAGTTGTGACAAACGATAGAGTCCTCAAAGACTTTCATACAGTTACTGAATGCTTCTAAGTCCCCTTCTGGAAACAGGACTCCAAAACCAAAAAGTAAATGGTATTACATCATCTGCTTCCCTTAGAATTACTGGTTTATATGTGTCTTTTAGATATACAGATAACACAATCTGACATTACCTTAAATTTCAGGGTCACGTGACAACAATTCATGATAGCACCTGATCTCATCTGCTCACTAATCTGTCATCTGCGATTAATTTAACATCCCAGCCTCTTAAGGAACATCCAAATGCTTCTAGATCTAAAATGATGCTAATAAGACAAAGGTAGAAAAGTAGTTTGCCAGCAAATGTATTTCTCATTTTCTTATCAAATATGCATTTTTTCCCAAAGATGTGGCGTCAGCTTGAGGACTTGAAATAGAGATTTCTTACTGTAAAATCCATTTATAAGGCCTTAGTTCAGGGGTCCTCAAACTTTTTAAGCAGGGGGCCGGTGCACAAATTAAGTGGCAGGCAGTCATCTGCGGCTGCTTGGTTTCCCCAGTGGGGTGTGTGTGGGGTGGGGGGTGTCTGTAAATACCAGGGGGCTGGATTGAGGACCCTGGGGGCCATATCCACCCAATGGGCTGTAGTTTGAGAACCCCTGCCTTAGTTCCTCAGCATTAGAAGCCAGATTGATTTCTGTAGTAGGACCTAACACTGACTTTTAAGATCAGAGGTGGATAAGGTATAAGGTAATACCTTATGCAGTCACTTGGTCACATACCAAAAGTATTTTCCATCATTACAACACTTTCATATTTCCCTTTCAGAGACTGGCTTGTTCAGCTGCACTGCAACTAAATCATCTTTTTCAGAAATGGGAAATACAAAATAACAAAGTAATTCATAAATACCTTTAAATTTTTCCTGAAAACATTTACTGCACATTGTATTTCACAAACAGAACATCTGCCAGTCTGGCATGGTACAGTAACCCTCCAGATATCAGCAGTACTGTGAAAGCTTATCTCATTTCTGTTACTATGATGTAGATGGGAAATGGCAGTAGCAGAATCCTTCAAAATCTCTCATATTTTTAAAGTGTATCTACCTGGTGAAAGTCTTTGCTGGAGTTTGGAGCAGGCTGCCACAGTGACAGTGCAGGTATGTGTTATTGAATTTCTCCGTAACAGTTTATTATCAGTCCTTCCGCCCTCTCCCTGAAAATAGCATTCAGCCACAGTGATGTTTTGGGGACTGGAATACCTGGGAATAGTCCTTGAGTCAGGAACTGGCTCCAGAAACTACCTAATGGGCAGTTCTGGATAACAAATATAGCTATGGGGGGTGAGGGTAACCAACTGCTCAAGGACAAGTCTTAAACAGAAAAAGAGCAAACTCCCTATGAAATGTTTCAGGTAGTTCTAAAAATGAAATTATAGACTTTTTACAAAACACTGTGTCCTTTTCAGCAAATCTGATTCCAATTCTAAAGCCCTCTTTGTCACACGCACTGGTGGTGGTGTTACTCAGCAGGCCGGCTACAGGATGCTACCATTCCTAGGCAGGAATAAGCTACTGCATACCTATAGGATGGCATATTTTTCCATTGAGTTAGCAGTTCTAAAGTGTAAAAAAAAATAAAAATCAGGACTTTAGTAGATCAGAAGCTAAAGAAGCTAAATGTATAGGTTGCTCATGAGGATACCTACAGTCTGAGGTGTCACAGGAGCTCACCAACACCTGATACCAAACTGCAAGGGGCAGTGGGAGGCTGGGTCGTACCAGGGCAGGAAGGCCAAGCAGCTGGAAACTGGGATTTTTTTCCTCCAGGTTTATCACCACAATGCAACATGGGAAGTGCTTTTTCAGATCTGCATGGCCTTACCAACTCCTGTTCATCTCATAATCTTCTATAAGCTCCTCACACCTTTTTTTCAGAAAAAAAAAACCAACCCAACCCCCAAAATAAAACAAACCAAAAACCCCAACCAAATCCAATCCCACCAGTTACATGGGCACTTTTGTGCCTGTGGTTGGGTAGATGTTTATTGTTATCTAAGTACAGACCCACACACTTTTTCCTACTGAATGACATCCTGGTTTATCACAGATCTTTTCTCAAAGTTATGAGTATTTTGAGTTTTAATCCTCCACCTGCATTTCCTCCTAACCAGGTACCATTTTCAAATATAAGCAGCACTCACTTTCTCATCACCCAAGACATTGAAGAAAATATCAACTAATTCTGGAACAAGGACAGATTTCCTGAAAAAAACCTACACAATGTATTGCCGTAATTTGTTTGCTTTCCCTTGCAGCATTTTCGTTTAGACCATATGTTCCCAGCTTACTTAAGAGTGTTCTAGGAGACAGTGTCCAGAGGCTCACTAAAATCAGGATGTGACATCTACCACTTTTCTGTAGCCACATGAAGTGTTATCCCACAACAGAATGGAATTGCTTTGGCTTGACATGATTTTTATTGACCACTTCTTTCCCTCTGTACTATTTTCTAAATGCTCACAAACTGTATGTTAATTATTTTCCCCACTATTTCTGCCAGAATTGAAATTAACTGTCTGGCTTATAATTTTAATCTCTCTCTTCTATTCTGTTGTAAAGATAGGCACTCTTTCTACCCTTGTCTAGACTTTCAGAATGTCATTTTGAACCAGCTGATCAGAAAATCTCATTTACTTGCATAACTTTGCCTTCTTTCCCCTTTCTCCTTCTTGCCCTTTTTGTCACGGTGCCAGTTTCATGATACCATCTGCTCACCAATGACCAGTTGAGTGAAATAAGGAAGGAACTGAGCCTATCAGCCTTCCAGGAATTGTGTGCCAATCAGCTTCCCTGTGAAGAGAAGTGGACCCAATCTTTCCTTCGCTGCTTCTACCTGTTAGTGCACTAACACACTGAGAAGGAAATGACACCTAGGCATCACATGGTTTCACTCTCTGCTTTTGACATTTTTTGGCCTCAGATGTTCATCCATTCATCTTTCTTAAAAGTCCTTTCCTTGGCGAGTGATCTACAGCTCCTATACTTCCTCCGCACTGTCATAACTTGCAATTCTGCATAGTTTCTTTTGCATAGTTTTGCATAAACTTGCATTTAACATAGTTCCTTTAACAAACTGCCTACTGTGCTTAACTCTCTCTCAGAATTGTCTCCCACAGGATCTTGCTTGCTAGTTCTCTGAATTTCTATAAACTGCTCTGCTGAAGCACATTGCAGCTCTTCCTGTTTGTCATGAATTCTGTTGCTTCATGAAGTGCCTGAGTTGTTTTTAACAGTTACTTTTTCCTTAAGAATTTATGAAATTATGAGGATCAAATCTGGAAAATGTCATCTCTTTGCTTTCTCCAACTTCTAAATCAGAAAATTTCCACTAAAACTTTTCAAAAATTAGCCAGACTGCCTGAGGGCAGCTGTGTTCCTTCCCCAGTGTGGAAATTTTTTTAACCAAAGTGTGCTGGTGTCACTGATTATTGGGGTTTGGATAATTCTGCTCACAAAAGACTCATCTTGTGAGTTCCTTGATAGGCAGCCCACTATTGACTCCTATCAGAACCTCAGCACCTTTTCTCCTTTAGATGTTACTCAGGAACTATGAGGTAGCCTATATCCCTCTTGCTTCTGAGCCTCAGAGCAAGTGACACCTGCATGTAAGGTAGCACCTACATCCTTTTCTGTGTCTACCTATTCTGAACAAGTTATACCGTTTATATTAATGTTCCTGGTAGGTGGATCTTCTCATCAGGTCTTTAATAGGTCTCTTAAGTCATAAATTTGGAATTATTTATACTGCTACTTCCTCTTGCTTCTTCCCCATGCAACTGGTGTTCAGATATCCCAGGGACAGGTAAATGAACCTGATTACAGAATGCAGAACAAGACTCCTAGAAACTATGAGACTTCTAGCTCTAAGAGACACTCAGACAAGCAATAAAATCTGGTAGGACTTCCTTGTTTTCCACATACGTGGAAGAAACCACAAGTCATACTCCTGGACAGTCTCCACCTATTCAGCCTAAGCAGAACCCAGCCCAGCTGCAGCCAATCTGCAGCACCTGAAGCAGAACCCACTACAACCAGCTCCACATACAGATTCAATCCTATGCCTAGTTTTGATGCCTGTTTTTTGGCGGTGACACAAAGCCCTGTGTTAAATTCTCCTCCACCTGAGAATGGTAGAGTATTTTCTGATAAGGACAATGTGAGACATCTGGAGATAAATGTTCTAAAACTAGCCCCAAATCCCTGAAAGTGTTGGACCATCCGGTAACCTGAAAAGGTGTTTGATGTTAATTTCTAATAAATCCCAAAATATCAGCTAAATCTCAAAGATTCAAAGAATATTAATATTGCACAAAAAAGATTAATGAGGTGACAATATTTACAGGTTAGCAGTCTGCAACTTGTATAATAATAATGGAAAAGAAGCAGGATTAAAAGATTCATAGGAAAACAACCTCAGCACTGACTGTTAGATGTCTCTTATATACATATATAAAAAAAGACACTTTGATGACCAAGAAACCCTTTTAAATCAAAAGAGGTTTATACTGGATCAATCCTAAATTCACAACACCATCACTGTGAGCAGAAGCTGACCAACCATCTTGCCAGTAAGTGAAATCAAATCTGGGAGTCATTCCAGTGACACCAAGAGAGTGAAGAGCTCCAACAGCACAAAACTGTGCTGAGACTGAAATCAGATCTAGACTGTGCAAATCAGACTTCAGATCAGTGTCTCAGAGCACTTAGTGTCACATGATGATCCTTAGCACTGAGGGAAAGGGAGGTTACTGGCTTGACAAACAGCCAGTGACTCAGGGAGACAGACAGATTTCATTTCCCTTCAATGACTTTTGGAGAGGAATCCCCTTGCAAAGCTCAGTCTCCAACAGCTAAGAAAGGAGTCACCTTCCATTTTGGAATACCACCAACCCATATAGCAAAAGAAACAACATGTTATATCTGTTTCCAAATATTGAGTTTGCTTACATGTTTATCTGGTTTTACATACTTAGAAGTAACATTGTTTTGAATATTGTACCAGAGAAACTGCTACTGATCGCTTTCTCTTAAAGGTAAATTTGAGAATTCTTTTCATTCCTCAAGAAAAAAAAAAAAAAATGTATACACAGAAAAGCTTGTATTGTGCCTTCCAGTGACAGGTTTGTAACTTGTGACTGTGTTTTAGTGTTTTGGAAAGCAAGTAAGCGCTCCGTGTTCTTTGACAGTACTGATTTTAAAATAATGCATTTTTAAAAAATCTGTAATTTTGATAATAATTCAATACTTATACCTGCCAAAATGTAAACAGTCTTTTTTAAAGTAGTGATTTTTCATAGCTGGAAATTGCTGCTCACAAATTTTACTGTGCATTTCCCAACTGTCTACCAGAACAACCCAAAACCTAGGAAAATGGATTGAATTATTTATTTCAGAGGTAAATTTGAAATATAAATATTGTTAAAATAGCCTCAGAAGATTCAGCACACATTTTATTCACTAGGTACTAGGAATTACATTAACAATATAGTAAGCAGAAAGAAATCAAATATTCTAAAAGCAAAATGTATCTTCTCACACTGGAGACATTTGAAGTACCTGATTAACTGTGAAAGGCCTCCAGCGAAGCCAAGTTTCAGTGTGCTGTGGCTGCTCACTGCAATCTAGAAGTTACAATGCATCACCTTCCTTCTGCTCGAGAACATACGAAACATATGTGCTGCTGACATTTGTCCCAGGAGTTTGGTCTCACCTTGTGGAGGTGGCCTCGTTCTTGGGACACCTCCGAATGCAATGTCGCTGGATACCTCTGTAGTAAAGGTACCAAAAATATGCCAGCTTCCATCTTAGACAAAACAGAAAATAGTGCTTTGCCCTATCAGGCCTGAACATGGCCATTATGCTTTTGATATATATAAAATATATATTTCAATTTAACATGACTTCAGGAACCTGTTCACACACACAATATTCACACAGGCAGCAGAATACAAATCAACATTAAAAACATCACCACTTCATGAAAAAGAATTTGTGTTTTTTTATGCAAATAAAATCAACATTTTCCTGGCAACTCTATGACAAAAATAAAACTATGTAGAGTTTTGCACAGCCCAACAGATGCTATGCCAATTTGAGTAATGATGTCCTGTTCAACAGCTGAAGTGCAGCAATACAAAAGAACTTTGTTCAATAAACAACTCAACACATGCTCATGAGGAGGTGAATGTATTGGAAGATTTATTTCTACCCAACAATCCCATTTGGAATTGATGTAGATGACAACAGGCTCTTTTTTGAAAGCTATGTGAAAGTCATGGATTATCTGCATTCTTAGGGAGATGCACATTAAAGCCTTTATGATACCCAGCACATTATCACATCTGAACTTGTCTAATAAGGCAGTAATTCAATGAAAGCAATAGAAAGGGAATTTATCTCTGTGGCACTGCAAAGAAGTCTGAATGGCCATCTTCCAGATATGACTTTTATTTCGCTAGTCAAACATTTCGGTCTGGATTTCCTTCTGGCATAATGCATAAGCACTCACTTCACTGTCATGATGAGTTCAAGATTTTGTCTGTTACAGAAGCTCCCACCCCTCTGTGGTTTAATTTTATCACCAGTAAACATTTAAATGTATAAGGCCTTAGATAAACATATCAACTCTTAAAGTGCTCAGATCTTTCTCTTTTCTTTCTTTTAAATGAAACAGTTTCAGCACTACAGCTTAATTTCTTATACTGTGACAACAGAGGGCTTTTGGCTTTTACAAAATGTCTGCTTTTGAACTCTTTTAACAATGTTGTAATGAAGTTCAGTAGGATCTGTAGGACTGTAAATCCAACTTAACATTGGCTGCTGTAAAAATAAATTGTTTAACATTTCTTAGGTTTACTCTCAAGTCGTCCATGTAGAATATCCATTATTTATTACAGAGACTGGTCAAATTCTTGAACATCATCATATGAGTAGGCCATCTCTTCTGACTCACTCCCACTAAACTGCATAAGATTTCAAGATTCCATTCTTGGACTGTTTTTCCCACAGACTTTATAATAATCTACAGTAATATACAGTAATATTACAATAAGGATTATAATATATTTATTAATTTATAATTTAATATAATTATTGATTTAATATATAATATAATTAAACTTGAAAAGACAACCTTTGGAGGAAAAGACACATTTGAAACTGGCCAAAACCTTGACCTCACCTTTTTTTTTTTTATCATGACCTTAGGCCATCATGATAATTTGATATCCGTGAAGTACAGCAGTGTTTGAAAAATGATCCGACACAGCACTAACCTGATGATAGATTGTAAACATGTTGATTCACATATATTTGCATATCACTTTGCTTTTAGAAGGTATTTACCAATTACCACCATATATCTCAGCAGATATACAGCAGAAGCCAAGAAGAAAAACACAGCAGGCATCTGAGATTTTAAATGTCATTAACATTTCACAAAATCCACCATTCTCACTAAAAAGGAGAATAACACTTGTTACCTATTTTTCTAAGATTTTGTGAGCAGCCATCTAAGGTTTCAGCCCTATTTTTCAAATCTTAAACCAATGTCTAATCCACTGAACCTCAGTGTGGAAGTGATTTATCCAGTCCAAACCTGAACATAGCCTCTGCCTTAGATGCCCTCTTTGTTGTTGGTAACTCTGCTGTTTCTAGGCATCTTCTCCACTGCAGTCTTTGGCTAAATCTGCACCAATAAACAAACAGGACCAGGAGATCTGTCTGGGCACTGGCATGAATTGTTCACATCATTAATTTGTTAGCATGCTCCGAGGTTTTGCCCCGGGCCAACAAGCTTTCCTCCCAGGAGTGATTTTATGTTTAGCACAAGCCAGTGACCATGTGCTGTAGGCTGCTGCTGCCTTGTTTTGGGGTGTAAGAGAATTCAGTCCTGTGGACATGCCGTGCCAAGCAGCCTCAGGGACAGAGGACAGCCCTTAGCCTGCTTAATTTACTACTGGAAGTGTCACCACATTTGCAGGCAGTTCTTACGCTTTCACAAATCTATCCGAGTTCATTCCTTCCAGGAATTAGTGGCAGTGTACGTAAACTATCTTCCATCATCAGTACAGCACCTGCCTCACCCTATTACATCTTTACTAAGGGTCTTTATCTCTGCAATGTCTATTGCAGCAGAGCTCCAAACCAGCTTCTCTTTGGGAAGGTTGGTTAAGAGGGACTTGAAAATTAATGATAACCCTTATCATTATCTCCTAACTTGTGCTTTTGAAGGCTCTTGCTATTATCAGTGGATTACAAATCACTTCCAAAACAGGTACCCCACAAGCCCAGCGTTGTTTCTAAAGGGACTAACCGTTGGGACCTGGCTACCTAGCTTAAGGTTTTCACTGTCTGAAACACTGATTGCTTTAAGATGTATATGTTTAAAGTATTCTCCACTGCTCAAGGCCAGAACTGGTGGTATGAATTGAACCTCAGCGCACTGAACTAGTTAATGCCTCTAAATACTCTAAACCGTTAGGATCATAGATAGGGTACTGGTGCTTGCTGCTTCTATATTATTGAGAATGTACTGGATTGCCAGAAGCTGTTTGATTAGAGTTACTAGTCCTGAGGAGTCCTTGCACAGTTACAAGAGACCTACCTCAGTTCTGTGTTTGTTATCAAAAGCAATTTTTAAAATGAGCAGAAAAAAAAAATGCATAAGGTGCTACCACAGTACTCATCAAAACCTCCAGCCTCTAGTTTAAGCAAAGAAAACAAGAAAACCTCCATTTTACTCAGGGTGATAAAATGTGCCAAAGCTACTAAGCCCAGAAGAGGATGTAATTTACATAGAACAGAGACTTAGAAATGATTTTTCAAAAAGTTGTAACCTGGACTGTCAAACCCCTGCATCGTACAGACTGGAGAATCATAATTTCAGAAAGTGATTTTAAGATGCTGTAGTTACCCTTCATTTCTAATATAATTCTATTTCTTTGTTCATTTTCCTGCATGACATTTACCACACACAAAGTCGTCGTGGGATGTATAGTTATAATTATGTATCTACTAGTGAATTACGTGCAGTTAGACTCACAGAAGTGTTTACCCCAAAGAAGTGACTCTTTTATAAAGGATGATTTTAAGTATTATTCACAGAATTGTTCTTTTTAAGGGACAGCGAATCTGATAACTGTTCCCTAGCTTCTTGAATAAGTATTTTACAGAGCTCTTGTGTCTTGCTTGTACCAAGCCCAGTACTGAAATTCCTGCCATCTTCAGCATCTGCATGAAATATAAGCCTGTCCTTTGTAAATAATTCTCAAGCAGATGAATAGAAAATATTGAATGCAAAAGACATTTGTTATATGAGTAACAGTAAATGTACTTCTGTGTGAAATGCACTGATGCTAATTATCCATACACAACATACTATCCAATTTCTACTGATGCTATCTGTAGCTGGAATCCTCAAGGCATCCTTTCCAATTGTTACTTTTTCATTCTGTTTTCTAGAAGGATATATAATTTATCTGTGCCATAAGTAGTGTACACTGATGTATTGTATTTTCTGGCAATGATTAAATATTTCATTAGCATCTCCTTTACTCATTCTTTAGAGCACCACTTTGCTTCATCTGCTGCCAAAGCAGGTCTTAACTAACCTCTATCACACCCTTTTCCCCATAACTAAGGATTTTTCTGCAGACTGTCCTGCTCTACTGCTCCCTCAGCCCTCAAATAATTTTTCTTCCAAACAGTTCAATTGCACCTCAGGCTGTAGTCTAACAAGTATTTCTTTAAGCAGCAGTCTCATTTAAGGAGTTATTGTTCCATCCCCTTCCTTCATTTCTTCCTACTCCAGCATTTTGTGCAGCCACGCAGTGAAACAGTTCAGCCAATACATTCACATTTCCCCACGTTCCTTCTAATCCTGCTTGGCCCCCAGTTTGACCCACTGCGCAGCCTCCCAGCAGTTAGGCCAGTGTAAACTGGAGCAGCACGTGAACAAGAGCTTAGTGACCAAGGTTTTGTAAAAGCTGGCTCTCCTACCAAAACAAATACCTGTCAAAGTACACCCTTCACTACTTATGCTTTACTCACATTTCAAATACTATCATATCGGAATATGTTAATTATTGTTATTAGGGCATTTTGCTCAACAAAAACAATGCAAAATAGGTCTCTGATTCATTGTATAGGGGAAAGAAACTCACAGGAAATACTTGGAAATACTTGGGCGGGAAGTATTTAAAACCCAAGGACTAGAAAGACATCTTATGTTATGAAGTCATGATAGTGGCAAACTCCTCATGGTGACATCTGAGTTCCTACACAGCATGAGACTGGGTTGGAATCATGGGAAAAACATATGATCTGGGATGGGGACAGGAATATCTTTAGTCTTTGTCAGCAGCCTCTTACTCTGATCTTGTTCCACAATGAGACTGTCTCTGTGTGGCCATTTACACTGTCAGCTACAGCTCAGGGTGGCCCTCACTAGGTTCCATGATTAGGGTGCTCACACTGATGGCTCTATTTTGCCAGAGAAGTGGAGTTGCCAGTCCTCAAGTAGGATGCCCTTTAACTTGGGATGGCACAGAGAGAGGCCCCAAGGAAAGATGCACACATGTATGCACAGGGCTTGTTTTAGGCAGAGTCATTGATCTCAATAGTCCCCTCCGAGATCTGCAGAGGCAAGACTGTGTACATTTTTGAGTTGCCTACCAAAATCACGATAGTGAGGGAAGGTGAGGCTGGGGAGTGTGTTGGAGATGCTGTGATATGACACTGATCCACACTGGAAGCCTTGTCAGACACCACTGAGAACAAAACTGGTGATGGGTATTTAAGTCACTAGTTTGTTGCTTCTGTCCAGAAGCTTTCAGTATTTAAAGGCCATGAAAAGCTAAAATAAAATACATAATACACTAGGGATTTAGTACCCCACAAGGTCTGGAGCCAAATTTTCTTTTCCCTATTCCCTAATTCTGACAACGTAAGTAACTGCCTGCTGTTGCCAGTGTCTATAACCAGCTCTGCAGGCAACCACATTGCATGATTTCCCGTTTATAAACTGATCAAAGTCCACTCTAAAACAGATCAGGCTTTTGTACAGCTTCAAGTGAAAGGTCGTTCCTGCATTACAGTGCTCTGGCAATCAGGAATGCCAGTTGAACTTCCCACCTAGATTTATTCACAGTTCTTTAAACATGTACATGTACTTGTGTCAAAACAATCTTTAAGTAGCTGTTTTCAATCCCTGGTGTCTATCTGTCCTCCTTAGCGTGTTTATGGAGAGAAAGCACATCCTTTCTTTTCCTTGGTTGAATAATCCAAGCTATTCTACTCTTTCCCCTTAGATTCCCTATTTACTCAAGCATCACAATAACCTGTCTCTGTACCTACCTTGGTCTGAATTCACCTTTCCTGAACACTTTCAGCTAGAGTTACAGATCCTGAAGAGGCAAACACAGTCAGGATTTTGATGAGTTAGGTATTATCTGTCAATCTGTCTATAACCTAGCTTCTTAAACACAGACATAAAAACAGTCTCTGTGGGAAAGCAGTAATCAACGGATTTCTCCCCTACTTCTCCCCATCTGCTTCTAAAGTAAATATCACCCTTCTGAATCTTTTGAAAGAATCCTAGAAGGCTAGCACTTCCACCCCCCACCCCAATTGCTTATAAGGCTTTGGCCTCTCTTCAGTACAAGTTTTCTTGATCCAATCCTCAGCAATATAAATTACACCTTTTTGCTAGAGTGCTTGGTCCAGATCAGTTTTTGAAGACTCAAGCAATACAATGTAGGAAAAACTACCCATCTCTTTCTCTAGGTTGAGTTTTAATGAATATTAAATTTAGCAATAGTTTGGACAACAGAAAGAAGTTCAAAGGAAATTAAACCCTGTAGAATTCTTATTCCTTTTTCTTATCTTTTATCCCCTTACCTTTATCTGAGCTCACCCCCTTTAAGCAACAACAGAGGTCTGGGATGTGATTTTGCTGTAGGCGCTTTGACTACTTGCCAGAGCCGTAAGCAGAGGAGGAACGTTTTCCAAGTTCAGTATTTGGACAGCTTTGCTGAGACTCAGCCATCTGATCTTCTGCTCCAGCCTTACTGAAACTACAGAGTGAGCAGATACATCTCTTTGCAAGAAAAGAAGCTAACATTTACACACAGTAATGAATTGACCAATTATAACTACCCAATTTCCAGTACAGGGAGGATTTATAGGTAGGAAGGTACAGTCTGACATGGTGTTCCAGGAGCAGAGCTTCATGTCCAGGTGTATCAGAATATAACCACACATTTTTTATTAAAAAAAAGTGATCCACTCATTTTGAAAGCAGAGCACCACAGATTTGGTCCTTTATATTTCAAAATAAAGCTGTCATTGCAAATATAAACCATGAAATTTCTTAATTTCTTTCCTCCGTGAATTCCAAAGCAGCTAATCAACATGATAAAGCAACCCAGCTTAGCTAGGTGTACTAGCTAAATGCTTATTTTCCTTTCTCTTTTTATTTTAAATCAGTCTTGGTTGACAACTAGTTTCTCCTTTTTTATCAGAGTAAATACATCAGATGACATTTCAAAATGTTATAAAAGAAATGAAAATTACTTTAAAAAAGTCAGAAGCAAAGCTTGTCTATCAAACAACAACTAAATCTGCCCAGAGACAACAATTTGAAAGGAAAATCTATAAACTAAGATGTGTGGATACGGTTTCAGGTTTTGACTGAAAGTCAATCTATAAACTCAGCAGAACAATTTAAAAAGGAAAATCAAATTCAGCTGGAATACTGAGTACTGTCAGTACCCTTTAAATTAGAAATAGCTTGAGTCACTAATTTTGTGTTTAGATCTATGTTTTACTTTTTTTTGTTTTGAAACTTCTGTTGAGACATAACCACTTTTCCATGAATTATTTCTCTGCATTCCTATGCATACTCCACTATAAAAAACATTCTGATAAAAGGTGAAAATGACAATTTTAACTGCAACAGCAGTCAACATCCATGCTCTACCTGGACCACTGGAGTGCAACTAAAAGCCAGCCTGGGACTGTTTCAGTTTCCAGCTTGAATAGGAAACTGATCTGAAGTTCATAAGAGTTACATATCATTCCCAAATCTGCAGGGTCTTTAAGAAGCAGGAGGAAAAGTCTGTAGTCCCTTTTAATACAAGACACCATTGAAACACCTACTTTTAAAAATTCCCTTTCCTGATAATACCACACAGCTCCATTTGCTGAGATCAATTCTGCACTGACAATGAAAACAAGGCCAGGGAGCGAGTTCAAACTCCAAATTACTGATTGTCCAGAAGGCTTGTTCTCCTGCATCACGGCAGTTTTGGCCCAGGCCAGCTAGCAATCTCGGGGCATAGTTTGAGGGACACAAAGGATTAGGAACCATTTCCAATGGGTACTAGAAGCTGCCCTGGGTTTGGCCTCCTCCGTGCTGCACAGTCCTCCAGCACTACCCCAGGAGGGTTAGTACAACCTAACATCCACGTGCACTTCAGCCGTGGCATGGGAAAATACAATACTGAATTTCAGAGTGTTGCAACAAGATCCTAATATCATTTCAGTGACTGTGAGGTTAGCAAAGTAGAGAAAAAATAACTCCTTTCCTATCTGAGGAGGTCAGAACTTACATCTCGGGTCTGGAAGGCCCCCAAAAAAAGAGGCTCAGAGACAAATGTGTCACATCGAGCCTATATACTTTGGCATCAGGGCCAGAGAACATCGATCACGTGTTCATTAATCAGAAATCAAAAGGAGTTCCACTAGATAAAGTATATAAATAAATCTCTGAAAGCTGGAAAGAGTACCAGGGAATTTATGAGGACAGGGACACAATGAAGATTATATTCTATGTCAAATAGCATTCTCACGGTGGAAGAAGGCAGATTCTAGTCCCAGAGAAGGGAGTAGAACCAGAGATAATATGTTCTTTCAAGACAGTACTCAAGAAGGGACACAGAGCATCCCTGTTAAAATACTTTTCCTCCAACACTTGCTAGCCTCTAGTAAGCATGACCCTATTTGCAAGGACAACAGAAGAGTGAAAAGAAAGGAGGGGAGAGGCGTAGAAAGAAGCATCAGTGTAAGGGCACATTCCCCTACTGCACCCAAACAGATCCACTCTCTTTTAACTGAGAGTCACAGTTGAGCAGCTCCAGCGTTTTCAGTCTCCTCCTACACCAAACCCTTCATCACTCACAGGCATCATTTAGTGCCCATACTTGACTTGCTCAAGTATGCCTGTGTCTCCCTTTTACTGGAGAGCCCAGAACCAGACCCAGTGTTGCAGCACTCTCAAAACTGGGCAGCTGCAACAGGGCTTTTACCATCCCACACCAGGTTCACTTCAACGAGCAGCTCCCACACTCTTGCCCCAGCACAGCCACCAATCCCCCACAAGGTTTCAACAGCTCACCTACTGTCTGTGCTATTTCTCCATCCTCTTCAGGCCAGTCCACCCTGCCTCTTGCCTCTGCTGTGTCCTTCTCCCTGTTTCTCCTACCCCCAAGACACTCTCCTCTCTCTGCTTCTCCCAGGTCTCTCTCCATCCATCACTCCCCTTCCCCACCCCTCAGCTCAGCACTATTTAACCACTTAGCAGGAACCAGCCACAGCTGCACATTATCCACATCAGCCAACCCACCGCCCCTGAAGCCAGCCCACAGCTGTGTATTATCAGTGTTAATTAACCCAGCTTCATTCCTCTATAATTTCTCTACAACCCAGCAGGCCAGGTATGTTCCACCAGTGCTGAGCAGAGGGCAAGGATCATCTTCCTCCACCTGCTGGCCATGCTTCCCTCTTCATGCAGTCCAGGATGCTGTTGGCCGCCTTTGCTGTAAAGGCATGTTGCAGGCTCATGGGCAGCTTGTTACCAAGAAGGTCCCCTAGTTCTTTTCTGCACAACGTTATCAGACTTAGAGCAAGATGAGAAAATGATAGTTTGGTGCGTAGTTAAGAATCACAGAATATTTGCATGTAATAAATGCTAAACCTGCCACTGAACCAAATGTTAGAGCAAATAAGAAGCTCTGCCTTCTGGCTACATTCAGCAAGTCTCTGTTGTGGCCATGTAATGTTTTATGCAAAGACATGACATAGTTTGGGATCTAATCAGAAAAGCATTTTTCCTTGAATGAACAAAAAAAATTGCACACCAGTTGTTCCTATTCCATGAACAATATTTCAAGAAATATTTCTCCATGAATTATATTCTTATTCCATGAATAATATTAATGATAACAGATAGAAACCTATAAATCAGATTGAGAAAATCTTGGTGTATTTTAAGAGAAATCACATTTTTTCCATTTCTGATAGTTATTAAACTTAAATAATTCTCCAGGTAAACATGGAGATCTTGAAAAATATTCTTCCATTCCATAATGAAAATAACCAAAAGAAAACCCACAACATTGAACTTTCTACTCATTAAAGTTAAACTTTTCTTTCTTTCTCCAAGTCCTTCATGACTGCAATAAGAATAAATCAGGTTCCAGGTCTGATAATTACAAACCACTAAAGCTTTGATGTGTTGTAAAGGCTTCAGAAAAGTCAGTTTGTGAGCCTTCGATAAGTCAATATCTAATGCAGCATGTCAGGTAGTGATGCTGTAATTAGGAAACTGTAATTTTAATGATTATAATATGAACATTTGGAAAATAATATTTAAGGAAATAAAATCTAGTTGTTAATAGAAAAAAAATCAACCTAAGGGGTAGTACAGTGTTGCTTGAAATACGTAAGTGCTTGTCTGTGTGTAAATTATAAAACTAAAGCAAAATCAACATGCAGTTCAGGATGCTAACTTGAGTAAGTTAAAGAAGATTTTGACTTTAAAAAGCAGCAGCAGCAGCACCCATGCTCCTGCAGACTGAAGGCTGGCAAGGCTGCTAGCTAGATATGCCTGTGGTCATCCCAAACCAGTAGCCCACTTTGAGGAGGCAGTGGGAGCCACAGCTGTTCTTACAGCAGCGTGAGCGCTGGAGGCTGAGTGAATTGGCCAACCTGAGCAGAGGCCTATAAAAGACATAGTAAGTGGCATTTTAAAAGAGATAATGCTAAGCAAGTCCTACAGGTATACAGGAAAGAACATGATAAAGCATTCATTTGGACAGCAATTTATTCTCAAGTCATACCAAGTGATTCTGGAAACTGTAACAGCTGGGGTGAAATTCATGTTTCAGTGTTGCTTTATTTCTTAGCTAAATTAGTATCATTCCAGACTTACATTCGCTATGTGTCATCTACATTTATAAGACAATTGCTTATTTTCCCCTCACTTTTAAAAAAGTTTTTTTACAGTTTTACTCTGCCCTGTGTTTGCAGAATGCCTCTGCAAACCAAGCACTGCTGCAATCTAAATAGTGAATCCCAGCCATAATAAATGAAACGTGTCAAGCTGGTGTGGTAATCGTGTTGTATATGCAAAACCACCATTCCAGACTAGCTCGCATATATTCATACAGTCTTCAGGGATTTGATGTTTTGCAAACTAAAGTTTTTCTCAATAAGAGCAGAACTTTTTTGTTTACCCCATTTCATTAATGTTGCAAATCTCACTGGTAACTTGGTAACATCATACGGTGCAAGAAAGAGTGGTCACACAAGCATCAGAATAAAAATGCAAATAAAGCGATTCTGTATTAGGGACTATATAGAAAGATATGTTCTCTCAGAGTCATTTGAAATTCTCAGCTTCCCTGAATAGGAATGTCCTGGAAAACATTTACTGGAGAAGGAGAAAAAAAAACCTACAAAAAGATGGGAGGGGGGAAGAAAAAATTGGAAAAGGCTAAATGTTCAGAAATTCATTGTATTATGATGAAGATAACAATAATGATTATTATTTCACTGATATAGCCAATTCCCCAAAAGTAAAAAAAACTGAAACCAACAGTTTTGTGGTTTTTTTTTAAAACCAGTTTAGTGAGTCCACCAGCACCTGACTTGCGATTCCAATGAATCATGTGCCTTCATATGAAAAGCAACATTTATACAGCATCTAGTAATTTTAAAGCCCTTTACATCCCATACAAAGAGGAGATACTCTTCCAGGTCTTATAACTGTGTGTTAAACTAGTGGCTGCCAGAAACAGGAAAGGGATAGTTCACACAGATCTGTTCCTACGCCCTTCACTGAACTCCCCTTAGTGGTTGGACACTGGGATGGATGAACCATTGGCTCAACCCAGTATGGCAGTTCTTAGATACTCCAATTACTCTGGCCATAATTAGGATAAATGCAACACTGCTGTGTGCACAAGTTTCTCCACCATTTCCTTCACTACTCCTACTTCCCTGGCATGTCTCCAAAATGAAACATCAGCCTTTGACCTTTGCATATCTCCTCCCAGTGCTACAACAAAAAAATGTGATCCCTTTTGCTTATCTCCTTCCTCTAGCGGATTGTCCATAACAGCCATTTTGAAAATGTACTGTAATGTGGAAGGATTTACATAGTAAATAAACAGGCTTTGTTCCATAATGTAGATGTTATAAATAGTACCAACAACAAAAAGTTGGCTTTGCTTTAAAGCATGAAAAACTTCTCTCTCAATACAATGTCCTCAGTGTGCTTCCAAATGCTCTACTCTGTTTCTATGCTAACACACCATCAGATTTTTAAAAGTATGCATCCTTTTCACAGCTAAATCTGTTGTTTCTGATGACTAAAAGTAACCTCACTGAACTTTAAGACAAATTATAATTATTTTTTTTTTAGATCTTGAGTAACAACATAATTGTATATTATTAATACTGGTCAGACAGTTGAAACTTCATTTGTAAAGCACATTAATCATCCTCAGAATAGTTATTTATTGTATATAAAGAAGAGAGGCAAAATATCTTCTCTGATGAAGTCAATGGAAAAATGAAATGAATAGGAACATTTTCCATGGACCCTTATAGACTCGATAACAGGCTGGATTTTTCCCAAGGGATTTATTTCTACAAGGCTATGCCCTGGTAAGATACAAAGTTACATGGGATGAGATTGCAGGGCCTAATTACTCAGGAAAACCTTTACGCTACATTCAAGTCTTTGGGAGGATCAAGATTTTTCAAATGGGTATAATTTTTACAAATTCTCTTGAGCAGTATTTCTGTTTAACTAAATCTGACACACAGAATTGTTCGGATTTGAAGACTGAGCTTAGTTCTGTCCTCAGCAGAGGCTATGTGCTGTGTTTCAGCTTGCACACACAAAGAGAAGAAAAATAGCCTCTGCAACTGCATTTTTAAGAGATCTTAAGCAATGTATAGCTCCTAGGAGAAGTTGCACTGACAGTCCCTGAGCATGAGGCATCCCTCATTTGAGGCACGACACAGCTGGGGAGAACGCCAGCTTCTGTGAGCTGCCTACCTGCATACCATTTCTCCACTCCTAAGGAACATGAGGTTTTATTTCTGTTACGGGAAATAATCTCTGCAAGCTTAACTCAAAGTAGACAGCTAGAGTATTGCCAGAAGATTACAAGAAGAAGGACCCTCAAAAGATAGGCTGAACAGAAAGAATTGCCCTCGTCCCTGGGATGTGCCCATCCATACTTAGCAAAGACACTGTCAGGTCTTAGCTTGGTTTCATTGCCTTAAAATGGTCCCCAAAGACAGCTCCTGTTAAAACACTTTTTGAAGAATAAAAGCCTTACTTTGAGAGCAGTGCCACCTACAAAGGCTTGAAATAAAGGGAGTAATGGCTCTTCAGGGCTTGGGAACTTTTAAACCACCTTTCCTTCATGTAAAAGTCATAGTTTCTTTCAACACCCTTCTTAAACATTTACTGGGAAGGGAAAATACTAAATTACGATGTGAGTGAAGCTACTGGTGAATTTTAAGAGGCAAGTGAGTGGGTTGTTGTGATGTTAAATGCCTGATGCAAAAGAGTTTGTTCATTTACTTAATACAATGTACATACAGACTATATCTTACAGTGTTTTGGAGAAAGATGTAAACCCCAGGAAAAATACAGATCAAAAAGTCCCATAAATGAGATAAATAAGTTCTCCAAATATTTAGTAATTTTATTCTCAAATATATAAAGAAAAATTGGAAATAACCACATGAAAAAATAAAAACAAATGGATCTTCAGTAGTGAGAATATTTTCATTATTAAAGGACATAAAGGTCATAAAAACTTCCATGTCTGTAAAGGAAGCAAAATTAATATTTGTGAACATAAATGTTTTAAACACAAATTTAAGTTTGTAAATTTCAGTCCTTGCTAGTCCAATTTCCCACTGTCAAAAAAAAGTATTTCAGATCATTCTAACTTTACAAAGAAAATTACTTTAAGAAAATACTTTGCGATATTCTGAACCATACCAAATATTCAGTATTGCCATACTCAGTAAAAACCACATTGAAACGTGAATGTAAGACCACATGTGAAGCCATGTTTCAACTTTATTTTAACCACATTTCAAGCTTTTGTCCTAAATTACTCTTACTAGCCTTGATAAATGTCTCCCTGAAAATTCCCAGTGCGGTTCCTGCATGTGCTGGGGCTGGCTGGGATGGAGTTAATTTTCTTCAGAGCACCCCTACAGTGCTGTGTTTTAGGTTTGTGGCCAAAGCAGTGTCGATCACACATTTTTAGCTATTGTAGGCTGGGGGTGCACCAGTAGTTGGGAGGGGACATGGCCAGAACAGCTGACCCAAACCGAGTAAAAAACTGTTCCATCCCATATAGTGTCATGCTCAGCAATACAGCCCAGGGAAGTACCCATTGCTCCAAGAGTGGCTGGGCATCAGTCTGCTGGTGGGAGCTGGTGAGTGATTTCCTTTGCATCATTTGTTTGGTTTTTTTTTTTCTTTCTTCTTCATTTATCAAACTGGTTTTTATCCCAACAACTGAGTTTTTCCTCACTTTGGCCCTGTGATTCTCTCCCCCATCCCTCTGTGGGGAAGTGAGAGGACTGGGTGAAGGCTTAGCTGCCAGCTGGGCTGAACCCACCACAATATTTTTGTCTCTAACGAGGAGGATGTTAGGTCTTTATCAAAGCTGCTTATAGCTTCTCAGGAGGGAGCACAGAAGGTTGAATTTCATTGCCCTGAAACAACGAGCTGTGATGTTCCTGCTTCTGGCACAAGATCTGGGAGAGCCAGAGGGAAATGGAGAGCCCTGAGAAATCCAGGTTGCTGCTCTTGTTCTTTACAGACATCTGCAGGGAGGTAGGCACAGGAATTGCAGCTGCTGTTGGAAGAATGTGTTCCCATCTTGCGTCCCCATCCTCTTCCAAGGATAACCCATTTTGCACACGGTCTCACCCCTGTATTTGCAGGGGCATTGGCAGCAGCCAGCCTAGCTTGCCAGGGTTCAGAGATGGGATAAGTAGGCAGCAGTGCCTCTGCTGTGCTGCTGCCCCAACAGCCCATTCTCCTGGTGAGCAGTGTGTTTGCCAGGGCTTGGAGCCAGTCTTGAGCTTCAGGACACCTTTAGTAGATGGAGTAATCTTCCACTGCCTTCAGGGTGCCATTGCCCTGAGAATAAGGATGATGCATCACTAGCCCCTTGCTGTAAACGCTGTAACAGAGATGGCCGTTTCTTGTCATCCAGGGATTCCCCTCTTCAGAGAACATATTCCGTTATGAAAAATGAGTAAAAACCACCCTAATCTTTGTAACCGCATGAGTCCCTCTTGACATGCATCTTACTAGCAATGGACAGTCTGGCAATTTTATGACCTCTTAAGGTTTTGAAAATGGTTTGCATTTCCTGTTGGCACAACACCCATATCTTTTTGGTTTCAAAAAATGGCACGCTACCAAAACCATCTCTTTTAGATCAATAATACTGTTTTCATTTCAGATCTCTATTCCTATCTGCCATCAGAAATGACTGGAGTGCCCTGGATCTCATAAAGCTTTCTATTGCAAAAACCTCCTCAAAATCAATACCTCATTGCAAAAACGTCTTTCTAGACAGTCCTACATTCACCTGGATATTCTTAAAGTAATAGGAAAAGGTTAAGAGTTTCTGTTATTTGAACTGATAGATGAATATTTCAGCACTAGTAACATACTTTAATAGAGTTGTTCTGATACTTCCCTGAGTGGCATAGCACTACCCAAACTATCAAGCTGCAACAAGGTCCTACCACCTCATACCGGCACACTCTTCAATGCCAGTCCCTCTGCTGCCTTCTCCTCATCACTCCTCCTCACTCAGGACATGCTCTCTCTCTCTTTTTGCTTCTTCCTCTCCTGCTCTCCCTTCACTGGCTCTCAACCCCTTAACAGAACCAGCCACAGCTGCACCTTATCTACATTGACCACGCCCCTGCCCTGAAGCCAGCCCACAGTTGTATATTATCAATGCTAATTAACCCAGCTTCTTTCCTCTACACCTGAGGTAATAGTGAAACACTGTTTGAAAGGCTGAGTTTGTACTTCTAACTTATTCCTGAAATTGGGATGTCACTAAAGGCTTTCCAAACTGGTGAGGCAGAAGAGGAAGAAGCAGGACAATAATTCCTGAAAATGAGAAACAGGCTGTGGAAATTTCACAGTGGTCTGAGAATGATACCAAAACCATCCAGGTGGCTGCATTTAAAAGAGCAGCTCACAATTCAGACCGACATGCAGAGAGAACAGCTTAAGTACAGATAAACTAACTCACACAACTTTGCAATGCAATTGCAGCTGGAATGAGCAAGTGATTGCAAAAGCCAATGATTAATAAATAAATTCCTGAGACAGCCAAAAACACTCAGAAAAACTGAAGGAATTCAAAGGCAGAGTTACTAATGAGACTATCGGAGCAATAATGACGTTCAGCAATGTGGTTATACTCCTGGTGTTTGTAGTGGCAGACTTTGACCAACCAGGCATATCTATATACAGTAACACAGGAACGTTTCTTGTAATTTTTATATCACCACCTACAGATGATGCTTAGTATATTTATAACAAGATTCTTGAGCCCTTGCTGTTCTCTTTTTCATCCTCCCACTTCTTTTATTCAAGTAAGAAGGGAGAGATGGGCTAAGAGATACATGAAGAGGATCACAAATGTTTCAAGAATGCAAGAATTTAAAAGGGCCCCCTGTGCGTTCTGTAAATGTGACTGGCAGCCTAGTCACCAATGAAGCCACTGGATTTTTAGTGCCAAGCTTCAGACAGAGGCAGCTATAAATTCCTAATGCAGATTCTCTTCCCCCTCATCTCAGAGTGCCCCAGGGTCTAATTGATACAGCCACCTTCAGAGCCAGAAGTGCTTGTTTGTGGTTGGCAGATGTTGTCAGTGGTTGTAGCTGCGTGGCTTAGCAGTGCTCCATGTCCTACTGTCCTGGTCCCATGGAACATGTCCTCGTCCCATGGAACATGTCCTCAGCCATCACCTAACTCAAAACCAACATGAGATATAGGTCATTCCCCAAGCTGCTTAAGCAAGAAAGCTCAGATGAGTGCAGAGATTTAGAGGTGAGCTGCGGTGTTGCGGGCAGCTGGCACATGGGGCTGTGGGGTACACTGAGGATGCATTTGTTCTGCTGCACAGCCACTCTTCACTGCACCCACTGCACCATCACTGGTGACTAACCTTCTTTCCATGCCTCAGCCGTGCCAGCAGAGGGAAATACAGCAGCCCGGTGGAATAGATTGAAGGAATGCAAGAGAACTTATGTTGGCACGCAGGAGCTTCAGCTTCTCATCCTCTCCAGGCCCCCAGAGTGGAAACCAGCTGGAGCAGACAGTCAAATGAATTGTCCTTTCCCTCCCTGGGTTTAATGCATCTCTTGAGGTTTTGTTTTGTTTTCTGTGGGTTGTTTGTTTTTTTTTTACCCACCCCTCTTTCCTCCCTTAGTTTTAGCATGGCAGGTTGTATTGGCTCACATGCTTGGCCCATGAGTCTCTCACATTGCCTTCCCTCATCCAGCTGGCGAAGGGGAGTGATAGAGTGGCTTGGTGGGTACCTGGTGGCCAGCCAAGCTCAATCCAACACATAGATGTAGTTTTGTATTGCTGCAGATCCTCTGTTTGGAATTGTTTTGTGTTACATAAAGTCTAATGCAAGCAAGGTATTTCCACTCTTCTTGAGTCCTCATGGGCATGAAACTGGTTAAGAAAAAATAGCATTTTGAACATTTTAACATTAGAGAAAAAATGTTGAGACACTTCATCTAGATACCCGTGTCCTGAAGAACTGCATGCCTCCAGAAACATAGCTCCCCCAGCATCTTTTGTGGCTTCAGCTGTGCACTCTCCCACTTCTTCAGCATCCCTAGTTCCCTGTGTCCAGTACATGGAAAGCATAGGTGCCTGAGCCTGCAGTGCAAATGCCGCTCCTGTAGCTGCTCTACACCTGGGACTGGCACCAGGCTACCAACAGCTGTAGCACTGACCACTGCAATATATAAATCTCCCTTTGGAACGTGTCCCTAGTCTCTTGGGATGATAATTCACCTCCTCTGAAACTGACCTCCTCTGAAAATTAATTTTCTTCCTGCAGATCCTGGGGAACCTCTGGCTCTAAACCTGTGTATTTCTGCAAAAGGTTTTAGACTTGAAGAAACTACATTTTATGAGGTAAAACCATTTTGCTGAAAAAACCTGCAACCCATGCAGGACAATGTTCTATTCTTTCCTCCTACTTGACTCATTCACTAGAAAAAAATAGAAACCAGTTGGAAAGAGTTGGATATCTTTTTGTGAGAAAACCACTTGCAAGCTTCCTGAGAGCAGGAAGAGAAAGCATGATTGAAGAAAGTGTGCTGCCTTTCTCACCTCCTCTGTAATACGCAAGACTGGATTCATGTTGCCACCTACCAGCACAATTTGGCACTAATGTAGTTTACAGATTTCCATTTTCTTAATTCTATTTGTCTTACAAACCCTGTGCTCTTGTCCACTTCTGGGAGGTGAGTCTGGACAAGTCTCAAGCAGGGTGCAAGCAGTATTAACATAAATACCATTAAAATTGTCATCAAAAGCGAAGGCGTTGTTCTGTTTGCAGCTCAGAAGCCACATTATTTTTACATTCTCTCAAAGACCCATTTGCACTACTTCCTTCTCCCTGAGCAATGGCATCCACACAGCTGCACACCTGTGACTCCTCATCAGCTATCTGAGCTGTTCTTCCTTCGTGCTTGAGACATCTGCTGAAACTGTTTAAATTTGGAAGCAGAACATTCTACCAACAATAACTTTGAATTAAATAACATGTTTTAGCAGCCACAGACTCATCAGGTAAATTCTTCTCTGTCACCAAGATGAATAGCACTAGAGAATTACTCTAAAATTTCAAGGTGCATGTTGAGTCTTGTTCATTTCAATCAATTAACTCAGGCCCCTGTTAACACTAGTTCCAGCTGATAAATTACTGCAGCTTTGGGACTACAGCAAAGGCTGTGCCTATATTTTATTTTTAAATTATTTGAATTAATTAATGTTGTACAGGTTATGCAACCACACTCCAAGGAATTCTTCAGCTGGGCAGTTATGGCACATCTGACTTCCAGAGCCTCTAAAATAATTCAGATTAGTTATACTGATATTTAACGAGTCATCATAGTCAGCTGAGATGTAAAAAACTCAAAACACTGACATGTCACATACATAAAGAGGAGAGAGAATAAAGCAGCCGAAATTATTAGATGTCTATTGTTCATATGCTAATTCACAATAAATATGAACTTTATTATGAATAATACTATTCATTCTTATTATCCCCACTAAGTATAGCATCATTATTTCCTGAACTTTCTTTAGAATAAATGTGAGGGAAAACTTTAATGAATTCTCCTTAGAAGTCAGTTTTGGTGGCAGGTACCGTTCAAAAAATGTAACAGGTTTGGTTTTTTTTTCTCCAACATAAAGACAAGGAAACAAATGATTCAGAGGAAAAAAGTAATGAATTTTCCTGTATCTCACAGAGACACTCTCTACAGGTTCCAAAGCCATCACAGAGCACACAGTCAGCTCTTAAAATACACATAGTTTAGAACATTTACTCTTGCAGTTTATGAAACAAATACATAACTGCCTTCTCTCTGGATATTCTCTTCTTAAGTCCATTAGGTGAGCTTTGATCATAAACTTGGACTCCTGAGTACTTTATGGACAAATTAGCTAATTACAATGAAAACTAATTTGCCAAAATATTTTTTACATGTTTTGTGAGATACAAAAAATAAAAATACATATTTTGATTTTTAAACCAGAACATGCTTAAAATGCTTAGATAAATAACATTTTCAAGGCATATTGGATACTGAAGGTGAAAACAAACAGCATCAGTAGCACACTGCAATATTCCATATTCATGCTTAAGAATTTTTATTCTTATTGCAGTCTTACTTTTCCTGACAGATTTTACTTATGCTTTCTCAATTACTAAAAGAGGCAGCAAGGCAAGAAAGGGACCATGGAGACACCTGCACAATTTTTCTTCATTGGCTAACCAGAGCCCCCGGTGAGAGGAAACATTCTTCTCTGTCTAAAGTTTGCTGTTATATCTCTACATAAATCTTCTAGATAATCACATATGGCACTATCCTGCAAGATGGCAGGTGCTCTCTGTGAGATGCTCTGTTTTCTGAATGCTGAGTGGGAGTTGAGAAGTGGTTTGGACTGTGTTACACTATGATGAGAAACCGAGCAAGAATTGTTTATTTTCATGTTTACATTTCTGACATAGTTTAAAAGGAAAAAAAATAAAGGTAAAATAGGCAGGGAGGGTTAATTAAGCTCAAATTCTTTCAATTATTTGACCCCTTTGGGAGGAGACAAACAGTGTATCCCTCATAAAAACTGAGTGTTTGTAAGCAGAGGCAATGGGTATGCTTAGCCTTTTTGCAGAAGTCCCTTTCCAGGAGGCTCTTAAACAAGATCTGAGAGATCTAACAAGAAAAGTTCAGAACAGTCTGTCCAGATAAAGTACTTTGGGGACAATTAGTTCTGGCAAGAGACAGAAGAGGGAAAAAAAACCCCCCAAAACCAAAACACTGGCTAGGAAACATTTCCTCTTCTGTACTTTCCTAGTCTTTGATATAAAAGCAAGAATTACACTGAGTAAGACGAAAACATGTTCTTGATGTTCTGGTATCCCTGGCAAGAATGGACCCAGCACAGAGATGGCAGTCCAGGAGCCCAGCTGACTAAACTTTGTGATGCTGAAACAGGTTAGCAGGTGCCAGCAGGCTGGAAAGTTACATGGGGGAATAACGCTTTCTTGTTCAGTCATCAAAAGGGAAATTATTGCTAACAAGCTAACAGTTGTTCTATTTAAATTATCCTGGCAAAATCATCTTTTCTGACACCTATTCCTTATACTACATCTAAACAACACACGAGCAGGCGATGCCCCATCCACTAAGTTAAGCAAGACAGCTGTAAGTGCAGGCAGTTTGCAGGTGATTCATTTTTATGGTACATGGTAATAAGCAGTGCTCTTTCTAGAAATGCAATTATTTCTGTTGACCTTGATCAGTGGGCATTAATATAAGTCTGAAAATAAAAATCCTTATTAAAAACTTGTTCCATAAGCTGTGGTTGGTGAGAGACTTACATGGGACTTTATTGGGACTTTAACATGCAGTCTGCTATAACTTAGGCTCTGGCTGTCAGTAGGGGATGTCAGATATGCTCTGACTCACTGGGAAAGTCAAAGTGAAAGTAGCAACTTCAACATACGTTGGGTGATAAGAGTGTGTGATAGCTTGAATCTAACAGCTGGTCTTAATTAAGACAGAATTGTAGCCCACCCTTCGTCAATTACATACAGCAGCGTTGCTGGCCACAGTCTCTTTCCCATTATTGCTCTAGGGGTGCTGGGACAGAGACAGTGAGCATCTTTCATACAGGCACGGGGGAAGGCACGAGGCCGAGCAGGTATGTCTCTTTGTGCACTCATGCAAGCCCAATTATAATCTGTCTAATAAAGTCTGCAACTGGTTTTGGTTTCCTCAAGCCTCTGACTCAAAAATCCCTTAAAAATAATCCTTCCTAGCTTCACCAGTTCTCAGATTGATCTCTACTGGCTTCATGTGTCCCTTACCATGACAACAATGAGGAGAAAGTTGCCCACTAAAAATGAAAAAGCTCTTTGTTTACCTGAAACTCTAGTCTTCTGAAAGTAAACCTCCTAGCAGGCTGCCTTCATCCTTTAAAATGTGCGTGATTTACTAACATTTTCAATTGTTTAAGACAAGGACAATTCTTACTAATTTCTCCATCAATTGGTGACTGCGTATTTGCCTAATTATTGCAGTTGTCAACTCTAATCCAACAGACTTATTTTAGAAGTTCACATTGAAAAAGAAATGAGCAAAAGTAAAATGCAACATAAAACAAAATCCCCACCAAAAGAAAGCAGGAATCTGCAGTAACTAACAAGACTGTAGGCAAAGATATACTTACAACATGAACAATTCATGATAAATAATTTTTAGTAGTGAATAAATGAATATAAGGGCTCTCTGAGCCTAATATACAGAATAAGTCACTCTTCAATTGAGACCCCTGCTAAACTATTCCTAAATTGTGTAAAATTCTAAAGCGTTTCATCACATTCATTTTGATCTTGATTTTGCACAAATACAGGTTTAATAGAAAACCTGTTCTTTAACCTAAACCAGTAATTTACAAAGGAGTTCTGAATCAATTAGAATTAAATTCTAATAGACTTTTAAATTTAAATTTTAAATGTGATGAAGAGTTTGCCTTTTCAGCTTTGATGATAGGGTTACACGAGCTCCATATAAATGGTTTTGACTGAAATTTGGAACACAGGAGCAAGACTAGGGTGTAATTTTGCACTGCATGGAGCCATTCAAAGTTTCTAAGTCTGTACAATGTACAATGAGTATGAAAAATGCCAGGCCTCTGCTAGTTTCTGGATAGTCACATATACTCAAAGGGGAATTCCCTCTGTTCTCTCTCTTTCTTTTCTGACATTTAAAAAATTGAGATCTGAGGATAAAAATCTCCATACCTATTAGAAAACAAAATTGAATAACAGAAGCTGGCAAGCTATTGGGTTTTTGGGTGTCACAGTAACTTAGGCAGTAATTCTAAGGGTACAGATCCTGCAAATGCTTATGTTTGAGTAACGCAGATTTCTCATGCACTCCTACAGAAGTCAGGTACCATTAAAGAAAACTTGTCAGCAGAACTTGTTCAGAGTATCCAGCAATCTTCACAGACCCAGGATGCCCAATCACAATACAGCAAATCTTTGAATAAGTATGAATCAGGAATGTGTCACCTCTTCATTATCATAAAATGTTGTAGATCTTTTTAATTTGATTGATGTTTTGAAAGGCAAGAGGAATTTATAGAGTCTTCAGTTGAATCAATGTCCTGCTCAAAAATATGCTATGCTCAGAGCAAATTGGTGTTCATAGGTGTTGCAACACTCTCAAAGCTATCAAGCTGCAACAAAGTCTTTTAGCATCTCATACCAGCACACTCTTCATCCCAGTCCCTCTGCTGCCTTCTCCACATCTCACCTCCTCACTCAGGGCATGCTCTCTCTTCTCTTGCTTCTTCCTCTCTCTGCTTTTCTCCCTCTCCTGCTCTCTTCACTGACTCTCAACCCCTTCACAGAACCAGCCACAGCTGCACCTTATCTACATTGACCAACCAACCGCCCCTGAAGCCAGCCCACTGTTGTATATTATCAATGCTAATTAACCCAGCTTCATTTTTCTACACATAGGAAACATGAATTATGCACTTTTTAAAAGAATAGTAGTCATGGTATACAGAATTGAAGGTATGTAGACAAGAGAGGAAGAACGGCAGAAAGAGCAACTCCTCTTAGGAAGACAGAGGGAGAATAATGAGGGTGAGTAAAACTGTAAAAACCTGCTGGAGAACATGGGAGGTGACTCAAATGAAAGGTTTGCACCAGGGTATGCTCATGAGTATGTAGGCTTTGTAACATTCTGGTGCATTTGTATTGAAAATGATATTTAAAGACAGAATTACAACTGAATTAAGACAAACAAAAAAGGCACGTTTATGCATTAAACAAATGCTTGAATCTGCTTTTCTGGCATTATCCCACTCTGGGGAAACAGGCTTTTTGAAAAGAAGGAAATTATGCCAAATATATTTTACTTCTGTGATGTGGGTTTTGTGTGGACTGCTTGTATCACCAAACTGGATTGAAAATTAAAACCTAAGAACCACCCAATGGTGCAAGAATGTAAGCAAGCCAGTGGCAAACAGTGTTTCGCAGTGTCAGCAGGAGCTGGTGCACCACAGCCATAAGCAGCTTAGCGTAGGAACTGCAGTGTGACTTCTGCAGAAAAACTGATGCTGGCGCTGCTAAGATAGGTTTGTGTAGTTCTGGAAGCAGACTACGCTAAGGGGGCAACAACTCAGCTGTTGGACTCCCGTGACTACACTTATGCAGCTAAATAAAACAGGGTGTGGAGGAAGCTTGAGCATTATTCATCCCTACTGCTTGATGGAGTGCGTACTGTCCCCTTGGTGTCTGGTGACAGACACTCAGAGGCATCGCTTCGACTAAGCAACTAGCACACTCTGGGGCAATCCCTGGAAAACCAGTTTGAGGACTGGTCTGTTCCAAGGACCTTTGCAAATGCAGTATAGACAACACAGATTTGGGTCCCTCCAGTCCTTCAGTGCAACCCAGATACCTCCAGTTTCATCCTATGAAAAAACCAGCTCCCTCAGGGCTTCTTTTATATGTGTTTGGGGGGCTTGGCCACCACTGCTGCTGGCCCTGCCCAGGTCTCCTCAGCCACTGTCCCATGAGCTGGTGGTGACTTGGGCACTGAATGGGAGCTGTTATTTGACCAATGCATGTGCTTTCTCACAGTGATAGTTTGGACTAATTACACTGCAGCTGTTTTAAACCACAGTCAAAACAGTACTGAAAGCTAGTTTCTACCTGTTCCCTTCCTGAGGGATACAGAGGAGAAGTATTACAGAGAACAGCAGCAGTTACATTTCTTTATTTCAAAGACAAATTGTGTATCCTTTGAAACACAA
>JAVJGJ010000059.1:9898318-9909884 GCA_035590215.1 Microhierax caerulescens
AGGAGAAGTATTACAGAGAACAGCAGCAGTTACATTTCTTTATTTCAAAGACAAATTGTGTATCCTTTGAAACACAAGAAAGTGAGAAGAGATTCTTTCAAGGTTCTGCTTTGTTCTCCTTGCTTGATGTCTTTCATGGCTTACAAAGGAGGTGACTGTGCTGTAGCATGAAAGTAGCAAAGAAGAAGATGAAGGACTCTCTTCCAGTATGTTGCTGTACAGTCTGTGGGTGGAGCACCGCAACCAGGGCTCGCATCACACATCGCCTGCAGCAACATTCAACTCTATAGGTATGTACAAAATATGTACAAAATGTACAAGTGGAGAAATAACTCCCAGGTAAAGAAGAGAAAGTGGTAGTGATTGACAACACTTTTACTTTATGTGCTTCCCTCTGAGAAAATATTTCTTCTCATCCTCTAACTTTTCCCCTCTTCTTCTTCTATGAAGAAGAGACTAGAGATGGAGATAAGCTGAAAGAGTCAATCTGAATACTGTTTTGGTGTAGAGACATCAAAGAAAAGGTACAGACACAGAACTAAATATTTTTGAGTTACAGTGGCAACGCTTTTGAGTTATTTGGGTCTTTCAATTGAGCTAATGCCTCTGTTCACCTAGCATGCCCCAGCCCCAGGCAAAAATGAAGCCTCCTAGAACTGGTTAATTGGTGCATGTGTGAATATAGTTTATCCATTAATGAATCAGTTTAAGACCACTCACGCTCATTATTACATCAACTTAGCTCTTATCTTAACAAGTTGCTATCAAAACTTGGATGCACTTTGCGTCAATACTCACATACTCTGGAAGGATACTAACCTGTTGACCTGCTCAGTTTGAGACTGTCTATGGTTGAAATTCAGATTCTGAAACTAGCTGAGTGTCAGGAATCCATAAGATCCTTCCTATCAGAAACTGTCTTTCTCACCTGGTCTAAGCTGTTAGAAATAGTCTGATCTAGGAAGTCTGAAGTAGTAAGGCTCACCTCCTTTGCTGGCAGACAACAGAATTAAAGCTAAGACAATTGCTTTTCAGCTCTGTAGCTCTTAAAACAGTGTCTTCCTCTGCCTAGGCTGCTTTGGGGACCCCACTGACACAGCAACACAGGAAAGAAGGTATAGCTCTTCTCTTACTGCAGACAGAGATGGGTCTTTGCTGCACAAGGAGAAACCCAGCTCAGCACTGCTGCTTTTAATGCTATCATTTTCACAGTAGCAAAGAACTGAGTTTCAAATCCTGATTAGTCTAACAGGTACCAATGAACACAACATTGCAACCATGTTCTCCAGCTGAGTACCTCACACTGCTTAGTATCATTAACTGGACAGGCCACATCTGTCATTTCTTTTACAGATGAAAAAATATAGTACTACCTCTGAGGGCGTGCAGTGAAAAGAACTCTCCTGTAGAATATGAGGCTGTAAAGTCAGTTACTGCTACAAACCATTATACATATGTACAATCTATTTTTTATGTAAGAAACATTTCAGGTAATTGCCGAATATTTATCAAACCCATGTACTTTCTCTTCAACTATCCAATATGGGAAACGTGCATACTAAAGTAGTAATATCCATATTGTTAAAGAGGTTTCTCCACCCTAGGTATCCTGTGGCACAGGCTTTAAGTTCGATAAGGTAATTTATTTGAGTGGTATAGCAGTAGCCTGTAGGAAGGGACCACGCAAAAAGAAATTCCTGGATGATTATACCTTTACAATCTAAATTCCCCACCCCTCTTGTGACAGTGCCAACCAGCAGTGACAGTAGCATCTAGGGGTTTCTTGTTCTTCCTTGGGCCCCTTCACTGTCTCTAGGCAGGCCGTTTCTTATCTCTATGGTTTCAGCTTCTGCTGCTTCAAACTGATGAGTGTAGCAGCCTTCCTTGCTGCCTTGTCTTCCAGCTTGAACCAGCTCTTGAAGCCCTCTTTCATGGAATTAGGTAAAATTTCAAAATACCTGGATGAAAGTTCACAGCTTGTGGCCTAAGGCTTCAACAAATCTAGCTACTAATGCTAAGCCATTAACTCCAGACAGTTTCAGTCCAATCTTCCTTAACACATATGCTTTTAATCTTGAAATCATTGTGATGAGATGGCAAAAAGCATCAAAAGCAGAAATGTAATTAAGTGTCTTTCAAGATCACAAATGCTTATCAATCAATACAAAGTAAGTTTTTTGCATTATTATTACTACTGTTTCAGTGGCCTGAGATGAAAATAGTCCTGTAGGTGTACCAGACCTCTATGTACCATGTACATATTATTATAGCTAAAAATAGATGGTGTAGCTAATAGAGAAGAATTATTCCTTTAATAGTATGTCGCTGGTCTCCTGTGATTTTGGAAACTTTACTGTTCTGCATGGCCTGGAAGATAAACGTAGAAGTAATGATGTATTATTCTCATTTAATTATTCTGCTATTCTTGTATTATTGTAATTCAACACACATTTTTCTCTTGAAAGCTAATAGCTTAATACAGGTAGGGATTTAATATGCATGCTTTTTGCCCTGGAAACAGTCTTAACAAGAGAAAGACCAACATAAGCTTGAGCTTATCTGCAGAAATGCAAAAAAAAAAAAAAAAAAAAGAGAATAGGGGAGTGTATTAGGGTAGTCACAAAATTAAATTTTGCATTCTTACTGTGTTAACTAGCATTTGAAAGAGTGAAAAAAGAATGCAATCATCGTCCTGATTAAATAAAAAGAGGAAGGATAAATTGTCAAGAGTTGGAGGGGAAAAAAGAGTGAGTAAGGATACCATCCAAGACTAGTCACTAAAGGCAATTTAAAAAATCATATTATTTTGTGGCCAAACAAATTCATTTGCATTTTTTCACACATTATTAAATGTAGACATTAATACTAGTAGAGGGACATTATTCTGATTGGGCAGCACAGTCAAGCAGTCAGAGAGATAACTGATATTATTTATGTCTGCAATTAAATGGAACAGAATGATGCTACCATTATTGGTGAGGACAAAAGGAAAGGCAAGTTTAAAAGCCAAATTCCAATGGCCAAATTTCCTCTTGAAATCAGTGGAAGGCGTCAATGTTGGATTTTGGCTCCGAGTTAAACAAAGAGTTTGATTTACTTTATGGGGTAATGTGTCTTAGGGAACTGAGTCGCTGGGGGAACAGCGCATGTGTAATGCCTTCGCCATCTGGAGCCTTTCTTAGATATTTTTAATAAGTTTTAGAAAGTATCTAACATATGTATGGGTAGCCAAAAGGACTAGGGATTAAATTCTCATATCTGCAAGAGAGGCAGTTTGCATTCACTGCAACCCCCAAGTGTGAAGTAGGAGACTGAAGGTGAGAACATAAACATCCTAATCTCTGTTCTGAAATACTTTTGCTACACAATATCATTGATATTACAAAAAAGTGTGCTGCTAAAGCTAAATACAAAAATCTCTAGTTATGTACTTGCAGATTTTTAGACATGGTGTGAATACCATGGTACATTAGGGACAGGAGGTAAACAGCCGAACAAATATTTAAGTAACAAATATCATTATGTTTCCCCCCAGTGATCAAAAATACAGGTTTTAGGATTTGAAATGTCATTAAATTTGTTCTCTTTGCGATTGACACTCTCAATGGAACAAAGTTCTTTTGATTTCATTTTTTTTTTTTTAATCAGAGCTGCATAATTAACCAAACACTCATGCAGAATTGTAAAGGTTTTATTCTGTAGTTATTTCAGGACTAAAAGTTGCCATCTATGAAAAAGATTACTATTATTGATAACTCGGGAATAAGCTGCACACATCTTTTTTTCTAGCACAAAGCCATTACCTGATTTAAAAGAATTAAGATATATGTATAAGATTAGAGTTCTTCATAGGCCTTTTCTGCTAAAGGCAGTTGACTAAGACATATAGTACAATCTCACAGCACTCTACACTTACACTCAGCAGTGGAGTTCTGCTGTACTGTAAGTGAAATAAATCTAAATTTTCTCTCCACACATTTGCCTCCTCCCTGTTTAAATACATTATTCCTTTCTGCTTTGCAGGAAAACACATTTTGCACTGAAGAGTTCATATGCTCCCGATATAAAATATGCCTTATGTAAAATAAAATTACAGCTGGCACACGCCACCTAGTTCAGTGTGCTGCTGTTCCTTGTCCACGCTGAGCAGGCACTCGCGGGCTCCAGGAAGAATGGTGTTTTCTTTGCTGGGGTAGTCAGTCACAATCCAGCATGAGCAGGCTCTATTCAGTGAGCAGACCAGTTTATTTTCCAGTGCTTTAGTTTTAAGAGGCCTCTGGGATTGCCAGGGCTGTTGAGGAAAATTAAGTACTTTAAAAAAGGAATTTGTGGCCCCACGGTCTGAATTAGACACAGACACTTGCAGTTCTGGAAACTGTTTTATTAACTATTGCTTTCTGGTGCTCTCAGGCAATATGCTCTTCTTAGCTTCTTGATGTTTCATGACGCTGAATGGATTGCTGATTAGTACAGCGTGACTTTTACCTCTCATTTAATTTCTATGTCTAGCTTTGGCATTGCTCACACCTGCCCCTCCCCCCCCATCCCCATGCAATCCACACCCCCTCAAAAAATGTTCTGACTGAAGCCATAAGGCAGCAATCTCATTCTCAGGCAAGTTTCAGCATCTCCTTATGGCTCCTGAAGAACTTCACATTTCTTGCCAGGCCTAAGTATGGATGGGAGTGTGAGAGTAGGTGTACAGGACTTTTCAGCCAACCCTGCCTGCAGGAAAAGCTGAGTTAGTCAGAGGTGCAAAGAAACCTCACGTGCTAGGGAGGGCTGAGGGAACAAGTTTGTGTGCAGAGGTTGGGTGTACTGTCAAGAAGCCAGCAAAGCAAGCTAGGAGATTCTTTTTATACACATTGTCTAAAGCCTGCAAAAATACAAAAGGCTTGATCAGAGCACAGGAAGAAAGTTCAGAGTTGTTTGGAATCTGCTTATATTTGCTTCTAAAAATTCTCATTTCAGCCCTTTTTCACAAAGAGCGCTGGCTAATTGTTCAGGTTGTTTTCTTGGTAGCTTAGTTTGGCATCTGTTGATTTCAGAAGAGTCACTGTTCTAGGTAAGAAAAGAGAGAGACAGGAAAAAGAACACAATAAATATTAAATTAAGGACTAAATCATGGTAGCACAGCACAGCTCTCCCACCTTAAACTGTGGGGACTTGCCTCACTTTAGAAGGGACGCTATCCCAGCGCTGAATTCCCCAAAGGAACATTACCTATGCTACTGTTCTTGTCTTAAGGGAAGCTCTTTTTGGACTATATTGTATTTCTTCTCAGTTCCTTTCTTGTCACAAGAGAGGCTGTAAGCTGGGAATGGTTTACTTTGACAACATAAGATTTATGAGCCACGTGCACTGTAGGAAGCACTTACACTGTTGACTGTCATTTTGAATTGAGTGCATGTTGAGACCAGTTTGCATTTATCATTTCTGCTAGCTTCCTTCCTCATCTGTCACACTAAAGCTGTTACAGAAAAAATCTTTTTTGAATGGAAGTCAAGCAGGAGTATTAGCATTGTTTACTAAATGATCCAAAAAAGAGCTCTAAAAAAAGCAAAAACTTGGTAGCAGTTTTCTATCCCTTTCATCCTTGGCTTGAAAAGTTACGATGGCCAAGACACATTAAAGGTATCAGCTTGCAGAAAGTAAGAAGTAATCACTTTCTACGTATGTCTTTTCATAACTCAAGCCATTTAATTTACATATTCACTTACAGCTCAGCTGGGTCATAAATTACACGTGGGCTACTTTATTCAATTGTTTAAAGAGTCATTTATTTCGATATTTTATTGCTTCTATATTTAAGGCACCATTAAGATCACAGGTTATAAATCATCAAAATAACTGTTGTAAGAACCAAACCTTGCAAATGTCTTTTTAAAACAAACTGTTTTGAAGGGTGATGCCTTATCACTTCTCTATATTCCCAAATATGAAACAAGGCTTCAGTAACATCATATCCATTTAACAAATAAAGCAATCTTCTGGGTCCAAACAGATCTTTGCACTGCTTCCATTTCTAATATGCAGAGCACTCCTTTCCATGTTTGTATAGTCCCAGTCCTCTCTATTTCCAGTTCTCCAGGTAGAGTTTGCACCACCATTCTTCATGTTCCCCAGCTGTAACACTGACAAGAGGTTCACCTGACACTGACCAGGCACCTCTACAAAGCCCAGAAATCAAAAAGTCACCACAAAAGCCACCCTTGGTCTTCCCTCTGACAGCCTGATGTAGCTTTGAAGGAAATTCCCTTAGGCAGTAATTTAGAAGTTGTCTTATAGACACTCATTTTCAAATGTATCAAATACGCAGAAATATTTTTAAATGGAGGCATTAATATTTTCACTACAGCAAACTTAAATAAACCTGGTAACAGCAAGTAGTGTATTGTAATCAATGTCTCAGTCTCCTTTGTCCAGCACAAGCTCTCTGGAAAGCAGGAACTCTCCTCTGGCATTGTCTGAAGCTAAAAGCACTTTGAAACGTTGAGTCCTATTTTCTTCCTGGAAATTAAACTGCGGTAATAGGTTTATATTAATGTAAAAGTAAATGGCAATAGGGAACTGCTTATAGGGAAGGGACTTAAAGATTTGACAAATTTACCATTTTTTCAGCATTTAGCATACATGGGGATATTTCATATGTTTTTTTGTTTGAGAGGAAAGAAAAGGGAGGAAGACACAGCAAGGAAGTGATGACTACCAGGATTAAAAAGGTTTCAGAAGTCAGTGAAAAGAGAACGGCATGCGCTTTTACAGCACCTTTCAGCCTACAGCATGCAAAACCATCCTATTTGAAACCCACCCTTGCCAAGAAGCAGATAAATTCCTGCCCTTCTCTGAAGAGAAATGGAACTCCTCATGTTAGCCCCCTTCACAGAGTCTGACTCCATATATAACTTATTATTTAATATAATTAATTGATAAAATGCCAAATGGCAACTTTCAAACAGCGCGAGAGGGCTTCCTGTGCCTCTCACAAGCAGCACGAGGCCTGGGCTGGGATGTGACTGCTGTACAACCGAAACCCTCCATCATGAGACACGATGAGCCAGTAAGGCCTGGTGATGTTAGCCGCTGGGAATTCAGCTTCACCCACCCGCGCCCCAGGCAATCCAGGAACCTCTGAAGGGCAGCCACCTCTTGCCTGTGATTTACTCACAGTGTTCCCCATCACCTCAGCTCTCGGAAGTGTGAGGTATGCTGCTAACGGGTTTTGTCCTTGTGAAGATTTTAATATGTATTTTGCAGAGCAAGAAGGTGACAAAACCATAGCCGAAAATTTCCCCACCTTGTTCATTCAGCCAGTCATAAATATCCTTTGCACAGAGGGCTTCCACAGGGAGTCAACAGAAACGGAATCAGTGTACTTCAACAGTGTGGTGAAACACTTGTAAGGGGAAAATATCTGGACAAAACCAGTTATGTCTTTCAAAGAATCTAACTTCACAGTTGCTTCAAAGCTGGTCCAAAACAGATCTAACTATTACGTTGGTCAAACAAAAGAAGTACTTTTTTTCAAGGCAGCTTAAAATCAAGTTGTATCGTTTTTTTCCTGCTGCAGTGCTCAAAGGATGAGGTTCAAATAACTCGTTCTCACTACTTTCCTTAAACTGGCCTCTCATAGTGGACTGACTATATTCTCAATGGTGTGCCATTACTACCTTATTAATTGCACCTCACTAGTCCAGGTAAGTTCACAGAACTAAAAGAAGTCATGTTGAGCAGCTCGGAAACATGTGGTAAAGTGAGGTGTACACAGCACTTCGAAGATACCACATCTTTCAATCTGAGAACTGAAAAATTATTTTCAATAAAAAAATCAAAAGCAGATATGATTAGTGAAAAATAACCACATAGTAAAAACATCAGGTTTTCGATCAAAAAAGAAAGTCGGTGAAGACAATTTGTCAAGGTGTAATATTATTAATATTTACAATTCAAATTGAAAGTTTGAAGTTAGAGTTACAATACTAGAAAAATATTTCAGAGAAAGTGTCAAGGCCTTTTATAAATTAATTTCATATAATTTCACATTCCTGCCTTCTTGATATACCTTGCCACCCTTTCTTTTTCCTGGTTGGTGCCACCTGGAACACATAGCACAATGCTAATTTTAATGGGCTTCTCTCAGAGTATAATGTTTCCATTGGAATAGTGAACGCCTACAGATAAGGCTTGAGTCAGTAATGTAGTCACTTCTGAATATAAAATAGACAAAGGAGGTTTGATGTAAGTTGGGAAATATTAATCAAGCCCTGTGAATCAAGTATTAAACACCACCATTACTTTTAAACATATCAACACAAAGCACAAAATTACTGGTTTACAGGACTCAAGCAATGACTGCGTGACTTTGGAGGAGGTTTGGTTATATGAGATTAGGAGGAGAAAATGCAGTTGTTGAAACTAAATTGTACCATGAAGATAACATTTTTTAAAAAAATCACTAACTTACCTTTGCTAGAATGGATCTCAAGTCAAATATGTGCTGAGAGCTTTACAATCAATCAGAAGTAGATCTTGATGAAAAGAAGATGAAAATAGCTCATGGTTTGCTTCAGATTTTTTGCTAGCTCTTTCTTTTCTACTCAAGGGAAAGTCACACATGTCCTTAGGAGAGCATTCAAATTTTTATCTGATGTTGTTAGGCTGAGAAGAAAAATGGATGTTGAGACACCATGTTCCTAAGTTCTACAAATGCCATGTGGACTTGAAATACATGGTTTTCATTTGTCATCTGAACACCACAAGAAGAGAACATCTCATACTACCAAGGACTGTTGTTTGAAGAGAGAATGTAATTTGACACAAGGTATCAAAATCTGAAAACAGAGGATTTGAGGGAGTTCAGTTTCTCACATCTTTTTTACTTTAATGAATTACAGTCTGAAAATTTTCAATGACTGACCAACACATTAATTGAGAGTGTGGTTTTGGAGTCACCAGCTACATTTCAACATAAGTTTTGTTTTATCCCCACCCCACCCCTGCACCATTTTTAGGAAATAACCATTTTTAACAGCTGTGTTGTTAGAACCTGCAGCTGCTTACTAAAATTAAATTCTTGGCAGTCACATTGTTAGCATGATTAAGAAATCAATAAGAATCCAGAAATATTGCAACCAGCTGCAGAGTATTTCAAGGTTCTCACCTTTGAGACAAACAAATCATAGGTTAAAATGTTTATAGGCAGTATGGAAGCTGGATAATAGCAGTAATGGAAGAAACACAAAAGAGCATCCGTCTTTTGAAGTTAAATGTGAAATAACCATTGTGCCTTCTTGTGATTTTACACCTACTGCTAACAAAAGAACTCTCAAAACAGAAACCAAAAGAGATACTATTCAAAGATATATGAGATGGGCACATAAATAATGAAAGCATAAAGGGAATGGACTAAGGGAAGGAAAACAGTAGAAAACCAAAATTAATGCACTAATATTTGCTGCAAAAATTTGGGGAGTTCTTTCTTTTGTGGGCATGAAGAGTAGTCTCAAGTTGAAGTATGAGAAGGAGAAATCTTGGAGAAAACCCAAAGTGCTTGGACAAGACTGTTCTGAAGGAATTAAAGTGTGACATTGCTGAAATGCTAACTGTGATATGTAACCAGTGCCAAAGGATGGAAGGTGAAAAACATACCATCAAACTTCAAAATGAACTTTTGGAGGTATCCTGTGACTGACAGGATATTTTGAGCTTTGAAGTGGGGAAAAACTGTGTAAGTAAAAAATAATTCAATGTGTATACATGGTTAAGTATGATATGGGTAAGTATGAAGCAACAAAATATTTGGAGCAGGGAGTCATGGTCACAAATCTATTAAGGTCTTGTGAAGGAATCCATAAATGCATCAATAAGGTTATTCACAGAGTATACACATGCATATAACTTTGATTTCTAACAAGGTCCTTCCCCAAATTATTTTCAAGAAGCTATATGGGCATGGGAAAGAGTCTTTCAAAGGTTCTCCCACTGGTGGGAAGACACACGACAAAGGGTAGACATATATATAGCAAATTGTCACCATTGTGGGCAGCTACCAGCAGGATGATCAAGAGATTAATTCTGTAGCCTACACTGTTAAACATACTCCTTAACAACCAGAGGAATAAAGATGATGATATAGTGTCATCACAAAGTTTACAGATAAAATAATTCAGGGTAACAAAAATTTGAACTGTCTATGAGATTTGTTTGATGATCTTATAATTCTGGCTGACTGGCAATAAAATGACAGATGAATTCAGCGCTGAAAATGCAAAAGATGAAAAAAGTATTGAAAAAAAGCCCTAAATAAATATACATAATAATTGGTTGCAAATTATCTTTGGAGGAACGTCTAGGAGTTTTTTTAGGTAGTTCTCTGAAAATGTCAGCTAAGTGATGATGAAAACTGCAATACCAGTTAGGAATTATTAGGCAGATCATGCAGAAAACATTCCAGTATTCCCAGTCAGATAATGTCGCTCCAAGCTAGATTTCTTTGTGCAATTATGTTAACAAAAGGCCGTCATAGCTGGCAAAATTGAAAATTCTGTGAAATTAAACATGTCTCAGAGGCATGTTTCCTGCCTTCCGTCACTGATCCTAAGGAGCACATCTTCTCATAGTGTACGCTAAAATTAGTCTATAGTAATAGTAGCAGGGAGAGGTATGCTGGTGATAAGGTGAATTTGTTTAGAACATTGTTTTTCACTAAGATGTAAATCTGTGAAGTGGAGGAAGAAATCAAAATATCCCTGAAGAAAAGGAACCTTTCTCTCCATCACACAGTCTGCAGGGAACATCCATGCAGCCATGTTCCCTTCATATAGAAATAAAAGCCCCTTTAAGCAAGCAAAACTCAGCCATAGTTAAGAGGAATCCTTCAGAAAGCAGAATTCACTACATTATATTGAAACACAAATAAATTAACTAAATGATTGGATGTTCCCTTTACAATTACTTTTCATAAACGTACATGAGGAATAACCCCCCCCCCCTTGAAATTATACATTGCAATGAGTTAGTATGAGTAACTGATTTGCTTAACAATCTTTGTGTTTTTAGCGTTTAATGCTCCTTACTTTAACCAGAGCATGCAGACAGGACGCTCAGGAGGTTAGTGCCTTTCGAGGAAATCACTCATTTGGAAGCAGACTAATTAACAAGTTGCCTTCAGGACTGCAGTGTGGTAAAGGTCTGTGGGAAAAGAGATGAACTTTTGGTCTATTTAGAAAATAACAGGCAAGCTTTGGGTTACCAATGCCCAGAAACCACATATTTCAAAGCCAAATATAGGGTGAGAAAAACTGCTTTGAATTTAACCAGACAGTGTTTGTTCAGCCACCAAAGGGAAAGGTAGCTGTGAAATGTAGAGGGTAGGGCTGGGGGGAGAATGATACCAGGGGAAAATAAGAAAGAGATTTTCTCCTATAGATAAGCAAGTGAGACAGGTTATTTATCACCAGTGGTAAATGGAAGGGCTGTCAAGAGCAGAGAGGAAGATTACAATATGCTTTAAGATTAATGTTCCTCTCCAGTCTGGGATTTTTAGTATCTCCTACAGTTGAAGCTT
>JAVJGJ010000059.1:9912109-9960113 GCA_035590215.1 Microhierax caerulescens
TCCATTTAATGAAAATTCCCAACAATGACAACAACAACCCCCCCCCCCAAAAGTAGAATAATAATTAAAAAAAAGGTACTTTGCAATAAGTTATATCAGTGCTTCTTACATTATGTATTATTCCTTACATGGCTGAAAAAGAGTTACAGTAAGGATATATATATAAAAATAAATACTTGTGTAGGTCTTAGGAGTCACTGTATAAAATACATGGTCTTTTCATTGTCACTTGGCCAGAAATGGATCGCCCATGTACTCCAAGGCAATTTAATATCTGTCCATGTGCCTCAAGGCTTAATAGAATATTTTTAACATGCAGATTGCATTGCATTTTGTTATGTACCATATAGAAATACATAACACGCAATATGGAAGTACATCAAATACATAACTCCTACGCTAGGCTGTATTCACACCAATAAAAGTTTTTGCCTTTAATTTTATATAAGGAAAGATACAGATACAAAATACTATGAAACTTTTCTAGGAAAAATATGTCAGCCTTCGCTCCTTTCCATGGCCGACAAGCAAAATTATATTTACAGCATATTTAAGCAAACATGGGTGTTGGCAAAAGCATCACACCTGCTCACAAGACTGTTGAATTAGTCAGAGATGCAAGATCTCCCTCTTAGTTGTACAGCATGGAGTAAAATGTCTGTAGCACCAGAATTATGTTTTTGGTATCTGCCTAAAATCTTAATGGTAAGGAATGCATTGTTATAATTTCTCCACTCAGACCTACTCATGAAATAAAGCAGCTTCCCCATCAAGTTTGCTTCTGTGTTTCGCTCTGCAGAATTATATAGCACAACATCAGAAGAAAACACATTATTCACTTGGTCAAGAAACTGGGACAAAACAGTATTAATGGTTTGCTCCAACGTCCCATCTGATAAATTTCAAAGTTAGGGGGAATGTTTATACATTGGGCAAATTGAAAAGGGGAACTGGGACACAGACTGCATAAATACTTCGTTGAAAAAAAATAGTTCCAACTCTGCCTTCAAATCCAGACTTTTCTATGTTCATAACGCCAAGAGGACGGAAGGAGGACAGGCGATACCTGCAGTTTCTCCAAAGGCAGCTTTTCTTGCAGTGGTACAAACAGGCACGGGGTAGGACAAAAAATGCCTGCTGTGGAAGGATCCTTGGAGATAGCTAAAACAGAAAAGGGAGTGAAGGACGTAAGAACCTGCTGACTTGAGAAGGCAGGGAGCATACTGAGACCTATGTGACATTTGTGGGAAGCTTTCAAAATAAAGGAAATGGAAATGTGTCACAAAAAGAGCTGTGAGATTGAGCTCCTAGTGCTTATTAGTCCTTTTAGCTCCCAGCAGCTATGAAGTATAAGGTGCAACAAGTGCTAAAATGCTTTTAGCAGTAGCACCAGTACAACCATTGCACTGACGTGGCAGTTCTGGCTGTGGGGTGAGACTTTGATGATCATCTGTTCAAGTATTCAGTGACTTCCACTGTTTCATGTTGGACACTCAAGAGTGCGGATGCAGAAATTGTTAGCCATGCTGGCGAAATTAATTAGAGTTGCAAGCCTCTTGGTGATTGCATTCATTTTTGATTTGGCAACAGCTGGAGAAAGTTTATATCTGACAAATGTTTGCTACACACTAATTCACTAATCATTATTGAGCATGGAAGATTGCCAATAATAAAAAAAAAAAGCAGACATTTCAACATCTGAAAATAGACTTATGTAGTCCATGCCCTGGTTTATTTTCATTGCAGTGTTGAATGTCATGCTGTTTCTGTAAATGCCCTGATCAAAGAAATATGGCCAAGAATATCTTCCCAGGTCAACTCCCTGGAAATTTCATTAAACATGCCCAACTGTTTAAGCAAGCAGTGATTTGTTCTAGGAAAACTTAGACTGGGCAGGTTGGTTGGTACTTTTGTCTACACATTATCGGTACCTTGGTACCTAGCCCTTTTTCCTAAAAAATAGGAAGAGTACAGGGAACTAACTACATTACCAGTTGTAACATCCAATGAATGGCATGACTAAAAATTAAGAAGTTTATTTTTGGATTAACAAAATACACTAATCCATAAATGTTATACGGAATATTTCCAGCCCTGATATTGCTTGCTTGTAAAAGTCAAAATGCCAGATGCCTGACTTGATAGTAAGAGGTTGAATTTCCCTGTTCCCCTCTCCCCCATCCTCCCCAAATCTCCTGCTCCTGTAGTAGCTGAATGGAGTTGCCTGAACTTCATTATTCTGTTCTGAGAAGAAAACTGTTTAACACAAAGCCAGATTTTAAACCAAACAGCACTGAAGAAACTTCTGCCTAATTTGAATCCTATAGCAAGTAACTACTTTGTTTATTGTATTAAAATCTGGACAGTTCTTAAAATGTGACAAATTACAGATCCAAGTCTCTTCCCAAAGAGCTTTCACTTTGCAAAAATAAGTAGTAAAAGCAAAGTAAGGATTGAGTCTCTCATCCGCTCCTCTTTATGGCTATTTTTCCTGCTGTAACATCCTATGAGAAGTACATTTTTCAGGGAGACAAGAGAGTAGATGGTTCAACCAGGCCAGTACCTCACAAAAAGGTGATTTTTCTATCTGCAGAGAACCACCAAAGGCTGGGGACTTGAGATGGCTGTGAAAAATTCAGATCGTCAATAAGACTTTGACTAGAATTTACTAAGATCCTTCAATCAGCAACAAAACGAGGGGATCAATGCAAGGATTCAAGGTTTAAAAATGTTATGGCCAGATCAAGAGAATATTGATAGCTGAATTTTGAATAGCTGGGAGGGGGAATTATATGTGCATTTACACAGAGAAGACACAATCTTAACAATTGCAACCATTGTAAAATATTTACTTGCTTTTTGTCCTCTTCTTTCCCTAAACAACTTCATCATCCTTTCTTCAGCTATTAGAAAAACCTCTAGCCAAGACTGAAAGCAAAACCTAATTTCTGTAGGATGAACAGAGCCCAAAATAACAATGAATGACTTGTACCTGCATCATACAGGAAAATTAAAGAAAGAAAGAACCGTTTTCTTTGTAACTCTCAACAAAACCTGTGGAATGAATGGTTGTATTATATCCTTGTCATAAAACACTAGGGAGTTCTAAACTTATAGAAAAGCAAAGTTTTTCTCTTATTCTGCAGGTTGTAGTGTAATTTCCATAGGCTTATTTTTTAATGAAGAACTATATTAATTCCTGCTTTATTTGATGTGAGCTTTTTTTGTTTTGTTACACACAGATGTGAAAAATATCACTATGCTTACATGTAACAACTATAATAGGACTAAAGCCCACAAATGTCACAGTTAGCAAACAGTAACATCAGTATTATGTACAAGATATCACAGTATAAGTATGCATTTTATATATATATTTATATATATATTAATACTGACAGTAATTAATTAGTGATACTAACAGTAATTAATTAATCAACTATAATGTTTGCAATAAAGAGACTGGTGCAAAAGAAAACATTTCCATGACAATTTCATACACACATACTTATTCACAACAGACATAAATCAATATAGATAAGATTTCTGCATTAACAGGGCAGAATTTTGTCTTTCGCTGTTAAGATCCTCCCTTATGAATATCTAACCTAACAGCAACCCGATAAAACATCAAAGCCCTGCTTTGAGCAGGAGGCTGGAGAGATGACCTTCTGACATCCTAAATTATTCTGTGTTTCTGTGATTCTAACTGCCCTACATATATACATATTTTGAGAAAATCACAGTCTCAACAATCATGAACATTGATATAAAAGATGTTGGGTTTTAGAGATGTCGTATTGCTTTGCTGATACGTTCAACCAAAAATATAAAGAGACCCCAGGGGCCTTCAAGTAGGTCAGAATACTTGATTCTCTTCTCACTGCCCTCCTTCTGTGTCATTCTGAAGTACAGCTACTTTGATCGTATCTTAAGTCTTTGATTTTTCTGAATAATAAACATAACTTTGAAAAATACCCTCTATAGAAAAGTTTGATGCTGTTGTATGTAATCTATCATTCCACCCCAAATGATCAATTCTAGTTAATTTGAAATAATTAATTCCAAATAATTAAGATGACTGTGATGGCTACAAAAACATGACTATTTGAAAAGTCAACATACTGCTCATGAATCCCAGTGTAAGTTTATGGGATATGTCTTTCCCATGCATCATCACAAGATAAGCTTCACTTTACTTGTATTGCTCCATCAACGACACCAAACTGAGTATAGAAGGTCATTAGTCTCCTATGTACATAGAAGCCCTCTGACAAAGAAGATGGCAAAACTCTCCAGCCTCATCCTGCAGCCACTGGTGGCTTTTGTCTGTCTGCTAAACTGAAGACACTTCTGGAACAGCTTCTCTACTCCTATTTATAAGGCTTCTCAACTTTCTTTCCAAAGGGATCCAACCTCTTTAGTCTTACTAATAAAGCACATATTCAAGTTCAGTGACTCTTCAGCTCTCTGTACCATTTTATCAGCATCCTTTAAAACTGGGATTTCTATAGGCCCCAGTACAAGACTACAACAAACATTTCAACAGAAGCATCGTTAGTGCCAGTCACAGAGGCATATATGTTCTTGTTCAGCCTCCCTGACATCTCCTTGCAAAATAGCTAGCCGAGATCAGACTAATTGAATTTTCAAGTGATTTAACACTTCATTTTTGCAAAAAATATTTTTTTGAGAAGAAGTTGGCTTTAATCCAAGTCTGTTTCTGTGTGAGTCTATGAGGCTACTTGCTAAATCTGATGTTATTGCTACGTTCATCCATATATTTTGACAGCCACACATTTTACAAGCTTAAATCACTAAAAATGTTTTGATTTAGGAAGGTGTCGGTAGGCATTAATCAGTATACCCCAAAAGGAGAGGAGATGACATTGGTTTCTCACCCTTCCTCTCTCCTTTAAATCACAGTTTGCCTTCCAAAGCAGGATGACAGAGTACAGTTGCTAACTTACCGGGAACAGACCCACAGCTATTCCTCTGGCCAGCCTGAGCTCCACGTCTCCTAAGCAGCACTGTCTGAGGACATGGCTGACCACAAGTGTAAATGCCTTGCTGATAACAACACCTCTACATCATACAGACAGTCCTCACCTGAGAAAGGAATATACTAATGAACCAGCTCCCAGCTATGAGTGCTGCCCTGGCAGAGAACAGGCAGCATCAATGTGGGGGAAAGAAAAGAGGTCAGGAAAAACAAAGAGAACTTTGTGGTAGGAAGAAAGGATTTAGGGATGGAAGTGCATGAACAGATGCTGGCTTCAAGGGAAGATATGTGGTGTGTGAAGTGCTACAGTTGTTGGAGGAAGTCCTTGTGTTGTATACCACTGTGGGGGTGAATAACAGGTGCCTTGGGGAGAGAGGGGTGGAATGGAGGAGATGAAGGTACTACCTGCAGCGACTTCATTAGGTAAAAATTACCAAAAGAGATCTAAAATTAGTCATTTTTGACATGCTGAAGTGGTCTTATCTGCTTGCATGGAATTTTCACAATAACTCATACGCTTGTCTGCTAGGTTCAGGTCTTTTCCATAATAGTCATCATAAAAGACAAAAACTCACACACCTATTTGAGTTGATACATCAAATGACATTTACTTTTGGGACTGAAATTTTCAGTTAGCAATTTTTAGAACTTATGGAATGCTGTATAAATTAACACCATATCGAAGACATTCCACCTCTGCTGTGCATTTGCATTATGTGCATTTACTGCAAAACCGTATAGGTTTCATTCCTCTTTCTGGATTGTGATACAACAATGTTCCCGTGAAGTGTTCAGTATGCAGAGCAGTGGGTTACCATTCCTTAATCTGTTTTGCTCTCTCCTACGTGATTTCCCAAAGAAGTGGAAAGAAATTTACTCCCTCCACTGCTACCATTTAGAAAGCTGATGTCACATTAGTTTTCGTGTGTTTCCAAGTTCATTCATGCTGAGTGAACCTTTTATCTTTTAAAACATTAAAGGTGCAACACAGGGTGCATGAAGCCAAAGGAGCAACACTTGATAACTCCTAAATTGATGGTATTTAAAAGTTTCAGAGTAACATTCCAAGATACTTCAAAATTCACAGAATAGTCTTAAATTACCACTTTTGAATCCAATTTTCACCTCACATATGCAGAAGTTTGATACAGTAGGACAGAAATAAGTCTCAAGAGGCAGAAGAATGAATATTTTTTTTTTCCTCCCCAAGAAAAACAGAACACTAAAAGATGTAAGTTAATTTTCTCCATATTAATCCCATGCTATTTCCTTTTCTTCTAAAGAACCTTTACTTTCCTTTAAAACAACATTTTTAAGTGGCTCCAAATACACAAAATAAGCCTCTAAGACTTGAAAATTAAACAAAAGACACTTTTTCTACAGGGACCCCTTTCCCCTTGTGTCCCTAGTCCCTTCAAAATTACTGTGGAAAACAATATTTCTTTTTGGTGACACTGCTATAAACTCTATCAAAATGTATTTAATGCTCCCACTGAGTTAGGCTTCGGCTTGTTTTCTCTTTCAAAGGGCCTCCCCATGTGCTCTTGCTTCATGCTGGAACATGTTGCCAGCACTGACTTAAAAGGTTAAAGTGTTGTTTGTGAATAACCAACGCCACCTCCAGCTACTGGGAGAGAATTCTGTTAGAAGACACTTTCCCACGAACACCAATCCCAGCTGCTTGCATCTCTCCAGCCACCTTGGCACTGGCACATTCCATACCCGCTGTACAGCAACCAGCCCCACGGGCACACCACTTCCCTCTTCAGAAAGACAAACTGGTATGAGCAGGACAAGCCATCCTCCAGGTGAATTAAAGAAAAAATGAATCAAGGAATGGTTTGGGTTGGAAGGGTTCTTTAAAGCTCATCTCATCCAGTCCCCATGCAGTGAGCAGGGACATCTTCAGGTAGTTGCTGAAAGCCCTGTGCAGCCTGGCCTTGAACGTTTCCTGGGATGGGGCACCCACAACCCCTCTGGGCAACCTCTGCCAGTGTTTTACCACCCCCATCATAAAAAAATGCCTTCCTTATATCTAATCTGAATCTACCCTCCTTCAGTTTAAAACCATTACCCACTGTCCCATCTATACAAGCCCTGCTAAGAAGTCTGTCCCCATCTTTCTTATAAGCCCCCTTTAAGTACTGAAAGGCCAAAAGGAACCTTTATCCTCTTCTGCAGCTCCCCCAGGAGTCTAATGATGATTTAATTGGTTTTAACATATGATCTGCCTCAAGCAGCAGAGGTCAAAACATCAGATGTAATGAAAAGAAGAACCTGCTGCCTCATTTATGTGACCTGAGAAAGGCAGTGAAAACAAAATTACATTTGACTGAGAGAGGATAATAAGATCTGTGAGTTACAAGTGGAGTGGGAATTCTCTATGCCCTGTCCTGATAAGGGCAATTAGAGAGGCATTATCACAATAAATCCAAGTGTTCTCCAATAATCAGGTGCACTTGTGAATGTGCTGGTGCTGCTAGATCACAGTCCAAAGAAGGCAGAGGCAGATAAGCTGGTTTCTGAGCATCATCTGAATAAACATTTTCTTTAAAGGAAGAGAATTTGAACAAGAAAATACATCAATTGAATGAGATCATTTAGAAAAATAATTGGGCTCCAAGAAATAACTGTACCAAATGTGGAAATAATGAAAAATAAGATGAAGATTAAACATAAATAAAAATAAGTATAAAATAAAAGTATTTGACTAAGCAGCATCTTTTGTCATGAGATTGCCTGCGCATGGAGTGTCAAGCACTTTGAGCTACTTGAGAAACAGTTGCTTCCTGGTCAGAAAGTGCTTTTTCTGCATTCGTTTTCAGTTTGAAAGAGTTTGTTAAAACTTCTGCTTTTACAGTACCTTAAAAAAGAGGGATGGAACTCATGTTTGAAAAATTATCTATGAAGAAATGAAATGGTTAAACTGTTGATAGAAAAGAATGACAGGAAGACATTTGTGCAGAGAATACATAGTCATTGCTGGGTTAAATATTTGTGTTTCTGAGATGTAACAGTTCTGTGCCCAAGTATTATTCCACCATTATGCAGTTAACATTCCTACTGGCTTTGCTAATCAGAAAATGAATAAGAAAATATAGCTGAGCATGAGATTAACCTCTGAATGTCTTTCATCTGGGTGATGTATAAAGGAAAACTTACCAAATCAAGGAAAATGACCAACTCTGATCTTATCATTGGATTACTGACCAGCAGTTTATTGAGGTGTGATTGATGTATATGAGTAAGATTCGAGGAAATTATTTAAAGATATTTGCCTAAATTTCAGATTTTATTGACACCAAAGTTAATCAAACTGTTAAACTTGAAAGTGTACTAAAGCCAAACTTTTACATCAGGAGATAAATAATGACATAACTATGAAATACTTTCATTATTAAATTATCAGTCATTATTACTGCTGCTCTCACTGATCCCTTCTGAAGAGTTTTTTTCTTTTCAATAAGACAAAGTCACAAATACCTAATATGCATCAAACTCTTTCCCTTTTCACCCCAAAATCAAAATCACAGCATAATGCATGAATAAAACTTCTGGGAGTATCTGGAAGAAGCTTCATAAGCTTATTAACTGCTTTTAGTTTGGAATCATAATAATGAACTCTATCCTAAATATAATGTGTAATATCAAAGGAGAAAGACAGAAACTAAAACAAGGAGAAAAGGTTATTACTGTAGTGCACAGAAACAAGAAGGGATGCATGGTGGCTTGTTATGCAAAAGGGTATTCTGAAAGCAGGAAGAAAACACTTGTATGTTATTAAAGGTGAAAAAGGTACAGCAGCAAGGGGTTGAGAAGTATAACTGGAACAGTGAGAGAAGAGGATGAACTGCTGTGAAATAAACCAGAAGCTCAAATTAAGTGCAGGTCAAAGTGTCACATTTGACAGTGTGACCCAGCTTCATGATTATTTTCATGACTGGTATCTATCTCAATACCCATCAAAATGTCCCAAAATATCAATAACTCCCCCTATCAGTAGCAATTTTAATTATTATTCTTACCACTTTATTATTACCATAATAATTTTAATTATTATTATTACCACTGTAATAGTGGTAATTTTGGGCTGTTCTTCCTTCCAAGCTCTTTTCATTGTCCAAACAGTGTTCTTACTCTCTTATAGCAATTAATTTTAATCAGAAAAGAATGAATGAAATGTGCTATATATTTGCTTTACCTCACAAGGTTTTACATAGTTTTTTCTAGAATTCCAATCCCAGATCAAGTCATAGACATATAGAAACAGTTAAATGGGTCATGTGAAATGGGCAGTGGTTTCTTCTTCCGGTATAGTTTGGCATAACTAGCTTAGACAAGGCACCATGAAAAACCTGTTAGAATTCAAAAAGGAGCCCACTCTCACTAACGCAAGTCTCAAGTCTCAGAATGTCTAGACAAGGATATCCCCAGCTGCCTTCAATGCAAAGATGTAGAGGTATTTTTCAGAGACATTCTCATCATGCTGAGATTTGAGATTAAATGAATACAAATACCAACTTTTGTCTGAAAATCCTAGGCTTATGCTGTGATTTAACTGACTTGCTTCTTGCAAGAAGAAAATTCTGAGAAACAGAGAGCAAGAGACTGAGTTTCTAACAGTCTAAAGGCATAACCTTTAGTCAACGTATCTCTGGAGTCACATTTCTTCTTTTAGCTATCAAAGTCTATTTCTGAGGTATACAGATAACTTTCAGCTGGTTTAGCATTAGAGCTAGAATATGGCTGACTTTCAAATATGTGATGCTCCTATATTTACTATGAGATAGTTCACATCTATAACAGAAGTTCTTTTACTGAAAATTTTAAATTGTCAAAAATCATAATCCAGTAAATCACAATAAAGTGTATTTACATCATTAACTTAAATCATAAAGTCACAGAACAATTAGGTTGGATACCTGGCTTATTGGAGGTGATTTAGTCTACCACCCAACTCAAAGCAGAACTATCTTCAAAGTTAGATCCAACTTTGAAATTCGATCAGGTTGTTCAAGGCAGAAATCTGGTCTACACAAATGCTTTTTGAGGCAGCAATTTACAACAAGAAATACTCTGCATCTTTGGAAAAAATTTCCTTTCATAAATGTCCTTACCTGCTAGGAAAGCACACTGTCAGTCCAAAACAGACAAAAAACTGGGTAATGAGTGACAATCGCTCCATATTTCTGAACTGTAGGATGCACTCTTGCTGCCTGCCATGGGGCATTCCAGGATATTACCTCACTTTAAGCAAACCCCATCTAGACTTTCAATGACATGTCCAGAAAATTCATTCTCCAGCTACCAGAGAGGAACTCTAATATTCTTTCTATATCTTGCTTTGTTTTATATGTGCCTTTCTGCAAGTTTTATATGTGCAATTGGAGATGTGATTTCCCCCTCCACCACACAGGCAGAGAGAGAATACCCCTGAGTACAGACGTGGGTCTTAGTAGTACGTGCAGTGTACAAGCCTTGCGTTCACTTAGTGCATATATCAGAGGCACCTTTGAATGAAAAGACAAAAGGGCCTTAGTGAGCAGCAGAGACTAAAGTAGACATGAATATATTCACACTTGTCTCCCTCCAAATCTATTTCATTGATTTATCAATGAAATCAAATTCATTGCCTGGGTCCCACTTTGCTTCAGAGATACATCCTTTTAAACACAGCATCAGTAAAATACAAGTGATAGATAACCTCTAAACATGAGACGGTTTATGATGAAAAATAACATCTGCAAATTACTACAAACCTCTTGTGGTACAATAGAAAAGCTTTATTTAAGATCCTTTTGAGCTCCCTTTATATCTTTTTTTTTTGTCAGCTGTATAATTACCAGTTTCTTACAGCATGCAATCAGCATTTGTTGCTTTTAGTGAATTATGCCTCACATCGTTGTACTGATAGTGTTCCTGCTGTCTCTGTTTTGTTCATATTGACCAGAATTGATAGGAAAACAACCTTATTTCAGAAAGAGGTCCAATCTGTCACTGATTTATGTGGAAGATTGTAGGCACTTTGGCTTTCAGGGCAACATCAAAGTTTGTCACTTTCAGTGACAGATTGTCTGAAGCATAAATTTGACACGGGGCAGTCAGCAAACAATTCAGAATGATAGTCAACATTTTACATATGACACTTCATGTTATCACAAATGAGGCATCCTTCATTACATATCACAAATCATCTGTTTTGCCTTCTAAATCAAAGGTCAATATACCCAGCTATTATTAATGCACAAATTTCACTGAATTTTAGAGAATAACTGAAGTAAAGCAAATCCAGTTCAGAACTGAACTGCTGAAAGAATGTAATGGAAATGACTACTGAATATTACTGGTTTTCCAAAGATATTTCAGCAGGAAGTTATAAACTTCAAACGAAATTCACGATCCAGCATGACAAAAATGCTGAAGTCAGAAGAAAAAAGGCTTTTTCTTCACACTGAGTTAGCAACTCCTTTACATTTTAATTAAACACCAGGAAACCCCAGGAACAATGTGCAATTCCCAAATTCTATATTCATGGCTATTAGAGAAGTTGAAGTATGCAACAATGCAGTTCTTGACAGTATGGTATGTCACACAGCAGCACACATAGTTGAATATAAAGCAAGAGAGATTCCTAAGAGGTGTTCATTTGGGATTTGATCTTGGCTGCTTAATAAGAAAACTCAGCACGATTCCTTCTCCTTTGGTCAGCTGGTCTTTGCATGCCTTTTTAATTGAATTGACTATTCCCTGCTCATTGCAGAGGCATTGAACTAGATGACCTTTAAAGGTCCCTTTCAACCCAAAGTATTCTGTCATTCCATGATGCCATGACTTTGAATTTTTTTTTTTAAAAAAATTACTTTCTTCTACTTTCTCCAGGCCCAAGTTATGTATACTTGCCAGAAGATTGACTAATAACAGTATTCCATACCCAAACCTGTGGCGGTCTTGAATATTAAAGTATTTATACCACTCTGGAAGAGATTTATGCTGGTAACATATCGACCTTGATTACTAACAGGCTAACTTAATTCATGAAGCTGCTATCAGGAGGTGGTGTTCAGTGTCAATATAGCCAAGTGAACCCTCATTTTCCACGATTACATAACATAGCTATAATAGGTTCAAGAAAATGTCACTCTATTTTAGTATCATGTCTCCCAAAATAATTGGCATCAGATGTAAAGAAAAGAGTATAAGACAAATACAAGCATATAATGATATTTTTCCTCGTACATTGTAACAAGATGGAAGGCTGCTCCTCTCAGCTTCTTATTCTATGACTTTCTCTAATTGCTTTTTGAATCTGTACAAACTCTTTGCATTCACGGTATGTTGAAACAGTTGTGGTGTGTAGTACCTCTCCCTGTTCATTAAATCTTTCACCCAGTAATTCACTCCTACCTCCTATGAAGTATGAACAATCTCCCTGTTTGAGTTCTCCATCATTTTGCTGGCCTTAATCATCAAGTATTTCACAAGCTACAGGGTCCTGGCCTTCTCTCATACCACTCCACAGACTTGCTTTTCCTTCTGAATTTTCTGTGTATCTTTTTTCTTTTTGATAACCATGGACGTTGTTCAGGACAGTTATGTTGTGAATTCACAATGATATGATCATTTCCATTCTGCTCTCTTTGCCTCTCCTAATCTGTCCTTGGTTTGCTTTTTAGGTCAGTGTTGATTACCGAGCTGATGTTTGCACAGAGCCGTATGGGTGTGTGGAATGGAAAAGCATCTGGTCCATTACCTGCTTAAAGACTTCTCAGTATAAAAGAAATAACATATTACAAGTAAAATGACAAGCAGACAGATGAACAGCTATATAAGAACAGGTGACCATGGGGACTGTAACGAAGACCAGAGCTCTTTTGGTCACTCGTTGATGGCCATTAAGGGAACCGCTTGGGCACAGCCTTGAGAATTGCCCCAAACTGTATAAAGAGTGGAAACATGATTATCATGAGCATTAGGGAATATTTCAGGGCACTTGTGTGGACTTTCCAATGGGTTTCCAGAAGAGGTTTGTGGGATTATGTAAAACCTATTATGGAATGTTTCTGGAAAGGGCCAAAGATGAGGAAAGGGAAGGTATCAGTCATATGGCCCGTAGCTGTATGTACCAGTAATTTGCTATGGGCCAGACTTGCATTTGTCCACTGGACTTGGCTGCTACTGTAAAATCTTCAACAAGAACAGTCTATTATAACTCTAGAATCTCTTTCTGGAATGGTGACAGATGGAACAGATGCAACAACCACCTATTTAAAAGGCAGGATTTTTTCCCCCTCCATATCTTGCATGTATCTATGCTGAATTCCACTTGCCATTTTATTTCTCTGTAGGTATCACAACACCCTTCTGTGACTCTGCAATAGGTTGCAGTTTTTAACATCCCACTTCATGCATCTGTACATTTTGCTGCGCTGAGAAAGATGACCATCAATTGCAGTCTGTAAGTTTTTTGGGTTTTATGAGTTACTTACCTATGCAGTGATCCTCTCTGCCATCCCATAGCATTGTATTTTCTTTTTGAGTCACTTCTCAGAGGACAGATATTACCTGGGTTCTGTTTGATCACAATATCTGTGATTGCTGCAAACAACTGCATATTTGCAAAGCTGTATTGACTCTTCTTCAACACACTTATCCATGTTTTCTCATCATTCTTCTTCCTCCTTTCCATCCTTCCCTCCTTCCTTCTTTCCCTCCTTCCTTCCTCCTTTTCCTTCTGTCTCTGAATCATCTTTCGGTGATTCTCATTTTATGCCTATATTCCTTGACAACTTGGGCAGTCTTCATTCATACGTCATAGACTTTCTTATTGTCTAAGTGCAGCCTAATTATTTTAAATATCTTCCTTTATTCCTTTTGAACCCTCTCCTGCAAACTCTTCCCTTGACTGAGATGAAGTTGCCTAGAAGTATAAGCACCTTTGACTATGGGAAATGCTTTTCTGCACTCTAATGCTGAGCCCTTTAAGACTTATTTTTTTTTAAATTTTCCTCTGGAAATTTAAATCTGGACAGAACTAGTCCTCCTGTTTGTATTTCCATAAAATTAAACAATCATCTTGTGGTCAGTTGATCCAAACATTTTTACCTATAGTTAGAATATTACAGATGAATCAGTTATCTAAAGCAGGTCCAAGACAGGGTCATCTGTCCTTAGTTTATGACTCATTTAATTAAAAACTGAAAATTCTTGTTACAACCTGAAGTGTCAGACCTTAGTATTAGCAGTAATGTGTATTGCTTAACGATTGCTTCTGATGTTAATATTTCTCAAAAGGGTGACAGTCCTAATAGCATTTCTCTCAGCAGAAAAGTTAGCCTGTACTATAGGCAGATCTGATAGTGGGGTTCAACAGCAGGCTCCTATCACTTGCCACTGCAAGATCATTTTTCTTTATTCTTCCCCCAATTTTTCCAGTTCAGGGGGATTCTGTTTTAACTGTGGAAATGCTTCCAGTTTTGTACTGCCAATTAAAGACAATAAAAGAGAATACTTAACCCACCAGTTCATTCCTCATGAGCAACCCACAGTTCATAGTTCAGTTTCGGTCATTGCTTTCCAGTCCTGTTTCTGTAAGCCCACCCTGTACTGAATTTCACTTTGTACAACCCTCCTGTTAGTTCTTCCATTGGGCTGCCCGTAATCTTGCTGTTACTTTACAAATACTTTATACACTGGTGTGTTTAACTGACTGCTGCCTGTTGCATCATTGATTAGGCTCTAATTGCATTACAGCCCAGTTACCATTGTTATCAATATTAGCACTGTCTTCCCCATTGATCTCTCATTTTCTGCTTAATGATATTACTTCATCCACTGTCACAATTAAATTACTCATTGTTTTGGTGGAGGTTTTATGTCCCTTTTAAACAATGTTCTGTGATCAGCCACAGACTGGCTCTGGCATGCTCCATTCACCCTCAGTACTCCTTTGGCTGCAATCAGAGGTAGGTGATGCAAAGATGTTTAATGTGGATTTTAATGATCTAAGAAGCTTGAATAAAGTGCTTTTAAAATCCAGGTACTGACTAAGCTAAACACACTGCAAAAAAGGTGACAGAGAGGTTTAGAAAAGGAAAGGGTACATTTTAGCAGTTATTTAATGTTGTGAAATTTTTTGACTGTTCTCAGGTTAGAAAGAGACTGCTCCAGAAACAGAACACTAAAGTTTTGCCCATTTGTTCTTTACTGCATGGGATGGGAAAGCTGGGTAATGAAGTTCAGCACAGAACACATTTTTTCATGTCAGCAGTGCTAATGACATTCTGTAATTAGGAGGCACTTCAATTATAGATTAGGCCAATCACCAACAAATTTAAGAGAAAGGTTTCTATTGATTTTAAAAAAAATATTTAGATTGGTCTGTAGTAGCCAGACTCTAAAGTTTAAGGCAGCTCTTTTGAAGTTAAGGCTGCTATGAATATTGATTAAGGAGAATAGAAGCCAGTTTGAAATACATCTCAGCTAACCTTCTGCACAGCTCAGAGTTCTCTGGTCTCAAACATGCGTGTGTCTGAATAGGGTTATGCATAATATTAAGGCTAGAGGGTTGCCTTTCGTATTAGTTTCCTTAAAAATTACAGTAATCCTCTACAGGTTTTGACAGTTGAGAAATACATTACTTAACAGTAGAGGTTCAATTCTAAATTTTCCTTTCACATTTATTTCATAATATCTTGAAAAATAGTTTTAAAGGGTTCACTGTTTTTCTGAGGGATCAGACTGTAGAAAGATGTGAAATGAATGATGAGAGTCCTACAGAAACAGAGAAAGAGGAAAAAAAAAAAAAAGCCCTACCTGTGAAATTATCTCTTTTCAGATTCCCAAACCTACTCTGAAGTATGAGATTTGCTCTTGAAGCCCATGCAGCAATTCTGTCAGAAGTCCAGTTCTCAATTCCTATACTTATTTTGGTTTTTCTTGCACATACCAAATGATGCTGTGAATTGTTCTCTTCCCATAGAAGCAGAATCCCTCAGTAAAGAAACTTTTTTTGTTTAAAGTCTTCAGTCATTTTTTCAGTATGAATTGTATGCAGCAGAGAGAACTTTAGAAAGAAAACTTTGCTTTGAATTGGAGTAAAATAAGGTCATTATAAGTTCTATCAGGAACTCAACAGACACCTATTTATACCATGGCATAACTTTTGGGCTAACCCTCTACTGAAAAGCCTCAATAAGAAGCCAATAAATGACACAGTTAATTATTTGAAACATATTTTCACCCATCGAGTCATAATCTTCATGAATTAGTACTGAAAGGTTATTTTCCTTTCATGGGTTTTAGTTGTGAAGGGAAATTATGGCCTGTAAAATAAGCCTGATGGAAGAGAACAGTTACTTAAAATAAAAGGTAAAAAATAAGAGAGCAAGAAACCTGATTTTTTTATTTGTGAAGTTATGTCTTGGGCCTAAAAGTTTCTAGTTTCTGACAGCACAAGGCAAATGATATTTTTCTGCCACAAAACCAGGATTAAAGCTGATAAAATTGTTTTTAAAAAAATGCATTCCAACCGTGCTGCATACCAAGTGGACATGAAAAATTTATGTTACAACTATAAGCTACACATAGAAATTATCTGATACTCCTTTTAGCATAAGAAGCTGCACAATATAATGAAAAGACTCTTTACTGTGATCATGACAAATATATTGCGGGTTGTTGACGTATTCAGAGGTAAAAGCCTGACTTTTTTACAGAAATACTTTGTTGCAACTATTTGAGTCACAAACTAAGGAAAAATGGTTTCCTCCAGGAAACCTCCTATGATCCTCTAATCCCTCCCAACGTTCCCCAGTTCAGAAATTCCAGCGTTTACCCCTGTGACCCCTGCCTCCTGCAGTACCTCCTCCTACCATGCCGTAACTACCATTTCTCTTCATCATTGTTTAAATTGCTCCTACAGCTCCTGGTTGCTGGATGGTGAAGAGGTGTCTCTAAAATGGCTGGTTCTGAGCCACCCAGATAGTGACAGGCTTGTTGGTACCAGCTCAGACAGGTGACAACAGCTATTCGTCCGGTAGGTGAGGGAAGGGGAGGGAGGGACAAACTGAACAGAGATCTTTCTTTCTCCTCCTCCCTCTGTCTTCTGTAAGAACCTAAAGGAGCACAAAAGCTTTGTGATCTCTACTGAACTATCACATACAGCTGGAATTATTCAGTATGTTCCCGAGTTTCCTGGGAATTGAGGGGAGAAGATGAAAGGGACAGACAAATAATATGATTTTAAAGGTGTTATTTCCTCACAAAACAAGGTTACAAAAATCAGTACTTATATTCTTAGTGATGATGCTGTTAACTAGATGCCAAATAGTACATCCGAGTTGTCTGTTTTAAGTAGACTTTACAGGACCTGTATTGTAAAGAGATTATCCAAACGTTGGTGCCTAACTGTTCTCAAACATGACATCTTTTAAGGCTTGCTGTATTATTCAGGCATAGGCTGACCTAAAACCGTACATTTTATGCAGATTGAGAGAAATGTTGGACACCAGTGGGTTCTTTCATCCAGTAGAGAAAGGCATAACAAGAATCAATGGCTGGAGCTTGCAGCTAGACATATTCAAACTTGTAATGAGGCAATTTTTTAATTGCAGTGGTGATTAACTATCAGAGCCATCAAGTAAAGTGGTGATATCTCCCCAGTTGTTGAAGTCCTCAAATCAAGACTGACGGCTGTTGTGGGACACAAGCTTGAGCCCATTACAAGTTATTTGGCTTAATACAGAGCTTAACTATGTGAAATTGTACTGCTGGTGTTATATTTAGCTCAGGCTAAGTGATCTAGTGATCCCTGTTGGCCTTCAAATTCGTGAACTGATGGAGTGAAGCTGACATAAAAAGTTGGAATTTGCAAACAGCCACAGTTGAGGGAATACAGGATGCTTCAGTTTGGTGGTTGAAGGGCAGAGAGAAGAGTAGCTTGAGCTGAATTGAGACAAGCTTTATGTAGAATTTGAGCAGTGCTAAAAGAGAATGGGAAAGAAAAAATAGGTTAGTCAAAAAGGCTTCATTTAAAATCTTTTGCTGTAAGATTATTTTGTTTTCATTGTGGACAATTATGAATAGATTTTAATTTTCCTTTAGAACATTGACATTAAATATTTTGTATTAAAAAAAAATGAGTCAAAATTGATTTGTGTCACAAAACTTGTGATGAATTGCTACAAAATTTCACTTAATGCCTGATTTTCATAACTCCTTTTTTTCTGAATATACAATTTTTTCAGAGAAAACAAATACACTCAGTCAAGCAAGCAATGCAAAGTATATTGCTAAGAAAGGTCAAAGGTGTAGCAATAAATGTTATCACAGCATGTCCTGATTGAGAAAGAGAGGGTGGAATGACAGTTAGAGATTATTATATAGGGGAAAACTATAAAAATGGTTAGTATGACCACTAAAAAAAGGTGCCCTACAGAAGATTAAAACTAAATCCAGTTTTTAATAAAATCTTAATAATACTTCCCACATATTTTCCATGCATATGAAATTAAAGAAGGCAGAGTTGAGGAATGGAGCAATTGATACTTGTGTCAGACAAGGTAAATTAATTCAGATTAACATATTTATACAAATTAATCTAATGTAACAGTTGGATAAGTGGCTAACCAATATTTATATAACTGAAATTCATCAAAATAATACTCATAAGATGCCTAACAACTTCTTGTGATGTTTTCTTATTTATCTATAACATGCTACCAATTTATATTCAAAAACTTTACAGAAGAGAGGACAGATTTACCTACTAACAGAAAAGGTTTTTCAACACCATGGTGGTGAGCATCTTTCTTTAGCTGCCTTTCTTCCATAGTTCCCCTGTGGCGATTGTACAGTATGCCACAGTCCTCCTCCTACCCTGACTTTCTTACATGGGCAGCTACATTCCTCCAGGCTTCTTCATGGAAGACCACACAGCTTTATTTCTGGTGAGTAAATAAAGAATAATCAAGGACTATGAGGATGGACCCAAAAATTCCCATTTAGCTGCTTTACCTACAAGAGTCTCAAGAAATTCACCAGAAGCGATCAAATGTGTAGATTCACCAGCTCACTCACAGCTGCCTTGAACCTTTGACCCTACTGGTACAGACATATCCTGCTAACTTTACTTCCAAAATGTCTTTATTTCTACTCAATAGCAGCAAGAACTGCTCTCATGTTTTCACAGATAAATGAATTCTATACAAAAGCATTCCATGTCGATAGGTAGATTCAATTGCTGTTAAGGTGGGACAAGCATGATCATGTCAGCTTTGCTTGTTTTCTTCATAGATTTTGATTACAGTGATCCGTGTGCTATACACACAAAATATCTAACACTTTAAATCCCTTATAGCTCTTAGGTCATCAGTGAAAGCAATTGCACTTTAAATACACAGCAGAAATGGCAAGAAGAAAAACATTACAGCAGAGTTGAGAGAGGTGGTATAAGAAGTAAAAAGGAAGACGAGGACACTAAAACAAAAGATGTTCTAGCAGTGTAGAATATTTTTTCCTACTGTTTTCCATGTCTGACCTTTTAATCCTGTAAATATCAAGGAGGAGATGATGTAATTAAAATTATGCTCAGACTGAGAAACTGCACTCTAGGATTCCGTTAATCTTTTCTCGTATTTTTGTGAGATCTATACATGCACAGACAGAAAGACACACATACATACAAAGTGAGCAGTAGGAGTATTTTTCTTCCCTTAAAACAGATCTCATGTACATTTTGCATATGCAAATAATAATGGGTGCTATTTAGTTTTCACACAAGCAAGAAAGCTAAAACTCACAGCTGGATTAAAAAATCCCCACAACATTTTTCTTCTGTAATCAATCTTTACAAAGATCAAATCTTTACAAAGATCATCCTCCTTTACAAAGATTATCCTCAAATCTTTACAAAGATCATGGAAACACTTGCTAGGGCTCGGAACAGTCCTGAAAACTATAGATGAGTTTAGCTTTGTCTTCTGCTTATAGAGGTTTCAACTTCAAGCTTTACCTTTCTGGTTCCAAGTTCAGCACTGATATTGACGTACTTCAAAATGGTGCTGCCACAGATCCCTTGAGGCTGCCCCTTCACTCTTCAGGTCATCATCTGTCACATGAAGGTGGAGGCCATGGGGATGATGGAATCCTCTCAGCCCCAGGTGTCTGATCTGTCTATTTAGTGCCCCAGGAAAGGTGAGACCCTTGTGCCTGACCAGTCTGTCAGCATCCCATTACAGGGACCCTTCACTGAACAGTCCCACTACATCGGAGGGCAATTTGACTGCCTTGTTCAGGCAAACACACCAACAGCTTTAGGGGGTCCCCTCAGCAGGTCTTCCTACTTTGATTAAATGTGGTACCTGCTGCTGGCAACCGCTAGCGCCCACAAAGGACTCACACCAACAGTTTACAGAATAACACTCTTTTATTATGAAATCGTGACAAGTTAAGATTTGTGACTGCTGGTGATAGGGACTGCCTGCAAAAACAAGCTTGAGGTTATATACAGCCAAACTATATACAACCACTTAACTACTATTGACAGCTAGAATGAGTTAGTTATTTAGTGTGCATAAGCCAAAGTTCTTACCCAGCAGGCACCCCTGTGGGGGAGAAGGCAGAAGTTCAGCCTGTCAACTGATCCCAGAAGCTGCGATGGAGTCTTCCCTAACTTCTCTCATTCATTCACTTTTTATACTTTACTTTCAGGTGGAGCTTGAGTGACTCTAGTCATACATTCTTTCATTATTGATTGGTGTTAACTGCTCTCGCTTTCATTAAAGACATAGTTAATAAGAAATAGAAAACACATGCTCGGTGAGGGGTGGTTGTGCCTTGGAGGTGGGTAACTTTGGTATGGAGGTGTGTGCTACTATTATAATGAGGTTATAATGAGCAAGGTTCATCTAAGGAGAATAGTTTTGCCACAGTTGTCGGCCCAGCAATGGACATCTTCTCATATGTTTTCCATTTGACAGCTGCTGTGCAGCTTATCGGCTCTGTGGTACCATCAAGTTCCCAGTCCCGCAGGGAGCACAGCAGCGCCTGGGCATCTTGTCTCCACTCCGCTCCACCCTCCACTGCTCCTCTAGGACAGCAGGTTGTGTCTCCTGAGGAACCGTGGTGGAGTAGATTCCATGCATGCCAACCGTCCAAAAGTGGCAACTGTATTTTTCCCTAAAAAGAGTGTTATAATACTACAACTTCTATTAGCTCCCAATTTTCCCCCTTCAAGTAATTTTCCCACATCATCAAAACAATTTAAAACCAAACCCCCATTTTTTCCCCTTTTCCCCAGTCCTCAGAAAAAAAACTACAAGCAATGGTGAACTTGCAGTAAATGTAACCTTGAGTAGAAGTCCACTTGGAAACACTCAATAGAAAGCTGTCATTCATTATTTGAGCTAGCTGCTGGCATCTTTAATGTGATGTCTATTCAATCATACTTAAAATTGTGTCTTAAAAAGAGGGAAGGGGGCATTTCAGAGGATACAGATCAGAGATTTGTGAGAAAAAAAGTGCAGTATTCTGTGAGACCACTTGGAGAAAGACAACACTGAAAATCTTCAGAAAATTCCTGCTGGTGGGTTTAATCTGACACATTGTAGAAATGATTCAAATTATTCTAGGGAAGAGTGGATCCTAGTGAATAAAGACTTGAGATGTATGCAAATGTCTTGCTTTTGGAAGATGGTATTTAGTACTGCAGAAACAGAAATCTACCTGTAATGAACTACATTGCCAAACGAACTGCAAGTCTAACTAGCAGCCCACTGTAAGCAACTTTTAAAAAACAGCCTTTCCTTAGGACATGCACCGCTAGGTTGTCTGATTAAAAGCAAGATAGCATTTCTCATTTTTCTAATGCAAAAATCAAGTTTATACTCAAGTAACTTAAATACCACATCCACAGCAGCAGGACTGACTTGCTTTAAGCCACTTGCATGCAGGAGATAGAGCAAGCACAGTTTTGGCAGGGGCTTCTCCAATGCATATCCTGACCTCAACAGCTCAGTACACACAAAAACTGAGGAAGCAAAAATTTCCTCTCATTTTTCCTTCATCTCTTAGACAGATGCTGTCCAGTTTACTGAATGCCAGACAGATACAGTACAGGTGAGAGACTCTGCTCCTTGCTCGATTCATCCTCTTGAATACTATGAAAATCAGCCAGCAATATAAAGAAAAAGGGTGGTCTGCAACTCTGCTCCATGTGCAAATTCACCCTCCTTCCATAGCCCCATGCAGATCCTTTTCATTCTCACACAAGATGACTGCAACTTGACACATCTCCATAAGAAGAAAAGCTGACATTTACCTGCATCACTAATCACTTTCTGCTCATAAAGCTCCTCTATGTCTAGCTCACTTTGACCTGCATTTCAACTAAACGTTGGAGATGCTATTAAAATCAGACTATGTCTTTTCCTCCTGAGGTGATATTCCTGTTACACACAGCACAGATGATGCCATGCAGTGCAAGAGAGCCCCAGAATCAATGCTAAATCCACATACCATGTTTGGTAAGATGCTTTGTTAAGCATCTGAGATAATAGGTCAAGCAGGTTGTCTGGGAAGCTAAATCCAACGAGTTCACCTCTCCACCTGGTATGAAATTTATGCCCCTTCTAGCCTTGCAGACCAAAATGTGATTCCAGGCTGTGTTGTGTTGATGAGCCACTGGCACTAAGGACTTTGTCCCTGGGCCAGCAAGGCAGGAGTCACCCTCTGTTCTCCAGCTAAAGTACGATAGTAGGCTCTTTGGTGTCTCCTTGCTTTTCAGGATCCCCTTGACCATTAAGGTAAATCAGGCTGAGGACACATATTGAGGGTGTCCCCTTCAAGAGCTTTGTGTGTACAGGTCAGTGCAGTAGCACCAGTTGCCTCTGGAAGGTGGGCAGCAGACAGGGAAGGAGAGTGCTCTGCCACCCCACATCCCACCAGCCACCACTGCAGTGTGAACCCACTACATACAAACTGTCAGGGCTTTTCCTCACAGCAGTGCTAAACTACTTCATGACTGAATATGATGGCTGGGCGTAGACCAGCATATACTGGACCAGTCACCAGACCAAGCTGAAATCAAACTAGGCAAGAAGAACTCCTTGCACCATAACTCTGTGGGACATGTGGTCTTTGCAGGGTGCTCTGTGTGTGTCACCAAACTTACACACCCATTGAGATAAGGGTATCATAGAATCATAGAACAGTTTGGGCTGGAAGGAACCTTTAAAGGTCATCTAGTCCAATCCCCTCATGTATTCCAACCCCCTAAAGGGGGCAAAAAGTCTGTGTCATGGTAGTTTTCTCAAGATCTACACTAAGGACAAATGTTTCACTATAGACCGATTTGGTAGTGATTTCACTCAACTGGAAAAAAACCCAAGTTTCAGTACCCAATTTAAAGCCAAGCCAGATTTGATGCAGCTGCATGATCACTTCATTTGGGTGGTAGGATTCATAAAAAACCCTAATTTTCATGGGAGCTTCTAACACAGATATATTTGATATTTCTTCAGTGGCTCACTTTAGTTGCTTAACTGTTCTTCTCATGAGGCCAGCATAATTATGAACTGCTTTGAAAGTAGGCCCATCAGTGCCCTAGGAACCTCAAAAATTACTGCTTTAATTTTATACTTTGTGACAAATAGGCACAATGCCAAATCTATACGATTGGTTGGCCAAAGTATGTTTTCAAACTGTTTTCCAACCCTTCTGTTTTACCAGTCTTTCAATCAGATCTTTATGCAACATGCAGTTTAGTTGGTAATATCTCTCTGGCAGTTCCCTTGCATTATTTAGAAAATTTAATCTCTTTTTTTTTCTTTTTTTTTTTTTCATATTACACTTAAGGATTTTGTTTTGTTTTGTCTCCAGGTTTAGAAGGTGATATTATGTACTGTAAGTATTGAATATAAATTAAGTGGCTGCATTCTGTTCTTGAAGATTGTTTTCTCACTCTGTCTATGGGCTGCCTGTCTCACCCTTTGTGAGTCCCGCTTTTTATCTGTCAGTATCATCTATTTTAGCATCTTAATAATGGAGTAGCCTGTAATCAATATAAGGGATACTTTTCTGGTAGTTGTGGATCATTTTTCACAAAACTGAACTTCTTAGCCTTCTGAGAACACTCTGTGATTACTTGTTGCACAGTAACAAATGGAATGAAGTAATTCCACATACATCAAAATACTCCAAAACCAGATGGGCACTAGTAAATTGCAAGGGTATAAGAATGGAAGTAGCAGAGTTTTTTTGGGAAAAAAAAAAAAAAAAGTAATCATTTTTGCTAGACAATATATTTTCACTAGCAGATTCAGGAGCCCTTTGAGCAGCCTGAAGCAACACAGATCTGTAGATATATAAAAGCAACTGAATGTCCTTTAATGAAGGTAAACAGTGATGATACACTCTCCCCTACGTACCAGGGTTTTCCAATTTACAGACACATGATTACTGACACCAAACACAAAATTTCTGTTCAGTGAATACACATCTTTTTCTTTGAAAGGTTCTTATTCCACACTTACAATAGTAATTTTGTCTGCATGCAGAAAAGGAATAACCATGAAGACTGGACAAGTGTTGCTTAAGGAAGAAGGTTAGAAAGAAGGTCAACATGAAAGCTTCTAAACACACTGCAACAGGTATTACTCCACAGGCTCACACATCCCGTCTCCTGCTTTCGAGCATGGCTGGTTGCAGAGAGCTGGAGATGAAGCAGACAGAGGTATAGAGCTCTTCTCCTTGTAAATACTTCCAGTAGCACAGTGACTTCCTGAACCAGAAGGTCTATTCAGACACACCTTTTCATTGTCATAAGTGACTATTGTTAAAAAGTTGTATAATAATAAACAGGAATCCCTCCATATTTTGACCATCATTAAAACATCCTGTGATACTGCAGTTACTTGTATGTCAAGTTTGAGTTTATAAACCTGTTGCCAGAGCATCTTTAGGGACCTCCTCATCCTTGTAGTGGGAGAATAGCATTAGTTTTCTCTTTACTGTGGCATCCATGCCCGAAAAGCCTCATTTATCTTCTCTGAAGTGAACTTTAAGTACAGAAGCCAAGGCGAAATGACAGAGCCTAGAAAGACAAACTGAAAAGCCAATACAAGAGACTTGGGTTGGGTGGGATTCTTTTCCATTTTTGACACTAAATCCCAGTATTACAGCTCATTTTTGGGGGGCACTTGGACTAATGTTACTGCAGTTTCCAAAAGCAAGCACAACAGACAAAATTTATCCCATAAATGGCCCATAAATAGATTCTGAGAAAGGTAGTAACAGCTATCTACCAAAGAAAAAAGGCAGGTGTCCTCCCTTCTTTGTATGTGTAAAAGAAGAGATCTGAATAACCCACAGGAGCTATACAGACACCCTGTGTGTTAATCATAAAACTGGCTTATTAACCATAATAAAGTCACAGGAACATTGTGTACTAACAAGTGCTATTATCACTGTCAAAGCAAAGATACTGCATGAGAAGAACAATGAGGAAAGAAGATGATATATCATCATTCTTGGGAAAAAAATAAAGATGTTCAGTTACATTTCTCTTCTGCTAACTCCTTTCAAAACTAGCCATCGAATAAAATTTTGCCTAGAGCAGCAACAGGGAAAAAAAGCACCATCAATTCTCTGAGAAAAAAAGGGAGCTAGTTTAAGATCAGAAGATACAAATTTACTAAATGTTTTAGACATTTTGAAAAAGTAAGCAATATCAGCAGGTAGACAGGGTTAGAAAAAAACCAATATATCAGCAAAAGATAAAACAAAGAAGAAAAGAAGTGACAACAATTTCACATATTACAGGTAAGAAAAACCTGAATGTATTTCAAAATATCTTCACACACAGTGGTAAGAGAAATAAATGAAGGAAAATCAGGGGATGAGAACAGAAGAGAAGGATATTACAAATCTTAATAATAAAACCTGCCAAGAGAAGGATGAAAGTCAAGGTGCAATGGTTATGAATTTATGCTTACGGAAATGGCTTGCAAGTAATGCATCACCTTCCTCTTAAACTTGGCTAGTGCTAGGTGCTTGACAGGTAGCCACGAGAAATCCTACAGCAAACAGCTGCAGAGTAGCTTGGGTTTTTTTTTGCCTCTGCTCCATAAATTTGGTGGCTGGTTTATTCTCTGAATATGAGTTTATAATCCCGAGCCATTCTCAATGATATAACTAGAAGATCAAATATCACAGTCTTCATAAAAAATAATAATAATCTTAGTCCAGTCTAATGGTCATATGGATGTTCTTTCCAACCACATAAATGTTTCATCATGTCTGATACCTAGTAAACTCTTGTCAGTGACATTTTGTTACAGAGGGTTTAATGGATTAAAAAGTCCTGAAAGGAAACAGTTTTTTAAAACATATAATTTAACTTTAAGATGTATTTACTGAATGGTAGTTGTCAAGCATATACTTTGCCTCGTCAGTCAGTATGATTAGCTGTCCAATGCTTCAGTGCTTTAGTGCATCTCTAATAGGCTATTACTTAGCAAAAAAGAAAGAAAAAATCTTCAATGGTTTGGAAAAAATCATTATCTAGTTTGTTCTGAACCTTTGACACCATGCAGCCTGCATCTTCTGAATTTTGGTTGCTCACTTGATGAAGCCTTTTGTCAATAGCTATTTTGACGAGGATTTACTATTTTCAAAATATTCACAGCTTCTTTTCAAATTGAAATCAATAACAAACATTGAAGAAGAGAGAAAAAAACAGCATTATGCAATCTACCCTGCATTTCCCTTTAGAATAGAAACCCATTTTATACTGGATGGTGTCAGCTGGGAAGGTCTTATGACAAACACCTGCTTTCAAATATATCAGTAACCTCTTAATTGCTAAGTACTTGAATGGGTGGCCAGTAAGAGATGTCTTTCATTTGTCTGGTTGGGGTTTTTTGCCAGAACGTGGCTAGTCTGGGAGCACTGCAGCATGACACAGATGGCTTGTGAACTGTAGCCTTTAAAAATCATCAACAAGAATGTCCTTTTATCTCTTGAGAAGCAAATTGTCTGCTTAATGAGTAACAAACAGATAATACATCTTATTACTGGTGTGCTTTGAAGTTATTTCAATAACACAGAGGAAAATTATGTATTATTTTTCTACTTGCAGTGGTTTGGTTTTGTTCTGTTTTCTGTACAAGCATTCAGCGCAGGCAGGAATGCATATTATATTTCTCTAGACAGATACTGTTTCAAAAGAAAGTCTCATACTGGCACATAATGCAACTTCTCTTTTTTTTTTATTTTTATTTCTAACATAGGTAAATCTTCTAGACTGGGTTCTCAGAATTTGTCACGGGTGGCATTTGGTTAATTTGTTCATTGTTTGCTATGGCCTATACTGTGCCTTCTGCAACGGTGCAGCTGGACTGCAGGGAGGAAGCCTTAGTCCTGGCAGCGGTGCTTTGAATCAAGTTGATCCCCCTGGACAGAGTGCAAGAGTTTGCCTAGTGTGAAAACAACAAAGCGTGCCAGGAGCAAACGGCTTCCCAGGGACAGAGACAGGCAGAAGAGAGAGAGGTGTCAAGCAAACATGGAGGTGGAAGCTGCTGGCAAGGAGGAAACCTAGAGCCACACCTCCAGAAATGGTGGAAAGACTTCTCTGGATACACAGGCAACTCTGCAGTTCACTGCACATGGGAAGTCCTTGGGAGTTGTTAAAAACAACCCTAAAGAGAAAGAAGCTGTCTGACAATGAACTGAGGTACAGACTCTTACCTTTGCTTTACTCATTGCCCTGAGCACTGGTTTAATTAATTCTTGGTCTAGTTCATACTCACATAAAACATAGCTTCCAAGATTCAAAGTTAGATGTTTACTTTTGTGTGATGTCTTCAAGGTAAAAATATAGACAGTTACCCTGGTCAACAAGGGATACCTATAGCTCTTGACTGTTTTTAGTTAACTCCTTAGCCTTTTGCCAAGACAGTTTTGGCAGTAAAAAGGTAAGTGTGGGGTAGCCAGACACACAGTCAGCTTTCCTAGCTATTAATGGTCAAAGGCAAAGCTGATTTTGCATTAAGACAGAACAGCTTGATTTCATCAGTTTAGAACAGACAAAATGTAGGAGAAAAAGAATCCCTCAAAAAGCAAAAAAATTAAACATCATTCCTATGAGAACTGTAAAGCACTGGATTATCAATCAGCCAAGACACTCAGGACAAGAGGCTGGTAAAGCAGCAGGATAGCAGCTGGTGAAGTGAGTTTTGCCAAGAGCACACACAAGTCCTGGTTTCAGCTGGGATAGAGTTAATTTTCTTGGTAGCTGGTGCAGTGTGTGTTTTGGCTCTGATGTGAGACCAATGCTGACAGCACACTGATGGTTTTGGTTGTTGCTGGGTGACGTTTATACTAAGTCAAGGGCTTTTCAGCTTCTCAGGCCCTGCCAGCGAGAGGGCTGGAGGGGCACGGGGAAACTGGGAGGGGACACAGCCAGGACAGGTGACCTGAACTGGCCAAAGGGATGTTCCATACCATGGGATGTCATGCTCGATATCTAAAATGAGGGAAGAAGAAGCAGGAGGGGGGGACATCTGGCATTATGGCATTTGTCTTCCTGAGTTTTAACCATTACGTGTGATGGAGCCCGGCTTTCCTGGGGATGGCCAAACACCTGCCTGCCCGTGGGAAGTGGGGAATGAATTCCTTGTTTTGCTTTGCTTGTATGTTCAGCTTCTGCTTTACCTATCAAATTGTTCTTATCTCAACCCTTGAGTTTTACATTCCTTTCTGATTCTCCTCTCCATTCCTCCGGGTGAGGGGGAGTGAGCGAGTGGCTGCGTGGTGCTTGGTTGCCAGCCGGGGTTAAACCATGACACCTTGCAACAGTCTTTCAGACACACTGTAGACAGGACACATGTCATATTTTTCCACTTTTTGTTAAAGTAGGTGATCTATGGCTTTTTAATTCCCACTGAGACAGGAGACCACACTGGAATCTTGGGTACCACAGTAAGACCTTTCTGTGGAGTATCTGAAGAAGGTAGATGACATACAGTCTATGAGTGGACACATTTAACTTCATCCTATCACCCCTTCAGCTGTCAGACTAGAGCGCACGTGTTGGGAGAAGAGGGTGGGTATTCACAACATGCAGATTCATTACAACCTGTTTCAAATTGCTGACTGACAGACTTTATCTGGCATTGAAACTCAGAGTGGGCTTCTTACCTGTGATAGCTGATTTGTCGCTGTTGCCACAGAAGTTGTAGAGGAAACACAGAGCTGCACCACGGTAGCCACTGAGACCTGATGACAACAGTTGTTCATGGAGTAGAAAGAATGAGTAGCAGCAGACAGGCCTAGCGTATCAGACCTCTGGCACCTTCAGAAGTTATATGCTATGAGCTTCACTGAATCAGCCTTCCACTTCCAAATTTTCAGGATACTGTGGGTTTGCAAAAAATGTTTGATAAGATACGAATTGTACCCACACAGAAAAAGAGGCTATCCTAGTAGAATGGGAAAATATCTTTTACTGATGAACTGTATCACTGATCAAGTCCTCCTTCTTGCCTTCCTAAACAGAGGCCTCTGATCATACCCTTAAAAAAAAGACAGCTATTCTCTATCAGTTTCTAAACCTTCAGAGAATAATTGCCATTCCCCAAATTCTAAACAGTACTGCCAATGAAAAAGCTTTAATGCACTAAAAGTCTAAGAAGCCCAAATACTCCTGTCATTTCATTATCTTCATGAATTAAGATTAGATCATGAATACTAGATTCAATACTAGAATGAAGATGAAGATCATGAATACTAGATTTACCATATAGAAAGGTGGAATTTTAGAAGCTCAACAGAGGCTAACAATCTTTTTTTTTCGTTTTCTTGATGTTTTTAGGAGTACAAAGTGAATTAAAGAAGCTACAGAGCAAAACAGAGATGATTCTAGGAGGAATTTGTATGTTTCCTTTTTTCAATAATAGACCCACTGTGAGGCCACAAAATTGAAGACTTGTGACATAGGTGACAATATAAGTAACTCATTAGTAAATAAGAATGAGTTTTGGATGATATCTTTCATAAGATGAGAAACCATGAAGCTGAAGTTATTCCACTTAATATTTCAACTGAGCAAACAACCATGTTAAGAGTTTTACTCCTATGAATACTACCCTTATCAAAACATTATACAAAACCCCCCAAGCTGTCCTTGAATATCCGCAGGTTTGGAAGCAGAGCTGCCTGATGAGGAGTAGTGCCAGAGGGCATGTACAGAGAACACCACTGCTTATACTGATGACACTGCGGGAAGCATCCTACTTACAGTGAATTCTGTCAGGAAATACAAGTCAGCCACCAAGGTCAGATGTTGATTTTCTGCCAATATGAAAAGGAGCTGGAGAAAGAGGCTGGAAAGGTGACAACATGGTCAGGATGCTGAAGGACTAACACTTCTGGAGAAACATCCAAACGGGAAGAAAACAAGAAAGCTCTTCCCTTTAAGGGACCACAAGATTTTGGTCTAGTCAAGTAGAGCTCCTTTAAGAGAGGAAAGTTGTCTGAAAGAAATAATTATTTGCCCCACTAGCAATAGGACAAAGTATCTCCCACAGAGCAGCAGTTGCCACTTCTCTCAGCCTTGAGATCACACTCAACTTCTGTGACTCCCCACTTCCCACTCTTGGATCAGGAATCACTGCAGTAAATATCCTCCAGAAAAGTATCTTTTCAAGGTGGTTTCCCTCATCCAAAATGAAAAACTGCAGGCATTTTCCACCCTTTGAAATCCAGGTAGGAATTGTTTCTCCCTTGAATTTCAGCAATATAAGCAATCTCCTAAAGGAATAGGAATTAGTCTTCAAGTGTGTCAACTGACCACCGTAAGCTGAGGACACCTACAGAAGACATGAACTTTGAAGAAAGTATTAACTCCTGTAATATGATGTAGGTAGGGGACAGAGTTTCACTCAAACCGTGCTGCACAAAGACCTGACCTTTTTATCTTTGGTGTAGAGGATTTAGCTCTCAATGGAGGTAAGCTTAACTGAGGTCTTTTAGTAATTCAAAACTCGTTCCTTCACATGGCTTCTTTCTAGCGAAGAAATAAAAAGTTCAGTAGGAAAAAGTAAAGTACAAAGTTAAAGTCTGGTTGCTGAAGGCACTGAAAAATCAAGGTGTCATGGCTGTGGATGTCAGAAATGCTCCCAGCAGCTGAAAGGAAAGGTCAAGAACTGATCACTGATAATTTTTAGTGGCCTTTGGCCTCTTCCTGAGATCTCTGCTTACTTTAAAAGAGTAGTATAGGGCTTGCCAAGGAAAACAGAAATGCAGAGAGTCACAGTCGAGTAGAGTTGGCAGCATGTGTCCCCAGAAACAAACATTTTAATGAACACTTCAATGCCATTCCTATACTCAAAGCTTTATAAAAGGCACAGCTAACTGTGTGTCACAAATATGATAATAAAATGCAGCCAAATCACAACAGAGTCAAATATTAGCTCTGTAAACAGTAAAACAAACAGAATATTTTTAGTCCTTTTTCTGAACCACAAAAGAGACTGGAGATTCAATTGGTAAAAAGCACTTATTATCCTGATTCAAGGAATACAAGGATACCTCAGAAAACGTACACTGCAAAAAAGGCAGCCTGTCCATATGCATTCTGGCAAGGTCTCAGCTTTTTGGCTGACTTGACTGAAGGAACCAGCATAATTAGAACCCCTGAATAAAGTTAGGTGGTGTTAGCAGTAATAGCTCATTCTTTAGACAGATAAAGAACTAGATTGTGCTGTAAGGAGAAAGCAGAAGCAAATGAGGACACTGAGAAATACGATTGTGGGGCAACCAGAAATTATTTAAACTCCAGGAAGTAAACCCTGTGTTTTCAGCTATCTTGGATTCAAAAAGGATTTATAAATAAAGTGAGGAAGCTTGCCTGCTGCAGGCCTCTGGGATATCAGAGTGTAAGTGCACTACCCCTCTAGCGCAGAAAGGACATAACCATTGTGCAGAGGCACAAAAACTTCAATTCCTTTCAGACACATTTAGCTATTATCCATACTGAAGTACTAACCTTTCTCACCTTTGTGCCTCCTTGCGAAGCATGGCAGGAGGCCAGTGAAAGGATGTGTTTAATGATACCAGAGTCTATTTCAAAACTCAAAGACTTTAGAGACTACAGCAGTCATAACTAGTTCCACACACAACATGTCCCAGAGGAGCTTGAAAAGTGGGGACAATAAAGGAGGAATGCAACACAAACAGTGCTCAGGAAATGTCACAGTAAAAGGATGGGAGTTTGAAGAGAGAAAAATTTCCCCTCAGAGCAACAGATGACCTGCTTACCCTCAGCACAGCATTCAGAGTGCAGTATACAGCCATTTCATAACCCCTCAAAATAACTACAATGAATCACATTGAGCTTTTATATCTATGCCTGTACTCAGGCTGTCTATCAGCTCTCTTTTACTTCCCTGCTGTGTGCCAAATGCAACATCCTAGAAACAATACTGCCTGCTTCACCTGGTGCTACATAGACAGACTATGAGGTCCCTTGTACTTGAAGTGTAGTGACCCACTAACTGGAATCACAACGATAGGTGCAGGTCATACCCAGGTTTTCCTTTCTCTGTACCCTTTCAGAATAAAATTAGCATCATTCTCCAAAATATCTGTTATAATGGACACTGGAATGAACTATTACAGTGTAAGCTACCCCCCAGGGGCATCCTTTTCCTCATCCATCACTAGCAGAGTTCACTGTGCCCCAAGAAAGCAGGATGCTGCATTTTGCAGCTGGAGTTCACAGCAAGGGGACCAGATCTGCAGCGAACAGCTCTCCCTGAATCAGAAAATGTCCCTTTACAACATGCCAGCAGAAAGATTAGCTCTGTTCAGAAGTGTTTAAGGTTATCAGCCTGCTCTGTAATACCTGAGTGATGTCCTGGCTTTTTTTCTGTAACTGTTACAAGGTGCTATTCATCACTAAAGGTTAGTAGCTGGAGTTTAACATCACCCATAAGGAAAAAAAACCAACAAATATGCAAACAGTCTATCTCACATTTCTAAAAAAGTCTGATTTTGGTCCTTGCTCTCTTAAAGAGGTTGCTCATAATCAGACTTGTTCACAACACAAGCCAAAATTTTCTACAGATGTGAGTCAACTATACTCTTGTTATCACCTTTTTCAGCAATGGATGAATTCTGATTGTTATAAATCTGGAGCACTGAGGATACTAACCCTCACTGCTGGCATCTTCTGAGGAGGTTCAATGCCACAGCATAGTCTTTGTCTTCCTAACAGTACCCACAGTGTTACGCTGCATGATGCGCACGTCAAGCACTTGACACAAAGCTCCTCCAGAGGTTCTGTGTGTGGGATGCCATACTAATTCCAGAGGCAGCCAAGGGACACGGGTATTTTCTCCTCCACAGCCCTGTCAGCGTGATCTACATGAACCAAAGATTGTGGGGAAGAAGGGTAGTAAAAAATGGTACCAGGGAGTCTGTGATTTCTAGTGACAGCACTGTGATGCTTAATTGCACTTACTGATCATTTCCAGAGGCTGCAAGCTCTGAAAACACACACACGCAAGCACAGAGGAAAATCTGGCAAGTTTAATAGATTATTAAAGGAGGTTTGCTATAGGGTTTATCCACAAGGTCTCATCTCTGCATCTGAAGACACCATGTGAAAAAGTGGAGTTGCCACAAAGGAAATATTAACTCCTTCGTACTCATGGTGATCAATTAGGTCTGGAGAAGGAACCCATCTGCACTGCTCCCAGCTGCTTGACCTTGCCACCAACACTGGCCCACCTTGCTATGGCCCCCTCCTGCTCTGTCTTCCCTACTGGCTCTCAGATCCTCTCCCTTCTCCCAAAAACTAAACACGGGGCTGGGCAAAAAGCATGAGTCACCAGTTACCAACGGGTCACCACCTCTGCTTCCTCCTCAACCGCCCTCTCAGTTGTCCAGTGCCTAACATGGATGCAGACACCTGTATTTGCCCTCTTTTCCAAACAACATAGCTGCTTCTTATCCTGCCTGTAGATAAGGCACTGTCTTTTAGTGTTACTGTACTCACAGCTGAGCAGCAGGACTCCTTCAAGGCAGCACAACTTGTGAACATAGTGCAGGTGTCTTATTAACTGAGGTTCTCTGTAAAGATGCCCAAAGTTTGTTGCTGAGCCAGCCAGCACAGGATTTAATACACAGAGTTGTAATCTCATGTACCCACAGGCTGACTGGCTTCCTTCCCACAGCTATGGGGTGCCACCATCCTGGGACTGCCCCGTGCCCCTCTTTGCTAGCCCCAGAGCCAGCAGCCTCTCACAAAGGAGTCCATGTGTGGTACACTCTTGTCTCCCTGATCTGCCAACCTGCCCTCCACATCAGCCTCCCTTCTCCTGTCACTCTGTAAGGCACAACAGCCACCCACTGACCCTGTCCCCAGAATCCGCTCCTGAGTTTGGGCTTGAGCAGTGATGGGGAGATCACAGAACAAGTGACACCTCCCCATCCCTGCTTTCCTTTGATGCCCACTGACACCCCCCACACACACTTGCATTCCCTGTGCCTACCCCTTGTTCTCTTTCTCTCCAACACTGATTCAAAACAGAGCCATAAGACATTGTACCTCATCTCACCCTTTTTCCTTCCCATTTCAAAGGAAAAGCCTCAAGGAGCTATTCTGGATTTTAAAATAATTTATGAATAAAATGGAAGTTTGCCTGCTGCAGGCTCTGGTAGATCAGGATGTATGATCCATGTGTAGACTTCTCAGGAGTGGATTAAACCACCTCGCATCCTGGATTCTGTTCTTGGGCTGTCATTTGACCATGACAAGTACCTTGTTTACATGACTTTCTTTGTTCAACGGCTTTTCAGTTTTCTCAGATCTCCTCTCTTTTGTTTCAAGCAAGAGGAGTTCAAGAACCTAACCCTGAATTTGCCATTAAAACTATATTCATCAAGGCTTGTTCTCCAGCTGTTCTCACAATTCTCAGCTGTTATCTGTATCTTACTTTGATAGGTGATGTGCAGAAACACAGTAGAAGACACATCTGAAAATCTAAATAAACAGAATGGGGTGTGAGGGAGGGCGGGGAATGCCAAAACTCCGTAAAGGATGCGCTGCTGACACTTTTACAGCTGGAGAACTAAGACAACAGGATAGGCAGAGGATGACTGTGGGATAAAACTAGTGTTAACTCTGATCTATCTGCTCTCAACCCTGCACCTGCATGCTACGTCCCCAGTTATCAAGGCTCAAAAAGAAAGTCTGAGGTTGCAGTTCTCAAGCCTGTTTGTGTAAATAAAATTGATTTTGGATCAACATCTCATTTGTGAAAACACTGGCCACAGTTCTCACAATTCCATTTCCAGCATCAGCTGTTCAGATCCCTTGTGACTTTCAACAGAAACCTGTATCAGGTTTGGTTTTGGCAATTCTGAAGACCAGTAGGTCCATTAAGACCTTAAATATTAACACAGAGCTGAGCAAATGTTGAGTCCATCAGGAATGACAGCTCTTGTACTGGACTGAAGGCATTTTTTACGGCTTGTCATAGAGATTTTAACAGGGGAAGGCATCTTAACTGTTTACTCTGATACTGCTTCTTCTGATAATACTGGAAACGTATTCCTACTAATCCAAGCATCTGATCACATCATGGTCAGAGCATGGGTACTAACAAAAACAACTAGAAATTCCAGTCTTGGATAAGAACTGTGACTTCACTTTCGATTAATATAACTGATTACAAATATCTTAAAAGAAGCATGATAAATATCAGATCTTGCATTTTTCTCAAAATCCTGAAGTAATTTTTTTTTCCCATAGACACACAGACTTCTTTAAATGTGAAAAAAGGAATAAAATTTTTTTTGTTTTAATCAAAGCTCTGCAAGTGGTATTAGAAACAATGAGTACTCCAGAAGAGGCTATGTCTGACTAATACAATTTATAGTCCAGACAATGTTGCTTCATCCCATATTCCTACTGCTTCAGGATTTTTCATCCATGGCAATGCAATGGATGTTGCTTTCTGGGGACTGCATCATTAGCTGGTGTTCCTGCAGCTGTTCTAAGACAATGAGTCTCATAAATGAATTTTACAAAAATAACAAACTTCTGCTAACCTGCTGCTGAATACTCATAAAATAGCACACAAAAACTGTCATTCCATTGAAAAGGAGGCACTCTTCAAAAGTTGCTAAAAAGTTATACCCTTTTTTCAGATGAAAAAATATGCAAACCACCAAGAATTTAAACTATATGTATCTGTAGCATATAAAAAAAATATCTGTTGCTTCAGGATTTGAATTATATATATACACATACACACAAATAATATAAATATGCATGTGTATATATAAAATTTAAATTTTAAATATAAATATATAAAATATGTAATATATATAATTTGCATTTTATATATGCATACATACAAAATTTTAATCCAAAACCAATAGGAATTTATTTTGTTTTTTTTTTTTTTCATTTTCAAATGCTGTTTTGTTATTAAATTTGACAAAAATTAATCTTAAGAACCCATTCTTCCCAAAACAAAAAGCTGCCATTTCAGCTAAAATCTTGACAATTTTGGAAACTAAAACCAGAATTCGTCCTGTTCCCAACCTCATCTTGGTTATGAGACTCAAGAAAAGCTTTGCTTGTCATGTTGAGCACTCAGATTTTCTTAGGATATACGCTCATAACCCACCTGATGAATTCTAATTTAATGAGTCAAAATGACTTGATTGCTTGCAAGCAAGCATATACCACATCATATTTATAAAGTAGGGTGTTCAGTGATATGGCCAGTTCAGAACCTGTTTTTGAAACTGGCCTAATCTGAGTTATCTTCTTTGAATATGGTACGGCAAAACTGCACAGGCTTTCCAAAAGAAGTCCTACATAGTGCTGTGACAGAAAGCAAAATGGTAGATTAACTCATCTCTTTTGATACTCACAAGAACTGACTAAACTCAGATTTTGGGCAATATACATCCTTAAATAATATTCACCCTCATCTGTGCAATATGTTTTATCACTGCTCACACAACATTTGCATTTTCCATGCCCTCATTACGTCAGTGGGATGTCGTCATCCTCTGACTAGTATAGCCAGCGCTGCTTCTTTGTCATCTCCAATTAATAACACCTTGTGCTAATAACCTCTTTCTTTGGAAGTGTGTATGCTTACAATTAATGCAATCACATTTCATCTGACTTGCTTTGCTTCATTCTTCAAACTCATTTGATGTTTCTTGTATAAAACCCCAGGCTTCTCAGAGCAGACAGTATTTCCCAACTACACATCATCATCAAATGTAATTAACACAGTTTTCTGTGTAGAGGTCATGAAAGGAAGGAGAGGAGGAAGGGAGGGAGGGAGCGAGGGAGGGAGGTAAGCCCAAGAAAAAGAAGTACATTTTCTTTTCCTTTCTTTAATGCACTGGAGTGCATAGGATAAGATGAGCGGAAAAGATGAGGAAATGTTGAAAAGGATGTTTCAACATATTATTGTCGCAAATGTCCCTATTAAAACAAAGAAACCCTCATGCTAATTGTGGTAGGGTGTTCTGAGCTCACAGCAGATCTTTAAAAAAAGTGGAAACAAACACACTGGAGAATAATGTATCTACCATATTCTATCTTTGTTCAAATATACACACAATTGTAAAACAAAAGGCCACTGCCAGTCACAACAAATGGCTTGTATGTTTCTTTAAAAGTTGTGGTTCCTAGAAACAAGAAAGCAACTAAGAAAAATGGAAAAAAAAATTGCTTTGCCTAGGGCATAAAACAGGAACTAAAAAAAAAAAAAAAAAAAAAAAGAAACAGTGAAGAGGAAAAAAAAGTGTTCTACCACACTGAGAATAAAACAGGTTTGAGTGCAAGTGAAACTAATTTTTCAGTAGAAATGCTAAATATAACTATGCCAAAATATTTTGTATAAACTGTGCTAAATTTCAGTATAAGAGATCAGTTTAAAATATTTAATTTTATGAAAAGTATTTTCTTATCCAAGGGAAAGGTCACAATTTACATCTTCTCTAGAAATCAGTAAGAGTCATGTAACCTTCCATCCATACTAAGCCATGGTCAGACCACTGGCATAAATTCCTATCCAATCAGCAATGGCTATAAACCAAAATTGTTAATATATTGATATAAGCACTAAAATGTCAATTAAATGCAGGTTTAATAAGCCTAATATTGACCATTTCATCATTTGCAATGAATCATTCACAATGTTCCTTGAAGAGACAGTTCTGTACACATCTTCATATGGGAAAAATTACAATAGAGAAAAATGCATTAGAAAACATTTTTTGCAGAAATGTCTTTGGTTTGTTGGCTGGGGTTTTTTGGGTTTTTGGGGTTTTTTTTGTCTATATTGGACAGTTGGTTTTGGTCATAAAAGGAAGACTATCTCTTTTTTCCTACATATCATTCTCCTTCTGTTGGTATAATGTATTTATCTTAAAAGATTTTAAAAAAAGGTCTGTCACATATGCTCATTATCTAGTACTACAAACCTGAGATGATCCCTAAAAATATTTCAAAACATATAAACTTCTTTTGAGAGATGTGCTTCGGAATTTTCACCATCACAGGACAGCTCAAACAAAAAAAACCCCGTGCAGTAAGTTTTTTTCCTAGAAATTTCTTAATTTCTAGCATGAGAAATCCGTTTATAGTTTCCTCCATCTCCACCAAGACAAAGAACCCTTGTGTGGTTCTATGCACTTCTTTCTTACTTCTTACAGCACTGGTTATAAGATGCATTTGGTTTCTGGACGTTCTTCTGTATTGCTGAAGCTGGAACCACCACCCTCCAGGATTTTACATCTCTGGGAAGCTAGCCAAGGGTTTTTAAACCTTGCTGGGCCACTGTGCTGTTATAACCTCTGGACTGGAGTACTCAAGCAGATGCAACTTGACACTCTAGCCTCCCAGAAGCCACAGCAACTGTGTGGTGGTGCGCTTGATGGAATGGCTTTTGTCATGTGCAACTTCGTTTTGACACAGCAGAACTTTAATCTGCTTTCAAATGCAGTTTGAAGGTTGTTCCCCACCCCCACCCCACCCCTTAGAAAATCTCATGTGATTAGTTATCTCAAAAAAAATTGCTCTCTGTGGGCTCTAACATGACAGCAGGGATCAACTGAAGCACTTTCATGCACGACCTACAGCTCATCACCAAGCCTGTGGTCACCAGAGATGACCAGAGACTAATTCCCTTTGAAATTAAAGTGAGTTAGAAGTGTAAAGGGAGACATCCCTCAGAAGCTGAAGGTAAGCCACTTCAGGTAAGCTTATGAAACATCTCCTGCTGTTTCCAAGGGCAGGAGCTTGTGGGCTTATAGTGGACAGGGCACAAGCCACCAGCTGGTAAAATCCCTGTGCTCAATTAATCACGACACTCATTGTTTACAGTCTATGTGGACAATAAGAAGTTGTTTTTACTGAGACAGGCACAGTGACGGGGTTCTAAAAATTACTAAAAAGGATGTCAGGCACCAACAGTCTTTCAATATTGTTCACTAAGAATACATGCAAAGTATCTTTATAACAGAAACAGCAGAACACAATATCTAAGATTTTCCCAAGACCAAAACAACTTTGTTTTCCTTTTAAAATACAGGGAGATACAGTTCTGAAAACACGATCCACTTGCTGTTATGTGCAGGTGACGTTTATGACATGTGGATAAACTATATGTAGATGTCTAAGGTGGGTCCAGGTTAGCAAGAGACATTGACTTGAACTCAGCTTAAACTCAATGCCCAGTGAATGCAACTATTCTGCTTCCAGGTCTGTCTTACGTCCAGCGAGGATGTTACCCATGAGAGGCTAAATATAAGCTAAAAGGACAGTTACTTCATTTATTTCCTTTATCTGGACTATTTGAACTACTCATTTTCCTGGGTAATGAAAGTTAAGTGTAGGAAACCTAGCAATCTCCACTAGAGTACGATGGGATTTTCAAATGGTGCTACTGCTGTCCACAGTAAAGCCACACTGTTCCTTAAAAATTATTTTTAAAATAGTACAACACAGCTACCCTAAGGCTTTACAAATTAATTCAGAAGGTCTTTCACAAAGCAGCAGTGCATTAAACCATGCTGGAGTTGGCTGTGAGCAAGAAAAAAGCTATCAAGCTATAGTCATAGTAGCCATCCTTTATGTAAAATCCTGTTTACAATCTAAGTCACCTGGAACAATGGATAATATCAGAGAACAGTGCATGAGAAATGTGGGGTTTTTTCCATCAGCTGCTCTTTTTTATCTCAAAAAAATGCTTACAGGCTGCTCAGGAAGCATGTGCTATTAGCCTCAAGAGAGTTACAGTTTTTTTTGCCTAGTTGTGCAATTTTCAAAATAATTTCTGCAGTTTATCCAGCATGACATGCTTTTTTAAATGGGTAGCTGATTAGAGGTTGGTTTTTGAAGTAATTAAACAATTTGCTCAACATTTGGAACCAGATTTAGGTGAGTACTTTTAAAATTTCTTTGATTAAGGCGCAACACAAGCAGAATTTGATAGAAGTTGTTGCTGCTTCAGGTGGCAAACGTGGGTAATTGATATGACTCTGGAATTGCCCATCCTGTTACTTAACTCCAGATGCATTTGCAGTTTTAAGGTACCAAATATCAGCAGTGTTTTCCCCTCACAGCTAGCAATCGTTAGGTTTCATTGCAGCCATACATGTCCTCTGTTTTGTCAGGACCAGTGGATTTACAGAGAATTATGTGTTGACAGGAACGATTTCTCAGTACCAGGATTAGTTCTGCAAACTTCCATGAATCCACTGACAATGAGCAACACACTCAATATGAAAAGTTCTCAGATCAGGTGCTAAGGTTTACCCAAATTTTGTTCCTTGAGTTGGCATATCTTTTCATAGTTTTTCTGAGCATATTGTGTTTTATTATCTAGTAGTGAATGGTTATTAAGATTAGCAAAACTACTAAGTGACACTTAATTTCGAGGCCATAAAATTTTAGTGCTCCCTCCTGTATAGCTCTGGCAACTCTAATTCATGAAAAGAAGTTTAACTTCTCTTCCAGAAATAAAACACAACAGTGAAGATCCTTTTGGTTTATGTCTCTGGACTGTCTTTTACTAAGGTAAAGCTTATATACCTTACAGCATTTATCAAATGGCAGTCTTCTGAGAAATAAAGCTGGCAATTAAGTGAGTCTGAAAATCAAATGACTGAAAATTCCAGAGTCATGGTCAATATACTAATTACAATCAAAACAACTGGAAGTTTTTTGTTCTGTTAATATGAGAATGTTCATATCAGAGCTGGGGTGTTGGGTAGACTATAACAAGTAAATATTTTATGCTAATCAGAGGATGAAGAGTTCATCTCTCCATCTGTTGAGATCTTGCACTGCACGCAACCTGGAACTTGCCCTAGCGCAAGGTCAGCAGAGCCAGATGAGCAGTTTGGCAAGAGCCTGGATTCAAAGTCCAAGCTTCTGCATCACATTGAACTTCACCCTTACCAAGCCATTTGTGAGTGTGCAAATTCCACCTCTGCTAAGATCCTAGTCTAAGTACAAAGAAGGATTGGGAATGGCATATTTATGAACTCACAGGCACACAGGTTTTGTAATCTTCAGTAATGGCATTAGTACACAGGTATGTAGGGCAGAGTGGTTTCCTCTCACAGAATCACAGAATGGTTTGGGTTGGTTAAAGGTCCAACTCACTTGCAACAAGAACAGCTGGCATTCTCTGACACTTGCTGTCCAACCTTGCTTCTCATTCCTTATAACTTTTTCAAATTTGAACCAACTATATCAGGTGTCTGCTCCAAGCAGGACTCAATAAAGGTTTAAGTAAAGCTTCTTGGAGCTCAGGGAAGAAAACATCATCCACATCAGGAAAAGAAGGATTGCTTTCTGAATTGAGAAATAATAGTTTACCCTTCTGAAAGAAAAAGGCCAGTTAGTGTTTGAACACTAAAACATCGCTCTCAGCGTGGGTTTTACTTTGTCTCTTCCATCAAAAACCTAGTGCTTCAGAGACCTTAATTACTGAGTTTGACGCATTCCAAATCACCTGGTCTTATCTTTGCTTTATGCCCTAGGAGCTAAGGCCCAAAGAAGTATAAGTCAAAACTATCAAAAGCATTCACTGTTGCAGGGCACCTAATTTAACAGCATTAGCCCATCATCCTCCTGAACACTTAGTATTTCATAGGACTTTGTATGTTGAAAGCGCAACTTTAAGTGATTTCAACCACAGCTGTGTGCTCAAGGCTTCCACAGATCTGCTCCTGGGAATCTCATGCTGAGCACACAGAAATATAAAACTAACTCACAGTTAGGGGCCAACTGTGAAAGAGCTGAGATTTTGCTCTTGTGTCTGAATTTGCTTTGCTTTTAAAAAAGTCTAAATCAGAGCATCATGCACTGATTCATTCTTAAAACACGGTTAAAAGTTGTACATTAACTACTAGTGGAAAGAAAAACTGGGGAAGGACAAAAAGTGTTAGAGGGATAAGGAGCTCTGTGCAAAAGCAAAGGGCTGAAACAAGTCAGCAGAGTTTTGGCAGAGAGGTAAAGAAAAAGGTATTAAAAGGAGGGAGTGCGGGGGAAGTTTGGGAGAGCTGTGGCATTTGTTTCACTTTTTAATTCCTCTCATGAACCTTCAATGTCCCATTCCAGCTGATCTGATCTTTGATGATCCTCTGTCCCCACAGACTCTGACTTACCTGCCTGCATCCCTCAGGCTAATTCTGCAGCAGAAAGTACTGACCCCATAGCAGAGGGCCAGGACAGACCCTCCCATGGGGTGTGAAACAGGATGTGACAAGAAATGGCAAATGCCACTGGTGGAGTAATCTCCCCTCTCTCAGGAACACACATCACTGCTTTGTGCTCCCTCAGCAGCAGTAGCATCAAGCCTGGCTCCGTATGAGGCTGTGCAGGCAGGAGGCAGAGCCTGGCTGTGCAGTAGGAAGTGCTGCTCTGACAGCTGGGCTCAGCTTCCTTGGAAAAGAGACAGAAATTATATCAGCAACAAAGCTAAAGATCCTTCACAGGGTCCCACTATAGCCTTTCTGTGGGATATTTCATTGCATTTTTTCCACTGTAGGTAACCATGTACTTTGCTTGTGCCCAGTGCTGACCTTGTCTCCAAATGCATATCCAGAAGGGAGGGCAGGTGGGTGGAAGAGTAGAAAAGATTTAGGTTGTGCAGAAAACATCCTTTCAGGCACTTCCTCATTCCCAGCCACGTGATTTGGTAGCTAAACACACTTTTTAAATGTAAACGATTTTTGGATGCATAGACACCAAACACATCTAACAAATACTAGAAATCTCAAAAAGCCTTGAAAAACACCATATCCCAAAGCTTCAAAAAATTAAACTGGCAGTCAATCTGCTCTGCAGGATCTCACCATCCATCTCTGACTAGAATTCAGCAGAATCTGTAATACCCTTCACTCTGGATTCAAACCAATAACACTTGCATACTAAAGACTCTCATTAAAGTTAACAGATGCCTTGATCATGTAAAGTGTGCGGGAAAAGAACATCAGAAAAGAAGGATTACTCTCTCCTTTCTTGTGTACTTTGTAGTGAAGGTAACACCATATGTCACAAATACTCAATAAACCTGATAGGTAATGCTCTCTGCCTGCAAAGAAACATGCAAGAAGACACTTTAGAAGCCCCAAACTAATTTACATCTATTAATTCATCTATGTTTTCACTTTTGTGTTTTTAGAAAAACAGGACTGTCCAAAACAGGAACAGATTGTTAAGGAGACGGTACTGCAGGAGTCCACATTCCCAATTCTTTTGTCAGGTTTCTACTGTAACTGTATATCTGCAATTATTAACTCTTTCTATGGAGTTATCTACTGTCTTGTATATTGCTAATTTCATATACAGCAGAGCTTGGTAGCTTTGTGGATACTGTACTCTTGTCAGAAGACATTTGGGACCAGAAGATGCTGTGGAGCTTAAGCTTGTTAAACTGACATGAGTGAGAGCTGCTTGCAAAGATGAGAGTCAGAGGGTGACCTCAATGAATACAGAATTAAAAAAACAAACAAACAAACCAAACCAAAACAAACAAACCACAAACCAAAACTTTAAAAGGTTTGTCTGTAAGAAACTGCATCGTTAACTGACTGTGTATCTTGAAATTGTCTGTGGGGACATATGTATGCATATATGAAAAGAGAAGGATGCTTAATGCATCTAGCCTTGAAACATCAGTATAAGCTCAGGAAATGCTTGAACTTTAATTTTTTAGTTATTCCCTTTGAGGAAATTCTACATATTCTAAAAAAGTTGATTTTTCAATAGAACAAAAACTCTGTATTAGAAAAGTTCTTCCTGCCCCTGCCCCACCATTCACCCATGATAAATTATTATAATAATTTTATTGCAAAAATTTTCTCAGTTCAACAACCAACCTTCTTTTCTCCATTCCATTTTCAGTGCATGCTCCTACAGCCCAATTTACACATCTTCAAATTGACTATGGTTTTTCTTTATTTTACCTTCCCTCTCCTTTCCTCTGGATAATTTAGAGTAGGTTGCCTAAATATATAGGGTATGATCACACTCCTCTTCATAAAGACTGAATAAAATGTAATTTGTAGATGCACAGTTCTACCAATTGGGATCAATTGTTCATTTTCTCCCATTAGGTTCTAGGATGCAATTGTTTTACAGGTTGGACAAAGTTATTTTACTAAGAATTGTCGTCATTTCATACATCTCAATTCTTACTCCTATTCTCCTTCAGATTATCTGCATTTTGCTGTTGCTTACAAGCCCTTGACTCAGAGCCTCATCTCTCTCAGCACTATATTAATGCTTAGTACCCTGCTTTTTCTGCCAAACTCCGAATATAATGTAGCTGGATTTTATAGCATTAGTATTCATTTTGACCCCTATTTCCAAAACCTTACTTTCAGCCAACTTAGTCAAGCTTGAACTAGGGCAAAACTTCACCTGCCATTTATAGGCAATTTAAAAGGTTTTTTTTAAATGCTTCAGTAGATTGTCCAAGTTACAGATTCAGTTCCCGTCTCCCTTTTCCTCCTCATAAGTGCCAGCTGTCACTGAACACTCTACATAAATTTGTCACTGCAAACTAGGGTTCCTTGGGACCTTCTCCACCCTTGCAGCTCTGGGCTGCTGTGGGCTGCAGCAGCCTTTGCTGGAAGAGAAGTTGACATGAAAGTTTGGACAGAAGTAATTTGTTTCCTTATATCTCTAGCCTAAGCTCAGCCCACTGCACCCTCTTTCTTAAACCTCTTTCTTAATTATATTAAAAAAATATAATTCTTAAATTATAAAATCTTATAAGATGATGCCATCTAACTGGAAATGCAAGAGGAGAGAAAAATTAAAAGGAGGAAAGGAAACTTCTCAAGAAAGTTTAGGAAGAAGGAGGAAGACTGAAAAACCAAAATGATAGTGGAACCAAAAAGGAAATGGCATTTTCACTGAATGTGGGAGGAAGTAGGAGAAGCTGAGCTGATGAGGGGAGGAAGAGAACAAGATCTCTTAGTAAGAATGAGACTGAGCAAAACAGAAATCGGGAGCAGGGAGAGTGTCTGTCACAGAACAGTAAATCATATTAAGAAAGTGGAAATCTGTAAATGCCTAGGTGAAAAAACTGGAACTGGAAGTGTGGAGAAGTAAGAACACAAATATCTCAGAAAAAAGACTGGAGAAGGGATGCAGTATGAGAAGACAGTGCTGGTTGGACCCTGTTCTCGTATGCATGTCCATATTGGAAAATGCTTACTGACTACCTGTCTATTAATGTTATCTGCTGAGCTCTATTCATTCCATAGCATCAGGCTAGAAACTAAAAGTTATGAGGCTGGGGTGGAAAATCAGGAATGACAATTTACACATCAGTGGCAATTGCTTCCTGCAGAACCCAAGATAACACTCTTAATATTTTAAAAGTCTGCCAGCGCAAATCCATGAAAATTTTCAAATGCATGGAGAAAAAACACTGCCACAGAAGCCTTGGGCTTGAGCTGAAAGGCTATGACGTAAAAGTCAGACTGCAGTGATGCCACTGAAAGGCTGCACAGTTACAAATGGCAGGCCCCCGCCATTACTGTGGTTAAGACACTGCAGCAAGTAGGTATATAACTCTGCATTTCATTAGTCTTGCCATTTTCCTCTCAGCAGTCTAAACTTCTAACGCTAATGTTCTTGCAGAGACTATTAGTTCCAGATAGTACCGTAAGTCCCTCAAATCTGTTTCAGGGAGTCTTCTCCCAACACCACAGGCAGTGAATAATGTTGCAAGAAGTAGTAGAAGCAAAATAATACCAATGCCAGCAAAAAGTTACTTCTGCAAGCATAATTTCCTCCTTTCTCAAGTCACATTTGTCCTGGTTTCAGCTGGGACAGAGTTTATTTTCTTCTTAGTATTTAGTACAGTGTTGTGTTTTGGCTATGATGTGAGAACAACCTTGATAGCACACTAATGGTTTTGGTTGTTGCTGGGTGATGTTTATACTAAATCAAGGACTTCTCAGGTCCTTGGGCCCTGCCATTGAGAGGGCTGGAGGGGCACGGGAAACTGGGAGGGGACACAGCCAGGACAGGTGACCCGAACTAGCCAAAGGGATATTCCATACCATATGATGTCATGCTGAGTATATAAACTGAGGGAAGAAGAAATAAGGGGGGGACATCTGGCATTATGGTGTTTGTCTTCCTGAGTTACCGTTACACGTGATGGAGCCCGGCTGTCCTGGGGATGGCTGAGCACCCACCTGCCCGTGGATAGTGGGGAATGAATTCCTTGTTTTGCTTTGCTTGTGTGCGTGGCTTTTGCTTTACCCTTTTCCCCCACTTTTCCTTTTTGTTGTTATTATTATTGTTATTATTATTGTTGTTCTTGCCTCTTTATTCTGTTTAAATTATTAAATTGTTCTTATCTCAACCCTTGACTTTTATATTCCTTTTCTGATTCTCCTTCCCATCCCTCTGGGTGAGGGGGAGTGAGCAACTGGCTGCATGGTGCTTGGTTGCCAGTTGGGGTTAAACCACAATAATATTTTAAACACTTTCTTTTTGGCAGCTTGAGAATTAATATTTTGCTCTGTACTTCACTCATCATTTTGGGGAAAAAAGCATAAGGTTGCAGAAATAATAAATTGGTCACACAGAAAGTGAAAGCTTTATAGTATGGTCTGGATAGCAGCAAATCAAAAAATGAAGATTTTATGTATCAACTGCAGCAGAAATAACTGGCTTTAGGTTTCATGATGCAAACCTGAAGTCTCTCTTTCACCTTGTTACCCTGGACAAGCATTCAAGGTGGCAATGAGTTGCTCATTGAATTTCAAGTAGCTCTTGGAATAGGAAAGGATGGACTCCTTGTCATGTAGTCATCCTTTCTCTCTTCCTGTTTTCCAACAACCTCATGATACAGTAGTGAGGGGAAAATAAAGGACAAAGCAAGCTCTGGAAATCAGAAGAATAACTGGTTGGTCTTCATTCACATCTTCCTAGAAGAAAAAGAGAATTGGAAAACTGTGTGCATGAGTCCATAGAAAAATGAAGAGGGAAAGGGCAGACAGTGCAGATGGATGGAAAAGTACGTTAGGCACATGCAGAGTCCCCCATCGGAAGAGAAAGTCCGAGCCCTTTCCTAACAAGGAAGGAAAAGGCCAACAGGACTATTAAAGGAGAAATTGTCAACATGGCCCATGCAAGTACCTGTTGAGGCTTAGGTAAAATAAGAGATTTTGGAGAGCAGAGACTGTACCTCCTCAGGGCTAAATGTGTAGAGACAGAAACATTAAGACTGGTATAGATGACATTTAAAAAAGGAAATGTTTGTGTGTAGAAACACTAGTTAGAAGAAAAGCTAGTATTGATGACAAGGGACATGACTGCTTACGATAAAACTGGTTCACACTTACCATGGAATCATGGAATGGTTTGGGTTGGAAGGGACCTTAAAGATCACCCAGTTCCAACCCCCCCGCCACGGGCAGGGACAC
>JAVJGJ010000059.1:9960318-9979602 GCA_035590215.1 Microhierax caerulescens
AAAAGCCCCCCTCCAGCTGTCCTGCAGGCCCCCTTTAGGCACTGGCAGGCTGCTGTAAGGTCTCCCTGGAGCCTTCTCTTCTCCAGGCTGAACTATGCCAACTCTCTCAGCCTGTCTTCACAGGAGAGGTGTTCTTTCTCCCTGATCATCTTCACAGCCCTCCTCTGGACTTGCTCCAACAGGTCCATGTCCTTCTTATATTGGAGCCCTGGAGCTGAATACAGTACTCTAAGTGTGGTCTCACAAGAGTGGAGTAGAGGGGGAGAATCACCTCCCTCAGCCTGCTGGCCATGCTTCTTTAGATGCAGCCCAGGATATGGTTGGTTTTGTGGGTTGCAAATGCACATTGCCAGGTCACGTTGAGCTTCTCAACAACCAACACCCCCTAGTCTTTCTCCTCAGGGCTGCTCTCAATCTATTCACTGCCCAGCCTGTATATGAGCTTGGGATTGCCCTGATCCAGGTGGAGGACTTTGCACCTGGCCTTGTTGAACTTCACAAAGGTCTTACAGGCCCACTTCTCATGCCTGTGAAGATCTCTCTGGATGGCATCCTTTCCCTCCAGCATGTCAAACGTACCACACAGCTTAGTGTTGTCAGCAAACTGTCTGAGGGTGCGTTCAATCCCACTGTCTGTGTCGCCAACAAAGATGTTAAAAAGCTCTCATCCCAATACCAACCCCTGAGGAACACCGCTTGTCACTGGTCTCCACTTGGACATTGAGCCATTGACCACAACTCTTTCAGTGCAACCATCCAGCCAATTCCTTATACACCGAGTGGTACATCCATCAAATTCATATCTCTCCAATTTAGAGACAAGGATATCATGCAGGACTTTGTTAAGTGATTTGCACAAGTCCAGGTAGATGACATCAGTTGCCCTTTCCTGATCAACAGTCCTTTCCTGGTCGAGTGCTTGTTTGTTCACATCTCTCAGTCACATCTCAAGAGGCTCAGGGTACCAGACCTGGTGATTAACACCAGGAGTAAGGCTGTGCAGAGACTACAGTACAGAAAGGTGATAAGCCAACCACAAGACACACAGAAAGGCACACGGGCAATGGTGTGCACTTCTGCTCCCGTCCCCAAATAGATACAAAACTGACACTTGAATCATCAGAACAGGCTCCTACAGAAAAGGAATGCTGTGAAAGCACAAGAGTGAAAAGCACTGGCCCAAGTTTGCCTTGCCTTTCATCCCTCCCTTCCCTACTAGAAGCTGCAGGGGTAAGAACATGTAAAGAACATGTAAAGAACATGTAAAAGGTCTTTCAGAAGAGGCTAGATGTCTAGAGTATAGTAAGTGGTAAAGACAAGTACTCAGAGAAGGCATCAATGACGTCAGAAAATAGGTGCCAACTTAGGATAGGGTTAATAGGTTTCCTTCTCCCTCACTGTTCCTAGATATCTAGCTTTGTACCCTGCTCCTCTCCCCCACCCACCTAAGTTACACTTAGGTAGGCAAGTTTGGCTACAAAGTATAGCCAAAATATCATTTCCATAGCATGAGTGAAAGAGAGAAAAAGAGATAAAAAGAAAGAAAAAAAAAAGGGGGGGACTGTATAAACTAAATGTTGCATTATCCTTATACCCTCTTTTCCGTTTACTCCTTTCCATATAAAGGTACAATGTAGATTTTAAAAAAACAAACTTAACCCACAAAGCCAAAACATTTTTCCAGTGAAAGACTATGCTAAAGGATTTTTTGTTTCTTTTTCCATGATGTCATGAGGAAGAAACTTTTGGCCTTTAAAAGGCAGTTTGTTCCAGGTTTGTTTCAAAAAGAAATTAAGGGGAAAATCCATATTAAAATGGCCATCATTATTTTCATTTTAACTAAAACACCTGCATAATTTAATAATTCTACTACAGCATAATTGTTTCCACTACAAATGTTTTAGTTCCCTACATTCCCTATAAGCACAACAATGCAGTTGGTTATTAAATGTAAAATAAAATCCAGACTTCCAATTTATAAACAGCCATAAGAAAAACAATTGTGAAAACAAAATATTAAGGCAATGAATTAACTTCTCACTGAGAGTGAGAATGAGCAGGAAATGTATCAAGTTAATAATACCTTGGGACACAGGCTCATGGCAATTCATGGTCAAACTTCTGAAATTCTGAACTTCTCATTCACAGAAGTATTCCAGTGCAAATCTGTAGTAATCAGAGTTCCTAAATATTTGTTCAAGGAAACACTAATAGCAAGGCATGCTGATAGTGTCAGATATCCCTAATAACCACCTTACAGGTGGATAAACGAGAACTATAGAAGTAGGTGGTTTTTTTCAGGTCAGCGCCTGGGGAAAGAAAAAAGAAAAAGAGTTTGTTTAGGAGTTAATATTAATCCAATAGAACTTTTTTCCTATCTTTCTGTTAGTGAAATTGAAAAAAAATCCTTTCTGGTCACTGTGAATTAGGAAAAAAATAGAAAACAAAAGATTAAAATGGAAAACTCACGCGAGATGGTAATAAAAGTTAATGGTTACTACACCCAGCCAGGCCACTGTAGCAAAAACCCCCTAATTATAACAACCCACAATTCAAGGAGAGCCCCTAGGCTAGTGGAGTACCAAGGCAGTAAATCTATCTTAACCTCACTGTTGGCAAAGTTTGTCTTACTGTAAAATACTGCCACATTGTTTCATTCCACATAAATTGCCAACTCACAAATCTCTGTCCTGACCAGAAACTTTTGCAAACACTCTGAGCCGCAATAAAATGCTGAAATATTTTGTTTCATTACACTTAAGCACAGCATGTATTGTATGCTGTAATGAAACTAGGTAGCATTGCTTCAGTGGAAAATATTATAGCCGTCCCAGCTAAAAGTAAGGTTCATCTAAGAATTTTGCTGGTCTGGACTGAGGATGATACAAGTTTAAAGAATTGGAGCTGGCTTTCCTACATCCTATGTACCTGCCCTTCCTAACAGTCTCTCTGAGAAGAGCAAAAGAAGACACACCATCATCACCAAAATTTAGTAAAACTGGGCTGATACAGAGGTTCAGTGTCTCTAGACTGTTCATGAAATTCCACTGAAGTGATGTTTTTCTTTAATTAAACTAGCAAAAGGAGAGGAAGAGGGAAAAACAAAGACAACGTGCACTCACCAGGTAATAGATGTTTTGTCTTGTTATGTAGATTCCATTATTTCCCTTGTCATCACATTATATGATAAAAATCTTGGTACACTTTCTAGGCAATGTATCAGTAAAATCTTGTGGCTCTGATGATTTAGGGACAATACCCTTTCTTTTTTCCATAATAGGCAAAACCTTGTTTCAACAAACAGAGGACCTGCTCTAGGGAACTTGCTTGTGTGACACCAGGCTTGTAAATTTGTCATTCGAACCTGGAACACTTAGACTGTGGAAATACATTACAAATGCCTCAAACACTTAATTTAAAAACTACATCTAGATTTTCTTTTTTAAAAACTGAAATTCACTGCTAAGTTATTTTATCTGGGCAGAAGTTTAATTTAGGATTGGACTCATCTCCTTCAAAAGCTCCATTCACCTGGCTGCTTTGCAACAGGGAGCTGCAAGGGGAAGAAAATGAATACAAAATTCAAGCAATCTCTTTCCTAGAAATAGTAATGTCTTTTGGGATATATTTTTAAGTCAATGCAATTTTTGGGCTGCTGCAGAGCTGACAGTATAGTGGTGGCAGCACAAACATTTCTACCACCCCAAAGGTCATTTACAAACTGCAGTAACTCTAAAATACCACCTAAATGATGATGGATGCAAATGTTGCTACATTTCACTTTGGTATCCAGATTCTGAACTCTGTAAATTGCAACTTGGCTATAAAATGAAGGAAATTCGATGTCACAATGAGCATAAAGGAGTTTTTGCCAAAAGTACAATTACTACATCTTGCCTGCACTAATTGCTGATGTGGGCTAAAGAACCACTACAAGCTGAGATTGTGTGCCTTTTGTTTCTTAACACAGGAAAGCCCAGAGGGAAGGGGAAATATTGTTCTAGTTTGGTTTAGAAAACAAAAATGTCTGTAAGAATAGAACAGAACATTTATATACATCCTGTGAGTTGCACCTGTGTGTGGGAAAATGATGTGTTTAGAGGTTGTGTACTAAGAAAACAACTACCTGTTTTCAGCTAACAGTTACCTGATCAATGGACCGAGGCTCAGATTTGAAAATAGGTTTTGTAATGCATATATGCAAACTCACAGAAAATTCCCATAGCTAAATAAATCACAGAAATCATACTCCTTCCTTTCAGTCACCCCCCCTATAGAATAGAGTGGGAATTAAATAAGTGGAGTTCTGCAGAAGCGGTGTGGTTTTCTCGAGAAACCACAGGAGAATCTACAACATTTAAAGATAATTCAAGGTGTCTGGAATACATAAATTTACCCAGAAGCTCTCAGCTCATTGGGCCTTCAGAAGAAAGTCTCTCACTGACTTCAATTTTAGTTACTTTATCTTAATGTGAAACAACCCATGTTCAACACCAATAAATTAGTGTTTTCTCAGGTTACAAAGATTATAAATCCATTCTAGTGTGTAGGCAAGGCATGAGTACAATTAGTTGAGTCCCAAGGGGCTCAGAACTAGTGTATAAATCTCTGTACTTTCTTAAACTGACAGTACTTTGGCAATCACTGCTGTGAGGGCTCCAAGGAAAGCCAGAGCCTGCAGATCACTGTCCTGCAGGAGCACTGAGAGGAAGCTGAGCTTGTTTGCTTTGTCTGAACTGGATTACCCATAAACAATGCACAGAAATACAGCCCACATCCATTGTTACAGTATGATTTCATAAAAAAATTGATTTGAAGGAGTGTTATTCTGCCAAGGAAAAGGAAATGAGGAGGACTCCAAGGCTAAGTTGCATTTCTCCTAGAATATTTTTCTCTACAAGTACTTTGTTGCAAATATCTTCATACAAAGTAAAATAATAAATGCTTCAGGCTCAGGACAGTGCCCATTCCGGAGCTACGGATACAGGACTCCATCCTGTGCTTTGCAAACAGCTGTCAACCAAGAACTGCTGAGACAAGTTCTGGAAGAGAAGTTGAGACTCATAGCTGTGACCTCAAGCAAACTCAAAAAAATAGCAATGTCAAGTTTTTTCGCAGTAAAGTATTATGCTGCCATCTCTTACAGGGTCCTAATCACACCATGCCCTCTCAGTCGATTTCCACAATATCTAAGACAATTTAATTAAGTAATACCAGTAACCTGAATGACAACACAGGACTACCATTTAGGTACACAGCTCATGCAAATACTTTTCCCCTATTTTTCGGTTGTTCAGTATCAGTCTCCAAATCTGACCTAGATTCAGAGTCAAGGAAAATCAAGGAGCCAAGGAGGTTAACTCATCCCATGTCTGAGGCTTCCTTCTCTTCTGCATTTCTCATGTTTGTTATTTCATGGAGGGTTTAAGACTCCAATTTACTGAAACCAGGAAGAATAAAGGTCTGGAACCACTAGATGGATACAGAAAATCACTTTAAAATTAATTATTGCAGCTCTTCTACAAAACATTAAAAAGGTAACTGCAGTAACAACAGAACAGGCAGCATAACCGTATGCCTATATACATCTTTAAAAATGAAGGAACTGAAACTTAAATCAAAGACTGCTTTATGCATGGGCCAAGTTATCCCCAGCTGAAAGCTTTTGTACAGAACAACTACTGAAATGCTCGGTCCTCAGAAGTGTCAAGCTATACTTGGGAATAAATGTTTGCAGATTCAGGAACTAAAACATCTGTCCCTGAAGTAATTCAAGGAACATTAGTCACACTAGTCTTTTTCAGATTTCATTGGTGCTTTAACAGATATCTTAAAAGTATTCAACCAACAACAAACCAGTTTTTCTGAAATGTGATGTTTGAATCAAGCTGCACTAGATATCACTAGAGAAAAACCTAAACAGGGCATAAGAGTAGAATATTGTAGGATTTATGTTTCCCCCTGCAAGTTCTCCTCCTTTTACAAATTATCTGGATAACTTATTTGGTAATAATAAATACTAGAAACATCTGCTTCCGTGTCATCATCTTAACCTTCTCATGAAAGATCACCCAGATTTGTAAAACATCACAGTAAGGATTATCTGTTGAAGAACCTGCATCACTTGTCTGAATCACTTGTCTGGCCACATTAAGAGGAACACTGCCAGCAGGCTGAGAGAGAGTTGGTCCTTCCCTCTCCTCAGCACTGGTGAGATGCATTTGAAGTGCTGTGACCAGTTCTGGGGTCCCCAGTACAAGAGAGATATTGGCAGACTGGAGACAGTCCAGGAAAGGGCTTGGAGAGCTGGGAGCGTTCATCCTGGGGAAGAGTGGGCTCAGGGGAGTCATCAGTTTATGTAAATATATGAAGGGAGCGTATATAGAAGACAAAGGCAGACTCTTCTCGATGATATCCAGTGACAGCACCAGAGGCAATGGGCACAAACTGGAACATAGGTGGTCTTGTCCAAACATCACTTTTTTACTGTGAGAGTGACTGATCACTGGCCTAGGTTACCCAGAGAAGTCGTGGACTCTCATCATTGGTGCTGTTCAAAAGCTGTCTGAACACTGTACTGGGCAACCTGCTCTAGGTGTCCCTGCTTGAGCAGGGGCTTGGACAAAACGACCACCAGATCCCTTCCGACCTCAGCCATTCTGCAGTTCTGTAAGTTTCCTGGTTAAGGGAACGTTCTTCACTATGACACCTAATATTTAGGCCTGATTTCAGTAATACAGCTCATAAGCCCAGACTAAAACTATTTCCTGCTTGCATGGGCACTACTTGCTATCATCACAGTTGAGGCTGAACATCATTTAAACAGGAACGTAAAATTTAGGGGAGAGGAAATGAAGCAAACAACACATTTTCTCTGAGTTTCATGGACACACAGCAGTCTTATAATCTCCTCCCTTCCCCTACTGCTAAGTGTTTTAACTAAAGCATCTTGAAAAAAACCTGTGTAAAATGGTATGGGAGACAGTGGTTGGAACTGCACTTACCTCCCTCCCAGGGGAGTGTCCTGTGTGACAGGATCATGTTATGTCTTGTTGACTTTACCTCCTGCCCTTCACACCCTGTATTTCTCTCCTTAAAATGGGGCCAGTAGAGGCATGAACCTGGACTACGTGGATCTAATTTCAAATCAGGGCTGAACAATGAGAAATCAGGGATTGAATCCTTCCCTGTCAGTAACAGGAGCTTCACCTGCAATGAGTGATGAACCATCTACATCCAATGACCAAACATTTGAAAGACTACTGTGCTTCGTGCTCAGTGCATTGTCGCTGTGATGTGTTACACTTGCTTATAACATCCTTTCAAAGGACTTCGGTGGAGGGCTACTTTGCAGGGGAATCCTGAAGAGCAGACAGCTGCTGAGATACTCGGCTCTGCTAATGGGGTGGCAACTTTACATGCATGGCTGTAGGATTTTAGCCTTTCATGATTTTTTTAAGTAAGTCTGTTGATCTTATCTAGAATGCCTGACAACAACTCAAATAAGCTCAGTATACACAGCTATCTCTGAAAAGCACAGCATGTAGCTATAGCACCCTGGTCTGATAATAGCACAAAGCTAGCAATATAGGATTTCCCTAATTGCTATTCAGCAACACATTTTATTTTTCATTTGTATGTCCTTGCACTGGAACATCTCATCCAGAAAGGTTGTGTAGTTTCCACCCTAGGAGATTTTCAATACCTGACTAGATAAAGCACTGAGCAACTTCTGATCTCAGAACTGCCCCTGCTTTGGGCAGGAGGTTGAACCAGAGACCTTCCGAGGTCTCTTCCAGTCTCATTTTTCCTATGATCCTATGTAAGGTTGCCTGCTTTATCTAAATTTTCCAGCAAGTTTTGCTGGTACTTGCACAAAGGTTGTAAGTGAAGGATAAAATCTGACTGTTCTGATATTGAACCCATCACCAGGGCATCTAACTATAAGCGTAATTTTATTCTGATAGAAAATGCCTGCTAACATGATCCTTTATTTATGATTCCAATTGACTGCTTTTTGACCAAGTTGGATGAAATAAACTCAAGGCAAGTTTTTCAATGGATATTTTGTCTGTACAAGTATACACAAACAGCGTACCATGGGCATTTGCAAGCTGCTTCAAAATATCATTTGCATTTTGAGTTGTGCAATTGATCATCTGAGTTGCATGAAGCAGCTCCTGGTTCCCTCATTAGATGACAGAGACATGAAAAAGAAAGGCTGCCAGACTGATTTCAAGCTCCCTATACTTCTGCTAAGAGGGCTGGAGAAATAAACTGGGATTTATCACATTAAAAAAAAAAATAAAAATTATTTATATTCCTTTCTGTTTGTCTGAGTAAATTAGCACAGCTGAAATGTGCTGTACAGAGGTTCTCTTCCAATACAGAAGTTGCATACGTGCCAGAGCTCTTAGCTACTTACTATGCTCTATATGCCATATGTTTCTGTCACAACGTGCTTTACCCACATAAACATGCTGTACGGTGCTGCTACCGTGCAGTTGCACTTGGCATCAAGAGTTGCTGTGCCTTGCCTTTTCGCTTGATTAATTGCATCAACATTTGACGTTTGGCCTTGAGACCAGGGAGTGTCAGTCACTAGTTTTCTTAGCTCAATTTCAAAAGCCTTTCTCATATCTTTCAAGAACAAGCCATCAGCTGGGACTGCTACCGAGAAGGAAATTACTGTAATAGAAACCATGTTTTAAAACACAGTTTAGCATAAAACCCTAACCCTCTGACAGGCATGTTGATGATGTGCCTCTTGCCAGGGTAATAAGATTTTATTCTAATACCGGTTTTATGCGGGACAGCAAGGACACTTGGTGTGACAGAGCAGTGGGAATGACTGGGTATTGGGAGGGATGATGAGCCAGCTCTGAGCATGTGGGAGATGGTTAGAGGTGGACAGCTCTGCACCAGGGGGAGGGAAGCAGGGGGTAAGAGCAGGGGCTCAGGGCTCTTTCTGCATCTCTATAACAATGGCCAGACAACAAATAGCTTAATAAAATAGCTTTTTAATAACATGGAATAAAAAAAGGAATACAGATACTGCATGTAGTATCTCATGTGCCTTCAGATGTTGGGAACCCCAGGTTTGTGCAACACTGGATAGATGGGATATGCGCGACATGCTGTGGGAAAATCCATCAGTGTTATACCCTCCTCAGCAGCACCTCGCGAAAGGACAAAGACAATGAGCACAAACTGAATTACAGGAAGTTCCACTTAAACATGGTAAAAGCCATTTTCCACTGTAAAAGCAGTCAAACACTGGAGCAGGTTTTATAGAGGGGCTGTTGAGTCTCCATGCTTGGAGGTGCTTCAAACCTCATTGGCTCTATGCAACCTGCACTGGGTGAGCCTGCTTGGGGAGAAGAGTTGCGCTAGACCATCTCCAGAGGTCACTTCCCATGACCCCATCCACTGATTCTGTGAACCAGAGTAACAGATGGTTTGTAGCCTTTACAATCTAAGTCATTATTAAGACAAAGTTTCTAGACAGAAACAAGACCTTTTACTACTCCTGCTAGTATGTCACCCAGAACATTAAAAATTAAAAGAATGTAGGATGTGCCTGAACCAAATTATTCAAAAGCTGAGAAATGTACATTTTGTGACTGCCCTAGCAAATTTTTTTTGACACTTCCATGAAAGATGATTTCTAAAAGATTCCCTGATATCTGTACCCAATATTTTTAAATCTTAAATTGGCATTACTCATTAGATCTGTCAGCTATTCTAATCACACAGTGAATACAGTATCACCTATCTCCTTATGGGCATGGATTTTGATACAAAAAGGAAATGGTTAAAGACTAAGTTTTACTATTCTCATTTTTACAGCTAGTGAACAGAGACATTCTAGTTACCATTAACTTTGAAGTAGTAGGTTTGAAATACTTTGGTGTCCTTAAGCAACAGAAAAAATATTCATAGCAATTTGTATATTCAAAGCACAACTCCAAGCAGCTCTGCCTGCAGCTGTGATTAGTCAGCAATTATTTAAAAGAGGCTTCAGGTATCACAAGTTGGATGCCTATCACTTTCAATGTCCAGTTCTGAAGATTTCTGCTTAAGAAATTTCCTCTCCCTCATATACCAAGCTTGTGGCAGAGGCAGGGACAGAAACTAATTTCCCAAGCTTACATTTATCTTCCTTAACCTTCTGAGTCTTTTCTCTTTCTGCCATCTCCGTTATTCTCTGCATAACATTCAACTTTCTTATCAAATAAGGCAGGGACCCAGGTACCTCCACTACACAACCTAAATTCATACCAATGCACTAGACAGATGTACCCTGTGCAGTAAAATCATAAAATCATACAATCATTTATGTTGGAAAACCCCTTTGAGATCATCAAGTCAACCAGTAACCCAGCACTGCCAAGTCCACCACTAAACCATGTCCCTAAGCATCACACCTACATGTTTTTTAAATACCTCCGGGGATGGTGATTCTGCCACTTCCCTGGGCAGCCTGTTCCAACGCTTGACAACCCTTATAGGGAAGAAGTTTTTCCTAATATCCAATCTAAATCTTCTCTGGTGCAACTTGAGGCTGTTTCCTCTTGTTGAGTCACTTGTTATCTGGGAGAAGAGGTCTACCCCCACCTGCCAACAGCCTCCTGTCAAGCAATAGAGAGTAATAAGGAGTCACACCAACTCTGCCTGTTGCCGCCCCCTCCCTGTTTACGCATAAACACTCAACCCTATTGTTACCATCATTAAGCTCTAGGCAGTAAAACACTCCCTGTTTTGACATACAGGGCTACCCCATTGCCTCTCCTTCCTTGCCTATCCTTTCTGAAGATTTTGTAGCCCTCCACTGCAGCACTCCAGTCATGTGAGTTATCCCACCGTGTTTCCATGATAGCGATTACATCATAATCTTCCTGCTACACAATGGCCTCCAGCTCCTTCTGTTTGTTGCCCATGCTTCAATCACTGGCATAGATGCACTTCAGCTGTGCTATCAATCTCACCTTCAACCCTGGCATGCTGCCCCTGGACTCTAACAAACTTATTTTATTCCCTTCCCCCTTCCAATCTAGTCTTTTGGAAGAAGAGCTGTGACCACTAAATAGATTATCAAACAGTGCACGCTCTGAGAGTTAAACTCTATTTGTGCTAAACCCCCTGGTTATTACGGAATACTTCCTCCCAGCACTCTGCATGTGTATGGAGAAACCCCCTGTACCTCTCGACGTTTAAAACCAGCATGAAAGGGAAGAATCGTATAGCAACAAACTGACTTCATCTTCCTTAAATCAGCAAAGGTTTCACACAGCTGTAGCTGTAACTCTTCCAAATGGAGCAACCACTAGATGGGGAGAAACTGCACCAAGTTACAGCTATTTGTTGACCACAAAGAAATGGCAAGGCACCACCTCCTGAGCGGCTTTGCAAGTTGTAGCTACAAACTATTTTTTTCATTAACTTAGCCCTACTTCCACATTTCAGTTCTTCTCCTGTCCTTGTTATTTCTTGTGGCTAATGTTCTTAGACCAGAATGAATTTTCAGTGCAGTTTAATCTTTGCTATCGCGTGCTTTGAAACTGTCTTGATCTCCACTAAACTCTGCAGGAATTTTAACATGTTGTTCAGAATGCTTAGAATTGTATCTAAATACATAGAAACACTTCACCACCACCACCATCATCCCCCTTGTAGACTGATGTCACTGGTCAATCACATTCTGTATGTCTAAATTAACACTCCTCTAATGGTCCTCAGGGACCTCAAGCTGGTCCTCAAGGAGCAATTTTTCCTAGGATATCAATTATGTACTCAATATAGAAGGAGAAAGACAAAAACAAATGGGGGAGAACTATGCTAACTTCCAAGATGTATTTCTGTGTAAAGTTCCACTTACACTGGAAAAAAGATTGTTGAAAAAAAATGGCAAAATAACCTTCACTTAAGATGAGGTCCCTAGCAGACAATTACCATGTATATTTACAAGAACAGTTTGTGATGATAGATTTTAAACCCTACTTGACTTGATCACACTTCCATAATGAAGATATCTTTATTAGTTGTTGCATGCATGACTCAATCACTATTTATGGTTTCAGTTTAAAAGTGTTCTTTTGACTTCACCAGTGAATAACCTATTTTTAACAAAATGTTGTCAAAATCTTTGCTCTATATATAAACTGATAATGACTTTTTTTTTTTTTTTAAAAAAAAAGTGTATCTCATCTAAATCTTGTTGCCAACATTTGCCTATTCTTTCAAGAATTCTGTAGGACAGAATCACATCTGAGTTATGAAGTCCTGTGTTAATTTGTTTAGTGTCTAAACAAAATGACTCAGAGTCATTTCTAAGGATTACAGAGAACTGGTGGGTGCGAGTTTCTGACAGAGTCAATGTCGTAGGAATGAAGTGAGTCCTCGCTAAACTAGCAGCAAGACTAACAGCAATAGGGAAGGACTGTTCTGAAAGCACCAAAGCTGAGTTCCTATTTGCAATCAGCAGGAGAAAAAGTAGAATAGCTTTCTGCTTCGGTAACTGAGTAATTTGACTAGAGAAATACACTTGATATGCCCAAGCTTTGTGGTACCTTTTATGATTTGAAGTTTATTCTGAATGGTCTCCTATTTGCTATTTTTGAGCTCACTGCCAATGACCTCCAGCAATGCATTCTAGTTCCTTTGCAATAAAAGCATGTTCCAATTAGCAATAATGCAGCTCCAGACTAAGCTAATTGCTAGTAAAGAGCACAGCATCGGTCAAAAGTCTCACTGTCACCTGGCTAATCTCAAGCATTTTTACTCTTTCGCAGGGGCCGTGCTCCTTCACTCACTTTTGCTTCCAGGCCCTTATTTCTCTCTTTGCTGAAGGGTCTTTATAAGGGCAACAACCCTCATTTATACATGGAAAAGTTATAATGAAGAGTGACAAATAATTTCTGTGCAGGTAAAGTTTTTCAGGAGTGTTTAAATGACTCAGGAACTACAAACATCACTAAAAATAGCACAAGGACTTTTGAAAATATTGATCTAGTCTTTTTTTCCCCCCCTGAAAATAGAGGAATTTCTGCTGTTGGTTGTTACCAAGATTAGTAGTGAGTGGTTTCAATGTTTCTTGAAGATGAAGGACTCATCTGCTGAAACACGAAATAATTGAAGTTATCCCAAACCAATGCATATGAAAAATATTTTGTTTCACAAAATAGGTTACAATTTCCTCCTGAAGAAATTCTGATTTTGCCTAACCAATCAGTATATGATTGTACTGAATATTTCATTATAAGGATTTTTTCCTCAAGTGTACTCAAATAAAACAAAAATTACTCTAAGTTGCTTTTAAAACTAAACGAAATTTAGTCTTTTACACCCCTGTTGTCTTGTAGCTCTACTACAAACATTAATTCCAGGCAACTAACTACAGTTACCAACTAGCTCACATCTCAAATTTAAACACATCACCTGACTAGTCTAAATAAATTTCAAGCATATAAAATGACTTTTGTTACATTACTATTTTGTCTTATAAATATTTTCAAATCCATCACAAATATAAGAAAAATAGAAAGAGTATCCCTGAGCAACAATTTCAAGTGCTGTTGTATTACACAGTAGTTGCAAACACATTCTTTTCAAGTAATTATTTAAAAAATCATAATACTCTTTCCCTGTTCCTTGTTTCACATCTTAGAACAAAACACCAATCAACTAAATTCCATGGATTTTTAAAAATAACTATGTCAAAACTCTGAGAAAAAACAAGGTTTCACTTCTGCCTCTGGTAACAAAATGTGTGTCATCACATTCCTATTATAGAATGCTACATCACAGAAATCAACATGGAAGATAAATGCTATCATCCCTGCTGCAAGGCAGCACTTCTTGAATAAATATTTGTGAGCAGTAGACATAACAGCACTGTGGGACCACTCATATTCCATATAAAGAGGGATATATTTATCAGTAATTCTCATACTATATATTAAAATAGGTGGTAGAAATTATGGACACAAATTTTCTTATTGGAAAAAGTTATTTCCTTCTGTTAAACAAAGTATGAAAAGAATAACCCATGTGTTTAAATAACATTATTTTTTAATAAATTTTCAGGTTTGTTTAGGGAAAGCTACTTTCAGTCTTATGTTAATAGTAATGTTAGTAGTATGAATCCCTCCTGATAGTATTTAACTTTATGCAAACCTCAATAAATACAGTTTCGTGTCTTAGCTTTTAGATTTCTTTTGTTTGAACTACCAGTTAAGCTATATTAGTCAAATCTTTCAACCACTTCTGGGAACTGGTTCTCATAGTAAATCTATCGGCATAAAGGGGGATCTCTCTTCTGTTTTAAATCTCATTTACACATATTTGTTCTTCCCACCCTTTTCCTTCTCATTCTCTCCAATACAGATTGCCACTTCCATTTCAAAAGAAAAACAGGGTGGGGGAAAAGGGCCGTTTTTAAAAGCTAGGTTGGAAATTAGCTAGCAGCTATTTTCACAGGATTTTTTCCCCTGCTTTTTATGAGCACTCCTTCTCTAACTAACAGAAAACAAGGATTGTTTTATTAGACAGGTTTATGAAAACAAACCAATCCAAAATTCATGGTAAAGGAAATTTTCATACCATTTTTCTTTGACGAGGATCAACTGTGTAAAACGCTGCCAACAAATCAAGGAAATAAAGTGCTTGTTCACTAAGGATAGAACAAGCACAAATGGGTTATGCTGCTGAAGTTTGAGAAATTTAGCATACCCCATAGGACAGTGAAGTTAAACAGCTGGAATTTTCTTCAGTTGAGGTTTTCTTTTTTTTCTTTTTAAAAAATTTATTTAAAAAGGCACTTGCCATTACAGTTTGTCAGGAAACGCAGAGTAGTGCTGCTTTCATGAAAGGAGTAGGGGACTGGAAAGGTTTTTGAAGACCATTCTTTAAACTAAAAAAAAAAATAAATCTTTTAGTTTGAAGTTCATCTACTTACAAGATTTTTATTTATTTTTTTTCAAGATGCAGAAGAACCACATATTTACTTCTGTGCTTTAAGGACACTATGCCCAGTTTGCTGAAGCGAAACAAACAAGCGATATCCCTTCAGAAGCCTATTAGGTGTAGCCCATGCACACATTTTGCCCTGTCCACACAGCACTGGAGCTAAGCAGTGAGCCCCCACTCATGGAACACTGCTGTGGCCACAGGAGAAGTTCTCCTTTCCAAGAGGAGGAGAAAAATTCTCCTGAAAAAGCCCAGTGCATTTCAGAAGGAGCTGCACATGAGGGTTTCTCACGTGCAGGGTCTGGGCTGACCCTTTTACTCCTCATCCCTCCTGTTCCCACCCTCAGCCCCTGCAGGGGTGCCAGCCCATGCAGCACCCTGACACCCTCTCTTATTTACTATCTCAGAAAGCTCATATTGTTACCGAATAAAGACACAATCACCCCAAAATCTAGGGGAACCCTTGCAAATTTGCCATTTGCAAATTCTCCTTTTGCTTTCACTTTTTAGCCTGATATAATTTCTCTTGATAAAACTAAATGAAAATGGCAACTGTTTTGTATTTCCACAAAAAGACAGTAGTGGTTGGAAAAACGTGATGGTTGGAAAAACGGATTTTCACGCATTGTCCACTGGTGAAGAGGGAAATACTGATCCATCACAGAATGACTGCCATCTCACCAGAGCTGAAGACACCCCCACTTCCCTCTCAGCTCCACCCAGCTACATTTTATGTTGCCTTTCTCACGGCAAACCCCTGTTAACTGTTGTTACCTGTGATCTACACCATTGTAGATCAATGAGATCTACATTGAGATCCTGTTAGACCGGCTAAAAATAGCACATGACTCCCAAGAGCCCAAAGTGGTAAGACATCTGCTACATTAAATGCTTTATCATAGCCAAAACAAAGTACAAATGTCAATGAAGAATTTAGTCTTTTGCTTAAAAGGAACATTAGAAGTATTTTCTTGCAATGCCACAAACCCCATTTTTCAGCTTTATCAGGAATTACTACATATTCATTAAAAGAGTAGGTTAAAAATTCTGACAGACTTTGTGGCTGTCTTGGGGAAAGACATGCCGAACCAAGAAATGAGCGATCACACAGGAGCGACTGGGAAAACGTTGGGAAGATTGGGAGTTGCCACAGGGAAATCTCACCTCTGTGCTCTCCACACTCGCTCAGGTGCAACATCTTCAGAAGCTGCCTATCCTGAAAGCCACTACGTGCAATAGTAAATCCACTGAGTGGATGGATGCTGTCAACTGTCTTTAAGCGATCGCGCTGTAGATACCACGAAGAGGTTTTGTAGCAACTCAAAAGGATACCTGCAAGATTGTCGTGTGCCGTGAACACAGCTAGAAGTCTATCGAAGTGTAGCATATAGTTGTATTATGCCTACAAGTCCCACTTAGGTACAGTTCTAGGCTTTCTAATGTAAATGAAACCTTAAACACTACAGGTTTTGGCACCACGGCATAGCTGCAGGCAACTCCAGAGACGATGAGGGAGGCAAGGGAAAGTCACCACATAAATCCACTTGAAATAATCATATTGAGACATAAAAACATACTTGAAATATATCTCTGAGGAAGAGACAATCAGACAGTTTGAGATGAAACCTGGTGCTCTGTACACTTGCAGAGTTCATTGCAACAGCGTGAGATGGGTGCCAGCACGAGTGGGAGCTGCACAGCTGCTGCAGAGCCATGCACCAACCCGGCTAGTGCGTGCCACCCCTCAGCGCACGTAATTTGCCCCAGGAGCACAGCAGGCTGGTGCTTACCTAGCCCTGGGTACCCTTCAGCAAGCTAATGTAGGTCCTCTTTCGTTACTCTGAATGTTGTGTTGTCAGGTCCCCTGTTTCACACTAAGTCAAAAGAAAATATTGCCTCTGCGCTCTGACTTTGCACAGGGAGCTGCTACAGGTTTTGAAGTCTGCATTAAATTTTAAACCTCCTAATTAAATCCAAAAGAGTAAAAAAAAACCTCAGTCACTATCAGATATAGTACAAAGAGGTCAAATCAAGTATTAAATGGAAAAAACTATAAGGTATGTAACTGTGTGGGCAGAACAGAATGAGATACAGACTCTGACCTCTGTTTCTGGGTAAAATCTACATGCAGTTTTATAGTCAGTCAGTTATAAAAAGTATCCTGCCATTTGACTCATTTCTGTATGCCAAACTTCTAGAGGAAATTTATTCATGGTTATATTTGAAGCAGTCTATATGCCTTGACACTTCAAATCAAAACACCAGAGGAATCTAATGATTTTATTTCTAATGATTTTTAAAAAATAAGTAGTACCTGGCTCTTATGATTTTTCCACCGGGAAATCTCTCAGGAGTAATTTCTAAGCCACAGTCTTCAAAACCTGGTGGAATTTCTAACCTGAAAAGTCATCTACACGCTCCGACAGACAAATATCTCTTTGATGATTCCATTAACATTGCCCATACAACCTCGATTTGCTGTTCTTCAGGCTCTGGATTGTTTGTTTTTTCCCTGAGAGCATGCATTTTATTAAAAAGTAAAAATATAGCCAGTAACCAACAGTCATAATATGCACACTACAACACAGGAGGTACATGTATCATTTCTGTAGACTTAAATAGCCTTCAATTGATTTGCTCTTTTGCCCATAACAGAACAGCTGTGTAGTTCAGCGCAAGCTGAAATCCACCTAAAATTGTATGCAGAGCCAATTTTACAGGACAGTTATCTAATGTGCAAGTGCGAGGCCTCCATACATTAATTCTTCTTTCCTTCCCAGACATAATGTTGTCTCTGAGCCCATCTATATTTAGGTGGCTATATCCAGGATGCCACAGGCGTACCATCCTCGGTACCAGTCACAGTTAGTTCAAAGTCAGCCCATGTACACATACAGACTTTGGTTACAATATCAGCTAAACCAGTGGAGTACTTCTTGATGAAAGCTGAAAATCAAATAGAAACCTCCTTTTTACACTAATGAATTATTACCATGCTCTATACACTCAAAACTTAAAAAGTCAAGGCAGAAGGAGAAAAAAAGACTTGCTTGTTGCAGTGTGTGGACAGTCCCTGTGAACTGTAACAAACGGCCTAAATTAGCATATTTACTGAAAGGGATTTTTTGCTATAACTTTCATCCCACACATCTAAATCCTTTTTCCTACAGTTCTTCTGTTCCTACTAACACCATAGAGACTACAGAGACATACTGATCATATATAAGAAGCCTGAAGAAAACGGAAAACAAAACCTAAGTGAGAGAAAGGTACAGAAATTAAAATACTTGCATATTTACCAGAGATTTGGAAGACAGAAATGCAGTACAAACAACTTGGAAATGTCCAGATTTTATGTTTGTTACATTTTCTTTTAAGTATACACTTGTACTTGACAGAAAAGTGGAAAAAAAAAGGAGTCGATAACTCCAAAGTATCCAGCAAATATCCACTCCGTGGCCCAGGGTAGCCTATAGCAAATACAAAGCCAATAGTAAAGCACAATAGCAGCAGCCACGAGGACAGCGTGAAAGAGCATCATCAGCACCTTCTATTGCCTGCAACACCAGGAATTCACCAGAAACCATTTTCAGATAGACTGGACTCTTCTAATGCAGGACACTACAACAAAACAAACATCCTCCCCAAGAAGAACATCTGCTAATCTTACAGAGGTAAAATTTCTTCTAGAGTTAAATCTAGTTATCCGTTAAACTCTGGACCAGACGTGGGGGGCAGACCAGTTAGGCTTCCAAAAGCATTAGTGCCCATAAAACCCCCAAGGCATCCAACCAAAAGCCCATCCCAAGCTGAAACCATCCTTTGGTGTCTCTGTTTGGCATTGCTCCAGAAACAAAACCAAAGGCATGATTTTAACCCATCAGTGGAATGAAGGAAAAACACTTGCACAAGTGGATACTACTTAGAGTGCTCCTTTTCTCTAAGGAGTTACAGTATTGACATCCAGTACCAGACGATGTTACATAGACGTTTTTTGAAGTTACAGAGAAAAGCAGAGACAGACCTGGTTTGGCTGGCCTCCAAAAATGTTTGCTCTGAAGTTGTGCTGCTAACCACCAAGCTGTGGTGTGCTCACGTAGCTCATCCACACTTATGGAATACACTCATTAAAACTAGTACTAGCTGTTTTCACTCATTCCCGCAACACCCAAAACCTGTTCACACCGCCTAAAACTCAAAGTTCCCAATTGTCTCACTTCAGTCCTGTCACTGCATTTCTGCAAGAGGAAAAAGGGAAATTTTGCTCTGAAATGAACAGCTGAAGCCTGTATCAGATGAGGACAATACAGAAGGATT
>JAVJGJ010000059.1:9979612-10005812 GCA_035590215.1 Microhierax caerulescens
GATTAGCGCACTGCTTAAGCACCATAAATATTTTTCTTTCCCCCCCCCCACCCATGTAAGTACTGTTAGATAAAAATTTAAAAGGCATTGTTTGCAGGGGACTTCTGAATTTTTGCATACTGCTTTTGAACTTATGTATCAGTTAAGCATATTCATCCTTTTTAGTGCTGAATGCTGCCACAAAAAGCTGAAGAAAGAAGTTCATGCAAGTTCCCTGCTCAGCAGCCTTTCTTCCAGCCCACTGGAAGCAAAAGCAGTGCAGGGGCTGGAGGTGCAGATGCAGTCCTCACACATTCTGTGTCAGCACGAAGGAAAAAATATCCCCTTAAGACTTCTAGTGCTATCTATTGCTTCTATAAGTCACACCAGCACTATGAGAATTTCTTAGACTTAGCGCTTCAGAAAGAACCAAAGGCTAAGTTTTATTATTATTGGTTTAATTTCTACTCTTTTTCTTCACACAAACACGGAGCCCACGGGAAACATTAACAACAATAGTCTAATTTCTTGTTCCTGGTACTGCTTTTAAATAAATACTGCTTTTTCCCTACTTAGCTAGGTGGCATGGGACAGAGGAATTATTTGAAAGGACTTGGGAGTGGACTTGAAGGCCAGTGGAATGGAATTAATAATTTCCCTGAAAAATGAAGGACTAATTTGCTGCCAACTCATTTTTAACTGGTCTCTATGACTTGTTCCTGCCATGTGGCAGCCAAGATTTCCATCAAGTAAAGCAAGCATAATCACACAACCGCTCGTATGCTTACAAAAAGCTGCTCCACAATGTACACACACTTCACAGAATTGCTTAAGCTGCAGTCACAATGTTTTTTTCACATGGCAAAAAAAAAAAGGAATTTCAGATATTTTTAACTTGGCCAATGTCGCTTGAAATCCAAATGCTGAGACCCTTCACTTCTTACCTTTATTAAGCTATTACTGTTCCTGAAACACTGGTATAGAATTGGTCAACCCAAGGTAAAGAATAAAGATAATTAATTCACTGCTGCAAGAGCAGACCTGCAGTAAAACTTGCTTCCTTTCTCAAGTTTTAGGTAATGTAACTCATGTAACTTCAGCTAAGAAAAATGCATTTGAAAAAGAAAAATTTTTCCCTCTCTTTTAAAACCTAGTTAATGGGCAAATCCCTAATTGTGTGTTTCTAGGAGTTTGCCTGTAAAGAATGAAAGCTAATGCGTATGCACTTGGGATACTTTATTTAGCAAAACCTGATGGGAAAGGAGTAATGCATAACAGGGGTAAAAAATCCCTTCCTGAGACAATATGAAAGAAAGATAATAATGGTCTGTTTCCATTTTCAAACAAACAAACAAGCAAACAAAAAAAAAAAACCAAACACACCAAAAAATCCACCCCAAAACACAAAACATTGAAATAAAATTCCTTTCAGAATAAGCATTGTGGACTTTGGGTGCCTGAATTTTTGTTTTATGGTGACACTTTATTCCAATGATTATTTTAATGAAGTACTTTGAGGGAAATACCTATACATTCCAGGAATATTCCCTTTTTCCTTTTTTTTTTCCTTCCTAATTTATACACCCAGTCTTCATACTGGTCCAAACTAAACAGAGGTGGATATAAAGAAGAGATTCGGATGTCAAGCTTGGCATGTTGGAAACCAGGAAACTGATTTAAGATCAGCAAATAACAGAATAAACAAGCCACAGGCAGTTTGGCCAACAGTTTTTGTGATTCAAAGAGGTGCACGGACAACATGCCATTATCGGAAAAACACATCTAATCAAATCATGCTCTAACTCCTGGCAACACACTATTCAATCTATTGCCTTTGTGCTATCTTTAATGGGTTGCTTCCAGCAGCTGCCTCAAACCATTCCTTCAATTATCACCATGCTTTCCCAATTCTGTGTTGCTGCTTTCTTCACTGAAATGCATTACCATTTGAAATGGGCTTTCTCTTCTTACAGGTTATTTTGTGGTACTAATGCCTTTGTGATGGTAGCTGTGGCAAAGCACGTTCTTGGTGTTTGAGAGCCCATGGGCCACCCGTTCTTGGTGTTTGAGAGCCCATGGGCCACCGAATGTGCATTGCAGAGCTGAACAGTCAAGACTTGGCTGTGCCTTGGTGGGCTGCTGGTGAGTTCCTGGGGCAGCTGGGTTGCACATTACAGTGCTGGAAAGCACCTCCAAAGTCATCTAGACCAGCCCCGTTCCCCACCTTAACAGCTTTTCTACCAACGTGGTCTTGAGATCCTCCAGCAACAGAGATTCTAAAAGTGCTTACATAACCTTCCCTAGTGCTTTGCTATCCTTTGAGGCAGTTATTTTAATTCTTTTTCTAGATCTCCATGCTCATTTATTTTTTTTTTTTTTACTACAACACAGACACATTCACTTTTGCCTCTTCTACCACAGAAAGGGAAATATATTCCTTCTTTGCAGTAGCTCTTAACATATCTGAAAAATTACCTTCCTCTTTCAACACCTTTTCTTTATGTTAAGCTATTCCTTTTATCCAGTATTTAGTTTGTCCTAGTTTTCTAGACCACGGAAAATTATTGCTTTCCCCAGGTCTTAGTTCTGGTGAATACTTGAGTTTCAAGTCAGAAGAGACTTACCCTTCCTGAGATACAGTCCTTTTGACTGAACTTACGAACAGAGGAGGCCTCATCAATGCTATGACCTAACCCCCTTGCCACACTGAAGTCCTGCCAGCTATATTTTTCTCTAACACTGCTGGCCTCCATTCTCATCTTTTGCTGCTATATGTGTCTTTCCCCTGCAATGGCAAATTTATGTTTGTGCAACGGAATTATTGTTCTCTTAAGAAAATGTTAGTTCCCTCGGTTCTTTTTCCTTAAACCAGTTTTTCAGGGACTTTTATTTACCAGTTGATACTTGAGTCTACTTTTCCAAAATCTAGATTTTTTGCTTTGTGTGTTTAATTCTGCTGCAGAATGACTATTTTAATTCTGCTGCTGTTTCTACTAAGGATCATGATCTCAATAGTTTTGCCACCACTTTCACACAAGTTATCTTTTACCTCAACATCCTCAGTACCATGCTTCAAACTAAAAGAAAGATGTTCATTGAGTTTCCTTTAACTTTTGTATCTGAAACCATTCCCAGCATACCCAAAATATGCAGGACTATATGCTAGCAAGTACATTAAATCTGAACATTATATATTAAAGTTGAAGTTTACTGTTCAGTAATAGAATAGTACAGATTTTATTTTAGCAGTTAAGGTTTGAATCAATAACCAAGTTTTAGCCATAAAATGTGAAGGGAAATGAAAATGTGAAAGAGATGCTTGAAAAGTGCCCAATATAGTTCATTGCATTCACAGCTTCATATGTACATTAAAGTTCAACAGAAGAAACCCAACTGCAATGCACGTTAATTACAATATCAAGAACTTTTTTCTTTATCTAAATGTTATCTGTAAATGCAAAGCTTTTCTGGTTTATTCTTTCATTTGGTTATGAAAACCTAAAATCTTTGTGAAAAATTGAGCAAAGTGCTAAAGTACTAGTCAATACCAGTTTAAAAAAAAAAAAATCACTTCATCTATCAGTGTCTTTTACTCCCTTATCATTAAGGCATATAATCATCAGCAGGTGTGTCCCCATTTTCCCTCCCACTTCGTACCCAAATCCTTGTGTGGTTTTACTAACTGTGAACTAAACGCTGCCCAAGTGGACTAACACTGTGGACTATTGGTTTCTGTTACCAACTGAACTTATTTACTAATCATCTTCTCCCAACAAAAATATGCAAGGAGGAGGGGACACATCATCAGTCATTCCTCTGTTCTGCAGAAGGAAAATTAGACCTGAAAATGTTTTTTTAAGGATCATCCTCACCTATTTATACACTTTTCCTTTAAAAGATGGGTGATCTAAACTTTCCAAATCTATGAATAAACATAAATGTTATGCTTATCCAAATAGAACCAACAAGCCTCTATGCATTGCTGTTACAGTAATTGCACATTTTGATACCTTTTTATATATTCAAGTATTCCCAAATATAAGCCATTGAAACTAAGAGTAGAGCTTTGCTCTTTCATGGCTCTTTCATAATGGTGCTGTGCAAACAGTAATGTGCAGGGATGCTGGGGACACTTCCATGTTCCGTCTGTCTCATTATCTCTAATGTTTGACAGCGCAGAACTTGCCCAAAGGGGAAATTTGTATCCACATCTGAAATTATTTATAGTCTAAAACAAGAAAAAAAATTCTTCTGGAATCATTGTTCTCAAAACAATATAATTCCAATTAAAAAGAAAGTAGAAAAAGATAGTAATTAGAATTTTTTTTTAAAAAATAGAAAAATTAAAAATTTGAAGTTTTTCACATTGCTAGATAAAACATTTTTACCAGCCAAATCTTTACCTGATGTTGAAAGCTCACTGAAGGATGGGGTTTTTGTTCTTGTTGCTTTGTTTGTTTTCTCCAGGTATCTTGCAGTTTTATCCTGCAAGATTTTGCTAATTAATTTACTGTAAATATTTTTACAGAGTCATTACTGTTGGCCAAAATGCACACCCCTTTACTAATACCTGGTTTCAATCAAAATTTCTGTTCACATAAATGTCCACAGGCCAATTTATGAATAATTACATAATGAAGCAGGGGTGTAGGACTTTTTTTTCTTAATGCAAACTATACTCAGGATCCCTAGACAAAACTGGTTAATTGTTAAAGCTCATAAGAATGAATAAGACCTTAATATATTAGACTAGAAATCCCAGCACTGGAATGATCAGAGTAAAACTACGTTTGCTTTCTTAAACAGGCAGATGTTAATAAATACACAAATTAACTTATTTAATCCAGTAGCAGCTGTCAAGGCTGCAACATTTCTTTATTCATTTTTAAATTTGTTCTTCTCATCCTGAGGAAAAGCAAAGAATAAGCCATATTTTACTATTCGCTTCCAAATACAAACGGCAACAGGAAAAGTAGCTGCAGAGTACGGTGAGCAGGGACACACAATGACAGGTACACAACTAGTTATTTTTGTTGGGTTTTTCCTTTTGTTTATTAAAAGCAACAACAACTGAATAAAGTCTGATCCAGGCAAACAGAATAAATCAAAGCTTTCGTATAAACTGTAATAAGTTTTTTACCTGTCTGGTTAGTTTCTTCTCCAAGGACATCTGAACACTGTCTCTTAAATTTAGAGTAAGAAATTAAATGCAACTTGATTGAGGCAGTTTAAGGACCTGTCAGTACCGGCTAGTGTCTGAGATGTTATAAAGCCAGGAACATCTGGTGCAGTAAAGTAGCAGAGTATAACCTGCTTATGACGCAGTGGTTTAATGTTGCTTAATAAAACTGGCATGTTTTAATCTTTTTTTATTGGAATTACCTGTTGGTGGACATTCAATAGTACTTGTGTCTTTCACTTGACTCTCTCAAGTTGGACCATCCTTACTGGTCAGTGGCAGGGAGGATTTCCCACTCTTCACAAGTGAATGTGCATAAACTATATATTTATAGCAATAGACAAAAAGGTATATAGAATCTTTGAATAGCTGAATTCGGGTAATGTCATAAAACACATCTCTGAACATTTAAGTTTGCCAGAACATCTTTTTAGGAATTAGCTAAAATGGATTTTTTTTCCCCTGATAGTAGACATTGTTCTTCAATAACTAAGAATAGCTCACACTCCAAGACTATTAATAGCCTGTTACTGGATGGTTATGTACACTGTCCCATCAGAGATCATCGCAAAAGCCAGGGCTTGCATTGCTACACTAAGTTCCCTTCATGATGAACTATTTTTAATACCACCCAAACACATAAGCAAATAAAAAATAATAATAAAAAAAAATTCATCTCTCTTTTTGTAGAAGGAAAGCAAATTATACCGAATATTTGTTCAAAAAAGGCTAAGAGGGACCCTGGCTGTACTGTAAGCAGAAATCATTTAGTTGTGTAGCTACTGCCTTTACACCACACTGATAGATTGGGCACTGTTGTTTTCACCAGCATTACATACCTTCAAACAAAAAATGAGGAATGCAACAGTGGAGTTGGAGAACATATTTTTCCCCCTAAGTAACACAGCATTTGCTGTGATATAATGATCAGGGGTCTTTCAGTTATTTATTTTTCTCTGTGAAATTACCAAAGGTTTACGTTAAGACCTAGTTAAAGTGCAGAAGAGAGGGAAGAGGTACACTGTGAAAGCACAGCCTTCTAACTTACAGGTGGGCTTTGGAGAAAATGTTTCAGGAACAAATAAATTACTGCGATGAGATACAGTCCTGCTTCAGTCTTTGAATATGACTTGGTGTGTCTTTGGAAGGACATGCCATACCTGAACACACGTTAAAATGGCACGGTGCCTCAGTGCAGCTGCCTTGGACAAGTGCTAAGAGTGAAATTTTGCCCAGTGAATAACATCAAAGAAGGTCTCTGGAAAACTTTTTTCTCGGTCCCTGTCATATTTTAGTATTCAGAAATAGGTGGATCAACACTGTAGTTTGAGTGGCTGTTATTCCTTAACAAAATTATTTCAGGAGCTAAGCAAGACATCTTGTTAGGAAATAATAGCTATGCTGAATTTCAACTGAGTTACTCTGTAGTAGCTTCTAAATTTGTGAGTGATTTTATTCCATGCCTGAAAAGATAATAATAAATAATAAATATTTAGGTTATGTTAGCATGCAAGTTAACTTCTCTCAGTAGCAGTATAGAAGCCAATATACTAAAATATTTTGCTTTACTAAGAGACCCGTGACTTCTGTGAAACATAAATTTTAATTGCACGGTTTCTGAGACAAGGGGATGCTTTGCTACCTAAATAGGAGCAAGAGTGTCGCAAATAGGGCAACAAAAATGAATGAGGATACAAGTAAATAAATACCCTAAACAGGTTCTTGGACAGGTTCCTTACCATTATTGATAGAAACAGTTCCCTTGTCACAGGTATGCAATGTTTTTATGAGTCTCTTTTTACTCCCTATGCTTTATCCATGATAGTTTCTAGATTACCTTCAAGACAGGCTGGTCACACCAAAGTGCATACCCAGTAGAAGTTCTGTTACCTCTTGGATTAAAGAAAGGGACAAGCTTTGGGAAAATGTATGTTTCATTTAAGAGCTGTCTGTGTTAGTCATTCGTCTGATCTAGAGCTTTTATAAACTTGATGAATACAGCCTTCAGTTAGGGGTGGCACAAAGGTATTTTTTATCAAAGTAGAGATGGAAAGCACCATAATTTTATAGGTCTCTATTTCCTGCACATATTACTTGGAAGATAAAATACCTCAGGCAACTTCTGTAGGCACCGTGAAGAAACAACTGCTAGGGAAGATGAAAGCGAAGAAAGCATCTTTCTGAACCAATTCAGATGTCTCACTGGGTACTGAGAAGTCCACTTTTTAGGACAAGAACACCTTCAGCACGTATAGAAAAAAAATTACATTTGCACTAAGAAAGCCCTGAATGATATAGACTAGTCCTTGACTCCTTTCATCTTTTGTTTAAGGGTGTGCTTAGCTCTACGAAAATAGAGAGACATAGTACATCCACAGTTCTTTTTGTAAAATGACGCCTGTGAGGCATTGTACTCTCTCAGGTGAAATGCCAACAGCATCCCTAACTTTGCCCAGTTATCACAGCTACTGGAATCCCTTATAGCTGTTTTGGCTCAAAGTGCCATCTATAATGGTAAAAAATAGAAGCAAAGATAATATTCTCATTCATTGTATGACAAATAGTGTATAAGATGAAGAAAAAAACCAAAACCTGTTTTCAGGGAAATACTACTCTTAGGGGAAAGGTACTCGGTACTCTATTGATCTTTGGAAAATAGTTCACATCTGTTACTCACTAACAAAGGCAAAGTCCTGACTTAAGTATCTCCCTCTGAAGTTATATGCAGCCATAGCACCCTGTAGTGTGTGTGCGGGGGGGGGGAAGTTATTTGTTGAATACGAACCACCAATCAAGTAGTTTTCTAGCCTAAAATATTTTGCCAAGTGTTCAGTTATTGTTTTGAAACTTAAAATCAGCATTAACTTCCCGCTCGCTACAGTCCAGTTACACTACTTACTAATTAACATGCTTTGATGCTTTGACATCACTCATTGAAACACTTTCCCATTACTACCAGTGGAGGGACTCAGGCAAATAAAGGTACACACATATGTAAGTATTGTCAGCAGCAGAGCTTCATCTAACACTTTACTCCAGTATCTCCTTTTCTGATACTGCACTCCAAACTTTTTGTTGGACCTGAAAGATCTCATTTTATTAAGAAAAAAACCCTCACTATTATGCCTCATGGAAAGAAAAAAAAAAAAAGGTATTAGTATTTTCTATCTCAACTTTTAGGGTGTTCTTCTATACATGGACTTTTTATAATGTTAGCTCACACCTTGTATTGGTGTGAGGTTTTACCTTCAACAAGGTTGATTATTATACTTCAGTGGCTTCACAGAACAAAGTTAGGGTCATTTGCTTCTAGAGCTTAAAACTTCAAAGGATTTATAGCAAAATGATGGAGAAACTCAAGTGAAATGCAGATCAGTAGTACTGCAGTGTAGTGACCCTCCACGTGCAAATGCCATATACCTTTTCATCATCTTTTACAAATTAGTTATATCTGAAAAAGATGTCAACAGTTAAATCTTCCAACTTCTGTCATTCAGCATCTTCTGATGCTGAAAAGAGACCAGTGAAATAAATCTGGATGACTTTTAATGACCTGTTGGTTCTAAAATGGATATTTCAGCAGACCAGGTATGTTACTTCTTGTTAAAGTATCTTGCCTCCCTATTAACAACATTTGCTGTGAAGATTTCTTTGTTTTCCTGATGATGTCAGAGAAAAGGAGGGGATTTTCTCTTTGGTTTTTTGTTGGTTTTTTTTTTCTTTTTACCATCACCATAAATAGAATTTATGTAAAGATTTACTGTTTTGTATGCCACCTACTTAAAAATCATTACTCTGAAATCACTCAAATTTAGAAATAAATATTTTTTAAAATATTTGACCCTTCCCATACATTTGTCTTGTGTAGGCTGTGGTTGTGTGCTGTGTAAAACATTTTTTCTCTTAAAGCAAACCAAGTACCACTCAGGATGTCATCATCCTACACAGGACCCCAGCTGTACGCTTTTATCCAACAAACACCTACTATGAATAAGTCAGAAAAAAACAGAGCAGCAGTGAGGCAGGCAACAGTATTACCAAGGCTACAAGAGAAACCCTGCGTCAGCAATCAAGACAGGACAGTGACGTCCTCCACCTCCAAATTTTTTTCAGGATAGGAGATGTAGTAAGCAAGATCGGCCCATTTCCATTCCATGGATGCTGATTGGGCCCAAGCATAGATTATCAGAGAAACGAAGGACAAAGAGCCACCTCTTGTTCTTCACCAGAGGTGTTATAAAAGGGGAAACATAGCTGCGTGTGAAAAGGGCTGAAGGGGAAGCGATCTCCCACCAACCTGGCCACCCCAAAAAATAAGATGAAAGAAGCAGCAGGAACCAAGATGCAGACTGAATTTGTGAGAGTGCCAAGTGTAACTCTCGAGTACAACTGCTTCTTCAGCCCCTTTGTTGTCTCATCAGTTGCAAAGGAAACAAGACCTTTCAGATACGTGGAGAAGGACTGTCTCATATCTGCTCAGCACACGGTAAAACAAGCACTAAGTAAACTTTGTGTAACCTTTCCACAGCCCTTCTTGCCCCTTCCTGCCTTTCCCCTGAACTGCCCTATTGACCCTTAACTACAGCTCAGGATCAATCCTGCAGAATACACAACACACATGAATTTCACAGTTTAAAGGAAGTGGTATTGAATTGTTAGGAATGTTCTGGGTTTTTTTTTTTCCCTTCTGCCAGTGACTAAGCTCCTTCCCAAATGATTCTTACAATGCCACAAACATCCATAATGAAAATTACAGGATAGCTGTTTTTCTGCCTTGGAAATTATTTCAGCGTTACTGTTCATTGCTTAGAAACATTAGGGAACCTGATTTAAATTATATTTGTCTGGATGCAAAAGTGTGGTCCAGCTCTAGCAGTCCCTATGCAATTCCCTGTGAGACTTGAATACCTTTTAAAATATAAAAGCATTTAGAAACCTGGAAGCAGAAATGCATCCCAAAAGTAAGTTTCTTTACACAGTCCTACAGGCTGTTTGTGACAAGCCAGCTGCAAGATTTTTCTTTTTCTCTCGAAGCTTTAAAGAAAATGTAATACAGATGAAGGTCACTTTTTATTGCATTGTCCCCTCACTGTGAATGGGTTTATTTCTTTCTGCTTTTACTGCTAAGAAACTGCCAGTTTCAGCAGCAGAGATAGTAAAACACTTGTATTTCCCCCCTACTGTAGGATTGTTAGTGGATAGGCAAGGAAGTCATGGGGGTTCTTGATTCATACTTAGGACAGGTTCTGGAAGCAGTAGCAAAACAAAATCTTCACTTACCCATTAATATCTCCTTAAGGGCACACACCGATGGGAAGCAACCAAGAGTTGAGAGACAAGAGTGACTGCAAAAAAGAGTTTCACCAGCTGGGAAAAAGAGCCTTTTACCTGCCTTTGCTCCAGTGCCTTCCACACCTCCCCAACAAGCTCTGACTGCAGATCAGCTGCACCTGCACCTGCACCTGCACATGTTTCTAGTAAGGTTAAAGCTGAGTAGTGATACTGCCAGCACTGCTTCCTTCCAGAGCTGTAAGTGGTGCCTGCCTAACACAGGCACTCATTTTGGGGGGAGTTGTTTCCCAGCAAAGTTTCGGTTCCTGTTTCACGTGTTCCTAGAGGCTTATTCTCTATACACGTGCATAGGTATGCTGAGAAGCTGTTCCAGCTTGTGCCCCAGAGAGGTAAGCTAGGCTTTTTTACAGAGCTAGACTTTTTTTTTTTTTTTCTTGTCTTACTTCTTTGTTGTTCTTGGTGGCATTATGGAAAAGTTTTTCTCTTGAAGACACATTAAATAACACAAGGGGGTAAAAGCAAAACCTTTCACTGTTCTGGATGATTAAATTATGATTTTATTCTCTCAAGTACAGAGAAGAATTGGAAAAAACTGAAAACTTGTAACAAGAGCTGTAACAAGGAGAATACCTACATGTAAGTAGGGTCAAACAAGAACAAAAAACAATGCCTTTGTCTCTTCTGTCAACTGCTGATGTCATAATGCAGCAAAGGAAAGACAGTCCCAAAGTGATAGCAGCAACATAAATTACTGAAGGGTTCAAAGGGTGTTGTGTGTATATTTGTATGCACATTCCTCCGGGGCCCAAATGCCTTGACATAGCTTATCTGATGGCAGCTGTTACAGGAGGCTAATACTTTAACTACATTTACCAATTATTATATATATTGTGATATATATTACAGATATTTAAAATAATGATTAAGTGCCCTCTCAACCTTTGAACTGCTTAATATGTTATCATGAAAATGCCTAGGATGACTGCCAGATAGATCTCCAATGCCAAAAATAGCTCTGAGTTTGTAGCTCTGCCATCTAGAAATCCAGGTAAAATGTACAGAATGGCAAGTGAGTACACAGAGCAGCATCAGAGAGTTCCTGTTGTGGGTCTGCTAACGACATCAGATGCTGAAGAGTGCAGCAACGCTCTGAGATAAAGAGAACCTAGAAGAGTTGGATTTAACAAAAACTGACAGCAAATATCTAATAAGTGTGCTTTCCATTTCCATAGCAACTTCCATCAAAGGAACGGAAAGCACTTTAAAACATCAATCAATTTACTTTCAACACTACTGTATGGCAGGCAAAATATATATTCGAAGAAATAAAGTTGCTTCCTGGTGATTGCTAGGCTCTATTTTAGGAGTCCTTTTTGCTACTTCTGCACTAACTTTCTCATTAACATTTAAACTTCCAATCTGTCTTTTTCATGTTTTTGTACGTGGACTGGAGCATAAGAGGAGTGATCAGAGACATTGGGAAAAAGCATGAAGATCTTGGGAAGTAATGGATATTACTGAACGCCAGATCAACCTAGCATAGTCTAGGCAGTCTTATCTACTGTAAGTCATTGCTGCAAAAATCTCTTTAAAGGCAGATGCCAGAACATCAGTGGTTTTCAACAATGGCCTCTTTCACTAAGCATTTTGCCCGTGTACCCATGCAAAACACATGTTTTGGTTATCTGCATCAGACAGGTACAACATGTATGCTGCAGTGCTCAGCGGGTAGGCTCCAGGAGGTGCTTTGTGCCTGCAGATTATGGGTAGATTTAAAATATTTTTTAAATAACTTTATGGAGTCAGTATGAAAATAAAAGAGAAACCAAGCAGATCTTAAATTAGTATGTGTGACATGCCTGACCCCAACAAGAGAAAAGAGTCAGCCTGGTTCCTCCTGCTCTTCAGTTTTAGGAGGTGGGGATCTAAAGCATGAAAAAGTCATTTTTATGCTCTGTAGCCCACACAGACAGAAATTGAAATGGTCATCTCTTTACAAAGGGTTGTGCTAACTCTTTCTGTTTTCTTTTATTGTACAGATGGCTCCGCTGGCTGGAATGAAAGTGAAGATGACAGGATTTTGGCCTCTAGAGGGAGAAGATGCTATTGTAAGGCTGGATGTTGCATCATCTCCACCACTGAGGCTAAGGAGAGTTGGTCATGGCCAATAAATTACTCCTCTTTCAGAGTCTGGACAGGTTCTTTGGCTATAAAGGCAGTGAAGGTTAGGATTAGTCTAAGGGAGTGGAGATCTTTTTCCTCTTGTGTGTTGAATGACTTTTAGAGTTTTTGAAGAGTACAAAGGCCCTTTTGTCCAGCACTTCATATCCACTTTTCCAGAAGTGGGTTCTCTGGCTATGATCAAGTTGACAGCTAAGGGTAGCATTTGGGAACCTGTCACTGAAGGTTTAGGCTGAATGGCCTTTCAGAGCTCAAAGGAAAGTAGATGTTTCTCATGAGCAGTATTTTTTTCATTTTTACTATTCACGATGGATCCCTGGGGTACAATAAAGTTGAAAGTAGGAGTTAGGGTTTAGATTTTTAAATCTAAAGGAAGAAAAACTGGCACTTCAAGGCTTGGATAGCTGTGCTCTACAGTTAAAAGCTGGCTGGATAGCCAAGCTCAGGGAATGGTAGTAAATGGAGTTACATCTGGCTGGTGTTCCCCAGGACTCGGTATTGGGGCCAGCTCTGTTTCACATCTTTATCAATGACCTAGACAGGGGATTGAGTGCACTCTCAGTCTTTTCCAAGGTCTTCCAAAAAAGGTCTTTTCCAACCTAAACGGTTCTATGATTCTATGATCTAAATGCCGAAGAGCTCCTTTCCTTGCTGGGTGCTAAGTGTCTCTCAGTGATGACAAAAGAGTAGGTGCAACTTTCAGTATTCACTTTTCCAGAGGAGATGAATTCCCTTGGCTAGAACGGAAAGGTTAATGTCAGCAATGTTGTCGGGATTTGCTAATCCAGAGATAGAAAAATATAGATGTTCAGAGTTAGGCAGAGGTTTAATGTCAGCTATGGCCAGTATGTGATGAGGTCTTTCATTCCTGGGTATAGCTCCCCTGCATTTAATTACACTAAGAATTAGGACAGGGTAACATTAGCATATAGCAAAGCAATTTATACCTTATGGGCCTGAGAGTAGGAAGGTGTAAATCCCACATCTTATATACATATTTCCTGAAGAGATGGAACACTGGGCTATAATTAAGGTTAGAGTTAGGGCTACTGGTTGTATGTCAAAAGCAGAGATGCCAGATTAATGCTCAGTGCTGCATGTCCCGGAGAAAAGAATTGTGCTGCTGCTGTCATTTGTGGCTGATTCTTTATGCTTTCTTTCACTGCTCAGGTAGTTCTGCTAGCTATAATGAAGGCAAGAGCTAGTTACAGATTCAAAAAACACAGGCTGAAGAACTTAAACTTCACAACACAGGGTTCAAGGAGGTTTGTTATGTATTCTATAAAACAGCTATATTAAACCGAGATCTTGGTTTGATGACTCTTGCTGAAACAAGTTAAGTCTGGTGTATTAAATCTCATACTTAAAACTGGATACGTGGATATAATGCTAGAATTAGTTCAGAATTTAATTAACAAAGGAGATGTCAGAAATTGCCCTCAAAATAAGCAATGGAAGTCAGCTGGCTTTGTTTTGGCTTTGGGCTACATCTGAGCAGGGGCAGGTGTCTGGAGAAAAAGGTTTCTTAAGATGTCACTGGTCAATGCTGGGTACTGCTGATCTTTTGGGTTCTTTGCAAGTTTTAAGTCGTCTTCTGCTAAAGGCCTCTTAGCTAAGTATACATCAAGCCTTTGGTTTAGTTATGATTTCAGAGAAAACAAAAAACGATGGGTGCAGGGTTTGTACCAGCTTTCAGCCTCAGTACTAAGGAAACAGAATGAGTCATTCTTAAAGGCTGAGAATAGGCTATAGCTTACAGATCTAGGGGAATGCACTCTAGCGTATGGTACTGTAATTTGTAACAGCTTTTACTCAAAACTGAACACTCATGTTTATTTGGTTAGTTTGTATAACACATGAAAATACATTAGCAAGTAATAAAGTTTTTTATGGATGTTGATTTTTAAAATCATATTCAAATGAACATTTCCACTATGAGAATAAGAAAATGTTCTTTTTAGAACTAAGGATTTACCATATTTGGCCTGAGAGTAGCTGGAAATGAACGTACTCATGAGGAATAACCAAATGGTTTCAAAAGCTACTATTCCTGTCTATAGCTTTTTCAGCACCCTTAAGCCAAGAGTACACCAAACAAATGACAGAATAAAGGGGGTGGGGAAGAAAACAAAAAGAGCATTCTTTAACTGCTGGCATATTTTCTTGGGCTGGAGTGTCAAAATAATTACCATTACCCTCCCAGTGGTTTTATAAACTATTGTTCTGGTCCATCTACAGCACCAAAATAAATGGCTTCATCATCTACCTTCTGCTCATGGGAGAACCATTGTCCCAGAGACATTGTGTCTCCCTTCTGCTGTCAGTGAGATACACACCCAGCTCCTCTCCAGAAGACAAATAAACTTTGGTATTTAAGATTTTTCACAGTTTTTAGCTGACTGAAATCGGATTTTGTCCATTAACTTTTAACTAGATTTCTCCTATTTCTTTAGGGCTAAGAGGTGTATGCCTAGGTATCTATCTGAATTCAAACATTAGAGAAAAGCACTCCTGCATCATATAAGCCTTTTGGCTACTTCAGGTCCCCATAATACAGGTGAATTTTAATTACTTTAAATGCATAATGGCAAATGTTACTGAATTCTTAGATACTCCCTATAGGATAGGGAAAAAAAAACCCCTTTAATAATAAATAGTAGTAATGGAACTGCACTCCCAATAGCCAAGCATAGCAAAATGAACATTATCATCCTTACAAAGGAACAGTGGTTTGGAAATACGAAATATTTAAAACATTGTTTTACAGCATTGCCAAGAAATCTCTACTGATTTTAGGACCCTGTGTATAATACAGTCCTTGCTCAAGACAATGGATAGAAAGAGAGAGACACCTGTGAAGGGACTTAATCAAATCCATCCAGAAGTTTAATGATGAGTAATTAGTCACATTGGTTCCTGAATAGTCCCTCCAGTACTTAATAACTCAGTAACATTGTCTTTCTGAATAGGAAGTTGAATATATGTTTCAAACTGACCTTTACTAAGCCAATACAAAAATTATCAAGTTTCTTGGGCTGGCCTTCCTGTGTAGCATTAGCATGCCTTCTCCTTTCCCAATGCTAAATCACATTTATTTTATATAAGCAAACTAATTGTCTCAGGGATATACTGTGATTGTAATGTATGGACTGGAATGTAATAAATATGTAAAAAACTGTAAAAAAAAATAATATGACTGGAATGTAAAAGTAGTCCATACAGCCTTACAAAGGGAGACCTCGTACTCAAAATGATCCTTAATGACTTGTCTGCCACACAACAGAAATAGTTTAAGAACTCTTCCCTGGGTGAATGCATGTGATTAAAGGATGAAATGTTGTATTTAAGTTACTTAATTCGACCTGACTGTTCAGTGTTTAATCAAGTGGATACAGAAGCTTATATCCAGACCCCTGAGTGATTTTCAATGAAGGTAAAAATTTAGGAACTGATGTCTAAGTTGTTCTGGAGAAATTCATCTCCAAGAAACAATTTTTAACTGAGGATTTGAAATGGCCATGTTTGGATTGTGGTTGTGGGGTTTTTTTTTGTTGTTGCTTTTTGTTTTGTTTTATTTTGTTTTTAAAACAAGAACATGGGGGTCACTAGAAGACAGGACACAACCTGTTTAAACGCAACCAGGAAAATGTCCTAAAGAAGAAAATATGCACAAACTTATACTTAATAAAAAATAAAGAATAACAGAAGACACTTTTGGGAAAAGTCAGCCTAATTTATTTCCTGATCTTACTGGTGAAAGTTGAATCATGGACACTCTAGAGCAAAACAACCAGCTTCTGTCATAGTTATGGCTCTGATTTCAAAACCAAAGTAAACCAGGAAAGAAAAGCTTGAATAGTTCACACCAGACTTGATCACATTTCTGCAGGCTTCAGATGATTGATTTCTGCATTCTTTAAACATACTGTTATATTAGTGAAAGTACACCACAGACAATAAGGAAGATCTATGCTGCATTTGTAATTGAAATGAATGGGCATATAGCATGCCTCACTTACCTTTGTAATTCATCATATTAAAACTAATCAAGACCAGTTTAATTATGTAAGCACCAGAAATAAATAAGTAAACAAATAGCTCACAAACTTTTCTGAGCATTCTGCTTTTTCTAAGGAGGAGACATTTTGAGAAGAAAATGATAGGGAAACTGCTAAGACTATGTTATCAAAGAAAGAAAGAAACAGAAGAGCATGCATGACAGTGCAGGGTCAGCAGTTTCTCAGTGTGTTATCATTTTTGACAGAACAAGCCATACTTCTGCTGTATATTCCAAAATCAGTTTTGTTCTCAGCAATTTGAGTCAACTATTCCAGCTGCAAACATTGTGACAATAGTGAGTTATTTTCCAAAATTAGGCTGACTACTCCACGCTACAGTAATGAACAAAGTAAAGCCTTCCAAACATTTCACTTAAATCTGTGTCTGTTTAGTACTGGCTTATGAGCTGTGTTTACACTGGATACAAAATTAAACAGCATATCTTCCTATAATCATTGAAGGCCCTGGAACAACAGCTGCCCTGAAGGGTGTTTGTTTTCCTTCATAGGAAGGGAAGCAGCATATTCAAAGTGGAAACACAGACTTAAACTTTTTTGTTGCTGCAAAAGGACAATTATTGCATCACTCTCATCAGGAAAAAAATGATAACTTTTAAAGTAAATCTCATTTTCTTTTACTTTAACTATGGGTTAGGAGCAATGGATTTGAAAGAAAACACCAGTGATGCCTCGTAAGGAAAACAGTATTTCAGGTAACAGAGAGCCTGAGTGGGTTTTCTTTTAAGTTGCCTGTCTCTAGGTATGAAGAGCTTCCTTAGGGTGGATGCAAAGAATGTGCAAGGTTCTCTGCAAGCAGGGAATCTGTAAACAGGGATATGTCACTGCTGCTTCTCTTGTCCTGTCTGCTGGCTTTGCTAGAGCTCACTGAACTTTCACAGATACAGCTAGTGAGAGGGCTGAAACAAGATATATGCTGCAGACTGGCTGTAAGACCCACAATGGACTTAAGGACAAACTATGTTGTGTCAGGTCTGCATCAAGACTTAAAAAGTCATTTTCAACACTGCTCTCATTACAGTATTAGTCAAAGAAGAAAAGACATTTCTTCTGTCTCCTTTTAGAAGAGCTCAGGTGTGGGCTGAAGTCCCTGAAACACATTATATATCATGATCCAAAGTTAGGTGAATGCAAAAGATGCATTTCATTGCTTTCTCATACTTGTGAGACTTCTTGCCCCAGAGTAAAACATTCAGAAAGAAATAATGTTACCTGAAGAATACCTTTCTGGAATATATGATGTCTTTGAAAATATGATACTTACTGCATTTTGGAGGTAATATTTTAAGCATCAATATTTAGTTTCAACAAGAGGACAGTCATACCTAAAAGATTCAGAGGAGTCATAGCTAAATTATTCAGGGGCTTATCACATGTAAATAACACAGAAAGGGCTTTTGAATATTGGTTGCCATATACCTGGACCCATAATTTTTCTGGTTTATAAATTAATACACATTCTTTGAAATAAAGAATAGAAATTCTAGGATGATAGAAATTATAGACCCCAGTGACTGATCATACAAAATGTGCATGCATCCCAAAATCACAGTTACAGAACTCCATATGTTACCAAAAACCCCTTAAGCAGATTTCTCCAGACTTCACAAAAAATATTAAGACAACTGTTTAAAATACTAAAGACCTTCAGGATGACATCTTCAAAGTTCCAGAATCTGTTAGGTTTTTCATGCATAACAGTTATCACCCACCACTCCAAACAGTAAATAAAAAACTTCAAAATTTATTTGTCAATCAGATATGTGGATGGTATACTATCATTACATTTCCTATATTACTGATGTTACAGATTTGCTTTGGTTCTCTTGGAAAATGTATTTCCACAGTTCTTTCACAAGAAAATTATAAGAATCAAACCCTAGCTTTTTTAAGTCTTAAAGAAATTCAAGAATATTACTTTTCTCCCTGTCAGAAATTAAATTTATTAGCGTAAAACCTGAAGTTGGGTAGTGGTTTTCAATATATCTAGCTGTTTTACAAAAGCAGAAAGTTTCACATAGAGATACAAATAATTAGTATTTTCAGTTCAGACTCTGATAACTTAAATTTCTTGATTTGAATGCTAAATTCGTAAAGCTACTGTTGATTCTTTGCTTTTGGATTTAGCATTTAACTTCATACGGCTGATCACGGTAGAAACACTGCACACTGGGGACCAGTTTAAAGTGGTGCCCGAATATCAACAGATGATGGAATGTAGGGGAGATATGCATATCTTACTTATGGTAATCACCCAGATTAAGCATTAATCCACCATATGCAAATTGCAACATTAATTATCATATGTACAATCATTATGCCTGAGGTTATTGTGGACTGAAATCAATCTGTGATATGTTGTGACATATTAGTGCTCATTGGCAGCTTATTTCAGAAGAGAACTATCACGACATGCTTCTATGTCATTTAAATTACCAGATAGTCCTGCCTATGCAACCCTTACTTTTCTTAATCTTGCTCATTCTCTACTGGTGATAGTACATTACTAAATAATTAATAACTAAATTAGGATAAGTGAAGGCTGGATTTTTATGAGCTTTCCCGTGTAGTATATATGCCCACTTGGGGCAGAACAATATCTTGTCTGTCTTTCATGATACTCACAGCACATTTTTTTAGGTTAATAATGGATTTGATGATGGTATCTAACTGTCTGTATCACTATATTGTTTAAGTTCATTTTTAGAGATGGCCATACTGGAGTTTAATTTGTATACACGAGTCTCATTTTTATGCCAATAACACAAAATATTTATTTTTACATTTATATAGATACAAACTATCTACATTTGTTACTTACACATTCATTTTTTAAGGCCCTGGACCAAAATTTTGAAATACTGTCGATCTGTTCATGTTTAACTTTCTCTAGGTATTGCTGCATAGCGAAATAACCTTTGGGTATAGATTAGTTTGTCAGGAAATCTCATGCTTACAGGTTGCCCACAAAGCTCTTTTGAGCACAACAAACATTTACACAAAAAAGTAACCACATGTGATTGCATTTCTATGTTCAAGTGTTTTAAATAAATTCTACCAAAGCAGCTTATGCATGCCATCATTTGCTTTAGCCAATTACCAGTAATGAATATTCAGCAGCCTCTGGCTTGCGTCAGGTATCTGATAGAAGGCTGCAAGACTGGACACACTCCAGAGATTTAACGATGCAAGCAGACAGCAATGCAATAGCGGACAAAGGAAGAAATTAATCTTTGAAAAGAAACAATGTCAACGAAATTTCTGACATCTTCGATAACATACCTCAAAGCCATGATAATACCTTGTATTTGACAGCTCTGCAATATCCTTTATGGTTCTATGTCTCCTTCTTTTTTATTATTTTTTGGTTTTTAATGTACTAGTACCCACTAGAAGAGTCCCTCATCTGTCTGTTCATAGCTCCCTGCTCGCCTGCTGATGCTAAGATGTATGGTGAGACTCCAAAAGCAGTAAATGTATGCCCCTGCCATGCTCAGTGCTGCTCTCATATCTCCCTGGGGATGGAGAAGGTTTTTTGGTTGGAATCGTGGTGGCTCCCAGAGGAGTGAGGGAAACCTTAGAAGACTGCGGCTGGCCCATAACACCTGCAGGCTGGTGCACTCACACGCTCCCCCGCTTGGTGCTGCTCCCTGTTTCACCTCTTGGTGAAATACGGTTCTCATACAACTGGTTGAGAAGCACCAAAGCTCCAGACTCCTATTTTTTAGTATGTAGGGAAAGAGGCTTCCTGGGGACCTGACTGCCTTATCTAAAGGCTCCCTCTCTAAACTGACACACAGGAGGAGGTTGTCCCTGGAGGCTGTCCTTTGTCCCTTCTATCTTTGCCATCTCAGGTTTTCATTGTTTTCATCATCATCAGTAATGTAATATGTAAAATATGAAACATTCCCATACAGCACCGTTGAATCGAAATCCCAGATGTGTCTGCTAAGGCATACACAGCCTGATCAGAAAAAAAAAAAAACCAAAACAATTGAGCATACAGAAAGTTGTGTAAAATCACCACAAAATCAGCATAAACAAAGTTATGATTACATGTCTCCACTGTACAAAATCATGCTGATTAAAGAATTCATTGGGACACCACAGATTTTAAGATGCACGTGTTTAGGCTTCTTTCCTACACTGTGCTGACTGGCCAGCAGGTTGAGCGCAAGCTGGCTGGGCCACTAAGAAAGCTCAGAAAGAGGATTCCTGGAAAACATGGGCCAAAGCTTCAGGCTCCCCAGAGGATCTCCCCTGGATCCTTTCAGGCTATGTCTTCTATGAATGGCATCAGTGGGATCCTGCACTGGTGTTTGGCCGCTGTCTAGACCTTGTGGCTTGGATTGCAAAGCACGTGAGCACAGATAGTGCTACTCAAGGAAAAATAACTAATCAGGTTTAGGGGGAGATTATATTGTTTTCTGTTACCAAACACTCCTACTTAAACATGTCCTCTTTTTCTCTCAAGAACACAGGAACTTTTCACTGGAAATTGAATGGAGATGAAAATATAAAGTGGAATGAAAGCTGGATTTAAAGCTCATGTATAATTAGGCTGTGTAAATGAGATGAAGGCTGTTTAGTCTCCTCCCCTCTCCCCACCCAGCAGGTGATGACACAGAAGCAGAATTTATTGCACAGTAACTATACCACATTTGCCATTTGTAGTTATCCTTTTTCAAGTTTTAACACCGAGAAATAATATTTCAGGGCCAGGTGTGCTATTTAATCACTCCTCTCCATTCAATTTTATGAAAATTGTTACAAAAATAAGTTGGTAAGAATTAACTTTTGGATTTTGAGGGAGCAGTTGTTTTATCTGTCCTTCTCTGCTATAATTTCTCAACATTTGATGCTTCAGAAAGCATGAATTCCAGAAACTTTAAGAGCATTTATGCTTTCAGCTAACGTTCTGAACTTGCTTTATGAAATCCATTTCAGAGACTAATCTATAGCAGCTCTTTTAATATATACAGCAGGAGGAAGCTGTGTACTGGTTTTGGCTTTGATGGTTACCCATAGGACTGTCCATCCTACATTCCACATTCCTGAAGAAATCCATTTGAAGATCCAAAAAGTGAAAACGAGGTATAGCACTGTTTGTTAGCCTATTTTAAACCCAGTTTCCCTTGTTTCAAGGGTTGGAAGGAAAGGATGGGTTGGTACACAATACTTAGCCTGAAAATGCATTAAACAATAGCCAGAGCTGAGTCTGACTTACTTTTCTGTCACTCCCAGTGAAGGAGGAATTCTTTCTCCAGTTCCCTGCAAAAGACTTTTCTCTGTAAATTAAGACAGCTTTTGTCAAGTGACTCTAAACCCTTAACTGCTCTCCCAGGAGCTCCTAAACCCCCTCCTTGTGAACAATAGTTATACCAAAAAACATACTACCATTGAAGATTTCCTCATCAGTTGTATGCTGGTGATTTTAGTTCAGGGCAGAAATAATTGAAAAGGTCTGGATGATTTTCAGCACTATGAAAAGAAATGGAATGAAACATTCAATTTTAAGAAAAAGCAAAGAAATTAACAACAAGGTACCTTTTCTTCAATGTTACACTCAGAAGCAACTATCCTGTGAAATGCCTTGTAAAGTACTGCAAAGATCTAAAATATCTAGCAGACAACGGTAGGAAAAGAATGGCGTGTTTTCTTCTTATCTTCTTGTCAGGTAGTCTTTTCAATCAACTGTAGATGATCTGTCACACTATCAGCTTCTGTGAGTTAAGGACTCTATAAATAAGCTGGAGCATGCAATGGCACTAGAACTGCTGTGACCACACAGTTGCCGCAGTCAGCAGGTACACTTCTGAAGGGTAGTGTGACGTTTACCTGAGCGCAATAAGCAACTGGGAGCCAAAGATGCTGCATCAAGAGAAACATATGAAGAAACCCAGAGAGAAAACGCTGAAATAAATATTTTCTCAATAATAACATCACATTAAAGCAGCAAACTCAACAAAAAAGTCTGTGGTTGACAGAGTGCACTGAAGCAGTTCAGAAAACCCTACTCTGATCAGTTCAGAAGTTCATGATCCAAATTAGTTTGATTTATGAAGAATGGCAGAAGATCCTCCTTCTTCCATAGCAGTGCACCCCCACTAATCCTTTAGGTCTTTTTCTTTATGCTCAGCCTCAAAGTCCCAGAATGAGACGAGGGAAGCAAAGGATTTCCTTGTTTGCAGCCATACTAATTTGTTCTCTTAACCCTCTTTCCACAGAATTAAATTACACAAAGAGGTTAAAATAAGAGTGTGTCAACATCATAGTATACTTAAAAGTTATTCCACCGGCTGCTATTGCATTAACAGACAGAGCTGTCATTTCTTTCTGTTGCTGTGACGTGTTACATCATCCCTAGGACCCGATCATTCTGCTATGTTGTGAAATATGTCTGAGAAGAGCATGAAGCACAGAAACTCCAGTATATACTGAGAATGCAAGACTGTAGCATCGTCAAAACCATGCTAACCCTCACTCCTGGGAACACCATTTCAGTCTAGGAAGCATGATCCATAACTCAGACCTGCCGCTTCTCCTCAGCCCTTGCTCTTTGAAAGGGATAGTAACAAATCCACTGCTGTGATTTTGAGCTTTGCCTGAATGACTCTTGCAGTGAAATAAAACAAATACCTACTTCTATCAAAAAATACATGTAAAGAAATAAATTCCCCCCTTTTACAACCAAAGGGGCAGGGATGGGTCCTACGCATGTCCAGGAGGAAGCCAGTAGCAGGAACCAAAGGAACCGATCTTACACAAGAGGCAACAACTGTGCAATGGACAGGGTTGTGTTCTTGGGAAGAGAACCCAGGGATTATGTTGGGGTGCTCCCAAGGGCTTTCTGGTGCAGGCAGCTCAAGTAAGCGCAGGGAGCCATGCTCCAGAATATCTTCAACATGCAAAGTTGCTGTGTTCAGCTGAAGCAACATCTGCATCTTTAGATGAGGTGAGTAGACAAGGTACCAGGACTAAAACTGAATGCAAGTTTTCAATTTTAAAATTACACAGAAAAGTGTATCAAAGTGTATGTATGAAGATATTTACCACTTCTTTGTAAACTCTTTTGCTCAGCCAAACCTAAATGTTCACCTCTTTTGTATGCCACATAAGAAATTAACTGTAGAAGAAAATAGCAGTGAAGACCATATTAATTCCAGAGTGTTTTCATTTGGAGTTTGTAAGCTCAAGCAGACTGAAGATAAATTGATAGCAACATAGAAACTGAGGACAATTTTCTGTTTATGCCCAAGTATTTCTCAAGGAGGAAGGAAATCAGGCTATGTCTGGACAAGTGGTCTCTGCTACTGTCCTACTTTATAGGAAAAAGCAATGTTTTACCATATAATAATGCACTGCTTGCAAACCGCTTCCTTTATTTTAGCAACTTGTGGGTACTCCCTAACTCTTGGATTACAAAACAAAGCAATCACCATTTCACATGCAGTGCCTCCATATGTTTTATGGGCTGCTTTCATATCTGCAGTCATCCTCTTCCAAGCCAAGGACTCCAACTGCGCTGAGTCTTTTTCTCTATGGAAGTGGTTCCAATTCCATGGATCAGCTTTGTTGCCTTCTGTGTGCCTTTCTTAATTTGTCTACATTATTTTAACAGTCTCCAGTATAACTTGACTTTTTTTTTCCCACAACATCATAAACCATCTATGGAACAGTTCATAGGAAACTTAATCCGTACATTTCACCCTGGTGACTTCCACGCAGTTTACATAGATCAAGAAGTCATAGCGAGCTGCAAAACTTTAGGATACTTAATACATGGAACCACCTAACTTAAGATGATGTACTTACTGTGTAAATACTTACCAAAACATATGTTTGTTAGAGGCAGCGTTAAGATTCTTCTGATAATCTTAATTATCATATTGTCTCTTGAGTATTTAATTGTGTATTCATAATAGCTTCCTTTTCAAGTTATTAGCCTTTAAATCAATCCTGTGCAGGATGCCAGCTTCTGAATACTGCACAGGTCCTTAGGAACAGTGGGGAAGTCTGCAACAAGGAAGACTGAGGAAGACTGGGTTATCAAACATTTAAATAAACTGCACACAAGTCCACGGGACCTGATGAGATAGAGCCACAAATGCTGAGGAAGTGCTGGTTGCAATGCCACTTTATCTTCAAAATGTCATAGCAATTTGGAGAGGTTCCTAAGGACTAGAAGAAAACAATCACTCCAACTTTCAAGAGGGACAGGAAGGAGAATCCAGGAAACTAGAAGCTAGTAAAAGTCACCTCAATCACTGGAAAGGTTATGAAGCAAATAACCCTGCAAATATTTCCAAATATTTGAAAGACAAGGAAGTAATTTGGAGTGATCAGCATAGATTTATGAAGGGGAAATAATTTCTGACCAACCTGATAGTCTTGTAGAACAAGATGATGAGCTCAATGGATGAAGTGAGAACAATGGATGTTGTTTACCCTGATTTTAGGGAGGTTTTTGATACTGTCCCCATAACACCCCCACTGACAAAACTGGAAAGTGGACTAGATAGACAGTTAAGACAAATTGAAAATGGTTGAATTGCAGGGTTTATTAAATAGCTGTGATCAGCAGCACAAAGTGCAACCAAAAGACAGTCACTAGTGGTACCCAGAGGTCGATACTCGTGCCCATACAGTTCAGCAGTGTCATGAATGACCTGGATGATGAGACAAAGTGCACCTCTGCAAGTATGCAGATGACAAAACTGGAAGAAGTTGCTGGTACATCAGAGTTTTGTGCTGCTATTCAGGGGGACCTCAAGGGTCTGCAGAAGTGAGTCAACAGGAACCTCATGAAGTTCAATAAGTGAAGTGCAAAATCCTGCACCTGGGGAAGGGCAAACCCATGCAGCCGTGCACACTGGAGCCAGCTCTCTGGAAAGCAGATTGACAGAAAAGATCATAAGTGTCCTGGTTGTCAAGAAGTTGACCATGAGCCAGCAATGTGCTTTTTTAGCAAAGACCTACAGCATCCTGAGCTGTATGAGGGAAAGCATTGCCAGCAGGTGAAGGAGGTGATCCCTCTCTTCTATCCATCACTGGTGAGACACACCTGGTTCCAGTTCTGGGCTCCTCAGTACAAAAAGAGACATGGACATACCAGACTGAGTCCATCGGAAGCCATGGGGTTGATTAAGGTATAGAAGTATCTGAAATGCAAAGAGAGGGGCTGAGAGAGCTGGGACAGTTCAGCCTGAAGAGAAGGTTCAGGAGGATCTTACCAGTGCATGTAAATACCTGATAAGAAGCTCTAAAGATGATGGAACTAGACACTTCTCAGTGATGCCCAGGGAAAGAACAAGAGAAAACGGCCACAGTCTGAATTGCAGGAATTTCCATTTAAACATAAGAAAAAACTGGTGGGGGGGTTGGGGGTGATGGTGTTGGGGTGTTTGGTTTTGTTTTTTTTGTTTGGTTTTTTTTTTTTTGGGGGGTGTTGTTTGGGGGGGGGTTTTTTTTGTTTTTTTTTTTTGGTGTGGAG
>JAVJGJ010000059.1:10005912-10018207 GCA_035590215.1 Microhierax caerulescens
TGGGGTTTTTGGTTTTGTTTTTTTTGTTTGGTTTTTTTTTTTTTGGGGGGTTTTTTTTGTTTTTTTTTTTTCCTGTGCAGGTGGTCAAACACCGGAACAGGTTGCCCCAAGAGAGCCTGCATGGAGATATTCAAACCTCAGCTGAACACGGCCTTGCATTACCTGCTCTAGCTCACTATGCTTTGAAGAGCTGGACTAAATAATCTTCAGAAATGCCTTCCTACCTCATCCATTTTGTGAATGTCAAGATCTTCCAGTTACATCCTCTTTAATACATTTAAACATTTGTATATAAAATATTTTCTTAGATATCTGTATTTTACAAGAGCATGTAGTGGTAGGGTAAACGCTTTAAACTGAAAGATAACAGATTTAGATTGGATGTTAGGAAGAAATTTTTCACTGTGAGGGTTGTGAGGCTTCCTAGAGAAGCTGTGGATGCCCCATCCCTGGGAGGGCTCAAGGCCAGGCTGGATGGGGCTTTGAGCAACCTGGTCCAGTGGAAGGTGTCACTGCCCATGGCAGGGGGGTTGGAACTAAATGATCTTTAAGGTTCCTTCCAACCAAAACCATTCTATTATTCTGTGATTTTATATTCACAGGGTTCTTCCACATGACAGTCTCTATTTTCTCCAAATACATTAAAGGCATATTACTATGTCACCTAGAAATATCTTCCGTGTCACTGCATACCTATATCACATAATTTTTTTCCCTAGATAACTACTTCATAGGAAATTCTTAATGTAAGAAACACCTTGGGTTACTAGAATGACCATAATACGACCATAAATGAACAGTTAATGACATGGATCTTAATTTACTTCATTTCTGAAGTGCTGTCATTATGAAATGTACTTAAATTAGTCATAAATTTGTTTTACGAAAAGAGATTTGTTGCTGTGTTAACTGCTGCTGAAGAGTCCCTAGAATTACCATCCTCTCTCCCTTACTGTCTTTCCAAATCTAATTATTCAAAACATAAGATGCATATGTAAACATAGATAAATATCTCCAACCCATTAGTTTAATGGAGAAGCCAACAGACAATTTAACTATCTTCATCTCTCCCTTTTGCATGTCTCAAATTCCTGTGAAGGATATTGGCCTTTTGGTTCTCTCCGTTATCTTCTTAGAGACCCAAGGAGATCTAAAATTATACAAGTGTAAAGCATATAGGAAGAAATTCCATTCTATGCAAGTATCAGCTCCTACTCTGTCCATCTGATCACTATCAGCTGTCTGCTTGTGCAAAAACTTTTTTCTGGTTAGATGAGATAAGGATGTCTATAGCAGTAACAAGGCTTACAATAGTTAGATCAAAAGCAAAAAAGCATCACGAGCTGTTGTCATTTTGTCCCTAATTGGACCACAGGCCACCAGTCTGGTAATGACTGTTCTGTTATAGCAAACATGAGGAACCAGAGCATTAGCAAGGCAAGGCAAGAGGCTGAAAGACGTGATGTGCTATTGAAAAACTCTGGCTGAGGTCCAGATTGGAATTGAAAACTAATTTCAGATGCCCCAATGTGTGCACTAGCTGTCTAAGCACCTATTACTCTGGACGAAGAGCTGCTCAGTGCAGCCAGTGAAGCCTGGGAAGTACTCAGCACACACTAAAGTAGATGTTTGTTGGATGGCCGTTTGAATCTCACCTTCTTGAAAATGAGGACAGACTAGGACCAAATGACGAGCTGGTATGGGTGTACATTGAGCACAGAGAACTTCAGACTGCATGAAGCACACTAGCTTCCAGAAGTCCCTCAGTGAGAACAGGTGACAATATAATTTTGGGTAAAAGATTAATTGGTTTTCCATAGTCATCTATGATTTCAAAGTGAGAAAACCTGTGAATACAGTTAGTTCCTGTTAGGCAGCAGATGCAACACACCACAGGTGAGCCAAAAGTGCAGCCTCATGAGGACAGCAGCAATGACTTGGGGCACTCCTAACCCTTGAGGGCACACTCCACCACCCCAGTAAAGAATGCCAAAGGAAGTTAGACCCTTCCTGGCAATAAAAAAGGACACATTTAGACATTGTTTTCTACAACCTGTGCCCTGCTGGGAGGTTAAAAACTCCTAGAAGATACAAAGAAATTAACAGCTGTGCAGCATTTCAAAGCCACTGCAAACAGAAAGTGGAATTTCACTAAAGGTGCCATTGGTGAGAGTATTATTAATGGTATAACGCTGGAGAATTAGTGATTGCAAACCTATCTGACACTCCTCCACCATGCCCCTCAACCTTCCCTGCCTGACTCAATAGTGATGGGTTGAAGAGAAGCACAGCTTGAGATCACACACACTCAGCTCTGGAAACAAGCAAACCACAGCTGTGGCTGCATTCCCAGAAGACCTCCCTGTCTTTGTACAGTCTCTTTTCATGGCAACAACTTTCAATGCAATTCGGCTGCATTCGTGGCTACCTGCTCTCCCAGCTCTGTATAGTATCTGCCTGTTCTCCAGCACAGCTAGGTGAGATGGGAAACTTGGAGCCAAAAGCATCACAGGGCAACATGGACACCAGATAGTAGGACAGCTGCCATACAGTATGCCAGGAATTCACTGGACTCATCCTTCTACTTTCATATCTGCGTCTATTGGCATCTGCTGGGGCAATTCACTCCCTGCTGACCAGAAACCACTCTGAGCAGGGCACACAAGGTAAACTTCTTATGCAAGTCCCACCACATCTGGTCCAAGACTGTTCTATAAAGTTTAAAATGTCATAACACCTGCACTATGCTAATCTCTGCTTAAATATGTCCTGGAAATAATACTGCATAAAGTACACTTACAGCCATATGACACCAGTGGATTCACATGTCTACTTGGTTCCCAGAGGCAAAATCCAGCTGACTGACAGCTAGAAAATAACAGAAGAGATGGCATCATTTGGTATTTAGCAGAGACAGGCTACCTCCTTTCATGAGCATGGCTGCAGGCTCCAATTTCCAGGCAGGTAGTCTGTGGTCAGGAGATCAGACTGCTTGCCTGCTGAACACACCAGACATGGAAGCCTACTGGATGGTGTTTATCGTGATAATGCTCAGTCAGTTTATTAGCATTTAAGCACCAAAGCATTTGATAGAGACATGGAGAGATCTCTTTTGTAGCAGTTCCAGGTTGAATTTCTGCCCGAGTAGCAAGGCAAGATTTTCTTCCTGGGCTCCTGACACAGCCCTTGAGTATGAATTTCATCTTTGGCAGCTCCCCTTGGTTATTTGCGAGTTAGATAAACAGTTAATTTTTCATGCCTTTTACTAATAGAACTTTTTTTTTTTTCCTACAGATTTCTCTTCAGTTTGGCCTAGAGTTAGCTGAAAAAAAGTTTAGCTGGAGTATTTGTCCACTGAGAAATGTAATTGTATTGAATAACGACATGCTATAGCTTCTGCTGAAATTTCATTCTGGAGAGAAGAGGGGGAAATGTTCAGACATTTCCAAAATATTTTGCAATTTTCTTATAAAGTTATTTTTAAAAATTGTGCTCTCATATGGAATACTGTACCATAACATTTTAAATTGCAAAACCAGTGCATTTTTGTCAAAATAAAATATTTTTATCAATTCTAAATGAATTTTGTTGAATGTTATCAAATTTGTTTCAGGCTTTCTTTTCAATCTGAAATATGCCAAATAGAACAGTCACCCTCTGTTCAGCAGTTCCAAGCATGCCCCTCTTCACAGGACAAGAGGGTCAAAGAAGCAGCGAGCAACAGCAGCTGTAAGATGCACATGACTCCTAATAATTGAACCTGCCACCAGTAACAGTTGTGAGTTTTACCTGACTGCATGCAAGGACTTCAAAAGAGAGAGAACAATCTGTCAAAATGGTGCCAGAGCAACAAAGGGTGCAAAGATTAACAGAGAAGCTGATGCAGGTGAAAAGCAGTACAAAAGTGGTATGATTATTTGTATAGAGAGATTTAGTCTGACATTGTGATACATCTGTGAAAACCTTATGTCACCGTTATTCATGCCAGAAGAGTTAAGTAGCTTCCAGAACACAATAATTAAAGCAAGACAAGGCTCCAGAAAAATAAAAACAAAACAAGTATAATGGTGCAAGGAGTATTATGCCAAAAAAAAAAAGCTGTTTATATCCATTTGGAAATGAATTCCAAAGAAACAGATATCTTTGTATTTATCCATACTGGTTTTTTTTCCATATGTCTCAATCTGAAGCATGCTGTGCTAAGCTTATATGCAGCAGCATGACATGATAATTACCCTGAGAAGACAAAATAGATACATAAAAATGCTCATTAATTTTATACAGAATAGAAATAAGAATTCTGCATCTGTAGTCAGCAACTACAATCCTTAAAGGAGGAATGCAAGAATTCTACTGGTGTCATGATTATTTATAGACTTAGAGACACATACACATGCATACATGTCAGATGTTTCTAAAGGCTTTTTTTAAATTATGGCTGTCTTACTAGCCTGAGCAGTCTTGCCTGCCAGCATTTTCCCACTAAACAGTAATAAGGACATCCTGCAGCCATCACCAAGGTCCACAGGCTGCTGCCACAAGACAAATGGCCATATTCTAAGCAATTCTTCAGGATTGTGCTTCATTCTGTACAATACACCTCATATTATTAGAAAAACTCCTTTTATAGCAGTTTCCCTCAAAATTCATTGAAACATAAGGTACACATTTATTTAGTAAGCCAAATAAATTATTTGGGCCAGGATTCATCCCAACTCACTTCAACTAGAAGCCAAGTCACTCTGCCCTCCCTTTATAGTAAAAGAACAGAAAACACTTGAATAGACAGTAGTGGGGCCTTGGGAGGACCCAACCAAGATTGAAGCCAGGACCTGGAGGTGCACCTCTCTCCACCAGCTGCATTAAAAACCTGGAGTGACTGCACCTGAGATACGGCATGAATCCAGTCCTCAGTGGGATTTCTGCAGTCTGTTTGGAAGAACAATTTCTCTAAAAACTTTTAGGTGCCTTATCTGACTTAAAACCAGTCATAAACTCCAGAAGTAGTCTTTGAATATTGAAAGTGTAACACATTTTCAGTTGGTTTGGTTAAGGAACAAGTTCCTGTGAAAATGGCTGGACTGAGAAATTGGGCTCCACAGACCCTGAATGCTTGACTTGGTCCATTGTTGCTTGCTCCAGCTCATCACGTTTGGACCTGAGTTTCATGGATGCAGAATTGGATTACCTACCTGATAATGACGGTGGAAACATTTTGCTTTTGTTTTCCTTCTAGAACACTTACAAGCAAGTTGGGTAACAGAAACATCTTTAACCTGTGCAAAAGCCAGGATGCATAGGATATCTTAACTCCCTGACCCATGGATTCTTCCACTTCACCTCCTCTGCTACTCTTCAAGCTTCCACTTAGCTTGAGCTGCTTCCCAGATAGCCTCACAGTCTGAAACAGGAGGCTCATTAGTATCTGACTTCTTTCATCTCTACTCTCCCAGGCACAAACTGCTCTAAATTGCTCTCCTTCAGTAACAAAAACAGAGAACTAACTTCAAAAGTTCCAGAGCACAACATATAATACTTCTATGTGTTAATATTAATGGTAGTAAATAAAAAGCACTTTCAATAGGGTATGAATACTAATTATTAAGAAAATGCATTGCTTTTCACTAAATTACCATAGTTAAGTAGATTTTTAAAAAGCAGAAAATTATTGCAAAAACAGGGAGAAAATTAAGTGTGAAGTCCAAAATGCCCCTAATTGCTCCATAAAGAAAAAGAAATGCAGAAGAGATTGAGAACAAAGAAATATATTGTGCTCATCGAATCAAAACCACACCTACTGATCCAGTGGTCCACAGTAGAGATCACCTTACAAATACCCCAGAGAGAAATCAATATTTTGGTTGTTCACCAAAATCTTTTATTTAAAAAAAAACAACCCTTTTTCTGATCTTGTATGGATTTTTAAAACAAGGAATACACAATTCTTGCAGCATTCATTAGCAGGTTTTCACCAGACTGAGTAGATACCAGCCACAGTATTGCTCTTTATATTTGTTTAGAATTTCAACAAGATGGAAAATTCCCTTCTGTGCCATGCTTGAAAGTTTTCCTTCTTGCAAGAGCATTCTCAGGTCCATAGCAATAAATGCCTTTTCTGCATAGTCTCAAGCCAGGAAAAAAACATGAATGGCTAAAGTTAGGCAGCCTCACATTTAAGGTGCTGCTACTTATGACACATCTGTAGATTTGGGCAGCTCTAACAACTCTATTAAAAAAAAACTGAAAGACAAAAGATGAGAAGTTTGATGAACAAGAGCAGTGAACTAAGGGTCAATTAGTCTTCTCATATAATTTTAAGCAATGTCATGTCCTGGGTCATTTGGATCAATGCACCTTATTATTGCAAGAAAGGAAACTGTCAGGTACCAGCTGTGTGAGACATTTCACATGTAAATATAAAGACTCATTTATGAAGACAGCTGAAATTCCATGAAATCAAGGGTTTCATAGCCAAAATAGACTCCAGGATAAGCAGGCCTACTTTGAGTTCTACACATATGAGAAAACAATTAGGTATTGCATAATAGTAGTTAGATAGGACTTCTCTGTACATTTGTCTGATAGGACAAAATGCTGTATCCATAGCTATACCTGCACTTGTTGACCGATGCTTCATTTACAAATGAGTTACTCCAAACAGTGCGTGGTGTTATCTCACCGATATGAAATGAGCACATTTCTCTTTGCTGACTATAAACAGACCTTACAACAACTAGCTCAGACAAACATGCCTGCATAATGGGCGAGACGAATGCCATCATAGGCTACTACAGCAAGGAATTCTCTACCAGCAGCAGGAAATAATGACAGATTATCCATCCAGTACATTTGGTGATTATATGAACAAAGGTGTGGTTGACCACTTTACTGAATTTTTCTTTTAAGGTACATGATCTTTTTGTCTTACCAGGCTCAGAAAAGAGCTCTTGCTTTACAGGTTAGAGAGGTTTCTTGTATGCTTCTTACATACGGTATCTTAACTCTCAGGAGTTAGAGGGGTTTGTCTCAATTTTCTACTGAGGCCAGAAAATAAAGTACTAACAAATCCCACCCATCCCCTTTTTTCACCTGAACCTCACAGTGTAGATATGTAAAGTTATATAGAAATACTTGTCAAATCCTGAATATACAAAGGATGCTGCAGGATTTTTGGTAGTACAATGAAGAAAAATTGGAAGCTGTCATCCATCTCTGCATGAGCCTAGTCTTCATCTGGGATACAAAAACCTCACTCTGTTCTGAATACCTTATCATTATAAAAGATGTAGCTCTGACACTGAAGGAAAAGAACTTCTGATGCAAAACCAGTGACCTGACACAACTGTTAAAAGTCCACTTTAATGATTCAACAGCAACAAGTGTCCTTCATAACCAATTCAAAGAGAAGCCTATAACAGCATTAAAATCCAAATGAGATTTTCATTCATACCCCCTGCAATCTGAGGGCTCAGAGATGAAAAAAAAATTCTGAATCTCTAGGTTGGATGAAATTTGTTGCCTGCCATAGTATGACATATGACAAAATACCCAGCAGATTTCTGAATGACTTGAGTTTGCAGAATTGGTTAGTTTCCAGCATAGTTAGGATGCAAAGCACTGGACATTTGGGGATTTTTCTGGCCCTTTTTTAATTAAAATTACTGTTTATATCCCTTCCATCTTTCCAGCGCCACCCTTCCAGGTAAGCCATTGGAAAAAGCATTGAGTCCTACCTAAACTCAAGAGTGTCATATCAAAAGTGGCTGAAAGATTGAAGACAATAAGAAAAAAAACAGCAAGCTTAGCTAGAAGGTCAGTGTAAAATGTAGAAAGAGACCACTTCAATTAAATGAACTGAGTGAAAGTCAAGCTGAACAGAAAGAGTTAGTGGAGATTAATTTAACAGCAAGAAAGCAGACTTTAGCCTTCAACTGAGCAAACAAGAAAAGTTACAAGTGAGCTCTCATAAAACTTTCCACAGTGGCGTAATAAAGATGCATTTAGCAGTGGTTATATCTACAGCGTAAGCTTACTCTAGGCCTGATCCTGCATCTGCCCTTATCTCATCCCCATTAACACAACTGTAGTTAACATATCTGAACTTGCAGCAAGTTTGTAGTCAATACCAAGTTTTGTGGAGTTGCCAGTAAGCTAGAGGACAGGGCTCCTGTTCAGGGGGAACTTGATGGGCTGTGGGCCAATAGAAATTTCATGAAGCTCAAAAAAAGGCAAATGCAAAGTCCTGTACTCAGGATGTCATAGCTTTATGCAGCAGTATAGGCCAAGGGTCAACTGACTAAAGAGCAGCCGGGCAGAAAAAGACCTTCATGGTGTTGCGGACAAGCTCAACATGAGCCAGCAATATGCCCTTGCAGCAAAGGTTAACAGCCCCCTGGACTGCATTAGCAAGAGCATAGCCAGCAGGATGAAGGTGATTCTTCCCTCTGCCCTGGTGAGACACATCTAGGGTGCTGGGTCCAGCTCTGCACTGCCTACTACATGAGAGAAACTGAAACACCAGACCTATGGAAGTGCCCGAGAAGGCACTGGAACACGGGATCTATGAGGAGAGGCTGAGAACTAGCTTTCTTCAGCCAAGACAGGATAAGGCTCAAAGATCCTACCACTGTGCAAGTACCTAAAGGGAGGGTGGTAGAGACACTAGAGCCAGACTCTGCTCAGAGGTGCCAGTGGCAGTACAAGAGGCAACAGACAAGTGCAGGAACAGGGGAAATTCCAACTCGATATGTGGCAGGAACCCACTGTGAGGGTGGCCAAGTGACTGGCCAGGCTGCCCAGAAAGGCTATGGAGTTACTCAGAGCTGGACTGGACACAGCCCTGAGTGCCTGGTCTAACTGGACCTGCTTTGGGCAGGGAGGTGGATCAGAAAACCTCTGGAGGTCCCTTCCAACCTAAATGATTCTAAAGCTCTTTAGTCTGGTTACAGCAACCTCTGCTAGCGTTTCCAAATCCCTGTCATCCTTTGTGTAAGGCTAGTGTTGGTGATCAAGCTGGACGCTAAACGAGGTTAAGCACAACATAAGCCACTGTCCATCTCCTCCCTAGAGAGAACAGGGTTTTTCTTTCGTCTATTCCAGCTCAAAATCACCCAGTTCATTTAAAGGATATGTATATTTTAATTTTTTGCTGGAACAAAGAGGAATAGATGTCTTATACAGCACTGACATTGGCTTTGATGCAGGAATTACAACCTGAGAAATTAGTCTAGATCTAAGTCAGAAAATTCACTGTGCCAGAGCGTAAGGTTTACAACCTCTCTCATATGTGTGGGCAGATTTAGTGAAAGGAGGGAACCATCCCAAAGCTGCTGGTAAAGCATCAAAGACTGAAAAGGAATAAAGCCGAACTGGAAGGAAATAAATTGAGAAAGGAAATATGTGAGGAATAGGAGAAATCTTGCCACATGGTAGCACAAAGCAATACAAAGTACGTTGTGGCAAACAACCACTAAAAATGTCTTATAATGCAAAGCTAACTTGTGGAATTCATTACCATGTATAAATTTGAGGTCAAAATCTCAACGAGCCAAATCTTAAAAAGTCTGGATAACAATATCCAGGGTTTTCTTAGATAGGCAGGAAATTTTCTATAGTGTACAAATCCTCACACTAAGACTTCCAGGTAATTCTCTTGCAATATGTGAAATTCAATGCCTACTGAAAAGTTTCTTGCTCTTTAGATGCAGCTAATGTTTAGCTATACCCTGATCCTCTGTGACAGTTCCCATGTACCAGAGACAGAACTAAGAGCAGAGCACACTGGGAAGCAGATGATTCTCATCACTTGGGTGCATATCTACATTCAAAATAAACCAACTAATGCTTGGAAGGAAAAAAAAGACTGTGCATTAAGGTAGCTGCAGGAGAGGGTTTTTTTGGATTTAAAAAGCCCACAGAGGCATAGCAGAATCTGAAGCTTTACACATTGATGGTGAAGGAAAAACTTAGCAACAAGTATTGGCCTAAACCAGTGGAAACCTGTAAGAGCAGTAGATCTTCCTCTAGCCTGTGAACGCTGTCACCCAATGCTACAGGAACAGGGAGTTTCTTTTAGGGATCCTTGGTAGAAGGAGGAATAGTCACAGGCTTGTAGTAATAATTAGAGCTATATTATTACATAAAAAATTGTAGTTATCAGCATAGTTTGTTATCTATGATTTCTAGCAGTTAATATATTTTACTATTACACAGAATTTTTAGCAAATAATGAATGAAGCTTTCAATTGAGCAAGATTTCTAGTAATCAGCATAGCCTTTGTGTTATCTAGAGTCTTCAGTTACGTGGTCACCTGTACCCTCTGCAGATCAGGTTAAATCCTTAATAATCAACATATGATACAATTTTAAAAGTACTTATTTGCTTTCAACAGGAGCTGATTAAAAATGCTAACATTTTTATGTGAAAGAACAGCCTGTTGTAAAGGTACCTCTGTTCTGAGGACATTAAAAATTTCTAATGCAAAAAGCATCTTAGACTATCCAAGGGTATCTGCAGTATGTAGGTGAAGTGACATACTTCTCTAAATCCATTATCAGTGTTACATTTATCATTGAGAAAAATGGCCATCCCATAGATAACAAAGCAAATTGAAGCAAAGAAAACCATGCTTTCCTCTGCATCCTAAATAAAGGCTACTAATTTTGATTCCTTTTCTGACAACAGCTATCTACACATGGTGATTGCAGTAATTAGTCGAACAAAACATTGCAAACTCATATTATAGGGAATATTCTAAAGACCTGTTAAGCCTTGAAGTGTGGTCATCGTGCACTCTTGGTAATTACTGTATTTGAAATTTCTGAATAAGATTCATTCCATCTCTATGGATGTTCACAGAACTGGAACACAACAGGGGTTTATATGGTTGGGAAGGAAAGAATTAAAGTAACTTTTATGTTATTTAATTGGTGAATTACATAAGAGTGGGACACTGACAGTCCTAGATACATTTGAGTCAGTTCAAAGTGATACTTAACATCTCTAATCACTCCAACAAATGCTGCTCCTGCCACGTCAGTAACTCCCGGGAAAAAATATTTCTAATCCTCTGAATATTCATATATAGGTAGAGCCAATACAACCATAGACAATTCATGCATCTGTTTGTTAGAAGTATGCAACTATATTTACAATATTGAAAGTCATTGGAAATATAGTTGAACATATTGATAATAGAGATGTGAAATATGATGTCCTGCAACTGCAGAACATCAGTCTGCTAAGAAGTGTTTACCATCTTATTTCTTTAATTAAATTTGTAGTGAGATATCTATAATTGCATTTTTAGTCAAATGTTTGTCCAGCATGGGATTTTCAGAAAGTGGAGATGGCTATAAACACAATTCAGAGATTTCATGAAGTGAACATTTCCATTTCTAGTGAAAAATCTAAATTCTAAGCAGGAGGTTTTTGAGTATTTTCAGATGTATTCTTGTCCCATTTATTTTATCATTTCATAATAAAAGTGTGATCTAAATGTAGGAGATAATCTTTAAAAAGTAAAAGTTACCAATAATTCAGGATGGGTTATTCAGAGAGTTAAAATCTCTATGACACCCAGAAAATCAAGGAGTATTACACAGATCTGATTATATTTAAGTGAAATAATAATTACCATTCTCCTGTTGCTGTAGAATAATGATTAAATAGATATTGGACTGTAGTCATCTGCCTCAGAAGCCTGATAATAGTGCATTGCATCAGTAATACAGTCTTTATCTAGGCTGAGAATTTCAGCTTTCCCTACTTTTCATTTAAGCACCATAAAAAGTAAAAATAAAATTAGTTTGGTCTTTAAGTAACCTAAATAGCTTAAATATTAGGCAAGAAACTAACTCAAAAAATTCTGCATGAAGTAAAAGCAATTAAACTTATAATATGAGATTTAAATATCTCCTTATTGTAGTGGGTTAGCATAGCCAGGTTTTGGTAGCGGGGGGCTACTGAGGTGATTATTGTGAAAGGATGCCAGAAGCTGCCCCTACGTCCAACAGGGCCAAAGCCAGCCGGCTCCAAGATGAACTGGCCACAGGCCAAGGCTGAGCCCATCAGTGGTAGCACCTCTATGATAGCATACTAAGAATGGAAAAAAACGCATCTGCACCAGCGGGAGAAAGGAGTGAGAACACATGAGAGCAGCAGCACTGCAGACCCCCAGGCCAGTGCAGAAGGAGGGGGAGCAGCTGCTCCAGGAAGAGGGGCAGGCGCCCCACCCGCAGCCCGGGGTGAAGCCCACGGTGGGGCAGGCGCCCCACCCGCAGCCCGGGGTGAAGC
>JAVJGJ010000059.1:10018307-10036246 GCA_035590215.1 Microhierax caerulescens
GGCAGGCGCCCCACCCGCAGCCCGGGGTGAAGCCCACGGTGGGGCAGGCGCCCCACCCGCAGCCCGGGAGGTTCCCATGCCAGAACAGAGAAATGTGCCCAAAGAACACTGTAAGCCCATGCTACAGCAGGATCCTGACAGAACTTGTGGCCCTGTGGGGGACCCACGCTGGATCAGTCTGATGCTATAAGGACTCCACCCTGCCAGAGCACTCTCAAAACTGGGCAGCTGCAACAGGGCTTTTACCATCCCACACCAGGTTCACTTCAACGAGTAGCTCCCACACCTTGCCCCAGCACAGCCACCAATCCCCCACAAGGTTTCAACAGTTCATCTACTATCTATGTTGTTTCTCCATCCTCTTCAGGCCAGTCCACCCTGCCTCTTGCCTCTGCTGCATCCCGATTCTTCCTTCCTTGGCCTCCTCCTCCAGCCAGCCTCTCCTCATCTGGGCCCCCTTCTTCTCTCTGCTTCTTCTGGGGCCTCTCCTTGTCTCTCCTAATTTGGGGTGCTCTCTCTCCTCCCTCTGCTTATTCCAGGTCTCTCTCCATCCAGCACTCCCCTTCCCCACCTGTCAGCACTATTTAACTACTTAGCAGGAACCAGCTACAGCTGCACATTATCCACATCAGCCAACCCACCGCCCCTGAAGCCAGCCCACAGCTGTGTATTATCAGTGTTAATTAACCTGCCTTCATTCCTCTGTAATTCCTCCCTATATGGAACCCTGGGGAACACCAATTTTTACCAGCCAACAACTGGATTTAACTCCATTCACCACCACTCTTTGGGCTTGGCCATACACCAAGCTTTTAACTAGCATAGAGTAAACCTGTCCAAGCCATGAACAGTCAGTTTCTCCAGCAGAATGTTGTAGGAAATGGTGTCAAAGTCTTTACTAAGGTCCAGGTAGACAATATTCACAGCTTTTCCCTCATGCATCAAGTGAGTCATCTCACAGAAGGTGATGAGGCTAGTCAAGCAGGACCTCTCTTTCATAAATCCATGCTGGCTGGGCCTAATTCCTCACTTGTCTGGTACATGCTGTGTGATGGCATTCAAGATTATCTGATCCATAACTTTCCCTGGCACTGAGGTCAGGCTGACAGATCTATAGTTCCCCAGATCCTCTTTCCTACCCTTCTTGAAAATAGGCATCATATTTACTAACTTCCAGTCAAATGGGACCTTCCTGGTCCCGTTGAAATGGGAAGTGATTGCCCCCCTGTACTGGGCACTGGGGAGGCTGCACCTTGAATCCTGGGTTCAGGTTTGGGCCCCTCACTGCAAGAGGGACATTGAGGTGCTGGAGCGTGTCCAGAGAAGGGCAACGGAGCTGGTGAAGGGTCTGGAGCACAAGTATGATGAGGAGCAGCTGAGGGAACTGGGGGTGCTTAGTCTGGAGAGGTGGATGCTCAGGGGGGACCTTATCGCTCTCTACAGCTGCCTGACAGGAGGCTGCGGGCAGGTGGGTGTTGGTCTCTTCTCCCAGGTAACAAGTGACAGGAGAAGAGGAAACAGCCTCAAGTTGCACCAGAGCAGGTTTAGATTGGGTATTAAGAAAAAATTTCTTCCCTGAAAGGTTTGTCAAGCATTGGGACAGGCTGCCCAGGGAAGTGGTTGAGTCACCATCCCTGGAGGCATTTAAAAGATATGCAGATGTGGTGCTTAGGGACATAGTTTGGTGATGGACTTGGCAGTCCTGAGTTACTGGTTGGACTTCATGATCTCAAAGATCTTTTCCAACCTAAATGGTTATATTATTTTATGAGTCTATGTCTTCCTAATGGAGCTGTGTAACTGTGCCATAATGAGCTCTGTCTGCAGAGGTCCAGTGTAAGACAGCAAGACAGATGTTGGTATCTCTCACCAAGCAATCATGGCACTCTGGAGCACGAGGCAGTCTTAGCTTCACAGCTTTATTTGGATCTACTTTATACTCAACAATGCGGGCATAAAATACAATGGAAGTAGAAATGAAGGTTCTAGGCAAGTTCTGACACTACAAAACTATTTTATAAGAGTGATGTGAGGGTAATGATATAATTTCCTCTGTAATAAGTTATACAGAGATGCACATTGTTAACTGACTCACCCAGCAGAGCTGCAATTAACAAAGATACATTCTTCCAAGGAGATGATTTTGTACCCCCTCTAGCTGAAGAGGGGACTGAACCAGGATTTCTCACTTCCCAGAAAAGTATTTACTATCAGATAAGCAATGGCCAACACCATTCCTAAGCCTCCTACTTTTAAAAAACATATTGCAGGATTTTCAGCTACTCTGGGACTACATTCTTAAGTTACTGTGAGGTACCAAATAAAGGAGTGACTCGAAGTGGAAGGACTGTTTGGATTTTGGCCTGAGGCACATATGAAAATGCTCAGCCCAGTAGCATTAGATAGATAGATAGATAGATAGATAGATAGATAGATAGATAGATATAAACCACTTATCATATACAAGCTCAAAGAATTTGAGAAACTTTACAATTAAAATGTAAGCACCAAGGTTGCAATGTCTGGGTTAAGCAGTAACATGCATTTTGTACCACAACTTCAGACTTTAATTCAAGCCCATAAGCCCTGTCTTGTTTAAACCCCTTCTCTTCCCCTCTGCACCCCCAGAGGTGAGAACACAGCCAACTGTGACACAGTATCCCCTATCCTGAAGAAAGAAGCTCAAGGAAGAAGAGTTCCTTGCTACAGCAAAATTGTACTCCTAAAAGTATGGTACAGATACCATCCCATACCTCCGCTGCATGCGATCAGATATTGGCAGAATTACATTGAGCACTGTTCATATTCTCTGTAGCTGAGAAGCTACACGATACAAGTATTTATAATGAAAATGTTATAAGGTCTCTATCTTTTGCCTTAAAAGCGCACTTCTTGCTAGCATAACGTGAACAGATTATGAGCACAAACACATAATTACAGCAACGGCTGCTGACGACAAACTGTTACTATCCATTAGTTGTTCACAAACTAAGGTTCTTAACAATCCCTTTTATTGGAGTTTATTCTGTCAGAGAGGAGATCACAAACATAGTGGATGGGAGCAGATGGTCAGGATTGCATACCTGTGGGGAAGAAGGGGAAGTAATCTATCTGGAAGTTAAGTGAAGGATAAAGGGTGAAGGGGAAAAGATTTAGTTGTTTGCACAAAGAATTCAGTGACAGGAGTGTAACTCAAGTTCATCCCTGCAGGGGTTTTCTGACACAAACCACAAGAGGAATCACATTGATGCTGTCATTTTACAGTATTTACCACTCGGTTAATCTGTATAGCTGCATGCTATGTTATGTTAATAGTGGTGCAATCTCATGCAGTACATGTGCTGTAAGCATTCTTTGTTTCAATGTTACTGGTGTAGGAAATAGCAAGCAAAATATATACAGCTGTTTACTTATGCTGGTATATATAAGAGTTAAATTCAGCCTAAGAAAAATGTACCACCATCCAAATCAGAAGACAAAGTCATCAGCTATGTTTCAAGCACTGCAGTGTTGCAGAACACAGTAAGTCAGCAGCAGCAATCAAGTCATATTTTCCAATCAATTACTCCAGTAAACATGGTGTAACAATTAGCAACTGAAAACACGAGGCTTCAGTGAACCAGTTACTATAAAAAAAAAATGTGAAGTCATTAACATGAAGCAGAGTGGTCTTAGCTGAGATGAGCCTTGAGGCTGCATTAGGGCTAAGGTAAGCAGTTCTTAAAGACTTCTTAAGGAGGTGGTATAAATTTAGCTGTAGTGCAATCAGGAACATAAGAATCAGTTAAATTAACCACTGCTAGAGATCTTATGCAGGACACGAAAAGCCTGCCTCAAACAGGACTGTGAGCCTCTGACTGCGCCAATACTTTAACCACAGCTGAGACTGAGGCCTGGGCCCTGCAGTGTGATCCCTTCTGCCATTCAAACTGATAGAATGGTCTCTGGCCATTTTGGGGCCGAAGCAAATTATATTCTACTGCAAACAATTTCTGTGGATAGAGGAAAAGTTAGCACAGGCTGGGGACCCCTCTTAAAATGCAGTTTGGGTATGTCTATCTTTTCTGAGAGGCTACTAATGGATGCTGACTGAGACACTAGCTGTTCTGTACCAGCTGGACTCAGTGCTGGAGGACAGGTCTCGTGACAGATCAGTTTGTGAATACAGATGCAGCCATTATGCACTAACAATCACATACTACAGTGCATCACACAAAACCAGTCATGAGGATCCACTGGTTCAGCAGTCTGTAAGGTGGTTTTTAGAAGCTGCATAGTTCACTGGCGGCAAGGATTAAAAACAAACAAAGAGGAACCTATTCAAGAAATTATTAGATCTTGAAAAACTGAAGAGCCACGTCGTGCTGTAGGAATTGCTGTATCGATGGCATTCTTCAGGTTTCACCTTCACTGACAAGTAAAATTACTCCTTTCAATGATCTCGTGGAAAATCTTTCAATACACCCTACCAGCTACAGTGGGCACTGAGAAAAAAGAACTTCAGTAGAGAGAAACCATAACATTTAAAGTATTGACAATTTTCCCATTTTGTTCCACAGCTAAAAATTATTTGCTTTTTTGTTTTTGTTTTTTTGAACACATTGTGACTTTATTTACCTTATACTCGTGTGAGAGTACAACGAAATCTTGCATTCAAAATGAGCATGTGTCAAGTATACAAATAAAGTATTAAACCAGTTTCTGACATTTGCTTACTGCAACACCATTAAGCAAGTTAATGTGTTAAAGGCATAATAAGATTCTACTGTGTGCTTAAATTGTATTAACTAGAGTATTAAAGGTTAGGAATAGGTAAATGATAGACACTTTAAGTCTTATCCCTTATCACAGCATGCATTGCACATACAGTATATATTGTATAATCATGTATATAAATTATAGATCATACAATAATATCCAGAATTGTATCCAGCAGTGTTGTGAAACTGGTTATTTTACTTCTGATTTTTTAAATTTTGGAAAGTAGTTCTCATGCCACATTGTTCACATAATTCAAATATTGATATAACCTTTAACCCAAAATTGTGAACAGCTAGTTTATATTTGCTGTTTTGGTGGTAGTACAGACTTTCAGTTTAAATAATTCTTTTCTTGATGTTTATGCTATACTGTATTCACAAAGAGCAATCATATCCACTTTCGGAGAGCTGTTTGTGAAGTGAAACAAGAAAAGCTCTTTCAATCTCCTCGTGCTAGATAGGATCTTTGTTTCTTGCTATCTTGGTAGCCTTTTTTTTTTTATCTAGTTTATCTTGTTTATAGCATTCTACAGGAGATCTTACAAGGCTGAATAAAGTGACACTGTTATTCCCCAGAGATTATCTGTTTTAGGATAACTTTGGCTTTTCTACAATTTTGTCATCTTAGTCACTCATAGACATATGGACCAAATAACATTACTGGACTTTTTGTCAGTTCAAAGTGATGAGCTCCTTAATTTTAATGCAAAGTTTTATTAAATTTTTAAAACTCAGGGTAATTTATTATAAATATATATTCATTATAAATTATATAACAATAATTTAATAAAATTTATTAGATTATATTAAACACTCTATCATGATCACCATACAACTATTTTTCCTTCCAATTCTACAACAATCATACCTATGAAGATTCAGTTCCCCACTATACAGACAGCGCTCTGAGTTTGTACCATTGTCAGTTACCAGCACACCCCTGAATTTTGCACTAGCATGTTAAGGAAAACTTTTGATAAGATCTGTAGCAAGATGAGTCCTTGAAGAACACCAAGCAACAAGCTCCTCTCTACTCAATCTCTTTATTCAACAAGACCTATTGTTGCAAATGCAGTTTCCAATAAAGAAAAATTCCTCAATGCCTTCAAGTTCTTTACCAAGTGGAGATAAAAAAGTTTTGTATAGGAATGGATAGTACTTCATCTCTGAAGTACCAAGAAATCAGACCTATTGCATTTTCTTTGCCTAGAAACTTTTCAAAGGAACTTTTAAAAAATGCATAGTGAGGACAGAATTTTATTGGCAGGTAAATAAGCCAGAACACATGAGAAACAGCTTCCTACACACAATTTCTACAGCAGCTGTTTCTGATTGTGACAGTAGCACTGTAGGGATGTAGAGGCTGGCATGGTTTCATATGGCCCTACAGCACCAAAAATGACCTCTATTTAGCATGAAGACACACGATGCCTTGCTTCCTGGGCCTAGTAGAATTAAGTTGGACAGAGGAACACTCCTTTTTCACAGTGCAACTGTAGCACACAAACCAGAATTTCTCTTTTAAATTAAGGAATTTTAAATAAAAAGAGAGGAAGGAAGGAAAGGACAAAATACATATCTTGGCAAGCCCCAGCCTTTTATTAAAATGTATTATTTCCATTTCTGTGCAAATTGTAATAATAATTCATGGTGATTTGGCCTTGAGAAGGGAAATCCACCTTCATTATAATCATCACCAACTATGTTACAATTATGTTAAATCATAAAAAACTTGTTTGAAAGCTGTCCAAGTTGATCTCAAAAGCTTTTCTTGTCATCAAGAAAGACATTAACATTGCATGCTAGCACTTCCCATCAGTATATCTCAAAGTGCTTTGCAAAGCAGATCATGAGCTCATTGCCTTTACATTGTTCAGGAAATGTGAATAGGGAGTGGAAGTGACTAAGCATATGTCAGTGGCAGCCCCAGTTCCAGAGTACAGACTGAAAGACAAGGCTGCAAGTCTTCATCCATTCTTCAGACCTTCACACACATACAACCTCGTACTGTACTTTCAACTAACCACTATGGGCATTCATTTGCTGCATTTATAAGCCTACTAACCTGAATCATGTGATTAACTGGAAATTAGAAATCTATTTTCAGCTGAAAGCTGCAGATAGCCTGTTTGTAAAACTCTCAGAAAGATAGTAACAGGTTTCTCCCTCTTCAGTATTACAAGTTGTCAAAATTTACAGTTTGTAGAACTGAAACTTGATCACATTTCTGGGTTACAGCAATTTATTTTCTTTACTATTATCAGCTCAGCTGGCTGCAGGTCTCTGTAAGATCAGGAATTTAATTTTCTTGGATATGCTATATAACTCACTATTGAACAGGTTTTGCAAGACAGCCCATTCATTGCTGTCACCATAAAGCTGAATTTGGAGACAAGTAAATACCCATGCATGAAATGGTGGCTTCCAGTGGTTTTGAATTCAGAGGCCTACATTAAGGCTATGTGCCAAAAAGCACTACCCAGCAGGAAGTTTGATTGATGGATTTTGAAAGCATAACAAAGAGTACACAAATTCAGTTGACTCTACGTAAGAGACTGTTCTTCAACAACAGCTGAAATGGTATCAGACATGAATATTAACATACAAGCATGCCCGCACAGCCATTTCCCAACATAGAGGCACATAAGAGTGCCATATTCTCAATCTGACTAAATTGATGAGCTGAATCATAGAGTTCAAAATTGTAGTAGCCACAGGATTCAGCAGTACTCTGTGAATCAAAATCTTTCAGATGTTTATTTGCACAGTTTTCAAATAATAAAGTAAGAGAGTGTATCAACACTCTCCAGGTCACTTGTGGCCATTTCAGGTAGTGTCTCACTAGACCATTCCCCTTCTAAGTAGGAATAAACAGATTTCCTGGGGTGCATGTATTCACATTTAGGTGAAAAAGAAGAATGAAACTTCCCAGAAGACTTGGTCTTCTGTTTTAGAGTGGTCTGAAGAGAACATTCATTACAAATAATGTCCACAAGAATCACCATTGCAACAGACTGGATTTGAATGTGACAGTTCAACATTGCAAGTATTAACCCTGTTGTGGAAAACAGTCATTGGCAAACAGCATAGAAACTCTGAGATGTGATGGAAAAGTTTCTGAAAATTACCAATGTTTTACCGTTACCACTACTTTTATTTCAAAGACATTGAATAATGCTAAAGCATGTTTCAAGAAGTGCTGGAGACGCCATCTGCTCACAAAAAATAATACTGAAAATGACTTGAATAGATGTCACTGCACCTGCGCTAAAGATGCAGGGAGTTTTACACACTTGAAACGTATTTAATTTTAGATTGTTTCAATTATGTTTCTGATTGAATTGAGCTACACTTCCCTCCCACAAATACAAACCCAGCCTTCTTTTACTCAGTATATTTACTAAGGTATACTGCTTCCTCGGTTTACCTTGGATGTAGTGACAGTTCAGTGCTTCTTGTATACCAGACCTCTAGATCCAGAAACAAATTTATGTACCATGAAACCCACATCATTTGCAATTTGTGTGGTCCTCTGAGGTAACTATTTTGTGTGGCATATGGCAAGCATGTTGGAAGTGATCCTGAACTGTTCATTGGGCAGAGCATGGTCAGCTCCAGTAGCTGGGAGATGAAAACCTGCCTGGCCCAGAAGACATGAGGAACATCCAGTGTGCCATGGTAGCTTTGATCCTCTGGATATGGGACTTAAAGTCAGTTATAGAATATAATGAATTTGTGTTCATTCAACCAGGCAACAGTTCAGTCATGAGGGGAAGAAATAAAGACTGAATTTCTAGTAATCTTCCTGTTGTTTCCTTGTGCATGTCAGCTGGTTTGCACTTCTATGTCTTTTAGACCCACACTTGTATTCCCTGTCTTCCCACTCATGCCTGAAAACCTGGCACGGTATCCTTACAGGCCAGCTACACAGGACAGCTGTTCTCTAAGCCTCTCTATCAGATGGAGCCTTTGGGTGAGACAAGTGGAAGAAAAACCTAGTGGTTTTATAAAGGCATTAATTCTGCTGCTTGGTAGGACAGGCTGTATGCAAGAACAGAAGCGCTATTCAGATGTATAGCAGTTCTAATTTATTAGTCTAATTCTTTTCCTAGGTTGGCCAGGGTGCTGTCAGATCATTTTGTATGAGGAAAAGCATGTTCCTTTTCTTAATACAGCATCTACTGTTTAGGGTATTAGCTTCATGCACCAGTAGTTTCCCAAGTGAAACAGCAATTTTTTCATTTAGAATCTTATCTGCTGCAAGGTGAGAAGTCTGGCACTTGTCTTTAAACATTTTTTATTATATTTAAACATAAAATTCAGTTTCTTAGTTCTATAGCAATGTAAGCTTCTATGGCAAGCAACTATAAAAGTTCAGATATTAGTTAGGAAACCTCACACAGAACTGTAACACGCCCCCAGCCCTTGCCAGCATCAACTGGTGTCATGCTGAGCAATTGTAATACGTGTAATTTCTTATAACTTTGAATATAGATCAAAATTGGCGTAAACCTTATGTGTAAGAGTGACAAAGTGATGACTGAACAATGTGTCCTGAAATGTTTTTAGCCTGGATCTTTTATGTGACTCTGCAGGCCTTACTAAAGGAAAGAAAAGAGGTAGCAGATGGATGTGAGTGAAGTGGATAGCTCATCAAAACTGGAGACAGAGGAGGTTGTCAGCCAGCTTTCACTCCAGGATACATTGGCAGTATCTACTTAATTGCACTCGGGTTGTGGTTTCCTTTTAGAAAATTTTAGAAAGCACAAATTTCATTGGTAACAGTACTGGGCTTCTTCACAGTAATAAGCAAAGGGCAAAAATAGCAACCTGAGGTGATTTCAGCTTATGCTGGCACAAGGCACAACATATTACATAGTTAGGAAAACCAGTCTGGATATCTGACAAGTAACACCATGTCAACACGGCTAGGGACTGATGCTCACAGCATCCAGATTATGGCATTTGGTTCCTGCCTATTGTTTTTAGTGTTGATTTTGATCATTTCTTTGTCATTATTCCAAGACTTAGTGAAATCCCATTATGTCTACAGTCCAAAAGTGAAACGATTTGAATAGTACAATATATATCAAGTTTAAAAGAATGTGAGAAAACTTCCTGGATTCATTGAAGGGACACTGAAAAGTCATCTTACTACCCTGTTCATTGCTGGCTTAAATCCAGTCATCACTGACCCCTCTACTCTTCCATATGAAATACCGGTGACTTTCTTTTACCTTTTTTGCCATACATCAAATGGCATTCGACCAGAATACGACCAAAAGTCCTCACCACTCCAAGAAACAGCTGCTCAGTGCTTAATGAAATGGCATCATCTTTGACTATACGTTGATTAGACAGTCATTTTGATCTTAGAAATTACAAGATATGAACTCTTTAAATTTTTAAGTGAGTCAGTAATGGAAAAGAAAATAGCAAAGGAGATAAATATAACAATCTAGGGTTTTGCCTACCTTCTGCCACAGCTTCTGCTGCTGGGGAGGAACTCAAATATGCTTTATGTTTCAAATCATTTGTTATCATATAGTTCTCTATAGGCCATATCATCTTTGTGCATAAAAACTTTCAAATAGTAAAAAATTCTCTTTTCTTCTATCAGTCCTCTTTCCTTGATGAAATGCACTCTGCTGTCAGCAATGTTAAACTGGAAGGAATCCCATTTTGGCCCTAAATGGTTTCTACATCCTAGATCACTCTTCCTTCCAAAACCAGTGTCATCAGATGAGGTTAAACCACGTATTTTACTTGAAGATTTGATGGGATTTTTTCCCCTGGTTCCAACACCCTTAGCTGATGATTTCCTCCACCCACTGCTGTTTCACACAGAGGAATTTCTGGCAGCTCTCTGGTGGGGTAGAAATATGTGGCTTGCTGTGGCTTTCCCTGTAGCACAAGTCCCTCACTACCTTCACCATTCTGCTGCTGTGCTGCAGAAGTGCTAAAGCCTATGTCCCCTCTCTCCGTAGTTGAAGGGTACTCTTCATAGTAGAATGTGATTTATTATGACCACCCCAGCATTCTTCCTTGTAGGATTTTTTACATTTGACTCCTACAACATCTTTGCATAACTCCTAGAAAAATTCTACTATATCAGCTGGTAACAGAATCCAGGCCCTTTCTGATATGGTCCAGCTTTCTCAGAGTACCTGAGACACTCTAGCAGGGTTCCCTTGAGTGTTTGCTTTAGGTAGCCTTCTTTTCTAGAGAAAGACCTGATCCCTTCCCAGTCAATCACCAGCAAAGCTGGTTTCCCTCTTCTGTTGAAGACCTGTTATGATTTCCACATGTAGGACTGAATGAATTTTAACTAGGTTCCCTGCCTTTCTGGGGTATGCACTTTCATAGGGAATTCAAAAGGTTTTTCCCTAATACTACTATTTACATAGGTCAGTACAATCCCAAGCAATTGATTCTTTTGCTTTGACCCCCTTTCTAAGTCATAGTGCTACTGCTTTTTTAGGCAGTTTTGAGCCACAGGAATGCTTCACAACAAATACCTTTTAGTTTTAAAGAATACATGACCTGGAGGAGGTATAGCAAGAGAAAAGCCTCAGGGCCAGGAAAGTGCTCAGTGTTTTTCTTTGAAATTCTATTACCAAACCTGCAACATAACAAAGACTGATATAAAAAAAAAAAAAAAGGGAGAAAAAATCAAAAAGAGTTTGTTAGGCTTCAGGTGAATCATTTCCCAATTGTACAACAAATACACAGGCAAGGTCAAACTAGTCTCATTTTAAAAAGTTATGAGAACTAATCAGAAATTTCTTCTAAACATGTTATAAGAAACATACACATAGGATAAGGATGCAGACTTGGAGCTGTGTTCATCAGAAAAGCCAGAAGACCAAAAAGCATGCTCACTTATTAACTTATTAACTGAATTAACTCTTAAGTTAATTCAATCAGAATGAACATCAGTGAAGAAGAAAAATCAAATCCCCACAATGTTCATAACAAGGATCTTTTGAAGACATAAGGGAAAAGTGATTAGCACAGCATTTTAGGCAATTCACCTGCATGCCTTTACAAGGAAACAAAGGTTGAGATCATGCTACAGATAAATCATATTTATCAGTGTAGGAAACTTTACAGATGCTTAGTGTCAAGTGGTGTTGAACATATGTGTCTATTTTAGTTTGCAATCTTACTCTTCTATCATTTCCCCATTTCTTTCCCCTTTTTCCTGTTCTTTGTTTTATCAAAGCTAATCTCTAGTTTAAAATTTTTGGGAAAAAAATACTTCTTATTTGTATTAGTCTGTTAACACTCATGCCAGCACATGAGATGACGAACTTTCCGTCATTACCTTCAATAATTTTAATGTCATTCAGTACAAAAAGAATATCAAGGAAAGATTAACAGAAATCTCAATCAGCCTCCCTGAAGAAAAGCAGTAATTTACTTATTAACTTCTTAGGTTTCTGGGCAATATAAAATATCTGCTAAGGTTTTATATAAGGTACAGATCACATAAGTCCTTTCAGAAAACATGAAAGGGGCAGAAGGTGTCACATAAGGATATTCCGCACATTGAGGGAAAAAAGCAGTGCTTCTAAAAGGACTGCATGTTCTTTCTTTTCTTGTTCTGGCAGTCTTATTCAGTCTGCAGTTCCTAATGAGGAAAAGCACAGGAGTTATCTTTTTCTGTCTCTATTACTCAGAGGTTTCTCCAAAATAAACACTTTTGAAGTGTTTGTACCTTGAATATCTTTGTTCATGTCTTCTCAGATTTCTCTGTACATTGTGTTTGTATATTTCAGACATGGATAACATTTCTAATTACATGTGTGTATGCAGAAATGTATTTTTTCATTCCGTCTTTTACTTTCCTTGCTGAGTATCTTCTGTATTTGATTTTTTATTAACTGTTCCTTCTTCTTCTTCAGGGTTGGGTAATACTCTTTGTATCTACTTCACTGCTGTTCTTTAAAACAAAAGAAATTGACTGATCATATAAAACTCACTCCTACTGTTTTTAAGCTTAGAGAATGGAACACTGCCCCAAATGAAATCAACAGAACTTGACTCTTACCGGCTTCATTAGTATCAGGATCTCGAGTGCAATTTAAAAAGGCACAAAAAGTTAACCACCATACTCTTGGAACAGTGCCAGAAACATTTAAAATCAGACCACACTAACCTGTTTTTTTTTCTTCTGTAGTATAAATATAGGTGCAATTCTTATTCATGGATTTGATGAAGGTACTTCTAATATAGATATATTTTCAGATCCAAAATGATAGTTGTAAGATTTAGACATGCAGTGATATGCAAGGTCTACACACACATTTATTTTTTAAATGTGAATTTATAAACCCATTAAAATGTCTAATTTGTTACAGTACCTACTTACCTATATCATGATTTTTTAACATATAAAGTTCTTAACCGGATAGGTTTTCCCCTTTCCTTTCCTGACATACTGATTGTACTGATTAGTAAAAATGGAGAGGGAGACCAAACCCAAAATCTCAAATGTGTTGTTAGTTCTTTAACATCACTAAGCTCTTGGAAGTATTTTCTGTTCTGGAAGACCTTGACAGGTGGTTTACAGAAGGCTACTAGAAAGGCTAAGTAGTCTTGAGGTAAGAGACAGAAAAAGTCATCAGCCAATGACTAGGTAGGAATTGGTAATGAAATTAGATGATCCAACAGCAGTATATTAATAATTAAAACTTTCTGATGATGTATCGTTCGTTACCTTTTGTACCAGTTTTGTTGTTTTTTAATATACGTGTAAGTGATTTAGAATGTGGCAAGTGGGAATATCAAAGCAGCTGAATTTGTAACGAGATAGAATAGTTCAGTTAGGATCAGAAAGCAACATGAAAAGCCCTCAAAAGACCTGAGCGAGTGAAGTGAATCATAATGACAAATGAATGTCCATACCAATGAAAGCAAATGTCAGAGGTGAAACAATTAAATATTTTAACTGCGTTTAGGGTATTAAAGTAATGATTGCAGGTTAGAAAGATATGAACGTTATTACAAACTAGTTAATTAGAATTTCACCCAGTGTGCAGGAGTAATCAGAAGCAAAGGAAATGTTTAACAAGATTACTGAAGAGTGGGATAAAAAATAATTCCAAAATTTTTATCATACAATAATAGCAAGCAGTGGCTCACCCTCAGTTGGAAAGCCATCACCTAGTCTCAAAGTTAATGAAGCAGTAGAGAGTTCTCCAGGAACACACAATGCAAAGTAAAAAAGGCACATGACTGAATATTTAAATGAAAATTTTAACTCTTCTCAGTAATGAAAGCTGAAGCAAGCATGATAAAATATGCAAAACTATTCTTTCTACACAGAAATTCTATCAGAAATTTCCATTTACACTGTTCAGAGTGCAAGAACAACATTTAGTCATAGATATGAAAAAGTGGCTAGAAAATATAAAATCAATACAAAAATCATTTTCCATACAATGTACAATCATACTGTGAAATTCTTTGTCAGTTGTTATTACTGAAAACATAAATTTAGCAAGGCTAAGAAAGTATTGGAAAGTTGTATGTGTAGCACCAATACCAGATGTGTAGTATTAAATCTATCTTCAAAATAAGTGTTTATGGGAAAGTATAAACTTTATGCCTCCATGATCTAAGGGCATAAGAATTGTTTCCTAACAGTACTTAATAGGAAACATTAACTGATGGTGGGTTCCTGCAGGATCCCCTTTTCCCTTGAAAAAGCTCTTGAAAGTACCGATAAAATTAATTTTCTCTACTCTATTTTATATATGTATATGCATGTTTATATCCACTCTTACCCAATCGAAAACCTTTGACATTCCATACTGTTGCTACTGCCATTAATTGTTTCTTTTCTCTGTCTAAAGCTGCAATTTTTTTGTTCTTCTTCCATTGTAAATACTACACAGCCCAAAGCTTCAACCCGAAAGGAGTAGGCCATCTTGTTACTCGCCATATAGGATTCATAGATCTAGAAAAGGAATATCCACTATCAGTCTGCCATTCCCTGCTGGCTTCATGAGGTAAAAAGTGAAACTTTTTTTTTTTGCTTCTTTTAAACCAAACCAAATTTCTAAACATGAATTCCTATTGTCCTTGCATTCCTGAGCAGACACGATGCTAGAAAAGAACTAATCCAGAAAACAAAACAAGGGTAAAAAAAGAAGTGTTTTCAATTTCTCTGGTTTTAGTTCTGAAGTATTTATTGACTTTGTACTCAGATGATAAATAAGCAACATCAAGAGAAACTCAGCTTTCACTTTTAGTAGACTTTTTAAGGACCTTTCTCACAATTTTGGCTGTGGTGAAAAGCTGAAAGACTAAGTCAAAGGTACATAAACAAACATGCTCCTGAAATGCACTACCATTGCTCAAAAAAATGTCTTCAAAGGTAATCCGTCATTTTTTTAACCGATTACATGGGGTTTGTGCACTCAGATGAGATACACTTTGAAGAAGTCTGCAGTGCTTACTTTCAAAGGACAAGTACATAGTTCAGAAGGACAAAACAGATGCATTTTTTTCCACAAATTTCAGAGAACAAAAAAGTAGTACCTCCATTACTCCTGCTCTGAGGGCAAAGAAGGGTGCGCTGCAGTGTCCCTTGGCTTTCTCTCTAATGTATTACAAGGCCCGGCACTAGATGTGCAGACTCAGCCTTCAAACCACCATGGCTAGTCTATAAAACCGAAAAGCAAAATAAGAGCTTGCAAGAACGAGCAGGTTATTTCAAGGGATGGTACCACAGGAAGAACTGCCACCTGCTGTCCTGAGGAGACCACCTCTGTGCTCCTCTGTCCCTGCAGCACACCCGGCTGCATCCAACAGCAGCACACAGACCATCGACACCCCCAGCATCAGCAAGGCAGCTGCTTCCCAAGGTAACTCGACAGCACTTAGTCAAAAGAGCAATTCCCAGTTAACTCTGCAAGGCAGTTAAAAAGCACAGCTAATTATAATCCTATTAAGTTTTTATTGAAACTTAGAAGTTTGCGAGCGACTCATCTGAGTGAACTGCATTCTGTAAGAACGCTAAAAACTAATCTTTTCTCACGCCGATCCAGTTAGACAGAGGTTTATGCTTTGAGCAATAATGAATGCAATCGCACAGATAAAATTGAGCATGACTGTAAGAGACCTTATACGTGGAAGCAAAATCTTTAAATCCATTATGTATTTACAGTAACAAGATGGAGTTCCTTTGCCAGTGAAACATAAGCATGAAACTCCTAAGGAAAACAAAGTTTTGTACTTGCAAACAACCTAGACAGGCAGCAATAATTTCAATTTATCTGGATCATTGTTCACCCTGCCTGTGCACCAGATAAACTCAAGAATTCTAAACCCTTCTAAAAAGTAATTCACCAGTAGGTTTACGTTATAGTCCAATTTTCTGAATATGCAGTATATCTCTTTTGATCAAAAACAACGGCATCAAGCTCACCAGTAAAAGAAACACAGGGACTGCTAGGTATCCTTATTAATTGCCACACAATGCTACATCAAGTAAGAAGGAAGAGAAGCTAATAATGGAGCAATTTAATCAAAGTTACATTAAATTCAAAAATACAGTCCAAATATATATAACTTACCGATTTTTTTCCATAATACGATACGTGTATGTTGTAGATGTACCCTTTCCTACTCTTAGATGACCTCCCAACCTGGCCTCAAATCACATACTCCCTGCCCCATCAGTTGCTAAAACAATTAGGGTACCATTCAACGGGATGCTTGGAAGTAATATATCAGGCAGAAACAAAGAGATGGTGTGTGCTTTACGTAAGCATTGTGGAAACATCAGGAGTTTTCAAGGATCCAGCCCTTCAGTGCAGACCACTGCCACTGCAGCACAGCCTGCAACCTGAACCGGTCAGATTTAATTCATTATGACTATTAAATGCCTTAATCCAATTCTTAGAAAAAGGAATAATTTTTAATATGAAGATACATTTACTTGGAATTGTTATACAGATAAATGTAACTAATCTATACTGCATGAATACATGGACTGTTTTCAATAATTTAGTCCTGAATAGTCTAGAATTTTCTTTTTCTAACTGTGTTAATTCCTAGATCTACTTTTAGAAATCAACATATCAGGTGCTGTTTGACACTAAGCCAGTCACCTTTACTTGACAGACTGCACCCTACCATACACCACAGATCTATATTTTGCATTTTATTTGTAACTTTTCACAAGATCAATTGAACTTCAAATGCATATAGCTTGCAGAATTCAAGTTCAGAATATTTCAACATTAAGGTTAACATCTGGATTATTTAGTTTGCCATATGCATTAAATCTTGATGAATTCATTTCAGATTCAAATATCTAATGGATGATTGCTGATACCAAAGGAAACAGAAACATTGCCATTTTCCCAGAGTTTGAATATATTATAGTGTCTAAAATGCAGTTTTCTACATTACCTTTACACATTGATAGCAGTATTTTTTAAGGTAAGTTAAATTAATGCCTGCTGATTATTTTTTTTTCAAAATAAACTGTTTGCTTTACCAGTTACTACACATTTAGAAAGAGAGAACACATATCTACACCAAAAAATAACAATTAAAACCACTGCATTGAACTAGGTATGTAAATTCTAGGAAATTACTATTATTAAAATTATATTGATTCTGTTCCTTACTTTTCACCTTACTGTTTCCTGAAGAAATTTTTCAGAAACTTGTAAGTAAACAATAACAATATTAAGTCTAAAACTGTCGATAAAATTTAATGAGATTTTTCAAGAAACATGGTTGATGGGTGTTCAGCTAGTTTAGCTCTCATTCTATATTATTTGACATTTTCCAGTAAAGCTCTTTGAAAAGAAAAATACCACAAAGATATAACTGATTCCTATGGAAATTACAGAGCAATAAACAAGGTTCACACATAAGATACAGAATGTTTCCAATATTCCTAATAAAAACATTATTGTTTTGTTTTCCGTAATAAGTAGAACTCACAGTGGCAGGCTGTGATATTTTTTTTTCAACAGGTTGTCCTGAAGAAATATCAACTTCTGACATCCACCTCTGGTATTACTTTTATGCTATTCTTTCTCCTACAGAAATAAATCAGTTTGCTCTGACTCAGTCCCTAATGGCAGCAGGGCTGCCAGCCTGCACAAGAACATGGCAAACATCCCGCACATAAATGATCACAAAAGTTGGGCC
>JAVJGJ010000059.1:10043098-10067183 GCA_035590215.1 Microhierax caerulescens
TTAGAGGAGACCTCCTTGCTGTCTACAACTTCCTCATGAAAGAGGGTGGAAAGGGAGATGTTGATCTCTTCTCTTTGGTGTCTGGTGATAGGACCCGAGGGAATAGCTTAAAGCTGTGTCAGGGGAAGTTCAGATTGAATATTAGGAAAAAGTTCTTCACTGAGAGGGTAGTTAAGCACTGGAACAAGCTCCCCAGGGACATGGCCATGGCCCCAAGCCTTTCTGTACAAGAAATGTTTGGACAGTGCTTTCAGATATATGGTTTAACTTTTAGGTTGCCCTCTGTGGAGTCAGGAGTTGGACTTGATGATCCTTGTGGGTCCCTTCCAACTCAGGATATTCTGTGATTCTAAAAAGATCATGATAGAGCAGCATTCTATTGTCAGGAACAAGCAGAACTGGGAAATTGAAACCAGGCCCCTCTGGAAGACACAAAAGGTGGTATATGGCAAAATGGTACTGACTAAATAAAGAGCCTCCCCTATGGCTTTTGATCATGAGCATGTGCTGGAAACACTTGTGAAACTGTGCAACTGTGAGAAAAGTTTTGTTGTCAAAACTTATTTGGAGAATGCTAACCACTTGTTGTCTGTTATGCCTGAGAATATTGTGTGGTGTTATAACTATTGGCAACCACTGCATCAGGAACTGCTCTATAAATATCCCTTTATCAAATTTCTGGAGGGCTTACCTGAAAGCCTGTCACGTGAAAGGGGGGGGGAGATTTTCTCGACCCCTAGTGTTTGATCTGTCTGTCTCAGGAAAGCTGAGACCCTTATGCCTGACCAGTCTGTCAGCATCCCATTATAGGGACCCTTCACTGAACAGTCCCACTGGATCAGAGAGTAATTTGACTCATTCCAGGAAACACGCCAACAGCATAAGGGGTGGGTCTTCCTACTTTATTTGGTTATGTTACCCACAGCCGGTGACTGCTAGTGCCCATGAAGGACTAACACTAACAGTTTACGGAATAACACTCTTTATTAGTATAAAATCATGACAAATTAAGATTCGTGATTGCTGGTGATAGGGACTGTCTGCAAAAACAAGCTCGAAGTGATATACAACCAAACTATATGCAACCAAAACTATAATCACTAATGACAGCTAGCATGACTTAGCTATTCAGCGTGCATAAGACAAAGTTCTTACCCAATAGGCATCCCTATGGGGAAGAAGACAGGTTCAGCCCATCGACTGATCCCAGAAGTTATGATGGAGTCTTCCCTAACTTCTCCCCTCTTTTGTCCACTTTTAATACTTCATAGTACACTGCATATTCATTTATCATACACAGAGTAGATTACAAGTTGCTCACTTCTAATACAAATTAGTACACATCCCCAGACAGCGCTGCTGAAGTTTTTCACTAACTACGCATGCTCTCCAAGCGGGGTTTTGCTCTCTTTCAAGAGGACTATTTGAGTCAGAGGTCACAATCTTCCACTACCACAATTACCTTTGTCCTACTTTTGACTAATTTTCTGTTGAAGTTTGGGGGTTACAACACCTTATCAGCTTCTCTTCTCGTGCGGCCAGAAATTTCTCGCTTGAATGCTCCTTTCTTAGAAAACAGTGTTCTTTTTACCACCTGTTCTTTGTCAGTTATCCTTCCCAAGGCTGACTCACTTGATTAGAGGTCCCTTCATCCATAGAGAGTGGGTCAGCTTGACCTAATGTGTGCACAGGTGTGTTTAACATATAGTTAAACACTGAATCAGTGTGGCAATTCGGGATTGTAGACAACAATTCTGCCCTTTGCCCTCTTTGGACTTATTTCAGTCCAGGACCAGCCCATTTTCTTTACATTTAGGTGGAGCTTGAGTGACTCTAGCCATACATATTTTTGTTATTGATTTGTATTAAAATCACCCAGTGAGGTGCAGTAGTAGCTTGGAGGCAGGTAACTTTGGGATGGAGGTGTGCGTTAGCATTACAATAAGAATATTTCATCTGAGGAAAGTAATTTCACTGCAATGGGCAGCTCAGCAGCAGACATCTTCTCATATACTCATGTGATAACTGCTATACAGCTGACCAGCTGTGTGGTACCATCAAGCTCCCATTCCTGCAGGGAGTACAACAGAGCCTGGCCATGGGGTCTCCACCCTGCTCCACTCTCCGTTACTCCTATCAGCAGGTGCTGGGATGGCAGGGGGTGTTCCTTAGGGAGCTGTGGTAGATCCTGTGCATGCCAACCATCCTGAAAGCAATAGCTGTATGTTGCGCTAAAAAGCTTTCTGTAATACTATGCTTCCGTTAGGTTCCGGTTTGCTCTAATTCCCCCACAAAGTAATTTTCCCGCAGTTGTTTAAAGAGAGAAGCTTGAGGGCATGAAATGTGCAAGACACATTGCTGCTGAAAAGGACACGCATCTACAGTGGGCTTCATGGCAGCTTATACTTGAAGATCTGCTACATGTCTCTTCCCTACATGAATTCCAAACCATTCTGAAAAATTCTGAAAAAACATTCTGAAAAAAAAAAATTCTGAAAACAGAGCACAAGGTAATCATATGGCTTTGTAACTGCAATGTCATTGACAGCCTCTTTGCCAAAAAGTAAATTTGATGGGAATCTGTTTTGTCCTTTGATCAGCTGTTATTCCTTCTTGGGGTTACCTGAGACTGACTTTTTAAAGTGCAGTTCTTACATATACAAGAAATTTCGATTGCATTTTCAGGTCCACTGCACATAGACTCCAATTCAGTCATCACATGTATAGAAACAATCATTTGTAGATATAAAACAACCCCACATGAAAATGCTTTCACTTGCATATCATCCTTGATTTGGCTTAGAAAAACAAAATAAATTAAATAAACTTAGACAACTCCTTCAATTGAATTACAATTTGAAGAGAGAAACGAACAAGGGAAGAAAGAACATATTTTTCTAGTTTTGCTCCAAGTTAATATTTGAGTTTGTCCTTATTTCTTATCCTCCTTTCCCCTTCAAATTTTAAATTATTTGTTTACCTCACCAGAGCCAAATCACTTTGATTCTTTAATTCTCTGAATTATTTTTCTGTGTTCCTTGTTTCTCTGCCAATCATTAATCCATCTTGTTGTGAACAGACTATTAAAAAATTCAACTCCAGCTCAGCAATGACATATTATACACTGAGCTTTTACATCCAAGAGGTTGAAGACTTCTTGATTCATCGTATGTGCCAATGAACAAGTTTTTCTAATGCTTTGCAAAAGGAGTAATGATGCTGTGTCTGCTGTCATTGTTTCCTTTTTGACTACCATATTCTCTTGAGTGCTGCTGTCAAACTGACTTCTGTCAGAGCTAATTAATTCCTCTGTGATTGTATCTTTAACAGAAACACTTGACTCTTAAAAACCTCTGTCATTATGGTAACAATAAACCTGAGAGCTAAGCCTTTTAATGTAAACTGGCAAACCTAAGGAGCTGCTCCTTAAACTTCGGTTGTTGGGAACACCATATGTTTCAGACATGCCCTGGCAGGGCTGTGCTGTTTTGAGTAGTTTTCAGCTCTACACAGGATATTTACCTGTCTTCCTCCCCAGTCATCAGTTCAACCCCTTTCCTTCTTGCTTCTCCAACACCCTTCTTCTCAGCCTCTCACTGTCCTACATTTCCTTTTTCTCTTTCAGAAAATTCAGAAATTTCACTCAGGAAATTCCCTAATTTCCATGCTACTTCCTAACCCCTTTCTCATACTCCAGTTCGATTCCAGGTGATCTCTAAAATCCTGTGATGTACTGCCTACAACAAACCTACCAGCTTCCTCTTCTGCAGCTGTTTACATTTCTGCTCAACTGAAGCTACTGTCACTGCAGTCTCCATGTCTCTTTCCAAAGCCAAACTTCAGGACCCTTTATTAATAATTTGCATCTTTACCTCCTCTTTTGTTTTAGATATGAACCAACTCTTTCATTTTTACTTAAATTTTATTCCAATGCACATTTGAAATGAGGCATTTTCTCACTTATAGCCTTCCACTACTTCTTCAGCAAACCTCAAGTACAGTAATTTCCCTGAGAAGATTCCCAAGGTTCCTAAAATGGTCATCTACACACACGTCTTGAAGATCTACTTTATGATCAGTCATCTGATTCACACCATTAAGGACCATGAACTGCCCCTTAGAGATCCAAAAAGTATACAGCATATACTACAATTTTTTGCAAATAAATATATTGTCATGATTTTTTTTAATGAATTATCAGTTTTTACAAGATAATTTCTATAGTGTGGAAATATTTCCCATAAAAGAAGCATTTTTAAAAATTTGTCTTCCTAGACAAGGAAATTTAGACATTGGAAAAAAAATTTCCCCTCTTTATGTATTAAGAAAGAGAAACAAAACTATCATGGCTAACTGGAAAGTCCTTGTTTGCAATTCAGACTGCAAAAACAATAAGAAACACATGTCAATATGAAAATCAAGTTACAGTAGTAACAAATAAATGAAGTACAGCCTAAAAGAAGAAATACAATGCCTTTGGCAGAGCTCATGCTTTTAGGATACAGAATGTTTGTATTAGGAAGAAAATCACAGAAAGACAGGTTAAATCCTGAAACTGAGATGAATTGAACACAGATTCTAACAACAAAGGAAGAAAGAATAGAGACCATGGAAACGTTTGTCAGCCTGAGGGAACAAAAGTTCTGTCCAACTAAAAGTGCAGATGCAAATATGAGTCAGTTGGCATGAGAATCCAGCAGTGGGCATTTTCATTATAATGGTGCAATATAAATGATCACATAGAGAAGATCTGGAAACATAACAAGGAAATTGCTGTATTTTTTATGTATTAAAAAAGTTACGTACTAAGGATTTTTTTATCTATTAAAGATATCATTTCAAGCATGATGCTGCAGACACATCACTACATTTCTCCAGTAAAAAACATTCATACAAAATGGCTTGCTATAGAAAAGGTGCATCTCTAGCCTCTCTCTGTGTTAATCTTTTTACAACTGCTGCTTCACCTTTTGTGTATAGGTAATAGAAAAGATCTTAATGGGGAAAGGAGTGTGGAAGGTTCAGTTCAACAGTAGGCATTATTTTAAATTACTGTTTCAGTATTTATGATATAGCCTGAAAGAAAATCAAGTGCAGGCTGAAGTCGGCCATGGGTCTTTGTCTGCTTTAATCCAAAATTAAAAATGCCTGATAGAAAGATTTACAGTTGTTCAACGTATTTATCAAAACCTGGACTGTTTAACATTTTCTTTTTCAGTATTCCTTTTCATTGACAGTGCTAATTACAAAAATGTACTTAGAGAAAAAAATCCTTGGTCAGATGCTGATCTCAGGTAGCAAAGGATAAATCTGGAGTAATCAGATTGCTTTTGAGAACATAACTCCAGATTTATGTTCATATGCCCAACCATTCAATCTGGCCTCAAGCTTTAGTAACTAGTAAACCCCTTCTGGTTTGGTTTTTTCCCATTGCCCTTATGATCTGGTGTATGAAGTCTAAAAATATGGTAGTTATTTTGATGTTTCAGTTGATGCTCTATTTTATTATTGAATGCATTGAAAAAGGACACATCATATTAAGAAAACAAAAACTCCGCTAAGCCAAAGATTTCATTACCTTTTCTGCAAAATGAAGCCTTCAAGAACAACACGAGAAGAGCTAGTAAAAACTGGGAACATTTTTTTCTTAAGGTTAACGTTTGTGGCATACGTTTATCACCTTCTATTTCAAAGAGCATTTTGTTAGCTCAGTATTTTTAAACCAAAACATTGACTCTGAAATGACTGTCCAAATACTAGAAATTCTCTGTGCCAGGGAGGTAGGAGTCTGATTGTGAGCTCTGTTCCTTTACAGACAGACTCATCCTGAATGTGTAGCCAGCATCCAGCTTGTGGTGCCTGCCACCAGAATACAAATAACAGGTAAACATGGCAGAAAGTGTATAGGAAGAGATTCTTTAACACTGAGTGATTCCTCCAGAACTCATTATTTTAATCATGAACACAGCCCATCCATGAAAGGCACAAGACTGAACTTTTATGCAAATAAATTAATCAGTTTTGGAACCACTCTAGCCCTAAAATTCAAATTAACAGTATCCATCAAGAGACATAATACATTTGCACACACCAAAAAAGGGAGGAGGCGCTTTCTTCTTGATAGCAGAGAAGGTTAAAAATATAGTTTATGGTAGACAATGTCCCTCTGTAAGCAAGAACAACACCATAGCAACAGTTGCTATTGTTTAGGTATAACATTGAAATTTGAGTACAAAAAGTACTGGATGAACGTGAAAAATAATACACTGAATAATTAAATAAATAGCAGTATTATACCTCTAACATCGTTCACCATTGATTAAGCTCTAAAAATATGTGGACAGAGACACTGAAATGTTACACTTACAATTCTAAAGATACACCAGTTGCAAAAACTATGAATCCTAATAGAAGCATTGTAATATCTTTAATTCTGTAAGGTTATAAATTAAGTTTGACTGCTTTATAGGTGTCCCTGCAGGACCTGCCTGTTATGAAGAGAAAGTTTGAATGACTTCATTATGGTGAATAGAGATGTGAAAAGCAAAAAAGCTATTTGTCACCTTATCCCATGCATTTTGACAATTTATTTACAATTTTTTTTTTTTTTTTTTTTTTTTTTTTAATAATAGATGCTCAGGCAGAACTGCAGCACTTAAACAAATACCCTGACTTGTAGCTAGGGAAGGGTAACAATATCGATCTGACGAGGTTTGTACAAACACAACAAGACACATAGTTATGACAAAAACAAGGGGATGTGCTGCCTTCTTTGGAGCCCTTTGCAGATGGAAGCACAGGGGCAACAGGTAACTGTGTCCCTGCTTCATTGTGCAGTTCTACCAGCACCAACTGTCCATTCTTGGCACCCATTCTCTATTCTTGGTACCCATTCATTTCTTAAAAATAACTTTTCCTTTTATCCCTCCCTTTGGAGTTTTACGTCTAGTTGAAGCCAGTCTAAAACAGCAGATCTGCCAAAAGTCTCTAGGAATTATGCAGCCACGGAGTGGACAAGACTTGCAAACCAACATGAAACTAGCCTAGAGAAAAAAAAAAAAAACCCTACCTGTTTTAATCTCAGACCAGTGACCCAGTCACATTCAGACTTTTTTTTGTGGGATGACTAATGTCAGAGCAAGAGACAGGGTAGGAACACCATGCCAGGACTAGAAGAGGATGAGACTGCCTTTTCAGCCTCAGTGCAGACTTACGTCAACTTAGGCTGCCCAGGAAGCTCAAGCTGCTTCATCCTTGCAGACCCTTCAGGAAAAATGAACTCAACTGCCATGTCCAACCGTTACAAAAAATCATCTTTCTGTGTATAATCTGGTACTTTGTGAACTGACATGTCCCTTTTGGAAACCACATCAGCCATCACGCTGTTTCATTCTTGTCCTTCAGCTGGATAAAGATAAAACTTCTCTTCTTGCCAGTGCGACAGTGTATTTTCCTGTGAGACCTCAGCAGCTCTTTTGTTAGAGGGCATAATTTTTTTTTCCAAGCAGATGATTTATATTAAAAAAAACCCTAACAACCCAATATTTTCAGAATAGCTAAACTAGTTGCAAATGTGATTTAAATTTCACATCAGATGTTTTTAAATTTTTGAATAATTAACTGTAGAATATCCAAATATAGTTTTTTTTTTCCTATAGCCCAGTTTTTTTTTTTGGTGGCACTCATTAAAAAAAAAAAAAAAAAAAAGCACAAAAATAGCTAAGGGAACAAAAATATATTCACCCAAATTGTAGGAAACAAAAATATATTCACCCAAATTGTAGGAAGCAGATGCAATTTTTTCTGTTTCATGTGAGGTTCTGAAGCCATGTCTTCTCAAAAATGACTGAGCTACAGCATTGTAAGGTACTCAAGAGGTTTGTTCACAGTCTCTGCCACTAATTCTGTTCCATTTTGCGTGGACTACTTAAATATTCATTAAGCCAGCGAGAAAGAAAATGACTCAGTATTAATGCACTTTCCTGGAAGGTGACAAATCTTGGCTCAAATCCTTGTTTTGATTCAGACCATAAGTTTGAATCAAGGTCTTTCTTAGAACTGTATCCTAACCAAGCTGTATTTACTCTTTTTTATTGCCTTAGAGAACATTTAGCCTCTACAAAGTGGAAGACAGTCAGAGAAAGGTGTTGCATGCACAAGGCGATAACATGGTCTTTAAGTCATCCTGGAAGGTGCAAATACAAATCTCTGCAGGGAGGGGCTGGTGAAAATGTGATGAAATGGACAATTTCATCAGCTAGAGGGCATGCAACCACAGTGCAACTAGCCCTTCATCTGTCACATTTTCAATTTGCAATTATACCTACAAACGCTGTTTTGAACCTTATGTCGTAGTTCATGAAGCCCTACAGCAGAAAACAGTAAGTATTGTTCTGATGGGAGGTAGGAAAAAAAAAAGAGGACAGGTTGTTCTGCTGTAGCTTGAGTCTCCAGGGTGATGAGAAATCTTAGACTTAAATTTTTATCTCAAGGTGTTTGGATTTCTGGGGAAATGAGTGGTAGAAGCAGTCCACAGAAAAGACCTCCTTTCACTTCAAGCCCTATCAAGTGGTATAACTGTCAATAATCTACATTTATGTTAATCTATGGTAAATGTCGATATAGCAGTGCTGTTAAAAACTGACTGTCTGCCATCAGTAACTGTGATGGCAAAACCAAGACGCCACTCTGGGACACATACATTAGTCAGAAGCTACTGAAGGATGAAAGAGAAGATTACTTGCCATGGCTACCATGTCCCTGAAAGCTAAAAGAACATTTTAGAAAAAAGGATACCACTCTTTCAGCTCACCTAGGAAATGAGATCTTTTTTTTCAGGAGAAAGTTAAAGCTAGAAGGATATCTTGAACAGCAATGCATTATTTTAATGTTTATGTCCTGGAACATCAATTATTTCATTTGTTTAAGTTGCAATCAGTACAGTTTGGTGACTATTTTAAATGTCCCAGATAATCATGACTGAATATCAATTTACGATCCCTTTGAAACTTTCGAAATAAACAAAACAAAACCAAAAACAAAACGAACCAAGCAAACAAAAAACAACTTAGGGCATTACTCTTTGAAACACCACCTATTTATCTGGTGGAACAGTAAGTCACATTTCATGGTATTCAGCCTGAAACATCAGGTCACAGCACTAGACCCGAGAGTAAGGAGTTTTACATTCTTCCCCTTGCCTCAATGCATAAACTTGAAAGGAGAGAAGTCACCCGATGTCACCAGAAGGCACACTGCAGGCCTGACCCGTCTGCAGAGAAGGAGAAGGGACAGTGTGATCAGTCATGCAGAAAACAGCAAATGCAACCCCATGTGTGCTGCCCCAGGGGGCTCCGAGGTGCCCACCCCAGCCAGGCAGCACAGCCTCCCCGCCAGCCTGTCATTCCCAGCCTCCACCCTCCAGCACCAGAACATTTTCTGAGCCCTTCAAAACCTAGTAAGAGATCCCTGACGTGAGACTTTTGCTTAAAAAGCATCTTTGCAATGTGAACCAACAAGAGGCAGGGCAGCAACCAGACTGGTTTCTGAATCTGGGTATATGTCAAAGAAAATCTTTGCCTTTCATTAGTGTGGAAAGCTTTCCTTTCCTTGCTAATTTTTTACACGTTTGTAACCTAGCAGTAGTTTTTTAGGTTTTTTTGATTGGCTTCGCAAAAAAACAAAAAGAAGGATTTTTGTATCATGCATTTTAACATCTTTTTTGTTATGTTCAAGAATAACATCTTTGGAATGTAAGCTTTCAATTCTCTCTCATATATTTCCTTTGAAGAAAAAGTATACTCAGACCTCTCTGTTAACTGGCATTGTATTTACCATATTGATGCACATATGATAAAAAGATTACTTATTAAAAATAACTACTGACTTCCATCAGCTGTAAGTTCAGAAACAGCATATCTGATGAAATCTTCCTTCTTCCTACTGCACGTGAGCAATATTATATACCCATGGACAGATTGATAATATACTGCCTAAATGAGTCCAAAGGCCATGGAATGGAGGCTTAGCACACCTGCACAGCGGAGTCCCTCTCCCTACATCAAATGTAAAGTGCACACCTTAAATGGCTATGCTTACCCTCATGGCTTACTTAGATTTTTCATTTTTTTAAAGCTTAAAAAAATAATTTTGTCATCAGCAGACAAAGCCTGCAGAAAATGAGCATCACAGCAATTTTAGACTTTGTAATACTGACATGAACTCTCGGTTGAAACCTTCTGAACCCTGTTAATGAGCTGGAAAAGGATGCATTGCGCTTCCACTGCTCTAATGTTATACCACCAAGGTCCCACTAAGCCTGAATCTTGCTGAGGGTTCAAAAGCATCTAGCTGCCAGCTGGAAATCTGCTTAAATGCACATCATGAGAGCAAAGATGTACAAAAGTTGCCTTAGAACATGCATGTGTTGCAGTGAGCTCTGAATATAAATTAAATTCAAGGCAATTGTAAATAATTTATCTAAATAGGAAAATAACATCGTTTTAGAGCTCCTCATCTTCTTTAGGAAAATTGATTCAGGAGAAAAGGACACACCAAATTATAATTACTGCAACGTGAATTGATTTTAATTAAATACATTCTCAGTATCCTTCTGGCGCTGTCTAAAGCAAACTTTAACTTTAGTTATTGTGCTCATAACATAAGCTGAATTTAGTGAATTAATCTAGGATGAGAATTAGTTTAAAAGACAAGAGCCCTGACAACCACATGTACAGTGACAGGTCATGAAGATACATTGTTGATCATATTCAAGGGCAAACAGTCATTTCTGATTTATACTGAAGTCACCTTAGAGCTAGTCACCAAAGACTCACAAAAAATACTAATTTTGGCAAACAGCAGATAAACTTTTTATTCTCTACCTTATAGAATAATTTAGGTTGGAAAAGACCTTTGAGATCATCAAGTCCAACTGTTATACAGTTAACAGCTCTAAAGTTCTATGTTCTCTACAGATCTAGTCCATTACCTGCTCAAAATAGATGATTTAAACATTTTTTTCACCATTTATAAGTCCAAATATAAAATATAATGTCATACATTAATCTGTATGCATCCACACAATTAAAAATAGAGGTTTGGTCTTAGCTTTGTTGAAGTCAGTAGTTCACTGAGACCTAAACAACATGTGGATATGCAGAGGTGAATGGGATGGGATTTGCTTCATTTATTTGGTTGGCTGTTTACTTATTTCTTTATTTATCTATCTATTTATTTATTTATAATAGGGGGGGGGGGGGGTTCAGTAACTAAGGCATGTAGCCATGCTTTATAAAAGCTCTCCAAATATAGGCCTGTCAACTTTACGTTCTGTTGGGGAGCACAGACAAAAGAGGGAGGATGCCCTGGCCAGCACCAGCAGTCAGTGAGAGCACCACGCGCTGCAACAGCACCAGCTCCCAGCTCCAGCGGCCATGGAGCGCTGAAGCACAACCACAGCTCGAGCACTTCCAGCCTGGGTGTTTGTGGGGAGAGACGGAGCTGGTCTGGGTAGCACCTGAAGGTGTGGCAAGGGCTGGTAAAGAGGGGGCTCTGCAACCAACTCTCTTTTATCCCTCAAAGGTCAAACGTACTGTCAACAGAACAGAGAAGGCTGCAAGGTCAGGTGAAGGGCTTCTGTCTTGACACTTATATTAACTGCTTTATAAGTAAACGCTTCACCACATTTGGACTCTGATCTTTTTTACTGTCACTATAAATGAGATACTAGAGCTGAGCTTGCCTGGCAGGTAACGTCAGCAGTAGTCATGGTAGCAGCGCACTTCCACTTTCAACGTGAGCCCAGGTCACAGTTCAAGATACCAAACAGAACAGCGCAGAGATGCTTAAATTACTAACAGTTAAATTAAAGCATACTGAAGAGGCATGGGATGTTTTTCAAATATGTAAAAGGCTGCTGAAAGGAGAAATAAAATAATTGACTGTGCCAGTGGTGGAGAGGGCAGGAAGTAATTGGTTTAAATTAGCATGAAGATTTAGATTACATACCAGCAGTTTCTTTGATGTTAAGTGTAGTGTAGCACTGGAGTACATCAACCTGGGAAAGCTGTTGAGGCTCTGGCACTGGAGATCCTTAGGAACTGCTCGTACAAACACCTGACAGGAATGGTCAAGAAAGACCCAGTGACCCTTGCCATGGAGCAGCGTAACCCACTGAGGCTCTGGAGGTCCTTGCTGGTCTGGTGCTGTGATGTCCATACAGATTTGAGTGTTCCTCTGCACAGCAAGTCTGGGAGGAAATACAACCTTAGCTGTCATGTTTAAATTCATTTGTGATTATTATATGTAATTTATGGATTACTGGCTCTGCCCAAAGACACAGCTTGAAAACAAACAGGCATCTTTTCTGTATTGATCAAATTGTGTGATCATGATCAATAGGAAAGAAGCATAATATTTCATCTCTAAATTATTTTATATTTTAGTGTTTGCAATTCATATCAGCTCACTTTTGACATCTAAAAGCTTATCCCTAAAATAAGGCCCCTTCTTTAAAACACAAGACATCTCTTCAGGCAAATTCACCCTATTCTTACTGCCTAAATTAAACAAGGTGGTTTGTTTACTATGTGTGTCTCTCTCTCGGCACACAGGAAGCCTCATCAACTACACAACAATTTTTGTGGATTGCCAAGATAAGCCTTGAAGTAACTGAAAAGATTTTGAAAGGAACGAATAGCAACCCTAGTGTGGAAACAGCAATCTGCATTTCAATTCATATTGCATTACTGATTAAATAGCACCAGTGTAAATGCTCAGATCTATTTTAGGTGTCACACTGAGAGAATACTGCTTTTTCTACCCATCTAGGTATATTTACAATGTTTTACAATTTGACAGGAATTGCTTGAAGTACATTATGAGCCAGTACATCCAAATCAGCTGGACTGCTGAAAGAGGGGCTTCCAAAAGGTAGATGTTCAAGCCAGTTTCTCCCTAAGAGCAATGTATGATTGCTGCTTCAGCTCTGGGGCTGTATTCAGCCTGACCCTCCTGCCACGACCTTCTATTGCCCTCTACGGTATGTGATACTTCAGGGTGCCTTCTACTAAAGGAAAATGCCACATCAGATTTCAGCACGATTTACATGTTCTTTTCAGATTGCTGTCAATATTTCATAACAAAATTAAACTAATGTACATTTGAATCCATCTATGTGTTTAAACAACAGAAAAACTCTATACGATAGACCTTATTAATTATCTGGGATGTCTTGGGCCAGATAGCAGTAAGGAGGTTTCTAATTAGTCTCTATGGATGAGGAAGACATATCCTTATATTTGTTAGGGTTTTATTATAGTGCTGCAATATTAGTAGTCTTACTTTATTGATAATCTTACTCTGAAGCAGAATACATAATTTAAAAAAATTTAATTGGTACAAGTTATGTTTTTTGGCATGCATATTATGTAAATCAAGTTTCATTGTGTTAGAATCTGCACACACACACACAAATCATTTTTTCCTGAGTTATAACTGATATTATATACAATATGCAATTAACATAATTACTTTCCCTAGTGCATGGTAAGATATATTTCTTAATTTTTCATATGGCTTTGAAAGTGATCATAAATGATGTTAAATAAAATTTAGTTTTGGTTTGGATGCTCTAATATCTTTCATGACATGAGTTCTAAATGAATTCCAAAATCAAAACACAGCACAGTGGGGAGCTGCAGCTGATAGGCAAAGATCTGCTCAGTGCCTGATATATTCATTAACAACACTTTAAGAGTGCCCCTGTTATTTAATACAATGTTAAATCAAGGTCCTGCCCAACATAAAGCTATTATAGAAGAAAATAGATAATTTTCCTGTGTCAAAAGCGTCAGTGGGAAAAATCTCATTGTTGCCAACTTGGATGGCATTCCGGTAATGTATATATCCTTGAAGAAAATGTAACGTTTCTTGATAAAGGATGAAAATATTCAAAACCCATCTGGACAAGAGACTGAACAACCTGCTCTCTTTAACTCTGCTTTGAGCTGGGGTGGCAGGCTAGATGACCTCCAGAGATGCCTTTCTACCCCAGCCATACTGTGCTTCTGCCATTTTATGAATGCGCAGGTGAACCAAGAAAACACAGATAGTAACTGCAATATAGTGATGTGTGTGAACCTTTCCTTTTCCTGGGAAGTTCTCCTGCCTTTGGAACAAGTTCATTATTTTGGTTAGACATGCGGTGGTATCACCCCAAATCCCCTGTTTGCCGATAGACTAGCTGTCATCCCAGAAGGGACTGATTAAAAAATGGAGAAAAACCAACAGATCAGACACAGGGCTGCATGACACAATAAAGGGAATACACATATCTGAGCAAAATGACAGTAGCATTCTCTTCCAGTTTTATTATCTGAAAATCTGGCATCTAAGACAGCCTAGCCATTGAAGACCCCTCTGTGAAACAGGTGGGATTAAGGCATCTTTAGAGGATGATATCTTTACTGACTTAAAAAGGACATTAGGAGACATGACTTGCTTAAACTGGGCACTTGACTTTTAGGTAGCAAAGATTATGGAAAAGGAACCTCATTATTTAAAAAACAAGAGTGATATTTAGTGAATAATAATCTTAAGTGAATGCTAGGAACATAGTGTTAGTTGGAGAGAAGCCAATCAAGCACATATCTTGCAATATATTTTTATGTGTTCAAACCTCCACACAGTTTTATCATCTGTCTTTATAACTATTTAGATTTGAGTCGTCCTACTTCAACAGACATATTTTTTTTTTAAATTCAGACCAAGTCCCTGTTTTGAGAAATACATGGTAATAATTAGCCAGGATGATGTTTTTGCAGCGTTGGATATGCATTTTCACCATCTTCTTGTTTCCATGCTTCTGTTTACGTTCACAATTGTTCAGAGCAGCAGCACAGCCTGCATGCTCTCAGGCACACCAGAGCAGACATAGATGAGCATGTGCCAGTCACCAGAAAGGCTTCAGAGAGATCAGGGAGAATTTGCTATGAAAATATCTCTCCAGCACACACCACTCTGTAATGCTTCTCAAGACACAGCACAGTGTATCCTTCCTTGTGTCATTCAGCAGTCATTTCTGCTGAACGGATACAGATAGCCTTGTGAAGTGCGTCACACTCTCTAACCCTTTGTTCCTTCATCTAGCATTTATTTTAAATGAATGTGCCTTTTCTCTCTTTCCCTGTCATTCTTTCCAAGTGCCAGGTCCTTCTGCTATTGCCAGCCTGAAGAATATTAACCTTGAGACAAAAGAAAATCCATGAAACCTGAAGACCTCTGAGCAGAGACAGCAACGTTGCAAGGTCTGAATCATTGTTCATAACTGTGAAGGATGGGGGAGAATTTATATGTACTTGGATATGATGTTTCAGCAAATTAATACAGTACTTAGTAAGCAGAGAGTAAGTAGCAAAATTAAAAATTTTCTGTCTCCATCGTTTCCATATGCTGTTCACAGTAACAGTGCTTCTAGCTCCAATGGTTGCAATGCCATGCAGTTTGAGAACATAAAAAAGGGATGTAACACCTGTGACCATGGTGCAAAGAGGACCTCAGGGAGAGCACACTAAAAACTCTGAACCAGTTTCCAACACTAAAGAAGACATGGAGACATCAGAGCTTCTATACCTTTCCTCTACATAAACCTGAGAAGTTTTAAGCACATCCGTTAGAGGCAATTATTTGGATCTCCAGTGCCTACTTAGACTTCCCTTGAGTGTTACATTGATTTTAAGGAGAATCCTTAAGGATTAAGTTCTATGTGTCAAGGGTACAACCTGACCCTGCTCCACCGCAGCGACTAGCAATTATGGAACAAACAGCCAAGATGTAGAAGAAAGTTTTGTCTGGATGGTAACACACAACATTCATGTAGTTCTCCAGGGAGCTCTGTGGTCATAGTCTAATAAAATGAGAAAAGTTAGCTTCACTTTTTGTTCCTAATACAATGCAGTAATGGAAAGTAGAGTCCAATTCCTATTAGAAACCAATCCTAAAAGTTGTCCTTTACCTGGCACCTGGTAGTTATCGGGCTGCAGAGTGCCAGCTGCAGCAGCTGGGCAGGAACTAGAGCACCAGGCAATAAAGGGTTGTTGGTGATGGAGGGTAGCTTGCTGCCATCCACCACTGTAAGAAACACAACAGTTTTTTGATGGAAGTCATTAAAACTGAACAAAATCTCCCTCAAACACCAGGCTTTTATCCACAGGATGTGCAGGCAAAGAACCTAGTTGCACACTCAGTTGGGCACTTAATATGCTGCAAGTGAATTTCATGCACAGTAAGTTTTGATTAGGATTTCAGCAGATGCGCACGGTGTAGTACCATTCAGAAGGCATGTGGCAAAAGAGAAAAAGGAAAAGGGATGGCTTAGAAAGGGCAAAGCCAGTGCTGATTTTTCTCCTGGCTCTGGTGTGCAGCCTGTGCACAGCTCATCTTAAATAGGAACCCCTCCAGGAAAGCTGTGAACTCACAGTATCTTCCCAATGTAGCTTCCCACTTTCAGCGGTGGGAGAGAGAGTAGGGAAGGAGGGACAGGGTCAAACCAGAATTGTACTGCAGATTCCTTCATTCACTGTGGTACTGTGAAAATTGTTCCAGGGAGAAAATGATGGGGACATAAAAAGGAAAGTGATTCTGTGCAGGATTTCTGAACTCATGAATCTGCTAATATCAGTTCTACTTCATTCCTGAAGTGAAATGAATCACCGTGGCAAAGATGGAATTAAATCTTATCAGAGTAGTGCCCTGCCATGCACAGTGGATCCATGCCCGTTACACCTGGCTCTCCTTCCCTCTGGCAGGCAATGGGGGTGACAGTACCGACTGCCTCACGGAATGGCAGCTGCCCGCTGCCCAGCAAAGTCACAGTGGTGTCACTGCAGCTCAAGAGGGCTCACCAGAGGTTTGAAATACTTCTAATCGCTGCATGGAAACACAGTTACTGCTCATGCCATTGAAAACTTCCACCCATTACTTCCAGCTCAGAATTCCCATTTTCTCAGAAATGGCCGTGTTCTCCTTTGGTGTAAAATCTTGGTTTTGTTTTCTTACCAAATGCAAGTACAAAAGCCAGGACGATTGGGGAAATGTTTTCAAGTGGAAGATGTCATTAAAATGAACGTGCTGGTGAAAAACCTTTTGTTGTAAAATAGAACTGCTCAAGAAAACACATTCCAGCTGCTTCTCCTAACCTGACCACTGTTCCAGTGATCTGTAAATGCACCTGTCCCAGGCTGTGCTCTTGCAATGCTGCTGGACTGTACGATACTGACACCTACAATTTCTAATAGGTCAACTTTTTTTTTTTTTAATCTACATAATATTTTTGCCACCACTTGTACTTTTGCATGCAAATAAGCAGAGCAAATACACTAATGAGCTTCAGTAGTGGATTATATACTCAAAATATAGCAAGCCACATCCACAAATTTTCCATCCCATATTTTCTTTATATAAAAATTCAAATTATGCGCACACAGTTCACAATTACTTAATTGCTTGTAACAAATTTTAAGTGTATATTTTGCAATTAGTCCTACAAAGTAAGAGTATAATTAAGGCATAGTTGATAAACATTTGAAACTTTGAGTGGGAGAAAAATTGATGGCATGGTGTTTGTATTGCAATTTGATTCCATTTTAGAAGGAAACGCTGTAAAGTGTTATTTCTAAACAATAGAGGATATATTTAAAATATTGGTCAGTAGGAGTTGTGTGCATTTACCGTTGATCACTGTTCATAAAACTGCTGTGTTCTAAGGTTGTTTTAGTTTTTTTCTCAAGTAACAAAATCAAGAGAAATCAATCATGTCATGTTGAGGTATTTTATCACCCTTTTAAAATGTATAGTCTTATCTTAGTATTAATTTACTCTCCATTGGCATAACCTTCCTCTGTATTTCATATTTGCCTACCATCTGGTCATTAGCATTGCCAAAATACCTAGATATATCTAAGCTGGTTTGAAGTGTTTAGTGATTTGGAGGGCATTGCAATTTTCTGCATCTACCTGGAGGCATTCAAAACAGACTTGACTTTTAGCAGTTCTGAAACTCAGTCATCTGAAGAGTGCTTGAGGTTAGGAATATGACATCACTAATCACTTTTAGCAAATTTAGAAAAAAATACCATATCTGGCCACTTCATATCCACACAAAGTACAATTTGGCAAACAACATAGATTAAAAAGAATTTGGAATCCAAAAGGTTGAACTTCTAGGTTACAATGGAAATCCAAGGTGTATCACTAGGATTTCAACTCAGTCTCCATCCACTATTTAGTGATCTTATGCAAAAACTGTTTGGCTTCAGATGGGAAGGGTTGTTACTATCACTCAAATTTTAAGCAGAATGAGAATGAAATCTTGAAAGTGAATCTCAGAACAGTCAGATTTCATCTGCTTTGTTACAGAAGTCCCTTGTAAAGGGACTAAAGGGTTTTAGATACGAATCTAAACTCAATTGTATCCAGTGATACTATGATGATTGTGACAATGGAGAGTGTGCTGGATAATTCACTAATAAATTTGGAAATATGGATTGAATGAATATTGAAAAATTGTTCTTTCATTCAAAGCCATTTCAGCCTTCTTGGTCAAAATATAACTTTGTATTTCTTACAAGATTATGATTTTCTTATTTAGTGTAATTTCTGCTTTGTGTTTTGACTGGCCCACCATAGACAAGATATACCAAAAAAGGTAAAAGTTTTCAGGCTTAAAACCTGGAATTTACTTAATTTTATTACGCATAAAAAGCAAGTTATATCTATTTAAATTTTCCGACTGCTCATACATTGTATCTCACTAGAACAAGCTTTCCTCTCTACAGAGAAATGTCTAAAATACCTAGAAATAACATGTGGGCCCTTGGGGTTCATCTTGCCTTTAGTCCGTGTTTACATTTGGTGTTCATATCAGGAAAATATGAGAAACATTCTGGGATCTTACATTTAACAAAAGAAAGATTAGAAGTCTTTTTCGTCTGTTTTTAGATTAAAGTTTCTCAACATGCGAACATAACCAAATTATTTTACTGACTTGTTCTAGTGGCTGTTGGATTTTACATATGTCAGTAAATGTTCATTGAACACCTTTAAACTACAGTGAAACTCATTTGTGTAAAGGGCTGGAAAGACAATTACACACTTTAAACACAAACTGCAAACACAGCTGGAATTGCTTGCCTTCACTGATTTCCAGCCAGCGACAGTGAAAGCACATATTTACCTGACAATGGTATCTTACCTGGAGTTCTCGTTGGCTAATGCAAGGCATGGGCACATTGCTGGGAGCTTTCTTGTCCTATCTTTTTCATATCCTAAAGTCCCTAATAATAATCCACGGCAATCCTTTCAACATATGTATATGCTTTTGAGGATTGGGTGAGGAGGTTTGATGACAAAGGCTTCTCCCTGGCATTTGTGTCAAAAATTAGATTCACAGTTTCTTCTAATTATACAGTTTATCAAAAGTTCTAGTTCTAGTTGTTAAAACCTGGCTTCATTTTCACATTGATGTCCCTCATCTTTGTTGATGAATACAGATTTCTTCTTTCACAAATGTAAATTCCAAATTAGTGTGTATGTTCTTATATACACATGGGAAATTAGCATTCAGCACAGTTTTCCAGTTTTTTGGAAGCTAGCAAGATCCCTACTGATTTGTGTGGGCTAAAGTGGCATATTTAAGCAATCAAAGGGAAATATAAAAGGCCGAACACACCAACGCACTCTGATTCTTTCTGGCACAAGAGATTAATATTATATGCAACACTTACTTGTGAACGCCCAAAGCATATTGGGGGTGGGGGGGGGTGGAATTTTCTCCTTATATTTTAAAAGCTGAGTTGAATTTTGTGTCCTTAAAGGTATACCAATACTGAATTGTTCAGTGAGTTATGCTAACACAGCGGTTCACACTTGAGTAGAGGGGGTAAAGGACATTGATCAGTTGTGCAAAATTTTATCTAGTGACTTTTTATTTAGGATACCGTTAAGCTTCTAAGACACCCAAAAAGCAGATACAACCCAAGGCCTTCAGAACATTTGCAGGTACCTTGAGTTGTAGCTACAGAAGTCTGGACAGTCACATTCAGGTAATGGATTTCAGCCCAAGTTGTCCCAGGAGGTTAATTATGATGTATGATGAGTTTGGCCTTGAAGCCAAGATTTGATAGGCCTTCATGTAACAAAAGCCACAATAAATATCCTAGGTCATGTATTTGCTGTCACATTAGCCTGGATCCATGTTCACAACATCCACCTATTTTTTCTCATTCATGATTGCCTCTGGCACAAACAGATGGGTCCCTCAGAAATCTGTGAACAGTTCCCATTTGTTCCTACTTCATTTGTCCCAAAATGATCCTCCTTGGACATACAGACTACAAGTAGTAAGTGGATGTTTCCCCCAACAGCATCCTTTACCGGTGAAGCCAAGGAACAGTCAGGTTCCTAAAGCTGGTGACCCAGACTGGCCCGTGTCCATACAATTAAATGTTACCACTCTCCAGAAGCATGAATTGATCCAAACTACCAAGTGGCACTGGTGCTTGACCTGTGATAACTCCCAGCCAGAAATTGTTTGGGGAATGCTGAGGTGGTGAGGCCAAAAACATGCTAAAGGGCCATCTGAGGCCTTGCTCAGCCTGTGCAATCCCGTTCCAGTGCCTGGGAAATCCTGGCTGAGGTACCATACAATTTACTGGTAGATGGAGATGGTAATTTTCTGAAGGAATTAATGAGATTTATCATCCAGGCACAAAAGGGCAGTTCAGCTGCATCTGGACAAACATATTATACTTCCCTGGTCTGTAGGAAGGAGTCACATGTGCATCTTTTTTGTTCTGGCATCTTCTTTATAATACATCACAGGGAGAATATTGTATCCAAATCCTAATTTGAGAACCCCTAGCCAGCAGAGATGTAGCAATGCAGAAGTTCTTGCTGAGATTTACTTGGGCTGGGAGAATTTTTGCTGGGAAAAGAAAGTCTGAGTGTCATGGCAAGCATGCTTAGGTTGGGCAGTTGAACAACCTGCATGAGGAGTTGTTGGTGCCGGACTTTCCACGGAAAGGACACAGAGAAATCCACCCCCTTGGCTCAGGAACACACTAGTAGACCCCCTTGGGAGTCTGCCCCACACCCTGCCATCTTCCTTTTTTGTTCTGTTAAAAGGCCTCAGGGAATCCTGCTCTGCTGTGCATGTGAAGAGGGGCACTGGGAATGGCACAGCCTTTGGCACGGGGTGTCACAGATGGCCTTCTACATCAGAAAGTTTTGTGGCCACAACCAGCTGCTGTAAGCCTGGAGGACACACTGCTGATGCCTTTTTGCCAGAACCTCATGGGGATAAAAGGACATAGTAAGTAAATATGGCTGAGGCATAGCCAAGACCCATCTGCCATGGCTGATGCAGAAATGCAGCCAATTAATTTCAGGCCTGAAATGAGCAGTGTTACTGGCAAGTGCCAGCACAGTGTGTAGCACCGAGGAACTGCTTTCCTTCTTTCCCCATGATGCATGGGATTATGTAAAAAAAAAAAATAATAAAAAAAAAATGCCCCCAAACTTTCCCTCCTGATTCTGGCCACACTCCATCTGCATCTTGTAGCAAGAGGCAATGAGTTCAGCACAGCAGCTGAACAAGTGATGGGTACCAGATGCTGTCAAGACAGAGACACCAATAGCACAGACAGGCTGGGAGCAGCATGGACAGACAGACAGATGACAAGCCTGCGTTTTCTCAAGTCAAAGTGTAACACTCCTGGAATTAACTAAAACCATAGGAACACATAAAAAGTAGTACCTAGAAATAAGGCTGTGCAGTAACAGCAAAGGTGACAACTTTGAGCTTCAGCAACATATTGATTCATGACTGAAGCTAGCATGGCAGTAGGACCAAGGAAAATTAATTTTCAAAATAGCAAAAGAATATGATTTCTGAAGCAGCTAGATGTAAAATGGAAACTCATTAGTAGCTTGAAAGGAGTGGCTAAACAAACTACCAGAAAAAATAACTGAACTGAGACTCCAGAAGTGCCAAAGTGCTGGCACGACTGAGAAGATGCAGAATAGCTCAGAGGAGCAAATGTGTTTTAAATGAGCAAGGCAGACCAAAAGCATCCAGAAGTCATGCCAGCAGCAGCTTAATAATTAATATATTGAATCAGGGGGAGCTGTAAGGAGAAGCATTGCCTTCACCAAGCACACATGAAAAGTAGATGTGACTAGTCCAGAACAGCTATTCTGCAAGCACCGGTGTGCCCTGTCCCGATGACCCCCACTGATCATTGTTCTATAGTTTGGCAAATTAGGTGACCAAGAAAGATTAGAATGGCACAATTTAACAGTATTTAAATGGAAATAAAATAATAATAATAAAAAAAAAGCCAGGCAGCCCAAAAAGACCCTTTTAAAATGTTGACCTATAGACTACAAAAATATCAGCCTTCCATAATGTAAGCTTCACTCTTGATACAATTAATACATATGAAATTTTCCTATGAACAGGAGATACAAACCACTGAGGTAGAAGAGTACTTGAGGAGTTAAAACCAGCTAAATTACTTTTTTCTCAGGTTAAAAACTGAATTACCTTCTAAACTATTCAATCACTTATCAACTAAGGGAGCATGGGGGTGCCTGCATAAGAGTTATGTTCAGATTTCTTTTTGAAACATTTTTAAACAATTTTAGATAAACCACTCACTGCATGCATAAAAAGAGTAACATAAGTCTGAAAAATAATGGAAGTCCATGGGAACAGAAAGTGTTAAAACAAACCCAAATTCTCAGTGAATTCACAAGGTCAAACTCACTGATGTGATTAGATTTGGTATTTAGTAACTATTAGATCAGACAAAAAGAAATCCTGATGTTTTCAGAACCCAGCACCAACTATTTTTAAATAACTATTCAATCATAATGGCTCCATCTAAAAAAAGTACAGAAAAGCGAAGCTCTCTAGGAAAAGAGGCACAATATGGTACAACTGGAAACATCCCCAAAGAGCTGAATGTGCCAAATAAAAAGGAAATATTCTATGGCAACCTTTCAGAAGTGGCATATCAATTTGACCTGCCGGAAGGTAACCACAACCAGTGATGTTTCTATCTGTAAGCTTTGCTTCCCTGCTTTAATGCAGTTACATAGGAGGTTCCTACAGCAACCGGCAATCCAGCCTTGATACACAGACCAGTCTTTTGTAAAAATAGGTATATCTGAGTACAGCAGGAAAGTTTAGAGCTCCTAGAATGCTTTGGGGGTAGGATCATTTTTTTTTTTTCCCTGAGGGAGTTCAATAGCATTGGAAGCTGCACATGAGCTTGGACTGAGATTAAAGTAAGTTGAATCAATAAGGAAAGATTCCTACTATGTTTCTAGTTAATTTTTAAGGCAGGAAATTGAACTCAATTACCACTTTTTGATTCTCATTACAGCCATCAAACTGCAAAAAATGTATGTTCTCTTCCAACTGCAATAGGAATCCCACTGATCTAACAGGAGGAAAAAAAACAGCAATTTAGAGGTATAAAAAAATCTAAAGGATTTTTTTCTGTGTGTTTCTTTTTTAATTATTGTGTGCTATTTTTTCAACAACTTCTAATACCGTCTTGTGGGAGAAATGTGGTGATGTTTTCAAATCACAGAATCATATCATCATTTAGGTTGGAAAAGACCTTTAAGATGATCAGGTCCAGTTAACCTCGTAGTCCCAAGTCCATCACGAAACCACGTCACTAAGCACCACTTGTACACGTCTTTTAAATACCTTCAGGGATGGTGACTCAACCACCTCCCTGGGCAGCCTGTCCTAATGCTTGACAAACCATTCAGGGAAGAAATTTTTTTCTTAATACCCAATCTAAACCTGCTCTGGTGCAACTTGAGTCTGTTTCCTCTTGCCCTGTCACCTGTTACCTGGGGTAAGAGACCAACACCCACCTCCCTGCAGCCTCTTTTCAGGCAGCTGTAGAGAGTGATAAGGTCCCCCCTGAGCATCCACCTCTCCAGACTAAACACCCCCAGTTCCCTCAGCTGCTCCTCATCACACTTGTGCTCCAGACCCTTCACCAGC
>JAVJGJ010000059.1:10067777-10110444 GCA_035590215.1 Microhierax caerulescens
TGCGCTTCAGTTGGGCTACTGATCCCGCCACCTTTTTCGGGGGGAAAGCCCTAATTCCTACGTGACCGTTCTCAGGCGCTTCCGTGGTTTCTAACACATCAATAACCCTTGTGTCTTTGCTGCCGCATGGATCTCCATCCCCTGCCTCCACTCAGACAGCAGACTGAAGGATCTCGCTAGCACACTGTCCCTCAAACACTGGCATGCTGCCCCCAGGCTTATCTCTACCAAGCCTGGTTTTATCACTTCCCCCAATCAAATCTAGTTTTAAAGCTCTTTCAGTAAGCCCTGGTAACTCCTATGCAAAGAACCTTTTCCCACTTTGAGACAAGGGGAAATCACTGTGAATCACTGTGTTGCATCTTCTGGTCCTTTCTCCATCTTCTCCCTTATCTTCTTGTCTTTCATTTTCATCCATCTGTCTTTATTTTTTCCTTCTGCTTACTAACATAAATAGCCTTCATTCCATGCTCTGTAAAAATGATTTGGCGTTATCATAGTTAATGTTTGGAGCAGTGACAGCTCTAACATTTTTAACCCGCAGAATTCTCAAAAGAAAATTTCTTAATAACTTGGTGTTTGTCTCTGTGTGCTTACACCCGTAACACAACAGAGGCTCAAGAGAAATCTATTGTACAAAATATCAGCATAGCTTATTCATAACCAAAGTAATAGTAACAAGACAAGAATATCAGAGAAAACAGAAAAATTGCCCATTGCCAAACAAAGGACGGTGTAATCATCCACTGTGTGTGCCTTTCTGTGCACAGCCCCGGCTGATACCTGCCCACATCTGAGAGCCTGGGATCATCAGTGAGATCCCAGGTGACCGTTACCATGCAAACACAAATGTCCAAGAATTAGGCAGCACATTTAAATGCTATTAAAAATGTCTGTGTCTACAGAGTCACACTACATACCATAACAAGTCTGTAGCAGGTTTGCAGTAACCCCTGTCATGTTATGCCACTACTGCATGTCACTATTGAGACAGAAAGGCAAAGAAAGGTACTGGAGATGGTTGAGATGGTCCCCACTATCCAAGAGCAAGAAACGCTCACTTCTATTCAGTCTCTTGTGAATTTCTACCCTCAAATCATTGCTTCATGTGATTACAGGCTTAAGGAGACCACATTGCATCAGTTACAGTAAGGTCACACTTGGAAATTTTTCTTCCTAATCATAAACACAAATATTGATTACTGCACAATCTGAAGGTGGCATGTGGATCACCAAAAAGAAAACAAAACTTCAAAAAAACCCAACAAAAAAACCACAACCAAAAACATTAGGAGATGCATCTGATGCTATCTAATGGAAATAAAAGAAAATGTCGGCTTCCCATGGAACAGACTTCTTGGAAGATGATGTCTTCATGGGACTGCAAAGAGAACAAAGAACTTCTTGTCTCCAGCTAGTCACCTCATAACAATAAAGATGAGGGCAGATAATATTCACAGTTTTCTGAAAGTCCTCTGGGCTGTTGAAATGATTTGGCAGCTTCTATGCAGTTCATCGTGCCCAAGTTATGAATATTCACAGTGTGCTCTCACTGGATCATTCACCCCTTTACTGGAGGATAATTTTGCAGATGCATATTCCCTCTGTCTCATTGAGCTAATCTGTAAGTAACGGTGGATCGTACACTGGAAGCCTGCATTGGCACTAGTTACATGATTCCTGTTTTGTGGCCAGTCATTCCCTCAGCAATTAGCCATTCATCCAACCCTTCACTGAACTGGCACAAGCAAGTGCTTCAGAAGATCCTCTTGTGGTTCCTTGGGTTAGCCTAACACGCAGATAATGGGCAGACAGGAAAAAGAAAAATGAAATATGAGATAGTTCTGTGTCCATGGCTTCCGTCATTTTTGATCAGATGTTCTTCTCCATCAGAAGTACAGACATGTGGTAACGAGGCACAAAAGTCTCCCTCTCCCTTTCCTATTGTTCTGAAGTGATGGTAGATATTGAACTGTGAGTGTTTGTTCCTAGCTGAAGTTTTATTAATAAATTCCAGCAGGTGGTGGAAGAATGAGGTTGGTAACTGTGGTCTTTCTTGAAAAATATCAGAACAGGCTTTTCTTCCTATGATATTTTTGTCTTGTGAAGCACTTCTTACTCAGACCCAGTCAAAGCATTTTGAGAGATGAAAATCTGGTGACTGAAACTGAGCTATTTCCAAACAACCAGTAGAAGCAGTGCATGAAAGGTGTGTGGCATAAAGTACACATATTTGAAACTGCACATTACTCACAGAATTCACCCCAAGCAAAAAGAGGGGAGCCCATAATTTGCAGACACAATGCTTGGACTTATGCACTGAAGTAGTGAAACCAATTATAAAATGGTAGGAACATACAATTGAGGCCAACAATATGTAACATATTATTTCTACAAATTAGAACAGAAGGAGGGAGAAAAAGGGTAAAAATAAGGCTAGACAGCTGCTGAAATAGCCACATCTAAACAAAGAGGGGTGCTAAAGGTCATTCTGAGTATCCTATTTAGCTAAATTCAAAACAAAGAGCTAGTTGAGCAGCAGTAGTTGTCACAAAACTCAGTCTAGAAAAGGCTTTTCAAAATGTATTTCTATTGTTTAAACAGGTTTATGTGTCAGCTTTAATCTTTCTAATACATCAATAATGCTTTGAAACCAGTTGTTATTTTCCAGACAACATTAAGGTCCTAAAAAGACCTTTTCTATAATTGAGTTTACATATAAGCAAATGCAGTAAAGGTGTTAAATTTGAGAGCTTCAGATGAAGACTAGTATCCTGCTGTGAATATTTTCCTATAGGAAGCTTGGAGTTTGGAAGAACAAATAATTATTGATACAAGATTTATTTGGAAGCATATTAGGCAAGCTAATCCACTGTCGGGGGGGGGGGGTGTGTGGAATCTGGATGCCATCCACTACACAAGAAAGGTATGGATCTCCCATAGGGTTAATAGCATCTGTCAGTTTCATATAGGTCTCTCAAATACCCTGAATCCTCTAAAATGGCACTAGATGCCTATTTTTAGGCACTCACATTTCTTGAGCACACTCACATTCACATTGGTTCTCCACAGTCTAAAATCCATTTAAAACCAAAACGTTTGTTTTAGTCCTGGGGTTTCCTATACATTAGTAGTGTTTTCCCTTACACTCTAGAACAAAAGACACATAAAGTAAAACAAAAATGGAGTTACCATAATCCCAGAAACTGGCTTTTCACTGATAACATTCCAACAACGCTCAGCTTAGCATGCACGACTCTGATCTGAAAAAGCAGAGAGAACAGTTGGACAAATACAGTGCTGCATGTAGTTTTAAAAGTTAAACTCAATAAAAATGAACCAGTAAATTTTGCAGTAAAGAGAAATTCCAAAATGGCATAGAGAAACAGAGGTTACTCACTTATTTTTAACAGTGACACAGAAAACCTATGACACTCAATTGATCCCTTCTGTGATAAGGGCAAGCCACAGTGTAGATAGGTAACAAAAAATATATCACCTATTTGAGATGTGACAACTCAAGGCCCTTGTTCAATGAAGCCCTTAAACATCTATTTAATTAAAATCCCATTGATTCCAAGATCCTTTATGTTAAGCAGGTGGGTTAGTGCTTTGCTGATTCATTAGGTGATAAAGTAGTTTCAGTCAATTCAAATGTTTTAGGGGAGCAATTACATCTGTTTAGGTAGACAGGAGCAAAAGAAATACAACTAGAGCTAATGATATAAAATAAAGCCAAACACATTAAAATAAGAAATAATACATTTGTTTTTAAATTGAGGGTCATTATGCACTGGCACCAGAATATCTGTCTCCTTTTTTAAAGTCATCATGTCAATACAGATGAAAATTAAATTCTATTTAATTTTATTTCATCTGTAATGCTGTTCATAGTCTCAGCGGTCCTTCTGGTATTTAAACTTGTACATTATATCCTTTGACACTAATACATTACTAACATATACATTAAACCCTATACATTATATCTCTTAATTCAAATGTCATGGTTTAGTTCTGAGACTTTTGGAATGAAGTATCTTTTTAAAGTATAATATTTCATTAAAATGTTGTTGATAAATACTGCATATTTCTCTTTTTAAAATTACATTATTGTATTAAGCATTCAATTTAGTAGTCTTCACTCACAAAGGTAGAGGCATAGGAAGTATGCAGCGAGTATATGGATCAACAGAACTCCAAGCTTTTGCTAACACAAACCATGCAGTTCTGCCTGTAAGTGGTAAAATGGTGAACTTGCAGGTCAGATACTTTACCTTCACCTTAGTGTGGAACAAATTGTTCAAAATCAACAAACATGCAAAAGCATTTTGGTTGAAGATTATTTGGTTTTCAGTATGTATCATGCACTAGCAATGTAGCTATGGCGGCAGCTAGCTAAGCTAATTAACTAACTAATTCAGCTAATGCTAAACTGTTTTATAAGTATAAAACTTCAGCTGGAATGATCTTACTATCAGTAGAAGTATCGTCTTGGAAAGCTTGGAATTTTATAGCACAAAAGCATTTGTGGGAAAGGGAGTCCTCATTCTGCTTTCTATTGGCATTGGATGGTCTCTGATGACTTTAGAGTTTAACATCAGAAGACTGTTCCATCCCTTTCCCCTTCAAGTTGTTCATTTTTTTTAAATTTTTTTATCCACCACTCCAGCCTTATCCCAAAGGTATCTTTTCCATTAGCCCTGTTCTCCAAACATTTTGGTTTAACAACAGCGGAAGCATATGCGTGGAAAGGAAGGTGTAGCAGTAGGCATCTGCATAACCTGTACACATAAAGAACAAGACATACATAGCCAGTTTTATCCTATTTTTTTAGTATATGCCTAAAATTCTTGCATTGTACCTACAATATACAAAGGAACTACCTGAATACCTAAAAGCAGATGCAAGTTCAAACGATGAGAAGATGTGAGGATCTAAGATGCTGCACGTTTACCATCAGTGTGGGTTTTTTATGCAGAGTGGTAAAATATACTCAACTTTACAAAACCAGGTAACGCCTCTAGGATAACAGCATGCCTGAAAGCATCACAACAGAAAGAAGTGATGGAGCAATGGGAAAGGGAAGAACTGTTCAGAGAAAGAAAGTGATAAGCCAGCAATTTAATCAGCAAAAGTGGAAAAATAAAAACAAGGAAATGTAAAATGTTATGGTGTAATTTGAAAGTTTTAAAGTTAAGTACATAACTAAATCCAGTGAAAGTTAAGGTTCACCACAACAGCAGTCATTATTTATTTCTGAGGATATATTAAAGGGTTTTTAACAATAACTACACTGTCTGAGATTAGTTTTAATGACCTCTGTCATACTTTTAGTTCAGTATCTCAAGATAAATGGATTCCATAAAGAATGATGAGCTCAGTAATTGCTCGGGCTCTAAGATGCTTGAAAGATTTCCTTACTCACTGATGTACTTTCAACAGTCTTACTAGTAGAGACATAATCTGCGTTGCTTGCTCCCAAGGGTTCCTAAGTCTGGGGAACGGAGCCCCTTGAGAGGTGCAGCACCTGAGACTTCTCACTGCTGGTTTCACCTACAAATGAATGTATATTCTTTGACTCTTTATACAAAATATACAAATGAATGTATATTCTTTCTTGATGCTTCCTTAAGCAGAGGAAAAAGAAAACTTCTGTCTTTTCCACCTAAAGCTTAAATATTAATAATAAAAGAACATTTCTTCCTGTTGTATCAGGTTTTATTTTTCCCATCACTGTTAATATTGAACATTTTAAGCATATTTATTTAAACAACAAATTCTTGTTCATGCAGATCAGGTCAGCAGCAGTGACTGGGACAGAAAATCAATAGTGGAAAAGAGCAATGTTTTTGCAAAGGGAAGAAAGAGATTGCTAAATATTTTTGCTGTCACTTGCCTTGCTTATCACTTTCCTACATCCAGGATAAAACCCGAGTGTGAAATTCTAGACTTCAGCTGCCATCTTCTTTTCTTAAAAAGTTTTGACACATTTATCACCTAGGAAATAACAGAAAAGTAAGCCAAAAAAAAAAAAAAAAGCCAAACAAAACCAAAACAAAATCCCAAAACCCCAGACCACTCCATCCTTTTTTTTTTTTTTTTTTTTTCCCTGTGAAATTCGGGAAGATTACAGAAAATGGTAGACAACTCTGGCTACTGTACTTCACAGAAGTCCATGTCCAGGCACCCATGCTGGAAAAGCTCACTCAGTATAACTGGTGACTTTAAATACAACTCTTGAAACTGTCAGCAGTTTTCTTTCCCCCTTTCAGAAAAGAGTATAAAGAAAATATGTAGCAAATTCCTCACAACCTTTGTTTTTTTGATGCAGGGGCACATTTTCATTGCACTGATCTGAATGAATCTGTTCCAAGCAAAAATTTAAAGCTGTCACATGGACAGGGTCTGCTCTAGACAGACACAAAGTACCTGGCTGCCTCTCGTAGCAGACTGCTTGGAGAAAGCTTTTTCCATGTTACCTGGGCACTGGCTCTGCTCTGCCTCACCATTGCCCCCCCGCCCAGCTTCCCTAAACTATGCTATCAACACGAAATTCAATTTCACTGCCATTGGTGATGAGGACAAAAAAGCCTTTCTTTGTCATCCTTGAGGAGACCAAATTAATTTTTCTGATACTTCTGAGCAGCTTTGGGTCAGGTCTGCCTTACTGTGGCTGCTTACAAACAGGAGCAAATAAGCTCCCAACACATATTTATTATTGCAGAATCTCCTTGTGGAGTCACTCTGTCTCCAATTGTCAGCCTGGTGTAAAGTCCAATAACTACAGGATCCAGGAGTTCCTTCACATAGTTTTCTCTAAAAAAAAAGCTAGACCCTGTGCCAAACAATAGTTTAGAATAATCATTGATACAACAGATAGAACAATAGAGATGACAACCTGCATTTACATGTCAATCAACTTTTGAGGAGGAAAATGAGGGCTAACTTCTCCAGGGATTAAGATGCAGATCAAAATTTCAGAGTACTTTTCATAAACATCAAATGCTATTATTTAAGATTTTATTTTTCACTAGTTGTTTGTGATTCAGATTTGAATACGAATATCCTTAATTTTGTGTTGTTAAGTTATATTTTCCCTAGATCATACAAGTAGAGTTCTTTCAGATTACTACTGCTATACTAAAGCTTTTAAAGGTATTTTATTCTATAACCTCATTATTTTTTGCTAGATTTGATCACATTCAGATTATTCAGGATTAATATGATTGTAACACTTCTCAAAAGATTCATTAATTCTGATTCTTGAACAGCTGGCAATAAAAAGGCTAAAAGCAAACAAGATTTGTTAGTTAGACTCCTCAGGCATTAGCATTCAAACAGAAATGAAATCCAATAAATGCAAATTTAAGACTGCCGGCACTTTGAAACAAAATGATCTTGTAAGAGTAAAGTTAGTTTTAGTGCCTGAAACTACTTTTTTTTTTTTTTTTTTTCTGAGCTCCTCCATGAGCTTTGGGGATTTTTACAGTAACAATTATGTTTTAGATTTCTATCTCTGTTGCAACATGAAAGATCTACAGAAACTGCAAACAAAAACCTGATTACTATCCATCTATGCAAGGAACCAAATGAGATTGATTGTAATTATAGCGATTCCAAGCAGAGTTTAAAGCATCAAGAAAAAAAAGCTTTCGCTTAAACAACTATTTTAAATCCTATTTTTACTTCTTACTGCAAATATGCTAATATAATTACGTGATTATGTGGCATAGATTTATTCAAGTTCTTAGGTTTTGTGCAGTCTAATTATTGAAAATGGCAATTAACTTAATTATAGACAACTGATCAATTTGCGATTTATGGCAAGTTCCATTTGAAGTTGAAATCAGAATTGCATTCTTAACCTTAAAAATGTTTTTTCATTGATTAGAACAGATTTAAGTCCAAAAACTGGTTTGCTGACTAGGAATATATTACCCACAGTTAAGGAATGTAACTGATTTCTTCTGGTTTATTTAATTTTAAAACTACTAGATCTCACCTCCCTTTCCTCATTTAATTCAACATTGGGAAGTTTCTGCCTTTCCAAGTCAGTTTGACAGCTTTCAAGGCCGATCAATTAAACTGAAACAAAGAGGAATAACAGCTGCAAAAAAAGAATTGTTGTCAATACCAAATGTAATAATTCAACAAGCTCTTCTTCAGACACCTCGTTGGTTGTCACAGTGACTAGCCCAGGCTTTAAAACTCATTTCTACATTTACAGACAATTCAGAAATGTTAAAGTCTGTATTGCCTTGATATCTACATGCAACATAGACAATATATTTGGCTCAAATTATCTGCGATTGTGATGTTCACAGCATCCACTGCTGAATGCGATGCAGGTCCTCTGCATGCTCCATGCCCAAGCTTCTCTACCCGAGGATGAAGTCAGGTGGAACCAGAGGATTCTCCAGCATGGGGACAGTGTGGATGAACAGGGAGCCTTGGTTCAAGCCTGGGTTCTCTTTGCCACAAACATAAAATAAATAACTGAGGCTTTTGCCTAGGTACCTAATTATCACAGGCAGTTCATCTGCAGCACAGATTCATTATGCCATGAACAGCATGACACGTGGCACGGCTCTCTACAGACTGCAGCTCAGCTCTGGACACAGCTACCTTGCTTCTACTGCCAGCTATGGCTGACGAGCAGTAATGCCATGTCTGCCCAGAGCAGGGCCCATGCCAATAAACCTCAGAGAGCAATGCTGGCTCTGTGCCAGCACAGCACGGGATAGGATTTGTCTTTGTGTTTTTTCTAGATCTGCTGGAGAAACCTGTACACAGGCAGCCCCGTACGCATTTCTGCAGAGAACCAGCTCCCATCCTACAAGGCTGGTGCTGAGCTGAAGCCAGAGCTCCAAGTACATGCAGGCTGCTCCGGGCAGAGCTGTGTGGCTTTGGCTGCACCACGCACCCACAGCACTCCAGCTTCCAGTGGGGCATATTTGCTAGAACACAGTGCCAAGCTTATGGTAGCTCCCTGTGTTGGTCTGAAGCGCGATGCAGAGACTCTTGAGTGACTTTTCAGGGGCAGCTGCAGGGCAGCGCAGGAACACAGCCCACACGGCAGCTTTGCAATGCAGCCCACTACCTACACCTTCCCGTTACTCAGGGAATCCTAGCTCCCACAGAAGTGCAGAGCTGACTACTGCAGGAATAACACATTTTTAATAAGTAAATCGTGACTGAACTGTCTAACTTCTGCTTGTTATTTATATCATAGAATCGTGTAGATTGGGAGGGACCTCTGGATGGAGATCACCCAGTCCAATTCCCTGATCAAAGCAAGCTCAATCCCCAGACTGAACGCTGGCAAGCTGATCTAACTGTACTTGGATCTACTTTCAAGCCACTCAATGCACTTCCATTTCAGTTATCTTCCAATAAATACATAAAAATTATTTCAGGATTGTCTTGGTTTCAGCTGGGATAGAGTTAATTTTCTTCTTAGAAGCCTGTGCAGCGTGTGTTTTGGATTTAGTATGAGAATAATGTTGATAACACACTGATGTTTTAATTCTTGCTAAGTAGTGCTTACTCTAAGTCAAGGACTTTTCAAGTTTCCCATGCTCTGCCAGTGAGCAGGTACACAATAAACCAGGAGGGGACACAGCCAGGACAGGTGACATGAACTAGCCAAAGGGATACTCCATACCATAGAATGTCATGCTCAGTATATAAACCTGGAGGAAGAAGCAAGAGGGGGGGACGCATTTGGAGTGATGGCGTTTGTCTTCCCAAGTAACCATTATGTGTGACAGAGCCCTGCTTTCCTGGAGATGGCTGGACACCTACCTGCCCATGGGAAGCAGTGAATGAATTCCTTGTTTTGCTTTGCTTCTGTGTGTGGATTTTGCTTTACCCATTAAACTGCCTTTATCTCAACCCACAAGTTTTCTCACTTTTACTCTTCCAATTCTCTCCCCCATCCCACCGGGAGGGAGGGAGCTGGTGGCCAGGGTTAAACCGCAACAAGGATCCAGTCTTCTTTGAGATTCAAAGCGATCCTATTTATATAAATCTAAACAGGAACTTCTTACCCTAAGCTCACTGACTCATCGCTGTACTGCTGGTGAACTCTGTTAGAATCCTTCATGTGAAATGTATTTACAGAGCAATATGCACTCTGTGTAAGAAGACAACTTCAAACCATTTCAGAGCCACACAGGTTGCTGTGGTCTCCATGCGCAGGGAGACAGTGGCTGACCCAGCTTCACATGCAGTGCTGTATGCAACAGCTAATGTACAATGCACATCCAGCAGAACCCATGCAATAACACGAATGCATTTTAGAGGAGAAGGAGACAAGAAATCTGGTAGTACTTAAACACAGCACAGAAAGTAATTTCTCTGCAGAAAAATAACAACACAGAACAAAATGTTAACTTGACAAAAGATTAAGTTTCAATAAACAGCTTTTTAGCATTTGGGGTTTTGTAAAAGTATCACTTCCTACTAATGTCAGGACAGTTAATGCAATTATAATGTATTAAAAATGCATATAATGCAATATCCTTAAAATGGATATGGTCATGAATTTCTGGACAACACTAGCACATATACAAACAAAATACATAACGGCCTCTGTCTTGCATGAAACCATATTTTTTTAGTTATTTGTGCTAGCCCCAACATGTTTTAGAAATCTCAATGAGATGCAGGAGCAGCAGCCTAGCCACAAATTTAGGAGACCAAACACCGTTCAAATGAGCTTGAGAAGGCTATGACATTCTGTACAAATTTATCAAGCAATAAAGGGAATATGCTGTTCGACGCAGAAAAGCAGACTGCCTCTTCCTTCAGAAATTAAATGTCTGTGAGACAGCAAAGAATGGCACTACTTGCGCTCAGATTTATTTGTAATAGAGTTGTAATTTCAGTTTACTTGTTCATGTCTTCCATTAAAGCAGCTGCCAGTGTTTCTGAAAGTCATACAGTGTCAGCCAACACCAAGAGCACCAAAAACTCTGCCACAATCTCCTTAGAGTTATTTTGTCAGTTGAATAAGGAGCAATTTCATTTCAAGGCCAAATTGATCCCAAGGAATCAAGAATCATCTTGGATGTCCTGCGTCTTTGAAGCATTATTCCCTTCTCACAGCAGATGCCCTTCCACAGACTGAAAGTATTGCTGGGGCCTCACTGTTCTTTATGTAGTTGCTTCCACAAACGAACATTTTTCAGGGCAGGGGAGGGAATATCACCCCTTCTAGTTTGCCCCCAGTGATGCTCAAGGACAGGTTGATCAGCCATGTGACAGCCCCCATGGCAGCACTGCTCCTGCCACCGCCTGGGGCTGCCCCCGGGCTCCCAGCGGTGCTCCACAGGCCGCAGCCTTGTGAGCTACCTGCAGGCACCCCAGTGTTCCTCTTGGGACCACCATTCCAAAACAGTGTAGGCATACCTAGCAAGTCCTTCAAAAATTGTGTGTGTTAATCTCTTGCCTTCATAATATGCTTGTAAAATAGCGCGGGTTTAACCCTCTTTCTCATTCCTGTGTTCAGGCTAGTCCACACGCAGAGGAGTAGCTTGTTCTAACTACCATCTGGCATTGCTGTTTGCTTTGCTTAAGCAACAGAGCTTCGTGTGTAGGCTTGAAGGTTCCAGAGTTCAGGCACTGAAATGCTTTTAACAGAGAATTTTTTTAGATCAGTTTTAGTTTGGGGTCTGTCCAAGGATGAAGCAAAGACATTATTTTCAATAGGTTGTGAGTCAGACCCATGCCTAAAATACAGGGATTTTTATTGACAAACATGAAGTTTTGTTACTTGAGCACCCCAGCAGAAGACATCAAAACTAAAGCACTTTCCTACATGAAGTAGCTACGAAGGGGTGACACAACACTCACTTGACCGCTGCACATTGCAACCCTCATTGAAGGGAGAAGGGAGATGTGCAGTGCAGCTGCAAAGTGGATGCTATAATAATCCATAGCACCGGACTGTAACTGAGTCAGGGTAATGGGGAGAAACAAAAACTCATTTAGCATTCCATTTCTCCCCACCAGTAAATCAGCAGCTAAATTTACCAGCAAATTACTCAAGCATATTACAGTAGTGTTCAAAAAGAATATGTTGAAGAGAATGTAGCTACAGCATATAGTAGGAAATACCATATGACGTGCAGAAACAAGGCAACAGGAAAAGATGGCCATTCTTTGTATGAACTTAGCTAAAAGTTAAGTCAGGTGCTGTTTAATCAGTAGTGTTCCAACTTGACCCCTTTTCAGTGGGTCATTAATATTAAAGATGAGAGCTTTTAATACTGCAGTCAAGTTCTATCCAATATCTGAAACGTGACAGACTTGCTTTTTATATGCTCTAAGAAGTATTACTCTCATGTCACAGTGAATGAACTCAAAACTTTGGGGAAGAACATTTATTCTTATTCTGATGTTGGTCTACTGTGTTCCTTAATTATATTTTCCCAATGGAGCCAAACTCCAAATACATCTCATTCTTCACCCTTCAGGACAGAAATTCTTACACACTGGCCCACCTAATGATCATGTTCAGGCAGAGTTGTAGGATATATCTAGTTCCTTTCATGTTCTCTGTCACTGGTGGCTCTCTCAGATATAATCCTTGAGACTTATCAAACTTGTTTTCTCATCTTTCTTAGCTGTATATTTCTTTTCTCACAGCGCAGCTAACCTAGGATTGGGTTAGGACAACCAATGGACTTGTACCTTTTACTTGTAGGTGCATCTCCAGGCCCTAGCAAGAATTTCTACTGGAAGAGCTCAGTTTTCCTAGCATCCTTAAGTAAGTTATTGGAAAAAAGCTTTGAAATAAAAAGATCTGCAAAAGAACCTTTGCCATCTTCAACCAGCATCTAAAATTAATTTTCAGAAATATTGACAAATAAAACTTGGGAAATAGAGGTTTAGGCCAATTATTTTGTTAATGTTGATTGATTACTTTTTTTTTTGTATAAAATAACTTAAATTGTAATATAAAAGAAAAAAATCAAATCAGAAAAAATGTTTTTTCATTTTTTAATTATCTAAACAAGGAGGCATCAACAATTTCCAATCAAAAAAGTAAAAGATCATCACTGAGCAATTAATCTAAACCAGTACCTTCCCATGAAAAGGTTACAGGTTTGACAAATCAAAATTTTCAATGGAAAGGCTTTATCAAAAAAAATCCTCAAAATTTTAAAATTAACTTTAAAATGTTAAAGTGGTTGTACTTTACATCTTTTTGTAAGCATCTCTGATTTTGACACTTCCAAATAAGACATCATTAACCTACTAGTCAATAAGGAAGTTTAAAAGAAGAAAATAATTCCTATAAATTCTGGGTTGATATAAATCATAGGCTATTAGTATGCATGTTTATATAATGTAACTTTAAAGGATATAGAAAACTTTAATGAAATAATTATTTTTATATAATATTTCAGTGTGAGCTATGTTACATTATTTAGGGAACTAGGGCATGCACACACGTGGCTACCATAATCTAAGTAGCAAGATCCACATTCACCACTTACACTACTACAGGGTAACCTATTTAGCTGGACCTAAGAATTCCTTTTTATTGCAAGACTGCACAGAGACCCTGTCCCTAAATACAGTTCCAGCATGCCGGGCTACAGCGTTCTACTCACAAAGACATAGCAAAAAATGATCCAGGCCATAAAAAACTTGAAGCCTAGAAAGGGTGGTGCTGGGAAGAGACAGCGCTATACATGCTGGTGTGGGCAAGGAACTAATGCACAGATATTAATTATGGCCATTGTTCAGCAAAACCCTTAAGCACATATACAAGTAATCCCACTCCTGTTCAGGGTGGCATTACTGCCAGAAGGGAGGGCTACAGCCCTTTGCACTAATTCAGGGTCCTGTTGAGCGGTCCAAGGTCACCCAATAGATAATGCTGGGATTTGAACTCAAGCCTCTTGCTTTCTACTAGTATGCCTTAAAAAATAAATTCAGTCTCCACTTATATAGTTTGGGTTTATGGTCATGTCTTTGGGGTTTTTTTGTTTTTAAACTGGTTTTAAGTTTATGTACTCAGAATCTCAGGTAATTACAAACTTCACTCTCCATTCCAATGTAACCAAATCCAACTGACATGAATTACATGACAGAGAGGAAAAAAGTAGCAGGAAAATAAAAGTCATCAACATGAGAACAAAATTTCACTGAAATGTAGGTATGCACACAATGTTTCATAAAATCGCCATGAGTCACTTTCTATGAGGATCACCATGTAAGTGAGTCTTCACTAGAAAGTGAAAAAAAAAAAAAAAAAAGCATAAATAGGGTTGCTTGTTTCAGGAGAAAAGAATGTCAGAGTAATGTATGTTATAAATACAGCCCTCATCAGAGAATCATCAGGAGCTATAGGCCTATTTTACAAGGAAAAAAATTCCTTAAAGGTTCAGAACCAGACCCTGTTATTATGAGGCCAACTGTTGTTAGGAGCTGACTGCTTAAGTTTCACACTGAGTAGAAAAAAAAACAAAAACCAACCAGTTTAAACTGGATTTAGGTAATTTAAGTTATCTTACCTAAATTAGTTGTTTTCCAATGAAGATACGTCACAATGCCTTCACCTTGGTTACGTCAGGTCATTTTCCACCAATAAGCCCACACAAATTTAGAAGAGGCTATTATGTACTCAGCGTTTCTGAACAGTTTTTGAGCCAGAAGCACGAAAAATAACTATTACCCCAAGTAATGGGATCCCAAGACCATTTAATTAAAACAACTACAGAACAAGTAATAGTTTCATTGAGGTCAGGTAGCAGGCTTCTTTTTTCTCTGTTCATCTCACCTCTTTTTCTTTCGGACAAGAGAAGCTGTTCAGGAAGCTGTTAGCCCTCATCCTTTGTCACAACTGGTGAAGCAAAGTCTAGATTCAAATGAATGGATAAAATAGTTGATAGCTAGAGATTTGGTGACAAAGTGGAACTTGTTCAACTTCACTGCCAGACAAGGAAGAAGAACAAACTGCGAGAGAACAAGGGAAATGACAACCAGTTGCACAGACTGTACTACCAAAGGAAACCAAGAACTATGCAGAGGGCAGGTTTCTGTAAGCTGCTTTACTTCACATACTTCTATGTCTTTGTGGGAAGTAATACAAGCAGAAGAATCCTCCTTTAGGATGTAAAGCCTGTCATCTTCTTGACAAGAGTGAACGAGTGACTTAGAGAGGCTTGTATGCACAGTGCACTCATAAACTTTCAGAAAAGCCCTTCACCAACAAACATTGCATGTAGTGGTAAAAGCTCTCTCTTTGACTGATTCAAAGAGCAAGATTTCCCATTTGGCTTGCCCAAGAGTGCCCACAAATCATGCGATTAGTTCATTTGGGAGTCTGCCACTGAGCTGCATTTGTGTATGCATACATTATAGAATTGTTATTGACCCTTATGCATATTGGTTGGAGCCATCCATCAGTAATATTGTTAGACACTTCCCACTGTGTAACACCTTGTTTGCTTTTTTTTGTGGGTTTTTTTGTTTGGTTGGTTGGTTGTTTTTTTTTAAGCTTGCAAAGCTAAATGGGGAGAAATTTTCCAGGCCAGATGTTTGCTTGAGATCACACTTCAATGGAGAAATTCCAGGAGAATAGCTCAGCTAGGAACACATCTAGAAGAAAATATATTTTTGTTTAAATATTAAAAGCATTTATCCTATCTTACAGAAAGGGTTCTACTGGCCCCTGACTCTGCAAAAGGACCATGACATTTGCAGGGCTGAGCTTTTTCTTTAAGAATGTGCCTTTTGCCACCCTGTTGAAAATCACCCCATGTGGTTCCCGACAAAGCCTTTGCAAAATCAGGATTTGCATAGGTAAGGCCAACAGAAACTTGCCAACATTTCTGAGGTTTAAAAGTTAAAGTTTCTGAAGGCCAGTTTTTACTAAGAGTGCTTGAGCCTCACACTGCTCCCACTGCACCTTCTGATGACCAAAGTGCCCTGGTGTATTCATAAGAGAAATGACAGAAGCTAGAAAAAAGGGTTTCAGGCAGGAACAAAGCAGAGGAAAGGGAAAAGGAGAGAAAAACAAACAGAAAGAGAGGTCTTGACCAGAAAGCTATCTGAAAAATCCCTGGAGCTGTAAGAAAACTAGACCCTGTGTTCAGGCAAAGGAGAACATTTACTTTCTTTGCAAATAAACAAATTTGTATCAAAGAGAGCTGGGACTTTTCATCCAAACAGAAAAAAAAATCTGGAATTTTAGCTAAATGGGAGTGAAAACAAGCAACAACTTTTGCTTCAGCACTAGTCCCCTGCTTCCTAGAACTTCAATTTTCTGCAGGATACATATTCAAAATTTTTAGTTTAGTTGGAAGGACACAGGTTGCTATTGATCACCAGCTTAATCAGTTCATACAATCTGAACATCAGAGTCTGCAAAACTGTCAGAATTTTGTGAAGCTTTATGAAATTAATAATACAATTATTTAGAAAATATGGATATTACAGAGGCAAACATCAGTCCCTGTATTTTTTCTTCTTGACAGCCTGGTTTTTCTCTTCTACATGAAACTACTTTTGTTTACAGAAGTAGATTTCTGGCATACCATAAATAACCATATTTAAATCCTATCATAATCCAAGTAGCAGCTTCTCCTAAAAAGACATGGGCTGTGGGATTTGAGTACAAATCTAATTTAGTTCTGTCTCCAGTGGCCACTGCTCATAAAACTGAATATAATTTGTTGCAATTGGCAACTTCTGCTGAAAAGAAACTTGCAAGTTCCCCAGTGCAATAAAGTATACAGCTGGTGTGAAACTCTGCTTTCTGCAGGGTTAAGGGACTGAGAAAGCAAGTCAATTACAGTCTTCCAATTCCTTCTGCAGGATCTAGGCATACATATATTATCCTTATCAAAGTTTCCTGTGAAACACAGGCAGTAGGAAAACCCCACTAATTTCAGTGCAGTCTGACACCACAGTATTTAGAGTTTGCTTGAGAGTCCTGGAAGCTTTCAAATAAACACTTAAATTGTTGTGTTACTGAATAGATTAGGATGGCTGAACATATCTGAAAAAGTATTTAATGAACATTTGGAAACATCTATCCAATGTTAAGAAACAAAATTAGGAAAGGGGGGATTTTTTTTCTTCACAGATCAAAATAGTTTACAAAACTGTCTTACTCCAAAGATGACTGTAACCTAACTCAGTTATAGGTGATGCTAGAACAGTTGCTCAAAATTGATGCACATACTAGAATATAAAATAGGCTCATGACCATCCTCTGGTGCTGAGGCCAATTGGCACAGCACAGCTGGTACCCTGTAACTAAACCTTCCCCCAGCCCAACACATGGTAGTTTCATCTAAATAAATACTTTGATGCACAACGCTACTCTCATACCAAGGAAAGCATACTAACAACTCATCTATGTGGAGACCAATGGAAAACACTTCAACCTCTACCTTGTCACTTTAGTATAAACGCAAGCAAAGGTCCCCAACCATGTTTTGGTTTGCTGAATAATTTATATTGCTGTTGTAGTTTAACCCCAGCCAGCAACCAAGCACCATGCAGCCGCTCGCTCACTCCCCTCACCCAGAGGGATGGGGAGGAGAATCGGAAAGGAATGTAAAACTCGAGGGTTGAGATAAGAACAATTTAGTAGGTAAAGCAAAAGCCACACATGCAAGCAAAGCAGAACAAGGAATTCGTTCACCACTTCCCATAGGCAGGCAGGTCTTCAGCCCTCTCCAGGACAGCCGGGATCTGTCATGTGTAACCAGTTACTCAGCAAGACAAATGCCATAATACCAAATGTCCCCCTCTTCCTTCTTCTCCCAATTTATATATCCAGCATGACATCATATGGTATGGAATATCCCTTTGGCCAGTTCAGGTCACCTGTCCTGGCTGTGTCCCCTCCCAGTTACCCGTGCCCCTCCAGCCCTCTCTTTGGCAGGGCCTGAGAAACTGAAACATCCTCAACTTAGTATAAACATGACCCAGCAACAACCAAACCCATCAGTGTGCTGTCAGCATTGGTCTCACACCAAATCCAAACCCAACACTGCACCAGGTACTAAGAAGAAAATTCACTGTATCCCAGCTGAAACAAGGACAATTGTTAATTCTGTGATGTCTTTTGTAATGCAAGAGTCAGCATTCATCCATCAGACACCAGCAGAGCTGAAGTTCTCACCAGTTCCTCCCTCAAAGAGCCAGGTGCTTTAAATGACAAGGGTGACTTGGGTTATCAACACTGTCTTGGTGCTTCAAGACATGGCATAGAGTCCACCACTGCTTTTGGAAGCACAGCCTGTGTATCAGGAAGCCTTTCCAAATATATTACTGTCAAAGGATTTTTCAGGAATAATTTCCAGAGAAATAAACCAGCAAGCAAATTCTCCACTCTCTGCCATGGCTACTTTGCAAATTGCATAGTAAACCAAACCACGACAGCGCACGTAGGTTAGGATTTGTTAGCTGGGGTCAACAACCTCTCCATGCACAGACATGAGTCCATGCAACGTGCGCACAGCAAAGGTCTCTGCTAGGCTGGGGTCTCGTACCACTCTCCATTTCACGAGGTAGATTTTCCCATGAGGTGGCAGCACTGATGAGCACCGCTTCCCTGAGGGAACTGGCAGGGATACAGGCAAAAAAATTGCTCTTCAGTCATTGAGGTTTACAGCATTTTTCCACCTATAGAAGGCAATTTCAGCAATTGCCGATTGATTTTTCGGGCAATTGCAGAAAGTAGCTTTGACCACTTAAATCAGGAGGGCAAAGACAGTGGAGTAAGCACAAGTATTGCAGAGAAAGTATAAAAAAAACATTGTATGAAAGTGATAACAGAGGTACCTGCTGGGTAAGCTTTTTTATTACCCTATCTAAGCTCAACTGCAATGTAACTGAAAGCGGGCCTGTTCTCTGCAGGCAAGGTTTTAGCTCCAGCCTGCCTCTTGTGTGATCTGCCCTCCATCCATGAGACCACTTGATTCTTCAGTATTATCCATACCTACCTATCTACCACAGATATCAGTCGTGAAAATCTTGCCTGTAGTCCTGTTCTCCATGAGAAATGTCTAAGGGGTATTTTTGTCATTTATTACTTTTAATTAATGGATATTGTAAAAACATTGTTTCCTGATTAAAGCTTTTATACATGTGAGCAAACAACTTCCAGTCTTGCATCTTAACATTCAGGCTATACAAAGAAGAATGTGAATAGTCATGTGCTGACAAACATTCCACTATGAAATACAATTGTACCGTCTTTTTCATCAGTTTGGTCCTGCCTACCTCAAAAGAAAAGACAAAAATGGATTAGCTAACTTACAGTTTTCTCATCTGCCTCCAACATTGTTCACACACCTGTTGGTGAGAAAGTTTATCTTTGGAACTGCCACAGGTATCAGCTTAAAAATCTTTGTTCTGTTTTCCCATCACTATGCTTCAACAAGCTATTCATGGAATGAAACCAGATTTTACTCGTACTTAAAGCCATGGGCAGAACTTGAACAGGATGTTCCCCAAGGTCTTATTCCTACATGCTTAGGACTTGTCATGTTATTCCAATCTCTTTATTCACCTGTCACTGTACATGTTTGGAAGTCTCTTGGTGTGAATTAAACTTACTACATTTTACCTTTTAACCTTATTTTACTTACATCAGAATTTAAGCCTTCCATAACACAGTGTTACCTTGCCTCCAATCTAAAGCCTTGAGATAGCCACATCCAAATCACCCTCTGTGTCCCTTCAGTTTAGCTTTCCTTTTATTTCTTGGGCTGGCAGAAAATCACGAGAAGCTTTTCTTCTGCTCAGAAACATGGTGTATTCTCATTTTGTAACATATGAAGGCACAGAGCCCATGTGAGATCCTTTATTGCATACATAAGTGCTGATTATATACAATTGCTTATCCACACAAGTTCAGCCCTGGAATGTGCCCATGCACTGCAAAGCACCTTTGCAGCCAGTTCACACTCCACCAAGCTGCTCACTCCCTCCATGCTCATCTTAGAGGATCTCATCTATACCCAGTACTTAAGCTGTGGGATGCTCTGGGCAGCCCCTCATTGCAGACAGGTGTGCACAGAACTGATTTGCAGGTGAACTCAGAGCCAGATTTAGTGTCAGTTGTTTCCTCACCACATTTTAGGGCACAATCACTCTGCAACCTGGCACCCAGACAAGGAACAAAGACTTTTCTCAGAAAGGGCCCTTATAATTCCCCGGGTTTGATTTGTTAAATTGAATAAGGTTAAGGCTGCATGAATTTGAACAGTCATAGCTTGATGGATAGCCCCCTGTATCATGGCTCGCATCAGGTTTGTCAAACATGGTAGATGCAAAAATGACCAAAACCACTAGCAATATAAGAAACCCACACAGCAATATTTTTTGTATCTCATCCTAACTCATTCAATGTGGTTAAAGCTTGTGCATCAGCAATGCCAGGTGCAAGGAAAAAAGCAATAGAAGATCTACATTATTCTGGCTTGTTCTCTGGCTCATCTTTGGTAAGAGGTCTGTGATCAGCTGGTCAAACGAGCCAAGCAGGGATCCACTGGGGCCCCTGATCTATATTTTTCATGTTCATTAAGTTATCTATTGTCTGCGCAGTAGCTCAGTCCCGGTACCCCGTTACCCAAACTGAATACTGCACGGAGGTAAGCATCATATGACACAGCACTTTCCAATCATACAGGGTCATTACATATCCTTCTGCAATGGCAACATACAAGTTCACAGTAAATGCCCATTTAAGTCCAAAATCCTTAACTGAGCATCTGAGTTTTTACAGTTGTTCTCACACAGCTGGTTGCTGTACCTGGTATCGGACAGGGAACACTGAATAATTCCATGTCTCCCTTTCTCATAGCCTCCTTTCTGCACTGATATAAGTCACCACAACATAGCCTCTTTCAGAACAGCTTCAGCTCAAGTCTCTTCAGGTTTTTGCCAATAAAACGCGTAGTACAATTTAAATCTACAGATCTAGTCACAGTTGCAAAATAGCATGGAAAAGAGTCAGGATTTTCTTTTTCTCCTTGCTGCAAATACATGAATGAAATCCATACAGCCTCTACCAAACATGATATCCTACTGTTGCAAGATGATAAACACGATTACCAAGGGAATATTTGTTTCAAAAGACTATAATCCCAGACAACTCACCTAATGTGATGACTCAGTCAGTTTTGCCCAAAACGCAGAATCTGCAGGTGGGGGCAATTTCAGCTGTTTCAGTCCAAAACATGCTTATGATTTTTCTGTTCCCATATTAAAGATTGTCTCATGGTTCCCAGTCACCCACAGGCCATCCTGCAGTGGTGATGAGAGCGCTCACATATCCATGTTCACATGTCCATCTTCCCTGGTTCAGCTGGGCTATGCCACCAGGTTTTTTTTCTTTTTCCTCAAGTCCCTATTTGGGTGCCATTTGTGGCATATGAAGGCACAGAGCCCATGTGAGATCCTTTATTGCATACATAAGTGCTGATTATATATAACTGCTTATCCACACAAGTTCAGCCCTGGAATGTGCCCATGCACTGCAAAACACCTTTGCAGCCAGTTCACACTCCACCAAGCTGCTCACTCCCTCCATGCTCATCTTAGAGGATCTCATCTATACCCAGTACTTAAGCTGTGGGATGCTCTGGGCAGCCCCTCATTGCAGACAGGTGTGCACAGAACTGATTTGCAGGTGAACTCAGAGCCAGATTTAGTGTCAGTTGTTTCCTCACCACATTTTAGGGCACAATCACTCTGCAACCTGGCACCCAGACAAGGAACAAAGACTTTTCTCAGAAAGGGCCGTTACAGCTTTTGATACTTATTGTTGATATATACTGACACTATGTTTGAAATCTACAGTAATCATTAATCCAGTGTTAATTATTTCTTAAGAATAATTTTGGAAGTGCTTTTCTTTATTTCCTAATATCTATAATGAAGATGTTGAGATCTTTTCGAACCATTTCTCCCTAGCCAGTTAAGAAAAGGGAGTCTATGGAGAACAGGCAAAAACTATGTCCTTTACATATATATTAACATGTTGAGGACAAAAATCACTCTTATTTATTTCAGATATTTACTTTTCATTTATTTCATTCTTTACCACTTTTCCCACTTACCCTCCATGCTTCAAGGAATCTTCTATGAAACAGCCCTCTGGCATTCCCCCCAGGAATTCATACATATTTCATCTCTGCAGAAATTGCCTAGCAAATGTTTCCCCTGTATGTGAAAATTCCAAACTGGAAGTCCAGCAAGAAAATAAAACTGTTAAGAACTGTTAACAAATCAAATATATGTGAAATTAATTCCAAAAAGTGAGCAAAGTTACTAAGACTTGAAAAATGTGAATACACACCACCTGAGCATTGTACTATTACACATTCCCAGAAAGAAAAGCCCCACTGCTTTAGCAGTCTGCTGCAACCTATTCTCTTTCTCCCCTCACAGACAGTAGGTTTCCTTCTCAGGACTTCACAGTAAACTACAATAACAAATCTTTCCCCCCAGAAGGCAACAGAGTTGTGATTAGACTGAGTGCTTGACGATGGTATATTTGCAATTTACTAGGATATAGTTTTGGGTAAGTGTAGTGTCTTCAGTAGATCGTTATATTACAAGCTTTCAAAATTGTATGTAGTCTAAGGTATCTTATTAGCTAAATTAAAGTTAGTAGTACAAATAAAGCCATGTATCCTTGCATGTGTTTATGAGGCTGCAGCCTAAACAACAATCACAGATGAAGACTTCAGGAAGGTAAAAGCAGCACCAGACTTTAAGAGAAAATGTACAGAAAGCATCATGTAATAAGCATATCACCTTCGCTTGATGAAATAGTGGGGAACATACTGAGATAAATTATCATTAAGCAAGCAAGACCTAACTGAACCATATTTCTTAAACTGTGCAAAGTGATGGTGAATAAAACTTGCCAGACAAATATGGTCAGTTCTTTTGACAAAATTAAATGGCTACGTGTTACTATGTGGAGTATTTGTCTGCTGATCAAAGTAGGACCAGGGTATTAGGGACCAAATATTGATGTAGTAGATAAAAGGGATTTGATTGTTAAGTAAAGTATTGATCTGGATCAAAGCACTTTTTCACCGTACTAATTCATTTTAGCTATTTTTTTTCTTTATTTTAACAGCAATAAAAAGTAAACTTTAAACTTGCAAAAGGCAAAGAATTATTGAAAGTAATTGTAGATCTGAATGATCGCAATGTCCACATAAAGTTGCCATAATCAGAGTTGAACCCAGCCTATTGCAGATCTTTTACTAACGATATAGCAGGTGATAAAGTCATACCTTTTGCTTATGAATGTAAATATAGATTAACTTGCCAGGACACACAAATGGTATATGGAGGTGAAATTACTATGATAGAATATGCCAAAAAAAAGCTACAGCAACTAATGTCTTTCCAATTTTTCTCTATAAATTCTTTTCACAAATGACTTGACATATTGTTTCCTGCTCTGTGAAGTTCGACCTTTCAAAGTCTGAGCATGAATATTGCTTGATTGTAATTTCTTTTAAAAAAATCTAATCAAATTGGACCATTTGCACTTAAGTAATCATTTATTATCAGTTCTGTAAAAAAAAAATATTTTCATCTGAATAGGGATTGAGTGCAAGGTTCTTGCCTGAAGAACTTGTCATTTAATTATTTTTTTTTACTTTCTAGAAAAATCCTAATACTGGCAGCATAAGCCCTCCTGAATATGTTGGCCAGATTGATGTCCTTCCTAATGACAGGTATTTTTTCCTGTTTCTCGTAGACAAGTGTTGAAATGATTGATCTTTCTGTTTTCCAGTCTGTGCTTTATCTATTAATACATTGATCTCTGCACTTCTGAGATTATTTGCGTTAGAGTTGTCTGCAATTTGGGAACAGACAATGCTGATTTGACATTAAGTGCCTTTACCCTTTTCTGTCTTGTCTGTCTATGATGTCCTTCCAGAAAAGGTTTATAAACTCTGAGTAATATTCCAGCAATTTTTGAAGATTTAGTGATAGCCGATATGATCCATTTTATGCTAACAAAATATGAATTCCCACTGTTTAATGATTAGGTTTGTAATATTTATGAGCAAGCAAATAAAAAATCTCCTCCCTTCAGAACCATCAAAATCTTGACTTTCCTTTGACATCTTGACTTCATTCCCTTTCTCTCACAGGGCACAAATGATAGTTACATAAACCCCTCAACTTTATACCATGTACCATTAAGCTATTCACTTGCAGAGATTTCGTTCTTCCATTCACTTGCTCCTAACCTAATGCAAGTCCTAAAGTAAAGCTGTTTACTTTTGTGTTAATAATTGTTTATAACTGCTTATCTATTGGCCCAATTGTCTTCCTCATGAATTAGGTACATTCCAGTGAATGTGCTAGTGTCAAAGAAGGGACTGAGAAGAATGAAGCCATTTATTTGATCGCAAATGGACAGAGGTTTGTATGCATATCCTGTGCACAGACAGAAGCAAAGGTGCGCTAAATGTGGTTGGAAAGAAATTGTTTCGCATCTTGTTCTACCTTGGTTGGGTCAAAGCAGTTATAATTTTCAAAACAAGAATATAATGAAAATAATCGTGTTTGTATTCCTCCTCTGCACCAGCATCACTGGTTTTGGAGTCTAGAAGCATTGTGAAGCTGTGGTCTCCAAGGTGAACCACAACTCAACTGCAGAACCATCTTACAGACAGCTTGTAATGCAGCAGCATTAATTGCAGGTGTGTTAAAAGGGCTGGTGTTTTACAGTAATAGAAAGAGGCTCGAACTAAAATAAAACAATGGTATAGAGAGGAATAAAGACACTGAAAAGGGACCTTCTGCATGTACAATGGTTATGGCCATCTGATAAATTGTAAAGCACAAATAATAATATCTTGCAATAAATAATAAAAAATAATATCTTGCCACAGCAATATAGAAACTGGTGGTTGGTGGTAGAACACTGAAGAGCAGAGAAGAAAAATCCCATCGACACAGCAACACATTTCCTAACATCGCATTACATATTAATTAAAACTACTATTGCTTGTCCTAAGGACTTAACTCATCACTGAGGAAATCTTTCCTGGCAGAAAGTCCCTCTTGCTTTCAGAAAAGTATGTTCATATCTTTCCTGACACCGTGCAAAAAATATAGGCTGGAGCTGATAATGGTGGGGTTTTTCCACCATGCAGTTCATCCTTTTGCAAGACATGATTGCCATCTGCATTGCAGTTTTACCCAGAGGTCCAAATATTGAGGCTCCATTGTTCAAATTATGCACATACAGGAATGACTTCTGAATCCAGATGTTTATGTAAATGTAAATATCCTGAAACTTCTGGGTTTCTCCTGCCTTGTCAGCAGGGCTCCAGTGCAGGCTCCCATTCAGCACATGCCCTGGCTTCATGTCGTTGTACCCTCTATATCCTGAAAGCAGGGTGAGGCTAGATTTCAAGTCGGTACTCCTCCCTTGAACATTCCCACTCTTTCTTCTTGCCTGGCACAAGTTTCTCCACCTGTAAACCATCTGGTTTAGTCCAGATCAATCTGAAAACCAACACATATACAGGAGGACCAGAGTGCCTGAAATTACATGTGACTTTAAGTGGCAAACTAAGATGATAACAGGAGCCACCTCCAGAGGCTACAAGTCGCTGCCCCAATCATCTTTTACTTTGTGCACTATTAAAGTGCCCATGCTGTTGGGATGAGGCAAGGGCCCTGCTGATGAATGCCCCTCAGAATGAGAGAGCCTTGAAGTCTGTTGCAAGAGAAGCTTGTTTCAGCACATTCAAGGCACACTCAAAACCAGAGGTGAGGCACAACTACCCTCCCTGCACCACTGCCTGCAGCCCAGGTGCACCAGAAAGCCTGGCTCAGCGGGTAAACCTCTGGCTTTTCAGGAGAGGCTGTATTTTGTGGCTGAGCTGTGACTTTGTATAAACAGGGAAGTCATTAATAACATTAACAGGCTTCTTGAGGGAAACAAACTGTGGCACCTAGGGGAAGAAAAGAAATTAAGACATCTGGTAAAACTGGACAGGTAATAGCGAGGAACATGAAGTAGAAAGCAGCACTGAAAATAAGAGGCATCTACCCTTTATTTTTAATTTTTTTTTATGTTGAACTATAGTAAGAAGGTAATGCACAAGTGTCATGGACTGAGAAAAAAGAAATAGTTACAGTGAAACTCTTTTTTAAGAGTATGTAGGAGCTGAAGGACTAAATGAGCAAAAAAACTGTTCATTACAAGTGAATCTGCTTCCTTAAGTGAGAGGTTTATGTCAGAGGAATTATCAGATTCTTTCATTTCATTTCATTCATCAGATTCATTGCTTTTCAAATATCAAATCTTTTTGATAACCATGAACATTTGAAAACCTTTTCACCTTTCTCTGATGATTTCTGCTGCTCATTAATACTTCTGGATGTGTCCTTGTCCCTCAGACATCTTTTCTGTTCTCTAAGGACAGTCAGGTATCTGTCTTCCTCCTGTCCTGACATAGCCTTTTCTTCCACTATGTTACCAGATATTTAATATTTCATACACTGATTTATTTTTATTTCTGCGATAAAGAATATTTTAGAGAAGAAAGTTAGAAATTGTGCTTGTAGTTTGCTCATTCATACTTTCATTTAATAAGGCATTGGTTTGTTATATGCAAGCAAGGAAGAACAAAAGGCATTGAAAAGGAAGACTCTGGTAGCATCTGGGACTGCTGCTAATTGGTTTGCCACTTAGTATCCTATTGGTTAATTGGGATTTTTGCACTCTACCCATCCTGTGTGTCTGTCTGTGCATGCGCACGTGTGCATTTTGTGGGCTTTTTTTAAATAAAATTTTTCCTATACAGGGAGAAGACCATGACTTTCTCTTGCTGCTATTCTAGAAAGACTGGATTTAAATCTGTACTGCAAGGTCAAAACTACAGTAGAAAGAATAATCCTTACCATAAAGTGATACCTTTGCACTAGAAAATCATTAAATTTAGAAGATAAATGTCAATATGGTGTTTAGTTACTGAAATACCTTTCACATTATAAAGTAAAACATACTATAGTTTTAAGTAGCATACAATATGCTACATTTGAAAAAAATATTACAGATTTATGATAAGCATAGAAATTAGGACTAAAATATATTGTATGCATGTGAAAAGCATCCTGACTCATAAAAAACCCCACAGTGTAGAATTTTTTTATTATTTATTTGATTTTGCAGTCTGAACAGTACATTGCTACATGGTAATTTATTTACCAGTTTTGATGAACAACTGCAGTAACTGCATGAAATAACTGTAGCAGTCACCTGACATATAACATGACAAACATATTAGTATTTGCATTTGCAACCAATAAATATTCAGCTTTTGCCTCTATCTGAATTTATTTTTTTGAGTACAGAAGTATTTGAAAACATGACTTGGTCATTCTAAGAGTAAATTAAAATTGTATGTTAATTTTGAAGGATAATGATAATAGCTAAGGTATTGGGTAATCATTTAAGAAAATATCTGCTGAATCATCTTGTCCCTCCCAGCAGTGCAGGTGTTCAGTTCCTACAACTCCTGCAATTAGCCAGTTCCTCCTCCCTTTCTGTTGGTTAGTTTCTTGATGCTGCAAAATACCATGGTCTAGCATGTGAAACATCTTTTAGTTATCAGTAGATCAGTCATCCAAAAAACAAATACCTGTTTACCTCAGTAGCTTTGCTGCCATTTAAAATGTAGAATTGCTGCATATAATTGCTAGCAATTATTTCAGATAAACCAATTAGGGAAATGAATATAATTTTCTCTCTAGCTCTGATATTCTTTCTCTGTGTCTCTTTCTTACAAGACTTCATCTGTATAGACAGTTCCTTTCTACGTCTGAGGGACTTCACAAACTGTTGTCACAGACATAATTGTAATTACTTTAACAACATAAAAACAAGATCAATACATCACAGCAGGCAGAAATGCCATCTAACCTTTGAGCTTGCCTTGACAACAGTTAATGTCAGTGTGCAGCTGGGAAAGGAACAAGCTTTGATGCTTTTATTCACACTTCACAAACACTGGGAGTCTTAATGAGGGTGAATGCTGTGTGCCCTAAAATACACAGGACTGAATGCACTCCAAGTTGTCTCATCTTCATGAGCAAACAGTGAAGGTTTGCTATGTACTTAATGGTGATATTTCCTAGAAAATCACCAGTCATCAGTAAGAGCAGCACACCAGACCACAGACCCCTGCTGAAAAGGACAAGACCGGTGCTTATGGCAGTAACTGCTTTTGTGACTGCAAAAGTCACTTCCAAGCCCTTTAGCTCAGGTGTACGTGCCACAGCTGAGACCACGGAGGAACTTAATCCCGGCCTAGGAAGGAAATGGCGCACTCCCATCTCCTTGGCTGGAAGATTAGGTACCGCAGTCCGAAAGCACTGAAAATTTCTGTGCATCCAGTCTTGCAGCTAAGCTGAGAGTCTGGAACGGGGGACTGGATGCAGGAGCAGGAAGCACTTTGACAACAAAGGATTAGTCATCCAAACTGAGACAGGGTACAAAGAAAAGATAGCACAACTCCTTCTCTAGAAGCCAAGGGGATGCTATACTTAACAAAGATTGGACCTAAACCCATCACTCTCTCTCCCATATATTACACATTACCCCAATTTTTTAGGGACACCCAACTCCCATATTTATTTCCGATGTTTAGTAGAAAAACATTGCAAGGAAATGCCTACTTGTAAATGAACATTTGCTAAAGTATTAAAAAAAAACAAACAAAAAACTCCAAACCTCGCCACAAAAAGAGCAATCTAAAGCTACATGAGGCATATTTTGTCCCTTTAACAAAACTGGGATCACTTGCGGCTCTTGTGGCTCTACATACCTGTTCCCAGTTACTTTTTCAGCTCAAGTGATTTCTGAAAACAAAACTAGGCCACGCATTGTTACAACTGGAAACATGTCAACACATTTCCACAAAATTTACATTTCTAATGCAAAATAAATCACCATAGTACCAAAATGTTTTTTGCAAAGCAAGACTCACACTGAATCATTGCAACTATGTACAATATTCCTGAAACACAAATAAATTATTTTTGCAGATTAAATTTTCTTAAAATTAATGAGCAAAGTATTTACAGAAGAGAAAGAAATATGTGTATCATTTCTACCTCAAAGCAAGAAGATTTTTATCAGTTTCTAGGATTTCTTGAGCTCAGAGAGGATCCTTGCTCATGTGCCAGCCATTATGTGAAGGCCCAGAGGTGTGTTAACGTGCTGCTATGCACTCTCCACCACCTCCCAGATGAAAGGAAGTTCTGTATTTTCTTGTGGATATTCAGCTGAAGAATTTGCTCACTGTCATTAGTCAGAGTTTATTTGAATGGGTCAAAAAGGACTTTTATTTCCTTCATACTTTTTTCTAATCATTTGGTTTTCACTTCATGTCACCTGTAACCGAAGAAACAGCATGACTGTGGTTCCAGAGGGGAAGACAAGGAAAAAAGCACTTCTTGGATCATTTTGTAAATAATAACCTTGACCTTTTATATGCTTTTTTATTCATAAAATTTACCACACCATCTTTATTATATGATGATTACTTCTACTGCCAGACACTTTTAGTTCTTTCATGGCACTACAGCAATCTGTACTGTGTTAGACTCTTGTTTTAGCAGGGTCATCTCCTGGATTAATTTTAGAGAGAATTTATTCACCATCTGCTCTCAGTGATTCCAGGTTTTAGAATATATTTATATATATGTAGTAAAATACTGTAGTACTCTGAGCTAGTCAAATATGAAGTAGTTGTTACTGTATTCCATGCTGAAATATCGATTTTTACTCTTGCCTAATGCATGTCTAAAATCTTATACAACTAACAAACAGAACAAATAGCTGGTAACATATTTCTCAAAATCTTTGATGATTAGAAAGGAAATACGTCTTGCAGTTACATAGGTCTCCATGTCCTCAGTTTTCACCTATAACAATTATGTGCCAAATTACCTATCACCTTCAGTATCAGACTGTAACAACAATAATATATTTTACTGAGTGATAGCAAGTACCCTCAGTTTGTTGCATAACATGACTTAGCTTCTACTTAACTCAGAAGGGTGGAGACTTGACACTTCAGTTAAATAACACAAAATCCATTCAGCGGCATTCAGGTTTGCTGCCCCATTTTAAACCAGTATTTACATTCAATTTTAGATTGGGCTTTCAGTGCGGAGTCTGGCAGCTGCATCCCCACTGACAAACATAGTGTTCAGCTATACGAGGTCTAGGTTAATCATTAAATGCCCAATGTAAATGCAAAGGAGTATATGCCCAGTGGCTCCATGACAGCAACTGGGACAGACATAAGCTACTTAAAAAACACCCACTGGAATAGATCTATTTATCTTCCGCTTTTCATCAACTTTTGTTCCTTTCAGGCAATTTTTTAAAAGGTGTTGTAAGTGCAAGTGGCCTATTGAAAAGTTCTAAGTTGCCTTAAGTAGGAAGATTTATCAGGCTCATGATTGACAGATGGTAACAAGTCTCAAAGGATTTATTGAACATGAGAGCCTCTGGTCTCCTAAAGCTCATTATATTATATCTTACATGACAAGGGCACAGACTGCAAAGCAGGAAAATCTTTGAAGATTTAAATAGAAAAAAGGTCCTGCATTGGAGCACTGAGTGAATGAGACTGGACACTACACAGCAACGGGGAAAGAAGGATACAGCACACAAAAAGACCTTCTGCACATTGTGCAGTGTTCACTGTCATCAAGTGTCCAGCTTGTGACTTTTTGCCTTTGCAGATGAATCTGCAGATGGGCTTTAGGTGATGAAGAGCACTCTAAAATTTATCGGAGGAGAGGAGCCATAGACTACCTACATTGAAACCTAAGAGTGTGTGTCCCTCTACTCCGGCCTCTCTCCAGGCAGCAGGCACCTGAGGTTTTCCAGACCCAAATACCCTCCTTATATACCATACTAGAAGTAATGTCTTTGAAAAGTGAGCCAGGTCTTTCATTCAAAGTTGTTTCCTTTTACCCAGTTGCTTTTATTCAGCCAGTGTATGTGAGAGCTTTGGTTCTCTGCTGATCCCAAGCAGATTTGGTGAAACATTTCCAGTCTTTCAGGAGAGTGCAGTAGTTTCCAAGTATGGGGACTACCTGTTTATTGAGTCTTAGAAATTATTTCCTCCCTCACAGTAAGGAAATGGTTGAATACTGCTACCCCAAAATTCATGCAGAAGGCTGTCATCATGAGGCTAATCAATTAAAAGGGATGTAAGTAATTCTGGGGGAAAAAAAATCAAATATGTGGTAGGTGGACATTTCACCTACCTTCAGCTTTGTAAAAGTAATTTGAAAAGATTATTAATATGACATAGTACAACTTATCAGCAGTACAGCATTCTTCAAACCTTACTAAATCCTTTGAGTGTGAAAGACAACTTTCTTTGGTCTTCTGTTAGCAGTTGGAAGTATCAGATAGTGGACATGAGAATGTGAACCATCTTTCCTCTCTCTTCCTCCTCCCTATCAAAGATACAGCTTTCTGATTTTGATGTATTCCCACACTGCAATTTCCTATAGACCACAAATGAGAGAGAGGATGTAGTCACCAACTGCCTGCCTCCATAGCCAATGAATCCTAGCCAATATCCCAGTACAAAATCCATTAGTTCTCAGCAAGGAGTAAATTCAAAGTTGCCTAGAGAAGTGCACAGGGGTATTAGTACTGCCACATTTTCTACAAGTATTCCACTGTTTTCCTTTCCCCCCCTAGCTCTCTCTAGCCAAGTAGCACGGAAACTGTTTGTCCATGACTGATGAAAATACATAAACTAAACCAGTACTTTTTCTAAAATGAAAGAAGCAAAATCCCTGCAGGTTTTAATTCTTTCTCTGTGTGCTGGTATCAAAGCATAAATATGCAGGCAGAAAATCTTAATTATGTATGACTGTTTCAATCCTTTAAAAGGTCTTTGTAGCTTCCAAGGCAGCGATTTCTGTTAAGAGCCAGTGACTGAACTGGAAGCCACAGGCCATGTAAATTGCTTATCTATTGATCAGTCGGTAGAAAGTGCACAGTCACAAAGAGTGAATTGGTTTTGCATGGAGGCACCTTGAGTTTAACAATAAATGTCATGTGTAATTTGAGACTCAAAACAAAGAAGTGAGTGGCTGCCTTTAGACACTATCTGACAGCTCAAATACGTTTGTCGAACTGGAGGGAGCCTAATAATAACTTACTCAGGCAAATGTGACATTATTCAACTCAGAAATATTCTGGAAATGGCTCATTTTCTTTCTACACAAAAATATTTTCAGTATCTCACTGATAGTCACTGGCAAATAACATGGCTAACCTCACCTCTCTTCAGATTTCTGCATTTTTCCTTTTTTATGTATGAAATTATATTCCATGCCTGGTATGATGAAATTGTTCTTATTTCTCTGTTGAAATATCCAGCATATTTCAGTGCTTCTTATTATACAGATAGTTATTGTGTGAAACCACAGCTGTCAAAAGTTACGGCATCAATGTGCATTCTTGTCATCTTTTTTCTTACACAGACTCCACTTCTTTTATAAATGCTTCTAGTTTAATGGCTGATCAAAATAATGATGTTGTTAATTAATTTCAGACTGCATCTGCTCTTTACTTCCTCCTGCCACATAGTGTTAATTCCTGGGCCATTCTGGTCACTTCTGTTAAAATATATAAATGCTGCATTTTATTAATAAGCATTATGTCACCATACGTGCCACCGCCATGGTGCTCCTGTTCCACAAATCATGTGGAGCTGCACAACGTGTCTTATCCACCCTTGGAAAGCTAAGTTAGAACACAGTTAATATGTTTCTGGCTTGGAGGGCTGGAAATGGTTGTGACAGCTACAAGGGTGAGAAATACCACATATAACCCAATATAGTAGATAACGTTACATGTTTTAATATGTCACTATATACCATTCTGTTAAAGTAAAATCACTGAAAATCTAGATAAGCATCTTTTGCTTGACCTTAGACAAACCTCAAACATATATGCCTTGGTCTCGTCCAGTAAAGAAACTGCTTATGGTGTTTATTTGGCTGAAAATTATAGATGTTGCATAGTTGCCCTGATTCAGGTTTATAATGTGAGTGCAACAAGTGCCTGGGTTGTGGAAGATACTTTATAATTATAAAGCATCATTGTCGATACCTAGAAACCTTCATGCCACTGTTATATGACGTAGTAACAATTTTTTAGTTTCAGCTCTGTTCCACCTTGATGTATCTCCTCCATTATTAACTGAGGGATAACCAACTGAAAATTCCTGGGTGTTAGCCTGATGTGAAGCAGAAGAAATCTTGCTTCCACAGCAGAGACTCCTGCCTGAAGTTACTTTCGGGTCCCATGCCGTCCTTTGCAGTTTGCCGTGGTGCCCCTTCACTTGCCCCTCTCCTACCAGGGTGGAACTGCACATTCTCCTACTGCCAGGACTGGCCTTGCCTTTCCTGGTAGAGACAGATGGTGAAGGGAGCTACAGGGTGAGGGACCACAAACTGACTGCAATAGAGCTAGTGCATGTCAGAGACAAAGTGATTGTACCTTCTCTAAAATCTGCTACCAAAGCAGTATCTGCAGGACTCCTGCTGTGTTGTTTCACAACCATACAGTTGACAGGGAGACACTGGAACTACAGCCTCATCCTGCTCCATGGCCAGGACTACACAGTGCCTTATGGCACCAGGTATTTTTCTCCTCTTGTGCTCAGAGGACTGTAATTCCAATACCCATGGACTTGGTTTGGAAGGTGTCAAGCACCCCTAATCCTACCAAACTCAGTAACAGCTGTGACCACTACCTTACCACTCCTCAGACCGGCCATTAGTACCGACGGGCAAAATAAAAAGTTTGTCTTAAGAGCAAGTATGTTATGGAGCAGGAAGGTGCTACAACTCCCCATCTCACACCTTCCTTGGGTGTGACCAAGTAAGTTCTTTTCTTTCTGATCTTGAGGCCAAAAGCAGATTTCAGTAGCAAAAGGAAATGAGCTCAAGGAGGAGTCTGGCAGCTAGATTTGTGCAGGCTCAAGTCACTGGCTACCAGCAGCCAAGCGATAAATAAGAAGCTGCGTGGATTTAGCTCCAGTGGAAAGGCAATACAGCAGCAAGGTCAGGTGTAATAAAAGAAATTTTCGAAACTGATATTAATCACCACCACCATTCTTTCTTTCTTTTGTTTCTATCCAAATGAATTCTAGTAATTTCAAGTGCATTGACTTGATTTCTCTTCTTGCATTCAGATGGGTTTATTATTCAGTAACTGCAAGAATGCTAGGTGGGAAATAATGATTCATTTAATTATTTGTTTGCCTTTCATATAATAACATTGTAGAATTTGTTTTGGAATACCACATTTCTCAAGAGTCCTAGAAATTATTTTAAGACTGTAATCAAGCAGGTGCTCAGACAGGCTGGGCTGGTAAAACCTGAAGACAAGCTTGGAAATAATGAATACCTATTTCCATGGAATAAATGTGAAACAAAATGGGCAGCTCTCTGTCTTTTCCTCCCCATAAATAAATAAATAAATAAATAAATTTTACAAAACCACAAAGCATTATTTATCTAAATATAAAACAAAAAGGCTCCCAAATACCTCACTCAGTACAGAAAGTTTTAAAATGAGAAAGTAACAGGCTTTTCGTTATATCAGCTGGTGACTTGAGTGTTACAAATGACTTTACGTAGGAACTTTCAGTTGCAGTCCTCCCAAAGCAGCAGAGGAGCAGCGTGCCATTCCTGCACAATCCCAAACAGCAACTTTCAGCAGCCTGGTAGTAAAGCTAGCAGAAAAGTGACAGAGCCCACCGCGTTGGAGCCATGACTGAAATGAAAAGCAGGATCCTTCTTACACAGCTTTCTAGTTCTTCCAGCAAGAAACAGACAACCTCTTAAAATTCAGAGCAACGGCACTGCTCTTTGCAGAGCTGGCACTGCAGTTTTGTGGGGATGAGCCATGGTAACCGTACTCACTGGGGTGAGAAACCCATGCTGGACCCAATTTCTCATTGCCTGTTTTGGCAAGGAATTCTCAGTCCCACTGTTTCGTATCAGATGTGAAAGTCCTAATAGTCAGATGATAAGAAAAATCCACGTGTGTTTTTAGAGCCAAAGAAAGCAGGCTGTTATTTATACAATAGTGTGGATGATGGAAATTGTAACAATTTAAAAGCGGATAAAGAACCCAATATACTTGCAAAATCATGTGCCAGAAAATAGGTAGTAAAAGTGGTAATTTTGCTTGGCAAAATCTGGATATACATTTTTGGCCAGGTGTTAAGTTTTAGAGATATAAGTAAGTTTGAAATAGCTTAAAATAGCTATTTAATTTTGACTAAGTCAGAACTACATTCATTACATTTATTCAGTACAAGAGATCATTGTTTTAAAAGACTGCAATTGCTTTTTGTTATGCAAGGAGAATAATCTTCAGTAAGTGGAAAAGCTCTTGCATACAACTGGTGATAGTCATATCAGAAAGTGTTTCATACAGGAACCATATAATTGGTATAAAAAAGTAATAATATAAGAGGGTGAAATTGTAAGAGGGTAAAATCGTTCTGCTCTCATCTGAGGAATATAAATGTGTATGCAAGAAACACATGCAGTATATTTGGGGATAATCTACCATATCAGTCTAGGAGTCAATTCTGACAAGACCTTGTTATTCACAGTTTAGTATTTTTGTGAACATGAACATTCTTTACTATTCCCACTTGAAAATCAGTGTGGACCTTTACTGCTTAAAGGACACTTGATGAAGCACTGGAAATGGAGGATCATGTCCTTCCTGTTGAAAAATTAACAGTTTAATCTCTGGCTTCAACAACAGTGAAGACCTCCATACTCATGGGGTTTTTCCTTCATTTAGCGTTATCCCTTTTGTATGTAAACATATCCTGCCACATAACATTTGGGGAAGAATCCACTGAATCTCATTGAATCTATGACAGTTTAAGGTGATAAGAAAAACAATGTTTCCTGGTGGAATTAATTTTTTATACACCAACTGGTATGTAAAAAATAAGGGTATTCCAGGCACCCAAGCCCTCCTTAAGGTCTTCATCACATTACACTGAGGGTTGGGTATGTAGTTATCAATAGTAAAAAAACCCATAATACTGGCAGTTTTATTAGTAACTTTTGAAGAAATTTAAGAAGTAAAATATGAAAGCTAAATAAACACTATGATCAATGTGTTGTTTTTTAAATTATTCTTGCCCTGAATGATCATACACTAAAATTATTTTTAAAAAAATAACAAAAAGAAAAGCAATTAAATGCAAAACTTCATAGCCCTTCTACAGCACAAACTGAGTGTGATATGAACTAAGCTGGACCTCCTCCACGACTCTGGGAACACAAAACAACTCCAAAAGGAAAGCTGAAGCAGTTGCTTCTCTTTGCCTGGTGATACATTTGTTTAAGAAAAGGGTATCACTTTGATTTTTAAACCCTTTTAAAAAAATAATTCTAAATATTTAATCTTATTTTTAAAAAAACTTCCTACAAAAAAAAACTTAACGAGAAATTGGTTTAATGAAGGAACTTCTCCAGAAAAAAAAATATTAAAAATCAAGTTTTCACACAAGGCCAAGCATTTTCAGCAAGAAAGAAATATACACTTAACATTTTAACAATGATAAAATACTTTCACAACGAAACAGGTTACAAATTCCTGTCTGCACCCATTCATTTAAACCAGTGTCAGTTAGCAATAAATTCAGTAGGTACCGTGGCTCACATGAGGGCAACAGTGCTAGATGAGACCTATAGCCTTCATATGAATAAAACAGATAATACTGAAGACAAACTGCTGCTGGTTTGCCTAAAGCTATTTACAAATTCTTTCAGTACTTTTTAATACCAGTATCACCATCTTCAAACACACTGAGATCGTGTCCCATGAACAGGTACTTCAGAAAGAGCAAAAGGTTACTAAAAGCCTAGGCCAGTCTCAGGCCAGAAACCATGTCTGCTTCACATGAACTGGAATAATACAAAACATAGATGTCTACTGGGGAACTTCTCCCTGCAAAACTGCACTGAACACTGCAACCTGCATGACTGTATCTTGATATGCTACCTGTATCAGGCTTCCTTAATTTAGCATGAATATTAATCCGTACCCCCGAGCAGCAGCTCTGCAAAACTAATGCCATTTCTATCTTGGATCTAAAATCCACCATGTTTAAATGCATGCTTGGATACCCTTGTTTTGGGAAGATACTCTAATTTTAGTACATAGTCGAGATGTAGGTAGAAAACTAAATGTTTCAGTATTTTCAGTAGAAAAAAGAAAAATATGGAGCTCTAGTCAACAAGACCTAATCTGAAGAAGTTAAAGGTTCTCCTAGGAACTGCTAGGTAAGATGATATGATTGATTTAACCTTGATATTGAAGACAAATCATCTTTGTTCATTAGACAGCAGGGTAATGAGCCTGTTATGTGTCATTTTGTTAGGACTGAAAGGTGTTATGACTAAGCAGAATGAAGTAAGTTGATTTGATAATTTCAAATTACATTTATGAGACAAGTTGTTTTGACTTTGAAATAATTCAGTTGTAAGAATAAAATTAAGGTTTTTCTTCCATAAATACAAACGTGTCTATGTTTAAATCAACAGAATATGATGCCCTGCCTTTATCATGGAGTCATAATGGCCATGTCCTGTAATTTAGCAAGTATGTAGGCACATGGAGTGACATTAAAAAGGAGTTAAAAATGGTTCTTTTGAGAAGTTCCCCAAAGCGGCACCTTGATGAACTTTGACCAACATTTTGTCTGTGACACAAAGATTTTGAACAAGTTCACTGTTCGAACTGGTTTTGGTTTAAACAATAAGAGGGACACCTTTTATTTAGTTTGTGTTTTGCTGTGCAAACACAGGTCCCTCCTTACAAGGGATCTCAGGTAAGGTGTGCATCTACTACAATTCCAGTCTGGAATACTTTGGCTCGCTTGCTGCTAGCCTAGGGCAGATAGATAGCAGCCTCTAAGAGTGCAGAAATGGGGCAGTCTCTGTTCAAAGCAGTAAGGCAGGACTGCCTGGCACAGAGCAAAGAAGAGGTTTAGGACCTGCACAGAATACCTGTATTAAGGTATCGGTGTCTGATGCAACTGTCATCAGAGGGCTCTCAGGGCTGCGGATGAGATGGGGGGAGGCACTCAGCTACACAGCTCAAGAACAAACGGAGACTTATTTGGAGATATAGCGCAAGTGTTCTCTTGTTTAAATGAAGGAAGTTGAAAGGCCTGTTGGGAAAAGGTTTCTCTAGTGCCTGTCTTGTCAGCCCTTATGCATTTGATGCTATCAAAAGCTAGCTGCCAGATTTTCACTCTCTCATTGACCAGAAAGGAAAACTCCCTTTTGTGAAACAATTCATAACGAGCACCAACTTTGGTTGAAGTCCCCCACTTCAGCTGTCACTCACCTCTCCATAACAGAACATTCTTCTGGGCTGGTGCTGGAGTTTCTCAGCTATGAATCAAATGATGGGAATAAGAAGTCATGCAAAGATTTAAACAAAGACACCAATAACGAGATTTTTGCACCATCCATTACTTTCAAAACTACTCATTATTATTCCTTTAATTTATTCCAATTCAAAGACATACTTGCAATTAATTTATAGTGAGGCTTTGTACGCTTACTAATCTCAGAGAAATATTTAAATTATATTCTTGTTCTTATTGCTTCCAAGGGCAGGATAACAAGGTGTTCTCCCAATTAGGGAATCTTCTGCTAGTCATTAAGAATCCAGTGATTGAGAAAGGACATTAAAATAAAAATCCTTCTTATAGTTAAATCCATTACTTGGTTTATTTTTAAAGGTATCTTTCCATTCTTGATAAGAATGAGAGGATTCAGATTTCTTCTGTACAATTTTCCAGATAGAGGATAATTTTATCATCTTGGCATGCTACTAGGGAAATAACACATACTATGTTACACATTACCAAAGGGAAAGAATGGAACAGAATGCAAGAGGAACTCCTTTAGATATTAAAAAAAAAAAAAAAAAAAAAAAGTTTAAGAACATCTAGAAAATCATGTTTGAGTATTCAGATAACATTTTTCCAAAATGCAAACTCCACTGAAGGATGTATCTTCTTTAGAAACACTGTTCCCCTTCCCTGTCTGTAGAGGTAAACTGTTGTTTCCTTCAAAGAACAAGAGAGTTTTACTAAATTTTCATTTCAACATTATATGATGATAGAAACAGCTGTTCAACCACAGGAAAAAAACAGCTGTTCAACCACAGGAAAAAACTCATCATTTTCTCTGTTGGAGAATCCAAATTCCTAAGAACAATATCCAAGAAAAATCTACAAAAACTGCAAGGAAGCTGCTGCGTTGAGAACTGAATTTGAATCTCAAAGGATTCAATGACTGTTGTGTGCCAGAGAGCAGAAAAGGGATATGATTGTGTGTTTCTTAACCTTTTTTAAAGGGTCAGGACTAATGTGAAATTTCAAATGTGGCAATTGTTGAAAATGTGTATTTATTCCTGTGATGACAACAGAAATACATATTTTGTGTATCCATCACAGCAATACACATTTTCAACCATTTTCACATTTTCAATAATGATATAGTAGTTCTTTGAGGTAGGTTCTTAGAGAGCAATGGAATGTGGAAACATGCCTGAGCAAGCCAACAAGTGCAGGCTTTGAAAACACCTGAGCTACTGCTCTGTAAGACCTCTGACAGTCAATGGAGAGATTCCTGTCACCCTCTGACTCAGGTCAGCCCCCCAACAAATGATGGGGGCAAACTATCCTGTCCATTAACTATCTTTCCTCATGGACAATAGGAGGTGCCTTGTCAAGAGGGATAGACGAGACACTGAGCTTTCAGATGGCTAAGCCAAGAGAAGCTCATTTTTTCCTAAACAATGTGGAACATGTGCTTCCTGTTTCCAGGTTTATCTGTTCAACTATGAGAAGCCACAGGAACCAATAAAACCTCAGAGATAATTCATTATAGGCTGTAATTATGTAGCAGCGGGGGAGTAAATATACAAAAGACTTTAAAACTCTAATTAACCCCAGCAAATAAAAAAATGAAAAATGACTGAATGCGCATCGTAATAAATGTAGGATATTATGCTGCAGTGACAGCTCAGACAAAAGTCTGTTTTTTCAGTTAAAAAAATTATTTCACATTTAAACTGAACTCTCACTTTTTGTATACTAAGTTTGTAAATGGAAATTAATATAGGATATCAAATCTAGTAGTGAAATTTATACAGAGCTTTATATTATTCTCTCCAGTTCATCTGTCTGGATGCCAATTCAAAATACTGACTCCTCCATCTGTCAAAGGTTTACGCACCCCTCCTTATCATGATGGGAAAGATACTTAGGAGAATGTCAAGGTTTTCGGCTTCAGTACAAACGCTCACCCTTATTCCAGTTTTCCCAATCTACCCACTCTCATTCCCACATCACAAAACGGGCACTTCCAACTGCACATTTTGCTCTGTTTTTTTTAACTTCCTTAGTGAAATAAGAGGCATGCTCTGAACTCTATCTCGACCACCTTTAAAAACATCCCTTTACAAATAGCTCTCCCACCATTCACCATCAGCTACTTTCCTACCTTCTGTGTATCTAGAAGCACCAAGCTGGTTAGAGAGGTACAGCCGCTTTACCACAGCAGTCCTGCTTCACTCCATGTGCCCGGTGAGCAGCGTCCAGGGAAAGAAACAAGATAAACTACTGCGTTTGGGAGCTGAAACTGATCCTCAACCCAGATATTTCAAAATTCTTATGATTCACGGCAGCACCTGAATTCAGTGTGAAGAAATTTAATTTAGCCTAAAACATAAAATACAAGTCCTAGGAACCACAAACCAGGAGACAAATTTAATAGAATGCAGTCTTCTGGATGACGTTACTTGCCTATAAAATAGGTGTCAATATGAATTTTTTGTCAAGAACTCAGATTTTATATGATGAATCATAAAGCTACTAAGAAAATTATTATTTCTTTTATTTTATAGGAGAGTTTGATTAGTGTACAGTATATAATATATATACAAGCATTATTAAAAAGCAAAGTTAAGTATATGGAAATGTGTTTCCAGCCTTAATTTCAGCCTGCTTATACAGTGTATATCTATATATAATATATAAAAATATGTGTGTTATAATATACACATACATGTACACCTAAAGTAAAAAAACATTGGTTTGTTTGATCGTTTTTTGAGAGGAGCATTACCTACTTGGGAATTATGTAGACGGTCCCAGAAAGCATCAAAAATACTTCTGATACAGTATTTTATATGTTTCACGGTAAAAAAAAAAAAGCTATTATAAAATGTTGGAACATTTTGGAGAGAAAATCATTAGTATTAAAAACATTAGGCTTTTCTACTGAAAAGCAGTTTGAAGAAAAGACAATTACAGAAGGTGCACTTAAGATGTTTCTTAAAAAAAAACACAAAACCAAAACCAACAAAACTCAAACAACTCATGTTTTCCTATCACAAGCAACCCTCCTTACTGTTCCATCTTTCAGACTCTTACAGACCCAGAGGCTGAGTTGCATGGCCCAGCTGGATATCCAGGCATTTTTACTGTCACGAGTTATAAAGTCCACATTTTTTACTCTGAAGGGCTAATAGATAAAAGATTTCAAGTCATCACTTTTGCGTGATTGAACAACACCCTCCTGTACTCAGACCAGTTCGTTTTGGAGGTAAAATTCCTTAGCCAAGGGACATTTGAGTTTTATTTTTAAAAGATGAGGCAGCTATTTAAAGCTGCTTAGAGACTTGGAGCATTACAATTTTCCTATCTGAGATAGGTTCATAGACAGAAGAGTGATGAAGTAGATAAAATATTAGAGGCATAACAATTTCAGTTAATGATCTGACCCTGCGATTTATGAAATATCTATTACTCTTGCAAATAGTCACTGTCTCTGTAATAGAAATATGTAGCTGATCAGGCTAAAATCATAACAAGCCATTAATCCGCGTTCAGGGAGTAGTTTTAATGAACAGACAGTTTTAAGATAAGGAGAAAAAAAAAGGTAGATGAATCACAATATAAAAAAGATAGTTTTGTCCTGGCAGGACAAAAAAGAAAACAGATCAGCTGATCATGTTAGCACATGAGAAGCCAATCTGCACAGCTGATCTTTTTATTCATACTTTTTAAAAATACCTGGATTTCAAGGAGTCACACTGTGGTGGGTTGACCCTGGCTGGCCACCAGGTGCCCACCAAAGCTGCTCTGTCACTGCCCTTCTCAGCCCGACAGGGGAGAAAAAATACAACAGAATGCTTGTGGGTCATTCAGCAATTGCCATCATGGGCAAAACAGACTTGACTTGGGGAAAACTAATTTATTAACAATCAAAATCAGAGTAGGATAATGAGAAATAAAACCAAATCCTAAAACACCTTCTCCAATCCCTCCCTTCTTCCTGGACTTACCTTCACCCCCAATTTCTCTACCCCTTCCCCCCCAGCAGCGCAAGGGGACAGGCAATGGGGGCTGGGGTCAGTCCATCACACGCTGTCTCTGCCACCCCTTCCCCCTCAGGGGGAGGGTCCTCACACTCTGCCCTGCTCCAGCCTGGGGTCCCTCCCGTGGGACACAGTCCTCCATGAACTGCT
>JAVJGJ010000059.1:10110622-10134222 GCA_035590215.1 Microhierax caerulescens
ACACCGGCTGGTTATCCTGAATTTTATTGTGCAAGGATTCGGGTAGGTGTTTAAGAAGAACAGTTGTGAAGTCAATAGACAAAGCCCAAGAAAACCCCACAATCTTAGTAAATAACATAATCATTATTATAAATACTGATTTAATTTTTCTGACTTTTAAAACATACCAGAATACTAAATGCTAAAAGGAGTGAGTTAATCTGAGTTTAAGTGATTTAATTTAAGTTTTAACAAGATGGATGCTACAAATTGGGAAATGCAGAAGTCATTTTGTAAAGTCAAGTAGCAGACAAATCATTACTCACTGGTTCCCAGTAAATTTGTGTATGCAGCCTATTCTGTCAACCCAGGGCAGAGAGCAAGGATAACGTGCTGCACTTTCTTAAGCTCTCTTATTAAATATATTTAGTTTATCTTACACTAGTACCCAGAAACCATAGTCCTAGACCATGACCTGTGCTAGAATCTGTATGATACATAATGATAATAAACTTCTACTACAGCTGTGTTTAAATGTGCAAATCAGATTGAGGGGCCTTCTTTGCGGTCCATGTGGTACAAATGGAAAAAAGACAACACAGCTGTGGGTAGCAACTATATGCCTGACTAGAAAGCACAATGATTAACATATTGACAGAAGAAAGAAAGCAAGATCTTAAGATCCTGAAACAATGGGAACACTACAATGAAAGTTTCTCTTGGTACAGGGTCAGGAGTTGTAATGAAGTCAGGAAGGAATCAGGGAAAGAGAAAATAGAAAGAGAACAAACACAGCGTTTGAAAGCACAGACAAAAATATGGAAAAACAGAACTAAAACAGGAAAAAAAATAAGCAAGGCCTTTTTTTTTTTTTATTGTTAGTAAATGAACAGCCTCTCCAAAACTGCCTTCAAACCTTCTTCCATCTTCTTTTATATTATTCATTTACAATACAGTAAATCTAATCCCATAATTTTGATGTACTCCCAAAGATTCTTCCCATACATCTATGCCCATTTTTGCTTCATAAGAGATCAGTAAAGATGAAAAACACAAGGAGCCTTGGGAAAAGAGGCAGCTGGGGAAGAGAGAAGCAAAGGAGATGCCACACACAACACTGCTGTTAGGAGTCTAAGAAATGAGGTAGTGAACAGAGTGAACAGGAGTCAGCTGGGGAAAAGAAAGTCTGGCTACAACCTGTAAGAGCAGAAAATATGGAGGCTGTATACCCAGATGGCAGAGTAGCTGCCATCTAAAAACATGTGCAGTAAGCATTCTGTTGACAAGAAATGAGCCTGAATTCCAGGTTCTCTATTAAAGCTCTGTTTTCCTTCCCTGACTCTGTTGTGGGACCTCAGGAACTCTATAAAAAAAAGGCAATGTCTTTTAAGTAGAATGACAAAATTCAGGCTTAAGTCTGTTCAGCTGATTTTGATTATCTTATTCTCCTCTCTGTCCATATGCACAGTTCCTGCTGATGCAGAGTATCAACTGGTATTTAGCATGCATATCTGTAAGCAGATTTATATCTAATATCTCTTATTTAACAGAAAGAAACATAGATACAAACACAGTAACGCAGTTTAATTGAAATATGCTCCTGCTACAGAAATGACATGTTATATACCGACCAACAAGCCTGTGATGTATTTCTGCACAAGGCAACCATCGCTGTCTCATGCCATGCAAGACTGCTGCAGCCTGAAATGTTAGCTGTTAGCATCCTGACAGCCAAACACACAAGGCTGTCATGTCACTTTGAAAGGCATTATCTGGTTGAGCAGCAATCACAAAAAAAAAAAAAAAAAAAAAAAATTCCAGAAAGGCTTTCTTAAAGCTGAGTATTAAGTTAAGAACCGCAACTTTAAAAAAAAAAAAAAAAAAGAAAATAAAAATATGCAGTCTATACACAATTTTTAATTCTTTAAAGTTTACCAGCTCCTGCAATGCTTACCATCATTATCAACTGCATCAGGTCTCATAAATGTGTATGAAAACCTTCCCATTTCCCTCCTCTACAAAGAGTTTTTAACTATTTAGATTTCCTAACCTCCAAACTCACTTCAGATTAGTTTGGAAGTAAGCCACTCTCTATTATTTGACCTCTCACATATTGCTCTTTCACTTCTCTCTCCAATAATGTTCTCTCTCTAATAATGCCATTATTAGGACAGGCTACAACATTTCATAAAAGAAAATGTAATAACCATGTTCAATAATTTTACGTCACAGCCCATGCCATATGGAGTATTCATAAACCCAGTACAAACCAGCTTTACATTGCACAGCAGATCACACCTTCACTTCCTGCTTCTCTCCTTTTGCAAGGCATAGTCAACTTTACATGTAAGGAGGATGGTGGATCAAAGCCTTATACCCCTTCAGTATAAATATTTATATTTGCCACCATCATCCTTTGTTAAGCTGTCCAAACTGCAATGCTTCTAAACAAAGAGCAGCACAAGACAAACATATTCTCCAGAGGACAAATTCTTGGCTCAGCTGTTTCCACTACTGAGTCACTGGAAGACTTTTATATGGGCATGCAATCACCAGCATGAAAATATCTGACAAATGTGATTGTACATAGGAGAATAAAGTTCTATATGAAAAAGTACAAGAGAAATTTATTCCTGAAAACTGAAGTGTGCTAGTACAGGAAGGGTATTGTTTTCAATTTACTCCAAGATAGGCCATTTACAGATTGAATGAGTTTTTAAAACTCATTCCCAAAGGAGACTTTTCATGACAGTTGATGCAACATATCTGTAAGAGATATTACCCATGGAAGTCCATACACTTGCTAGAATATCTCATAAAGGGGGGGGGGAGGGAAAAAAAGCTATTTTTTTATCTTCTTTTCAACATCCTGTTTTACATAGCATCTTCTTATTGTTAATTTCTTCTTCATAAATTACTTGTCTAATTGTTTCACTTTTATTACTGAAGGCCAAATGGGATTGGGAAAAAAAACTTTATTAAATACAAAGACAAAAAGAAATGTATCAGCCTGTTCACCAAGGATCCCCAGACAAGATGGTGATAATTTCTTTACCAGTGCAAAGAAAAATATTTTCTGTATAAAATTAGATCTTATAAAAACAGCTGTAAACAAACTACCACATCAATGTTACATCTGCTAGGTGTTGCATTAAATGGTTTGCAAATTAAATAATGTCCGGTAACTGCTAGTAATGCTATGCATTCATTGGTCATTGTTATTTTTTAAAGAAGTATTTCATCATGTCACAAAATCCTAATGTAAGTGGCTATGTGAATCATTTAATCTGAATTAATTGAAGATATCCCGTTTTATATGGCACATTTATTCTAAATCTAATATGTTTTTATATATTTGCAATGAGTTATTACCATAGTTGGTCACCAGGGTTCTAATTTGGCCTTTGTCTGGCTGCACATTTCCAAAATATCATTTGTGAATTTAAAACCTCCATTCTCTTATTTAAAGTTGACTATTTAATATTCCAAATGCTGGCACACACAGAATTGAAAAGTACAGCCTACACACAGGTCACAGGGACCCTGAGAAGCACTTGTATGCAGACACATGCAAACACCTAGCTTTCCTGGCCATCCTTCTGAAGCCGTGATTTTCTTATGCACCTTCATGTTACATCCTAGCAGTTAAACAGTTTTTAATGAACAAAACCCCAAGGCCCACGCTATTAGCACCTAAAAGACAACACATTCAACAGCAACATCCTATCTTTGCACCTGGCAGTTAACGCCTTATTTTTCAGGCACACACATTCCTTGTCTCTAGTGCAACAAGAAAAAGTCCTTTTGTATGCAGAGAGCGTTCAAAGCCAGATGCATTGACAGTAATTTTTAAATAAAATTAAATAAAATTAAATAAAATAAATAATTTAAAAAAACATTTTTTTCATCCACAGAGCCCAAACACAGTCCCATGCCCCCAGCTCATATTCTACCACTGTACATCAGTATCTCCTCACAGAAACTGTTCCCATCTGGCATCACAACTCAGTGGCAAAATCCAGAACAAAAGTACAGGAAGCACTATTACCCTCCTGCAAACCTTCTGGATAGAAAGGAACACGTGTGGTGAAGGATGCACTTTACATTATTATTCCCTAAAGATGGCAACTGCGTATTTTGCAGTTTTGACTTGTGAATGGTGGTGGATTCGATTTAACAGCTAAAGATGCTTCTGCTGCAAGATACCCACCCATGCATGTTCCTTGGCGCTGTTGCTGGACAGGAAAGTGGAATAGCCCCAAACCCACTGCAGCATAGTCACTTAAACTGATACTCATTTTCAACTGCCTTAGCATGCTTGACTGTAAATGCTTCGGTTCAGGAACTGGTTCATGTGTGCTTCAGCCAATCTTGCCTTTTGTAGCAGTAATATCTGCCACAGAGCAAACAATAGAAAACACCAGCTGACTCAGACACACAGCTTTAAATTGTTTTTGTCTGCATTTCATTATCTCACTAGTGGATATAAATTCTCCCTTACTGCTGTAAACAACAGCAAAGATGTGTAATAGATGAATAAATGTTGAATTTTATACATACGCAGTCTGAAAAAAAATACGAAAATCAGCAGAGTGCCAAGGAATAGTATAAAGAACTGTTATGCACAGTAACCTGTTCCAGAAGATGTATATTTTTGAAAACCATGCAATTTGCAGAGATAAAAACAAGATCTAAGAGCAAAATGAAAGACCACATTCTGAAACACATTTACACTGAGTCTGGGGTCATAGTAAATGAGCTAATTAAGCATTCCGCACAGTGATAGCATAAGAAAATGACTGTGATTTCTGGATGCTCTAAGCCAGCAACTACTAAGATTACTGAAGAGCTGGTATTTATCTCTGCAAAGAGTATTACTGAGACCATTACTGGAATATTATTTCATGCTGTGCAGTGTGCACTTTAAAAATTACTTGGTAAAAAGTTAGAATGGATTCAAAAAAGATCTTCAAAATAACATGTGATATGGAAAACCAATCTGTGAAAGCATCAATAAGCTCTAATTAGTTTATGAATTAGAAGGCTAAGATATGACTTGATCAGCATCTACACATACTTACAGCTCCATACAAAAACACTTTTAAAAATGTATCATGAGATCGAGCAACCAGAAAACAACTAAAGATAAAGTTCAGGTTCAGGTTTACATTTCAACTGCAAGCCTAAAGGATCACTGGGAAAAATACTAGGAGACAGGTGGATTCTCAAGTATTTTTTTAGTTTTTAAATCATAAACTTTTTGTTCAACATATGCTATATATTATGCAGTAATTTTGTGCAGCCTAGGGATTGTCACTAAACGAACACCATAGTCCCTTTTGCTCTTAAAATTCATGAAACGCTGAGTATTCCTCAAATTGTATGGTTAAAACAAATGTTGGAAAAAAGCAAGGGAGTCCCCTGGAAAAACTTGTTTATTTTCTTGTCTGATTCTCAAGTGAATGTCCTCTAGAAGAGTATCTGATTGTATTTCAAAGTCCTTCACAGTCTATTCAGAACCTATTTGTCTTATTCAGCACTCAAAGATTAGTTCCTAAAGACTTTTTAAAAGGCACATAAACTGAGCATCAGGAATCACCAAAGACAATCACAGACAACAGCAAGGCCTGGAGCACATGCTGTCAGGCATTCACAGGCAGCCTGAGTTCCAGCAGACTGTTTCTAATTAAATTCTTGCTTAAAATACTCTAAGCAATGCCTCTGCTTTGACCATCCTAGAATAAAATCTTCCACTACTATGCACAGTTTGATTTTCAAAGCTTTGCACTTGTTCTCTTGAAGTGCTATTTATACACCAGCACCTTTATTTTATTTTGATATAAACACACAATGGACTGTTGCAGTTTAACCCCAGCCAGCAATTAACTGTCACAGTTTAACCACACAGCCACTCAGCCGAGAAAAAGGTAAAAATCATGGGTTGAGAAAAGAACAATATAATTGAAGCAATCATCATCATCATCATCATCATTACAATTATAATAAACGGGAGAGAGAAGGAGAGAGGAATAAAATCCAAAAGGGAAAAAACCAAGCGATGCACGATGCAATTGCTCGCCACCGGCTGAGCGATGCCCAGCCAGTCCCCAAGCAGCAAGCAGCAGGCCCCAGCCAGTTCCCCCCAGTTTACATTCTCAGCATCACTTTCTGTGATATGGAATATCCCTTGGGCTAGTTCAGGTCACCTGTCCTGGCTGTGTCCCCTCCCAGTTTCTTGGGCCCCTTCAGCCTGCTCAGTGGCAGAGCCTGAGAAACTGAAAAGTCCTTGATTTACAATATAAACATTACTTAGCAACAACCAAACCCATCCGTGTGCTGTCAGCATTGGTCTCACACCAAACCCAAACCCAGCACTGCACCAGGTACTAAGAAAAAAATTAACTCTGTTTCAGCTGAAACCAGGACCCTGCCTGTACAGGGCAGCAGCTGGCAGCAGCTGGACACCCTGCTGCCTTCTCACAAATTGCACCTTACTGTGATGCTTACAAAAAGCTTGAGAACATCTAGGTTGCTAATCCTCTTCAAAATATTTCCTTTCTAGGTGAGCAGTTTTGTCTTAATGTACTATACTCCCCATTTATCATATTCCCATTTTACACATATGTTTAAACCATATACTTTTGGTGACAAGGATTGCCTTTTGCCTTAATCCTATGTAAGCCTGGGCCAACACAGTCCTAGGGTGCATCTAGGTCCAGCTGGCAGTAAGTAAGATTTAAATACAGTTAAATGACAAAATCCCTGCAGTTTACATTATTTTTATATCTATGAAAACACTGAACTGTGGATAGAAAGTATAATTCACTTGTTTATGTTTACCATTGCTACTGTCCCCAGCTAGAAAGTGTCTTTTAATTCATGGTGCAGACATGAGTGTTTCAGGATTGAGAAATCTCACTTTGGTTCTTCAGAGTTCAGCTAAGGGCATCTACAACATCAGACTGCTTCAGAATTTACTTTTTTGCAAGATTAAATTATTGTACAATGTTTTTAAGTACTGCTGTTTTCAGCAAGTCAAGGAGTCTTTTCCTACAGGTAATATTATGCACTAAATATCACATTTAAAAATTCAAACCACACTTATCTAATTCCTACTATCAACCTTCACTTTCTGTCCTTGCCTAGTTATTTGTACACCTCCTTTTCTCTAGGTTTCTCCTATTGATATTTTTTTCAAGTTCATTGAGTGCAAGCATCCATTTGTTTACTTCATAGTCACCCCTTTCACAAATACCTGTCCTGTTCTGACATCACCATCTGCATCTGCTTCATATTAATTTCCTTGATTTTCAATACTCTATATGTATGTTGCTGCCCATATGCTACTTTCAATCACCTGTTACCCTTCTTTCCAGTTCTCATGTTCTCCTCTACCTTTTGCCACGCTATTCATGTTCCTTCTGCTGAACTCTCAAAATCTCTTTTGCATTGTTTTTTGTCACCTGATCCCTGCATACAGGAATGCTTTTGGAATTATGTATATACATCAAATTTTCAGTACCCTCTATAATCTCTCCTCATTACCTGGCATTTTTCCTACAGTCTCTCCAAAAATAGTTTTCAGATTTCCTATAAACTTAAGAGTGCTGTCTTGTTCATCCCTGATTCATTGCTCTTAGTCCAAGAAATCTTGGTGTAATCATTTTTTTCTATCTGAAACATTATGTCTAGTTTACTGATGTTTCTAAAGTTCATCCATCAAGATATTTACCATATGTAAATAACCATACGGTTTTCTTCCCATGACTTTCTTTTATTACTACCTTGCATCTCATGTTATTCTTGAAGGATGTCAAAATTACACAGTAAGTCTTTCTAGATATCTCTATGCACTCTGTAATACTTTCTGCTCACTTTTGCCTGCTGCATAGATGATGTAAGCAATGGAAGTTTTGTATTAATAATATGAAAAGAATTTTGCTAATGTAAGGAACACTGTAAGAAAGCATAAATCCCAGAGGAAAAAAGAAATTTGAATAGTTCACTGCATTGGGACAGCACTATGAGGTAGTAAGAAAGAGACAGGTGGTTAATATCAAAAGCCTAGTAGCCACTGATGATATAAAATACTATGGTAATGTTCTCCTGCACACGTGCATCCTCATTTTAAGTGGGTGAGCTATCTCAAAGATACACAGCAGCCCTGTCAGCAAAAGGTAGCTATTATGCTCAACAGCCAGGCCAAACAAAGTGGAAACTGGCCCGGAAAGAGAAAATATGAACAAAGCAATGTTGTGGGGGAAAACTTTGCAGCTGGCTCCACATGTTGAAATACAAGATATATTTTGTTTAGGCTTTTATGTTTAAAAAGGCACTAACAAAAGTAATTAAAAAATGCATGACAGAGGATGTTAAGCTATTCATTATGTAAGGGGCCATACTTCAGTGCCTATATTTTACTTCTTACCTTTTCAAAAAGTGCTTTTGCACATATAACTAAACTTGAGAAGCTAATGTGGAAAGTTTACATCTAGTGGACCTTGTTGATTAGTTATCTTCCTTTTACCCCCTGCATTCAACTTGTTAACCATGAAACATCTTACCAGTGCCATTCCCCCGTGGGGGTCACAAACTTTCAGAACTCTTTTTCGAGTTATACAGTGCTGTAGCTTTGATAGATAATAATTGGGGTGAGCTCTACATACCATGTTCTTCTGTCGTTTGAACATTCTCCCACTCATACTGGGAACTTAGTTATAAAATGCCAAAATGAATATCAACATAACTGTGCTTTGTTTTAACATTCAGTTTAACCAGACTTGATCTTGATAAGGACACTTTTAAGACTATGGGCTGCATAGGAGGGGAGCATTAATTAAACATGTTAAAAAAAAGTGATTTAACATCAGTCTTGTTTTGCAAAAGTAGGAGGCCTATTAGATAGCCTGTTTATTTGCCACACAGAACATTCAGCAAGATGGGGCTTATTCAATGAAGAAAGGTTCTTTTCAGATGAACTGAAAGAATAAAGGAGCTTTCAAGTGAAAGCAGCTCTTCACTCTGCAGCAAATAACTGTGCAAATCTGGTTTGACCAACTTGCTAGTGCTGCAAAAGTACAGAACACATAGTAACAGAGGAACTTGTTGATTCATGGCCATCTAGGAAGAGTAGGCAGAAAGCAATCTTTCTTAGTTCAGTTAAAATAAACAAAGACAAAATTATTCCTATATTACTGTGCATTTCAAATATATACTGAATTTATAAATAATGTTATATCTTATTAGGTCTTTATCTAATTAATTCATTTTTGGTATAAGATTTAGGGCCAAATTTTTAGAATCAACACCACCCAAACCTTAAGTTTATGTCCAGAAGGATAATTTCTGACATCAAATATGTCTGACATCACATGTCTTCATCTATGTTATCCCAGTATACTAAAAGTCGAAATCCTGTTATTTGTACCCACATCAATTGTGTCCATTAGTAGGTGGTGGCACATAGTCAAAGCCTGGGTTTAGGACTTGTTCTAGAACTATTTTACATAAGCTGTTCTGTGAAAAAAGAAAAAAAAAGGGTAAACAAACCAAAAGCAAGATACAGTTCTGCTACTTATCACAGTCTAGATAAAATTACTTTTATATATAATTCACTAAATCTCCAGTATTAAACAGGTTAAAGCATCTTTGTTTAATGAGTTTCAGTGCTGTGAACCCTTCAGAATAATGGTTAAAAATTGAATAATCTTGCATTATTTGTAACTATGGTGGAGATACATGTTTTTGTTAATATGGTTACAAAGGAACTTCCCCAAGCTGCAAATGTACTTTATTAAATGACGTGCTGGGAAATGCTTGTTTTACCCAGACCATCCTGAGGACACTGCAAATTAGAATGAATGAAACAGCATGGTTCATTTTCAAGCTGCATCTCCATATCTCTCTTCCTGCTAATTCTGAAATCAAGATTATTCTAGACTATCTTCTGTACTATCTATTTTTCCTATAGAGAAATTCCCATACAAGCTCTTAAATCTATGATTCTGTCTCTTCAAGCAAATGATTTTTCATTTTAATGGCAATTAAAAATCAGGTGGAAAAAATATTTATCTGGCTTGGAAATGTAAATCTTTTTTTTCTTCAACAAAGCAAAAAAACCAGCGTTTTTTATTATTTTAGTATTACTTACAAGTCTCTCTTCTCCCATTATTTTAAACACTTAAATATTAACAATCAACAGGATAGACTGAGAAGATATTCACAGAATAGATGGAATAGGCCTGGCATTTTCTTTTTTTTTCCAAGCAGCCCAAAAGCAGGGCCTTTCAGTCAGAAGTGAGACTCTTGTTCATACACGTACCTGTTCCTTTTTATGGGATTTGAACCTTTATATCCCAAGAGTGTGTCTTTACCAAGAGGTTTCAAGATATTTCTCATTAAATTGTTCTCTATCCCTCTTCTTGACACCAACACTTTTAATAGAAAAGTATGATACATATTGCATTAGAAAGGATGCAAGAACTATTTTACAGCTGACAGATACCTGACTTGCAAAACTCAGTTTTCAGTCAGTACCTCAACTAAGATGCATTTTCTGCAAGTGGAGTAACAGAAGAGACCATGAGAGATAGCATGCTTACAATTTGTCTGTGGAAAATTTGGACAAAAAAGGCTACAGAAGAATCTTTGGTTAAGAAGTGCTGGAAAGCACTGCCTGCCACTCATTTTTTCTGAAATATTTTTCTTCCAAACAATTGGAAAACTTCAAGTCAAAAATCACAAACAGTTTTGCATTAAATTAATTTTTAATATCTTAAATAAATAAAATCACCTTAAATTATCTATATCATGGATCAGAAAGCCATCCAGATATGTCTGAAAAAGCACTGTTATTTTGTTAGTTGGAGCAAAACACTTGCAAATCTGGATTTTAAGACACATATATTTCACTATCATTAAATAGCAAGTTGGCTCAGTACTGGCTCAGATATCTGAAAAAATTATTGCTTTTAGTTAGTTTGCAATTGAAAAAAAAAAGTGTAAGTGTTTGCAGATGTCTGTCTTATGTTCAGCTATAATTTTTGCACTTGCTTGGTTTTCCTAACAGATCCATATTAAACCAAATGAAGACAAACAAGAAGCATTCCCACAGCTTGGTCAATACACTACACGGGCAAAAGACTGCAGTGTGGCTCCAGATCAATTGTATAACCAACAGAGGCTATAGAAAGAATCACTTCTATTTTTTTGTTGAAGTGTTGAAGGAACCAATATGTTGACCAGCATGAATTTGCAGACAATCTTTTAACTATCAAATTGAAAGCTACATCAATCACACGATAGACTTCAGAAGACAAAATATTTGCAACTACCAAAGGGGGACTGTGAATGCAGAATAATGCAAGGCAGTGAAGTCCCAAGCCTCCCTGTATGGTAGAATGGCACAGACAGACACATTGAAATTATTTTAGCTACTGGTCCCAAAGGAGTACGGGGTATCCCAGTGACACTTCGCTAAATGAATAAACTACACTTCGTAAGATGCTTAGCAGTAAGCAGTAACTCCACTGCTGCGACATAGCTGCATTGCCTCCAGCTCCTGTTTGGTGGGAAGGTGTCAGGTGAGACTAGTTCGGGGTTACCTCTACTGGGCTCCACTGCATCATGGGCATGATTTGAAGAGCTGAGGGACATGGCTCCCAGTGACTGTCAGTGGAGTTGCCACAGCCCACCTTTGTTTTCTAGGTGGGTTGTGACTTAAAAGTAAATATTGCTGCATTTGTGCCATGTTAGGTGGAACACATGAGATATGTACACACATTTTAATAAAGAATGCTTCCCAAAGAGCTGAAGCAAGTAGTAAAAAAGGAGAACATAAGCAACACCCATTGAAATTATTTTAGAGAATCATTCAACGTTGCCCAAAAAGCAAGGCAACTCAAGACCCTAACAAGACAGCCAGCTGGCAAGCCCACAGTATGTCCAAAGCAGCAGCCAGAGCAGACTGTGGCAGCTGCCAGCTGATTAGATATTTTAGCTGATGAGATACTATTTCACATATATTTCTATCTAACTCCACTACTATCTAAAACATACTTTCTGTTCAAAAAAATAGAGCATAATATAGAAAACTGTTGTGAAGAAGAAATTTAGAGGAAAAATTAGATATTTGATGTTTCAATGGTAAAGTTACACTCCATATTCCAAGAATGTACAGAGATCTGAACCATAGTTTACCACCTCTGCCTCAAAAACTTAAGGGATGTAGTACACAAATACGCTTGAACCCTCAAAGAAAAGCCCTTTATTCTAGAGAAAGACCTTACACACTTTCCACACAGAGCTCTCCAGAAGTGTTTTCAGCCACCGGTCATGGGAGTCGACTTGTGCAGATCAGATTATAAATTCACAGTGAAACACTGACAGGATCAGCTCTTGGGCTTGAAACCACTTTATGAGACAGCCTGAGAGTGGATGCTTTAAGGTACAAAGTCAGGATCCCTGCAATAAAAGCAGCTCCTACCCTACCTCTGAAGCCAAAGTCCAAACTTGCTTCCTTTAGCAAGGCCACAGTCACTGCTTGAAGGCAAGGTCATGAATGAAAGCTTGTAACTCATGGTCTAAGCATGTTGTTCTAAAATCAGGTCCTTGAGCTCTGCACTGGTTCCTGGTATGAACTTCTACAAAGGCTACAAATAGCATATTTGCACACTTAATTATGTATTGTGAACTAGCCTATTTATACCAGCTGTTGGTGTTTGCAGTAATTTAAGCACTTCTGTTGCTCACTGAGCATTTATTTCTAAGCTTCCAGGAGGTATACTATGGAAAACAAAAGAGAGATACTGTAAAACACCAATCCTGTCTCTCAAGGCTATGAAATTCAAATGGCCACACAAGTCTTTTGATGCTGATTCTGTTTTATGGGCTGCGATCAGGCACCAAGTAATGAGGTTAGCTAAAGGCACGTTGTCTTCAAAAAAGCATTATATAACAGCTTGACTGGAATTTTAGATGTGAACATCTCTTTTCCAAAGCTTTCATTAAAAATCTCGGTGTTCAAAGACAACAAATTAAAAGTATTACTCAAAATTTATTTAAAGACAATTCAGCAGATGGACACTGAGCCTCACAAGCACTTGAATGTGCAGCATAGGACAGGACCCAGGACTCTTCAGCATAGTGATCTAAAGAGGTTAAGAATTTGAGAGAAAAAGTCCACTTAATTGAACCAGAAGATAAACAGAATTCCCTTGAATAGCAGGTATCCCTGACAATATTGTCTTAATTAGGCCCTAAGCATGCTCTGTCGTGGACACTTTTAAGACACTTCCCTCCCAAACTTCCAACAGTCACTGGACCTCCCCTCTCCAATGCAAAGTGCAGCCTGTAAATCACACCAGCACTGTGTTAGCTGTTCCATGATGTAAACAAACAGAGATAGATGTTCAAGATCTTATTTTTTTAGATAGAAGACATCATCACACTTAAATTGCATCCAGGGGATTTTAGTGATCTTAATTGAAACCCTAGTTAAATCACAGAGCCACCTAATCCCAAAATCGGGGCTTTTTTTTCTGTTGTACCTAAAAGAATTTCTCCTGTTGCTCAGTCTGAAATTTTCACGTCCAGATTTGTTTCTCTGAAGATGAAGTTCTCAAACTTCATCTCTTTGGAGATGACAGCCTTCTGGAATGGTTCAAACTCTCAGCTTAGTCTTTCATCATATTTTTAATGATATTTTCAGCTCTTCAAGATCTCCATGTCTACAGAATCTAAAAAGGCAATTCTGAGTTCATGAGGATTTTCTTTTTTTCAAGGCCAAGTGCAACCCAATCTCCTTATTTCTTCCCTTTCCACACCCAGGGAATGTCACCTTAAGGAAAGAGAGCAAATTATATAAGGAAGATCAAAACATCAGAGATATTCCTACCTGTGTTGCTTGTAAGACTCTGATCTATGTTTGCAAAGACAAATATGCTATTTTGGCTATCTCTATTGTCAGACCCTGCTCTAGAAGAGAGAGGGCACGGGGGAAGGATGGGGGAATAGTTGCTCCACAGCTGCTTCTCGCATCACATATATCTGGAAAGACAGCGATGTATTGGAATGAGGCAAAGAGAGAAACAAAATTGTTGGGGCAAATTATACTCCTTACTGAGTGAAGACAAAAAAACCCACCAGATTAATCACAAGCAGGTTCTCATCTTCCTGAAGCAAACTAAACAAATACATTGTCTTAGACTACAGCTAGACTGCAAAATTGCAAAGTAATGATATACAAAAAAACTGTGCTAAAATAACATTATTAACATTGCCATTCAAATGCTAGAACTCAGACTTAGGCAATGACAGAACTGTCTGTACAGACATTGTCATTCACCTCATCTGTTCCAGGAATATATCTTCTACAACAACATTCTGCTGCATAATCATACTCTCAGTGCAGACATACCAGATGTCACAGACAACAGTTAGACAACAGGCTTACATCCCAATCTCTTCCACTGCAAGCTCCATAACTTTCATCACAACATGGGACCTTCCTCTTGCCCTGTGACTTCACATCATGTTTCCCCGAGTGCATGGATCTGAGGCAGTCTGTGTGCAGCCCACAGATGGAGTACTACAAGAGGAGTCGTGCCTGGCGGGTAATGTCCACCCAGTGCCTCACCACTGTGGTCTACTTCATGTCATAGTGTCCAGATGTATCTGACTACACTGAAAAGGAAAAAAGTTGAGGCATGCATCATTTCTTCAGCTGTAGAACCTGTCTGATTTGATGTGAGGAACAGACTACGCTCAGCTAATGAGCTTGCCCTTTTCCTGCACACTCTTCAAACCTTTTCTTTTTGGTCATTGTAACTATGGAAATTCAAAAATTCTTTACCAGATTTGCCAATTTCAGTTCTCACAGACATTGCAAAAAGATTCCCCCTGACAGAATGAGAACCTTTTCTCCAAACACCTGGGAAGGCTAGAGAATTTTGAAGATATTACCCCATAATGTCACAGCATGGACAAAACAAAACACCTTTCCTCTGACTGTACAACAGTGTGCCAGAAGCAAAGGAGAGAGAATGATAAAATGAAGTGACTGAAAAAAATGTATAATTTTGGTTGAAATTAAAAAAAAAACAAATTCAAAGATACAACATGAAAGTTAGAAAAGCTACAAACTCACTAAGGTATCCCACTCAGACCAATTTCCAGTTCCTTCTGATTGTAAGGAAATTATGTAAAAAGTTTTATACAACTCTGCTGATATATCTTAATTCCTGTGTTTCTGTGGGAAATAAATTATTTATTAGGAAAAATTTGTAACATTTTGTATGACATGTTTGATTTAGAATATAGAACTAGAAACTCTGTCTTTCTATGTCCAACAAATATTGGTCAGGAATGGTTTGCAAGAAGATATCATTCTTGGCTTTGTACAGAAGGCTGGCTTCATGCTTTCCTAAGTTTTCTTTCAAAGTTAACATAACCCTTTTTACAAGTCCTACACTTCCACACTCTTAAAACTACAAATATGGACATTCACATCATCAGTAACCTAAAACTATCCCTTTTGCATCAGCAACATATCAAAAGAGGCAGTAACTGCTTGTGCTAACTGCAGCTAGGTTTATCAAACTGTGTCTTTTGCCTCTAGTCATTTCAGTTACTACAAGTCATACAAAGATACCACAGAAAATAAAAAATCTGAGGACTGTTGAGGCTACATTTACATTAGCAAGAGGCAGAGGTGCCAACTGAAGCAGATTTATAGGTAAAACAAATAGTGCTGAGGATGTACTCTTAGCAACGGGTACACATTTTGGGTGTTTCACTATGAACTAGCCCTACACTGGTCCCACTGGCAGTCAGTTAGCTGTTGGAGTAAGGTATGTGAGTTCGTGGAGTGCATCTTCTGACGCAATTTCATCAGAAAGGAGCTAGTTCCTGTCCAGTCTCTCCAGCTGAGAAACTCACTTCAAAAGAATACTCCTGGCCCAAACCGGGTCCCTAATGTAGGCACACTTTGACAATGAAGTTTCTGAAGCTATAGTACAAGCCAAAACTGACCCTAATAACATTAGTGTTATGAAGTAAGCAAGATCTAAATCAGGGCCCTAAAACCATATTACTTTTACAGATTAATTAGCAGCGTTTACATAAAGGTTTATATTTGCCTACAAGGAAAAGGAGGGAAAGCAGGCAGCTTGAGATCCAGGCAGGTAAATTAGAGATTATGCTTATCAACATTTTAAATAATTGCAAGGAATTGTACCTTAGCTGGACAAGGTAAGTAGCCTGTAAATTCATTACTGCCTTAGCTGAACTCTCTCTATATGCTGCAGAAAAAGAAAACCCACTTTACTGTTTGTTTGGGCCATGCAGGACTAGATGTAGAGAATCTGGGTGGACTGTGTGGCATGAAGAATTTACAAAGTCTTGCAGGATAGCCAGAAGCTACCAATTTCTAGATTCCCAGAAGTCCCTATTATAACTGAACTCTAAAAATTTAAGAGGAACTTGTGAAGTAAACATATGTATTGTTCTAGTTATAATGCCTGGAGCACAAGTAACTCTTATCCAAATGAGGCATATAACTTAATTCTTCTGATGAGCAAGGGAGATTCTCCACTTATTTATCCAGTGTGGGTGAACAAACCTGTGCATGTGTGGAAGGGTTTGGGGACTTGTTTGTTTGATTTAATGAGTATAGTTTCTGTATTGAATTTTCAAGCATACATGAAATTTCAAGCAGACAATTATTTCTACACAGAGCCTCATGGAAGTATATCCTTGCAGGCCTTTAAAAAGAAAAGCATGCAGTGTAATGTAAGATATTCCTCCCTCCTACTTTTCCATAGAACTAAATAATAAAAAAACAAATCCATAGCAAAACCTGTAACTTTAAAAACAGTATTCAGCAAATATGAAAAAAAATTACAAAGAAGATTCAGGCTCTTTCTCCATGACCAGCTTTTCTGCCTTCCTGATTTAGCCAGCTAAGGTCAGTCCAGTAAAAAGAAATCAATGCTTGAACCAGATATCAGGCCAGATATTATTTCTTTGACACATTTCTGTCTCTGCCACAAAGGTTTGAAAGATTTTTCATGCTTCTGTTGTACCAGGGCCAGAAGATTCAAACACACAAAAAAAAACAACCAAAAAACAAAACAAAACAAAAAAACCCAAACTTCATCATTCATGATAAAAATAAAATGCCATCTTATTGATATTGTGTACTCTAATAATAATAAATGGAAAATCTTATGTTCTTTGTTAGGTTAAAAAGTTCCATACTTCCCAATATCTACTTCTTTTTTTCCCTGTAGACTAGCATCAAATGAATTCTTAGCCTTTCCTTAGGATACAAATAGATGTTTCCTTAAGTCTCATGAGTGTAATCCAGTTTTCCAGATGCCAACTAATTTCTCTGGTTCTTTCCTAAATATTCCCCAGGTTTTTAACTCATTTTTAAGTGTAAGCTCCAAATCTGGGCTTTAAATCAGAAACTTATAACAAAGATTTCAGAAATGCTGAGTATAGGCAAAATGTTGTGCTGTGAAGGCCTATCTTCTAAGCTGCCAAACTAGAAAAGAAAATCTGTCACCACTGAAGTGAACCTGTTTACGAAAGTGAGCCAAAGCCCAAGTGAAACAGAATGGTACAAACTGTATGGTTTAAAAGCTCTCTGACAAGTTGGTCTCAAAAGCACCTGGTATGGTTCTAGGTCAGCATGACCTTGGTCTGAAGGATCCTGCAAACAAAAGGAGAAGTTAAGCATGGAGGGCACTCACAGATACTTTTGCTGTGTGTTCATGATGGTTTAAGGCTGCTTATCCCTCTTGAAATTGGTTATAAGGCACTCCTTTGTGGAAACACAGTAGGTGACTGGACTGTACTGTAAGCTTTGTCATCATCGTTACCATACCCATACTTAAATCCTGAAACTCCTTAGCCCAGTTTGTGCTTTTATAGACCTAGCCCTTCAGAGGCATTGACAGTAGATCAACTCAGACTGAGGAGAATGAAGCCACAGCTTGTGACTAAATTCTGAATGGTGTGCAGACTTGAGGGTCCTGCACTTAACAACTCCTGCCTATGTTTTTTCTACCCCTTTTCTAATACTTCCTTTTCTTTGGCATACTTCTGTCTTCATTCAATAATATATTGGCTTAGTAGACCAGGAATATCTCTCTTGAAATGTCTTTTGGGTCATGATTAGTGAAAACCTAGAAGTAATACTCAACAAAACATATGACTGACACAAATTTGTTCAGCTTTGGAACGGGCTATTGCAGCTGTCTTCCAGCAATGAGGTTAAGTGTCATTATCATCCTCAAAACTACCTAAATCAAGTCAGTTAGGTTTTTCTTCTAGAAATACTCACTAGTTGAAGGGAACAGAGAATTTTATCTAAACAAGACTTGTATTTCACAGCTGTTGTTGAAGCTGATGTATACTTCAAGTGCTTTAACATCCGTCCTAGCTGTATTAACAGGTAATGCTGGTTAACTATTACAAACTAAAAAAAAAAATTTACTGCTTTACTGGCAGACTAGTCACTTTTTGTCTTTCCAGCTCAAAGAGAGGAGAAAATGGATTTACATCCCAAACAACACAGAGAGGAGTGCAGAGTTGTGCACATTCCACAGAATGGGACCATTGAGAAGAGAGGTGGGATAGGTTCAACTACAACTGCATTGGAAGAACCCTATACAACACCACTGGGATCTCAGAGAGGGCCTGTGCTTTCTAGGATTACAATAAAAAGGGTTGGGGTTTTTTTTACCATTTATAATTCAAATTGTTACATGTTATAAAACCAACACATTTCCACATAAAAATGGCAGGCAAGTAGGGTCAGGAAGAACTACGTTGAGGCTTTTTGATAATTATCCATTAAACTCTCCAACTTCTCTTCTGTTTTTCCATCTTGAAAAGAGGTACTAGACAAGTGGCTAAAAGCCAGAATTGTAACAATCAGCAGAAATATCCTTTCTCTTCTCAATTTCCACATTTTACTCAAGTGTTTTCTCTTGTCTTTGGAACAAACTTTCAGTCAAAAAGCTACACAAAATCGATGGGATTATTTTCTTTGTAAGGCACCATTTCTTGTTTCATATTGAAACCTTAATAACTTTAAAGCAACTCATCCTTCCCAGGGGAGGAGAACTTGTCAGCATCTTAAATCTACTACATGAGCTCTGTGCTGTATGAACTAGACAAGAAAACTGTGATACAACATGATGCAGTATAAATCTGTATTACATAAACTTTGTTTAAGTGAAATTCTGTCAGGTTACCCTGAGATAGTCAGAAAATTGGGGAAACCTCACCCAATACAAGAAAAAGATGAATGGATTACAGTATTGTCCAGCTGGAGGCGTCTACCTGAACTTATGTAATAAGCACAGAAATGTTAATAATTCTTGTTTAGTCTGCAGGATCTCTTCTCTATCTCAAGGGGAGATCCCATGGCTCCCCTTTTAATTCCATTTTGCTGTAACCTCCATAGGCCCCACCTCATTCCAAAATCAGTCTTTTCCTACCCCAGAGGTCCTCAAACTTTTTAACCAGGGGGCCGGCGCACGGATTAAGTGGCAGGCAGTCATCTGCAGCTGCTTGGTTTCCCCCCCCAACCCCTGGCAGGGGGGCTCCTGTAAATAGCAGGGGGGCAGATTGAGGACCCTGGGGGGCTGTATCCGGCCCGCAGGCTGTAGTTTGAGGACCCCTGTCCTACCCTGTTGCCTGACCCACAACTAACCTCCACTCCCTCTCCTCTCCACACTCCTACGTGCTCAGCCTCAGCTGTGTGCTTTCAGATAGGGGTTTACAATGATCACGCAATCATTAGCACCCTTAAACTGCTTATGTCTTCTTCATGAGGTCACCCCCATGCTACACACCCTCAGCAGGACCCTGAACCACTGTATCCTCTATTTCCAGCCAGCACAGGGTGCTGCTGCAGTGTTTCTAGCTGTGCCAGTGAGTGGTAATGGCCTGCGCTGTATGGCATGAGGGGAAGAAACCCACCCTTGTTTAGAAGGTTCCTTTAGCCAGACCATTACAGCACAGCTGCACTGTCAAAGCAATGGGGGTTGAGAGTTACAGCACAAGAACGGGATCGAGGAAGGACAAAAGGCAAGACCAAAGTTTTGGCAAAAACCGAACAGGTTTTGCTGCCTGAGACAAATGGTAACAGTTGTCTGGTCTGCTCAGATGCTGTCCTGGAGAGCGGAGCAGGCACCAGGGACTGGGCAGGGGCCGGAGAGGCTCAGGGCCAGGGCAGCCTGCGCCCCCCCACACCCAGGCCTGACCCTCGGCTCTGTGAGGGGCCATCACAGGGAAGGTGTTTGGCTCTCGGGGCAGCCGTGCCCCTTATGTTCTGAGGAAAGGGCCTTGCAGAGACGTAGGTGTTTTGAAATGTTTGGAAAAGATTGCCCTGAGGCCTGCTGGTTCCTGACACTATGCAGCCTTGGCTTTTTACATATCCAAAAAGAAAATCCTGTCAGAAAGATTTACTCAGGCAGAGGTTGTTTTGTGAGGGAGAACACAGAAGCCCCATGTTCAAGCGCTCTTCCTTCTATTATCTTTGCCTTAGGTACGCTGAAATGACATTAATCTCATCTCAAAGTTTAAAGGACTTAATTCTGTATTCTTTTGTGACTGTTAAAAGAAGCAGGAGGCAAATTTAACGACAACATGAAGTTCAATTATTTCAATTACTACCTCCCATCCAAATGAAGTCTGTTCTTTCTAAGACATCTGCAATTTTACACTCATTTACTCTTAAAATAACATTCATTTTAATAGTTTCACTGGAAATAATAAAAGAATATATGAACAAATTAAATAATTACTTATATACATTAAAAAGTTGCATACACATTTAATTTATAAATTAGTTATTTACCTTACATAATTAATCATGAGCCAAGCACAAGTCTAAACAAGTATCTCATGAATGTAACATGAGTTTTTTGTTCCCTTTTTTTTACACGAATTGTAAGAGTCATACTAATATAGGATTGCATTCTGGAAGCCACTTCACAAAACAGAACAAATGAATCTTAAGTAGTTGATGCTTACAAAAACCACAGTAAAATGGTATAACTTAAAATGAAAAGTACCATGCTGTATCACTTTGGTGCTTTTTCTGGGATGGGGATAAGTGTTGGTGGGACTGTTTCTCTGTATGGGATTTTACTAGAGTGTGGATCAATGACATGAAAGAACAGAGAGGTGAAAAAGATAGAAAAACAAAGCAGAGGAGGAGTCAAGAGAACGGAAGATTGTTGCACAGTCAGAAAAGGAGTGAAGCAACTGTAAAGCTGGAAATCATGCTTCACACAGGGTCCCAGGACATCCACTCCAAACAGCCTGCAGAAGAAAATATGGATAAAGGCTCACAAAGGAACAGGTCTTTGTGATGTTTTCTGCAGGAAAACAGTATTTGCCACTCTCTGTGTAAGGATTTTAATTCAGTTATGAGAAATGGTAGTGAATAAAGGCCCTACAGTTGAGAAAATACTTCAGTGTAGCAAGTATACAGGAGTGAAGTGAGATTTACTTACAGACTACCCTGTTGCATGGTTGTGGTTACTGAACATTGTCAGAACAGAAAGCGAGATGACACAAAGGGGTACATTTCTGAAAGATCTATTTTAAATTGTAATCATGTTTTGTGTCTCATCCTAGGAAATTGTTTCTGTACTCAGAAAAGGCAGGTGCTATAATTTTAAGGTGAATAAATGATAAAATAATTTAATTTCTGCTTAAACTGCCAGATTCCATTCAACCTTACCTATGAAAATCATCCTCTTTGTATCCAGAGACGAATGGAATGAAAGATGTATAATCCCAGCATGAACAATCTGCATATTAAAAATGCCATTCCCAGACTTCAGCCAGAAAAACTGCAGTGTGCATTAACAAGAAAACAGTGCAAAGAACCTTTAATTTTGTTCTTTAACCTGATCTTTTTACTGTGCTCCACAGCACAGATTGATGCCACTGCTTTGCTGGGATCAGTGTCAAAGATGTCCTACCTATTTTCAGGGTACTTCTGTGCAACACACTGACTGGTTTCCCAAGATATGTACATACCTAAGTACATACTGATTCTGCATTTTTATCTTGTAAGACTGAGTCAAGAATACACAGAATATACTTTTTTTTTTTTTTTTTTTTTTTTGCAAAACCATATTATTTGTCCTGTTTAGATCTAAGGATGGAGTTTATCTTGATTCTGCAGTGGGTGTGGGTGACCAGGCTTGACAGGATGAATATTAATGGAACCAGACATTGAAATTCCCTTCAAAACATTGAACAATGTTAACATTGTACTGTGTTAACATTGTACTAAACACAATGACATCATTCAGCAAATTATAACGAATCAGATCCCAGATGACTGCTTATCTCTAAATCAAAACCACATACATTGATTTTATTCCTCATCTGTAGAAAAAAAAATGCAAGAAATTGACAGTCTATATGTTCACTTACAACTCCATGACTCTCTGTGGGACATATGAAAGCAGGGACTGGACCCCGAGTACTGTCAGCATCAGCATGGACAAAGCAATTGTACACACATAATAAACCTGATTTAAAACAGCTGGTATCTCTTGCCTATTATTTCAAGAAGCTACTGGTAAAGGGGGCAGAAAATCTTAGCCTTGGGGACTCAGTAAAGGTATATTTTCTTATCAGAATCTTGTTGAAGGAGGAGATTTAGAGCACCAGGGCCAGGAGATTACCCTTTCTGATTGAGTAGTAATTAATGAATGATATAAAAAGTGGGTGGAAGCATTGCTGAAACTTAAGCTGCTCAGAGATTTTCTATCTGAATAATGAGATTGCTAGATAATAAGAAGTGCTGTGTTCCTCCCAATCTCAAATAATTCCAGAAGTAAATCTTACATACAACAACTTCCAGTATCTTATCTCTGATTCTTAATCCTTCTCTGTCTCTGTATTTTAATCTTTGTTGTTCCTTGGTGCTCCTCCTTAGCTGTACATACCACAGTTGCTAAAACTCTTCAACTGTGGTGTAAGAAAAACATATAGACCAATAGGTGAAGTATATGTTTAAACCTCAAACACTGCTATATTAAAAATGTAATCTTTTCGTTCATTGGACATCATTTCCCTCTGCTTAATCCTACGTTGGCAGAAATAGACAATGGTTCCCAGAAACAAGAGAAGAATACTTTGTGTAACAATCTGTCAGATTTTTTCCATGATTTTTTTTTACACAGATATCAAAACAGTGGGGGGAAACCTCAAATGCTTATCCCAAATCATCTTCATTCATTCTCTATAGTGACACAAAGAGTTTTCTGTATGCCCTCAAAGTCATAGACTAGAATTTAACTAATTTTAATATTTAAAAAGAACTTTCACAAATGGCAAAAGTTTATAGAAAGTCATGATAGCTTTATTTTCTGCTTTTCTTTTACTTTTAACTTATAAAATATATGGCATATTCCATATATTATTAATATATGGAACTACTTCTTACATGAATGCATGTGCTTCCAAGGATATGTACAGTGTTTGCCCTTCCCCAGAAGGACATGATGAGGTCAGACGGTGCCGATTTAGTGACAACAGGAGGCGGTGACAGCAGGCTCCTGCCCCCCCCCCCAACAAATCAT